>OX596381.1:131073242-131720742 GCA_951394425.1 Tipula unca | reverse complement strand
TCAAAATAATCAGGAGCACGATAATATTAAGAACCAAATTTTGCTTACTGTTATTCCAAGATTGAATTTGATAACTAATAGCTCATTATCAGCTTATAAACGAAATTTAAAATTTTCAAATCAACAATCAAAATATTGCGTCAACCCAGTAAAAATAAACTTAGGACTTAATAATTATCACAAAAAATGTTTTTTTTATTATGTCCCAATTTTAGAAACATTAAAATCACTTTTTGAGGATTCCGAAATTGTATCTCAATTTAATTCAATTAATGACAGGAGTAGTTTAATGCCCCGTGACTATAGTGATGGTTTGCTTTACAAAAACAATAACTTTTTTTATAATCATAAAAGAATTGAACTCATATTTTATTTAGACAGCTTTGAGATTTGTAACCCTTTGGGTTCAGCGAAATCAAAACATAAACTCTTGGCTGTTTATTTTATATTGGGGAATTTACACGTTTATAATAGATCTAAAGTAAATAATATCAATTTAGCATTTATTTGTCCAGAGTCATATGTTAAGTTATTTGGATTAAATAAGATATTCGAAAAGCTTATTGCTGATGTAAAAATATTGGAAACGAAAGGTATTGAACTTACAGAAATCAAGAAATGTTATAAAGGGTCGATCATAGCAATTTGTGGTGATAATCTAGGTTCACACCAAATAGGCGGTTTTCTAGAAAATTTTAGTACTAACCAATATTTTTGTAAATATTGTCATTTAACTTTGACAGAATTTCGGGAGAATTATAAAATCCGAAAAGAACACAGATCGAAAGATTCGTATAGTTCAGACATTTTTAATTTAAATATTCTCGATTCTAGTAGAGGAATTAAGAGAAATTCATGTTTTAACTCATTGAATTATTTTCACGTATGCAGTCCCGGTCTGCCACCATGTATTGCACATGATTTATATGAAGGCATTATTCCTTATGATATTTGTTTAGCTCTACACTATTTTGTTAGTAATAATTGGTTTGTATACGAATATTTAAATTTAACACTTGCGCGCCTACAGAAGCTGCTCAAATACAATGTTACTTTCCCCATCATAAATAGAAATTGCAAGAAAATTCCAGGGCATGCGATGCAGAATTTTTATTTACTCACTTTATTACCGTTAGTACTTCAAGACAAAATTAAAAATTCCGACGACACTGTATTAGAATTGGTTGTATTACTTTTAGAGATCACGCAAATTGTATCATCACATATAGTAAGCAATTCACAAATTTTTTATTTAACAGGGTTGATAGATAGATATCTTGAGCTCCGACTTATGCTGTTTCCAAATGTCAGACTGCGACCAAAACATCAATATTTGCAACACTACCCACAGTTAATAACATTGTTTGGACCATTAGTTAAATTTTCAACTATGCGCTTTGAAAGTAAGCATCAGTATTTTAAGCAAATTGTTTTAAAGGCTCGAAATTTTATTAATATTACGAAAACTTTAACCGAGAGGCATCAACATTTTCAATCAACGCTTTTTGGAAAAAGATTTGCCCACGACATAGAATTAAAACATTTAAAGCGCACACAATCTCACGAATTTTCAATAGCTATTCCCCGAATTTATTCATTTAATTTAAAAATCGTAACGTACAAAAATACAAAATATTTCATTGGACATTCTGTAGTCATTTCAAATAGCATGGATGGGTTTCTTACATGCTTAACTATTAAACATATATTAATTAATGATAATTATTCTAAGCTAGCATTTCTTGGAAACAAATTTACTATGGTATACTTGTACAAATCTGGCTTATATGAAGTGACGAACGTTAATTCACATGATATCATAGTTGCTCATTGCAACCTTGCCTCTCCTTTTCCTTTCGTTTTACATAAATCCGGACTATTCACGCGAGCGACATTACATACGGCTATTCCTTATTTTTGGTAAGGTACAAATTATTTATGTATAATAAAGTATATACAATCGAGCAAAGGAGCTCAAATTCAATTAAATTCTGAAAATACTTATAATATTCCAGATTAATGATGTCAACGTTCGTAGCGAAAATATGGGACTCTAACCGGCTCCATAAAAAGAGCTTCATGTTTGTTGGTGATATTAGTAAACTTATCGAAAAAGGTAATTAACCATTAATATTAATTAATTAAATATTGTGTTTTTCAAAATTATTTTTTTACTACACAACTTTTATGTTTAATAATAATTACTACTCAATAGAATTTATAATTATAATTATTATTATCATTTTAGCAAATGCAGCTGGTATATCTGGAACAAAGCTAGTTTTAGAAGCGGATGGCACAGAAATTGATGACACAGATGTCCTCGAATATTATTGCACAAACAACCATGCATTTTTGTTACTAGCTGAAAGTCAGTTTTGGTTACCAGGAGCTAGTACGTCCACTGCCATTTTAACAAATAGTGAATCATCTAAGCTACCAATTTTAGAAGTCGGCAATAATAATCAGATAATCACTTGGCTTCATTCAAATGACACTATTCCAAAAATAAATGTGCTGGAAAATTCCCCATCTGCCGTGTCTTCATCATCTACGATTTCGCTATCCAGCGGTCGAATTACATCGATTGGATCGGATAATTCAGATTTTATTGGATTAAAGCAAGCCGAAAAGCTTTTTGCCGATTTTAAAATTCCATTTAATAAAATGCCTGATAATGTACTGGATTTATTAAATGCAGACAAACCACTAGGAAAGCTTTTAGCTGAATTTGTCCATACTATCGTTAGTAATATGCGCCGTGTTTCGAATTACATTCCGCAGCCAATTTTTCGCAAAGTTGCATCGCAGCTTTTAGAATCATTTCCAAAAAGTGTGGGAGTAGTTGACAGCGAAGGTAATTTAATTTGTAGTGAAGCAGTCTCACTAGCTGCGAAACTAGTGAATCACAACAATTATTTAAATCGGACATCTATTCCTGGGACTTATAAGCAGTCTAAAAGACATCTTGCAGTTTCGCTTGGAATTCCCAATTTTGACAACAGTAAAGATGAGCAACACACAGAGGAAGAGGCGGAAGAAAAACGGTTATGGCTGAAACACCAAATTTTATACGACTCGACCAATGCTCAACTAGAAGAAGAGGTAATAACCACACTTCACAACACATTCTCGGCGCAAAGAAAATTCCTGTCTGCTAACCCGCGTATTACTAAAGTTCATCAGATGTGGCCCCATTTACTACAAGACAAGTTTTTAAAAAATCACTTTCTACAATTAATGGATTTAGATCTGACGTCATTCTTTGATCGATGGTAGAAAATAAAACCTAAAATCGTGGATTTTGCACGAAAAAACAAAAAATTGAATAAAATAATGGACACAGGAGAAAGTGAAGATTTGATAATTGTAAAAGTAGCAGAACATTTCAATGAAAACATAGAATTGATGTTAAAAGTGTTTCCGGTAAGAATTTATTTCCTAATTTTTAAATAAGTAAAATGGAAGTAGCTACTCATAATTTTCGTTTCTTCTTTACATATTGTTTAGGTGGGTACAACACAAAATCAACTTGTAATACCGATAGCAACACCGTGGTTTGGGATCATAGGTAACAATAAAGCTAATTGGCCAAAATCTTTCAAAATAAATCATTAATTTTTTACTTTCACAGATCTCGAAGATGAAAATGTATCAGCTACATTTTACTTTTTCATTGAAAGTGAATTGGTAAACACTGACTGCCACTCCATCAAACACGCGATATTCACGATTATTGCTAGTTATTTCGTATTTAACATGGAATATCCCTTTGAATTATCCCAGACCTTAGAGGCATTGCAACGGGCGTTTTTTAATATTAAAATAGATTTTTCACGATCCAAAAAAAAAAAAATTAATAGTAAATCGAAAGTTGTGAACTTTTTAAATGAAATTCTTAATTAATATTTTTGGTTTACGTATTATGTATATATATATATATATATATATATATATATATATATATATATATATATATATATATATATATATATATATATATATATATATATATATATATATATATATATATATATATATATATAAATATATATAAATATAAGTAGAAATGTATAATTCTGAAATGTACGACTGAATCGTAATGAATTTATTTACAAATTATTTTTATATTGCATCAAAAATTTGAAATTATTTTGATAATAAAATTATTTTAAAAACTAAAAAAAAGTACTATATTTTTATTGAAATTTGTTATTCTGCCCTTTAATTATACATTCAGATAGTTGAAAAATAAATGATTAATGCAATTTTACATCCTTGTTAACCTACAAATTACTTTAAAGTATCTGTAAAATAAAGTTCCAAAATATATAATTTTAAATACAAATTGTTTAAAAGTAAATTTTTCATGCAACTTTACATATTTTAGTTCAGTGGAAAAATACATAAAAAATCTGTAAAATCACTATTTATGAATACCGGCAAATAATTGAATTTTACACTAAAAGAGTAATTTTACTTCCTTACTTAAATTTACAGTCAAAGTAGTGGTATTTTTTGCCCACAGTCAATAGCATGTAAAACTCAATGGAATTTTTTTACTGTGTGGCCAGAAAAGTCATATACCAAAACCGGACATGCTATATTAGATAAAAATAAAGTATCAAAATATAAATCATGATACAATAATAAACAGTGTTTAAAGGCTACTACTGGCCCCTTACTGTGTCAACAATTTAGCGGTTTCGATCCTGGGCTTGATCTTCATACTGTCCTATACAACCAGAAGAAGCTAAGTCATTCTCTTCACCGTGGAGCCATCCTCGCCTGCAACGGCCTTTGCACCTACCATATGGTGACCAACCCAGCGTACTAGTTGAGATCTTATTTCATGTTCAATATCGGGGATCTTCATCAGATCTCTGATCTTGATACTGTACAGAGCTCGGTATATGCCATTTAATTTGCGTTTTAGGCTGTAAATGACACGCATCGCTCATCTCTCAAATGTTAGGGGATATCTATCGTATTCACCCGTCAGCGCCCAACTTTCACATCCAAACATAACAACGAGCCTGATCAACGCTTTGTTAAGCTTTAGCTTCACGGCACTTGATAGGTGTTTAGATTTTAGCAGTAGCCTTAGAGGATATAAAGCACGACTGGCTGCTGCCAACCGCACTTTAATATTCTGTCCCACACTTTTATCGTGATTGATTAGATAGCCCAAATATTTGAACCTCCTCACTCCGTCAAACATATAGTGGCCACCACTAAAATCCTATACCCTCAGATCATGTATTTTGTTTTGGACTCATTGATCTGGAGTCCAACAGAAGCTAAAAACTTTACAAGCGGATCAAGTATTTCCTTCACTCCGTTGCTATTCAGTTCAATCACGCATATGTTATCTGCATATGCAAGCACCTGATTGGACTGGCGATATAAGATGTGGCGCTGAGGCGTGTCAGTTTTACGTAAGATGTACTCCAACATGAGATTAAATAGTGTCGGGGACAGAGCATCTCCCTGCCGAATACCCGAGTTAACTGCTATATGTTGTGGCTCAACTGCAAGATGACACTTCAAACCAATCATTCTTGGGTCTGAGTTTCACTACATCTAAGGTCTGTTGAGCAGCACTGACTACCGAAGTTTTCAGATTCTCCCAGACAGAGTTCACACAATCAGACTGGTAATTAGCTTCATCAATGTTGTCGCTGACAAGATCCCTGTAGTGAAGAATCTTCCGATTCACAAGTTTTGTCATCATTATGCTGAGTATCACGATGACCAGTAATTGGCGATGGTATGACAGGTATCTCTGTCATGTTACTATTGTCATTATACAATACATTCCTAATATGTTAATATGTTCCTCAAATACCATGTCACTTGCATTGAATCCACTATTCTTTGTTTTGGCTATGAATCGTCGATTTCGTCAGTAGTGTTTATCAAAGCTATCCTTAACTATATACTTAACTATATATGATCTATCATTAACATTACCTATTATTGTACCGTAGTTCCACTCGTGACTGTTTTTCTTAAATATTACAATATCACTGAATTTTAACAAGGGCAGTGCTTTTGCGTTTCGATCAAAGTAGTACTTATGTTTCATTTAATAGTCGGCCGTTAAATAACTGATAAGGAGCCAGCTGGATACTTGCCACAGGCGTAGTATTGTATTCCAGAATTCGATATTGATACTGGGCTGTTTCTTTATTTTCGTAACATCGCTTTAAAATATTCTTCGCGATTGCTACTCCTTTTTCCGCTAAGCCATTGCTCTGCGGATTCCTTGGGGTCGAATATCCACGAATTTGTCATATTCATCCGAGATGTAGGGGTTATTATCACACTTAGTTTTTGATGGATAGCCACTGATGTTAAAGCCCTTTCGCAGCTTTCAAATAACGTTAATTGCGGATTTGTGATCAATATGTTCCACTATGAGAAAACCAGAGTATGCGTCAATCAGTGATGTGAAGTTCATTCCAGCATACTCAAAAATGTCCACCTCGGTGATGTAAAGGGAGTACTCAGGTGTTTCTTCCTGTACTAATGGTTCTGTTTGATTATTTCTTTTGAAAGTAACGCATATCTCACATGCCAATACAATGTTTTTGATTTGTTTATTCATATCCGGCCACCAGTAATGAAGTCTAGCGCGAGCAAGTGTTTTTTCGATTCCCAGATGTGGCGCCAGCAACCACTTAGTGATATTATTAGCATGCAACCACTTAGCGGTAGGTATCACCAGCCGAAAATTGCAAAAAGCAACCCGTTCTCAAAATGTAATTCCGATTTGAATTGATAGAATTCTTGACTGAAGGTGTCAAGCTTATGATAATTTGGCCAACCATTGGTAATGAACATGCAGATACGTTTATACTGCTCATCTTGTTCGATAAGTTTCACTCAATTTTTGATATTTGAGCAGAAACATAAACATTCCTTGTAATTGCGCGGTGACATCATCCATATATCTCGCTTAACGAATGTTTCCAATGGCTTGTGGCCGCTTTCCACAGTGAATTCTCGACCATACAGGAAGTAATGAAATCGTTCACATGCAAATACTATTGAAAGAGGCTCCTTCTCGATTTGAGCCCATTTTTTTTACTCTTGCTCAATGTTCTAGATGCATATACGTTACAGGTTGTCCACCCTGAGTAAGTACACAGCCCAACCCATCCTTGGATGCGTCCGTTTGAACTACTACCGGCTTGTTCTTATCATAAACTGAGTCGGATGACATCCTGCTTGTTTTCCGGCTTTTTCATTCTACAAATGGCTTCACGGTACTTATTCTTTGACTTGACCAAACCACATGACAAAATCAAAACTCCTGGTATATCTCCAAATATTTGGACTATGTTTCGCTGAAACATTTGCGGTGCACAGTTTAGTCCTAAGGGTACACGATTAAATTTGAATCGTCCGAATGGGGTCATGAACGTAGTCAGATCTGAACTGGCGTAAATACTGTCTAATTTTTCATATGGCTGGTAAAATCATCTATGGTGGGAATGAGAAAATGTTCTCGTTTAATAGCTTTGTTTAAAGATTTATGATTCAAACAAATTCCCAATTTGCCGTTCGGGTTATCCTCAATTTGCAAATTGTTAACCCAGTCTGTTGGGTATGTAATTTGGGTATACAGGTGAAATGATTCCCTCCGGTACCATTCGTTTTAACTCCGAGCTCAAAGGTTCCGGTAGGCTGTGCGGTATTCGTTTTTTATAATGCAGTGACAGCTATGCGTCTTCTTTCAGTATGATAAATTGTTTTAATGGAAACTTACCCAGACCATCAAAAATATCGAGAAAGGCTTCCAAAAACTATATTCATTTGTTGTTGGCAGTAGGCAACTGAGTTTTAAAAATTAAGATTAAATTTAATCCAGCTATCTAAACCAAGAAATGGTTCAAAAGTGTTTTCCACAACAAGAAATCTAGTCGTTAGCTTCTTTTTTGTTTTTAAATCAGGTGAAATAATGAAGGCACTTCCTATCATGTACACACCATACATTTTTACATAATAATAAAGTCCACTATTATGGTACTGGGATTTGAATTATTTGGAAATAGTCTACAATCAAAATGACCCTGTTTTCTACATATATTGCATGACACCCCTTTCGCTTTACATTCCATTAGATGGCCCGTCCCGAATAATGCACCACAATTGTAACATCTGAGTTCAATGGCATCAATCACATTTGATTGCTGTTCTTCCACACTGTTAACCATTTGAACGATACCCTTATTCAACAGTAATTTGTTTTTATTCGCCGCTTCAAATGCTTTGCATTTGCAAATCACATTATTCACTGATGGCTGATCTTTTCTGACAATGTTAACTGTAATTTTTTATCATATACGCCAATGATGATGCGATCACGAAGGATTCTTTCTTCATACGGTAGTCCATATGTACATTTGTATTCACAGAACTGAATTTCCTTACGTAATTGACGATTGTAAAAGTAGGCTAAGCTCCTCTCGCGGAAAAAATGATTATTTAAAAGAACGATCCATTTGAAGTTTGTGTTGTTGTTGTATTCGAAATTAGGTGGCTGTATGTTTTTAAACGTCAATGAATAGATAGTTTTATTTTAGAAAAAATCCGGTACGTGGAATCCGTGATGCTCCAATCGTCAATTCAGTTTGAAACCCAGCAAACGGTTGTTTTTCTGTTTGCACCATTGTTTCATTTTTTCTTGGAGTGCAATATTCATTAAATGCTTCGATTTCCGCTTCCAAAGTTCGGACTTCTGCCGCTGGTGCTGGGTTTCCGAGAATCCCGTTTGTTGATCCGTATTCGGGAATAACCTGTTGTAAATATCCATTACCCGTGCCCCGATTAACCACAAAAATGTTGCGCTCTTTTTTGGTTTTTCATCCATGTCTTTTCCGGTTGCTATCATGTACATCTGGAATGTTCTTTTCCATATTGCCACTCACGTGCTAAATTTGAACAATCTAGCTGTGGTGGTAGGTGATCATTTGTTGCCATTATTCCACAAAACTTTGATAAATACACCAAAAATAATTATGTATTGTATTGTATACACACGTTTACTTTCACGAATAATGATATTTTTCATTTCGATGGTGTTTAATTTGTCTGATAATCATTTCATCTTGAAATGAACACATGAAAAAATTAATAAAATATTAAAATATTAGGAAAACTCAGAAAACCTTGGTTTACCGTCGAGTACCTCATTATCTTGGTCGCGTTCTATACTTAAATAGAGATGCCACCTTCTCTGTAGGATGCGCTAATTGTTTCAAGTTTCGGTTTAATCGTGCCTGTTGTAGGTCTTGATGCACGATCTCATGAAAGTTGCAGCTTCATAAGGCTTCTTCCGTTGCGGAAATTGTAAAGCCATACTTAATCTGCTTCTTCAAGCACTTTGTTATTTGCTCATACGTCACATCGAGCCTTCATTCAGTTAATCATAATTCCTAAATATTTTATTTCGCTAACCAAACTTATCGACCATTTAAACTTTAGAGCACACGTTGAATACTTATTAAATCTAAATGCATGGTAGAAAGTGGAACTACGTATAGTTTATATTTGAGTTTCCTTGAAATGTAATATTTTTGTTTTATCGCTCAAAAGCAGATTATGAGCTTTCCACCACATCACTAGTATATTTAAATATCAATACTGGTTTATTAGATTTTTAGAGCTATAGTCTATAATATGGAAACACTTAAGGCTCTACTTTACTTAATTTGCGAAAACATGTGTATCGTACAAATCGTTTAATGGCCACATAAACTTAGGTATTGACTTAATTTTTTTTTATAGCAAAGTTAAATATCTTTGCAAGCGAGTAATACACGTTTTTTTTAAATTCGCTATAATTTTCTCGTAATTACGTCTCAAAGTTATTTTTGACAAAAATCATTTACTCACAAACCAAATTTATCTATATTTTTCCACTAATCTGTAATAGTTTTATATATGGGTACGTTCAGGAAGATATTATCTAGCGATTAATACACGTTTTATAAAATTGAAACCTATTTTATATATCGATAAGTTGACAAATCAATTTATTGAAAATTGTGTCTTCGATGTAAAAATGGTTTAGGATTCAACTAATGGCTGATTTATATTCAACGTAATTTTGCAGATTAGGTCATCTTGAAGCAAGCGAGACAAAATAATTGTCTCCACTATGGTATAGTAGATTGTAGGAAAAATCATGTTTAAAATTTGAGGTTAGGAAAAGTTTATGATTTTGAAATGAAGATAAAGATACTTTGTAGCAATTTACGCAATTTTCTTTTACAAGATCTAAGCATTAAAAAATTAAATACGTATTTAAAAATTATAAAAAACTACCAATATTTTTCAAATCAAAACAAACTAAAAAATGTCAAAATGAACTATAATATTAAATAACTTTGAACGTAGGTATTTTTTTTATTAGGTATTTTATAGGTATTATATATTATAGGTATATTATAGGTATTATATTTCACTACTTTTGAACGTGCGTATTTGCATTTTTATAGCGAAATAATGACGTATTTTCTTCTTTTTTAGTATAAAGATGACTGGATTTGCCTTGCACTATAAAAGACACCATAATTTTGGGTTTGTTTCTATGGTTTCGTCTCTTGATTTTCAAAGAAATGAAGTTCTGTCTCGTTTTTTCTTGAATTATATTTCAATGTTGTTTCTCATTTTTTTACAAGATGACCTAATCTTCAAAATATCGTGTATTTTTTAGTTCACCCCTTTTTAATTAGATGTCATTAGTGGCAAAAAATAATTTTTTCATGGAATATTTTGTAATTTTCGATAGCGGAGATTTACACTATTTGAAATTTAATTTTAGACGCATTTTTAGCATTTAAATATCGACATCAATTCTGATTTTTGTTCTAGGTAAGGTAGAGCCTTAAGGTAAAATGGCTTGCTCAGTTTTATTATTTTTAAGACACCCAAATTATAGCCGAGATAGAAAATCATATTTTTCCAAAAAGTTAACATACCTAATTTTCATAACCTTTTCAAATATATTTGAGTAATAACGATTGCTCGGTTAAAGGCCATCGGCAAGATCCTTATGTAACAACACTTAAGCTTAGAATTAACGACAAGTAAGCAAGCCACCTTTTTAACAATAGCATTGGAAACACCATCTATCCGAGGAGATGGTTTAAAAACTATTGGTTTTCAATAACTAATTGGGTTTTTTCCAACGAATTCATGAAAATAGTCGAACAAATTGAGTTACCAGCAACTAATCTGACAACGATACCTATCTAGTGAATACCATATAGCCACTTTATAACCTGCACTTATTCCTGTTGTTTTAAATTTAGGTCGTACAAAATTACACTTGCTTGTATATCTTAGCCCATATTAAGACTTGTATTGAATCCTAATCACGTTAGTATAGCTGAAATACTGAAAAAACCAATAAAATAATTTTTATTTTTGTTTATTAAGTTTATTTATATGTACATAGTATTAGTCTGCGCTAATTGAAAATTATAACATTTTTATATTTTTATCATCAAGAATGTAATGGCATCATGCGCGTTTGTAGAAGAAATAATGTATCCTAACCATATTTCAAAAGACTTAATTGGTATATATTCTGAACCAATTTTTATTTATTGTCCTATAAAACGACCATTATAACGACAATTAATACAGGCTAAAAAGAAATACATTAAAAATAGGTATGTGCGCGTAAGTGGGTCGTGGATGTTATATAAATTACTATATGTGTAGTTCAATTTAATTAATATTATTGAATTTTTAATGCCGTTTTATTTTTAGTATTTGCCACCAAATCCCGAACATCATGCGTTAAAACGAAATTAGTTTTGCCTCACTATATAAATTATCAGGATGCTAGTATGTTACACGATTCTAAACTATTCAAGAATCATGAATATTGTGTCGATTTTGTAGAAATATTTGGTAAAATGGATGTAAGTTGTATAATATACTTTGATGCGGTTCATCAAATAGTATTACTAATATACATTTTTCTGTTTGTTTTTTTTCTTTATAGACGGGAACATTTCAATGTCTTTCGAGTAATAACGAAGAAGCAACATTCAAACTTTTGGCAGTTGGATTTTCGTTCTCCAGTGTATTCTTACTTTTGACTATAATAGTTTATTGCTCACTGCCCAAGGTGAGTACAAAGAATTATTCTAATTTATTAGTTTTGCGAAACACCGCATTTAATGAACATATAATACACTCGTGAAGATGCTTGACATCACTTAAAGGGTAGTGTAAAGTTACTTCTTGATGCTGGTGGCCTGGAATTTGTTTCATTAACATAACATGATAGTGATGTTACTCCAAACTAATTCAAACGGTTGCCCACAGAATTATAGCCTAACCATTGCTGCAATGGTTAGGCTATAAGTCTTTGGGCAACCGTTGGAATTAGTTTGGAATAACATCAAACAGTAACTTTACACTTCCCCTTAAGTGATGTCAAGCATCTTCACGAATGTATTAGTTATCAGTAACAACTTAACGTAATACTACGAGATACTAGCAAATCTTTATAAATTCTTCGTTCAGTTTTGTTTAATTAATCTGTCACTTAACGAAAGGCCAAAAACAAAATACAAAACAACTCAACATTTTTCACAGCACACTCAAAAACAGCATATATATGTTAATATTTTAGGCGGGGCGGCTGTCAAATGGATAATCAAATATACGTAGCACTATTTCCAGCGAACACAATTAAGGGCTGTAACAATGTAAGCTAATTTGATAGAATTATTACTAGTAGTGGGCACAGAATCTCTTTGAATCTACAAATTGGAATTTGAAGCGGTTATAATTAATATTTGAATTGAATTTGAAGTGAGGAGATTCGTTTTTTTAATTCGAAGTTTCAGAAATCACATCCTAGAGTCTGAACTATAAAGGCGCATACACGTAATTTTTGCGCGAACCAAGTCAACTAGATGCAGTTTAAAATACGTCATCTCATGAATATGTTTATTTTGTTTTCTATTTCTTTTTAAATTTTTTTTTGCTCTATCTGCTCGAGGACAAATTCCATGCATGCATCTTATGATTTTGATCGTTAAGATTTTAACTTTATATATGACGCATGCTACATACCATTTCAGATATACATCCATTTTTATGTTTATTTTTCTCTATAATTACAGCTGTGTAACTTACATGGTAAAATATTATTGGGTAATGTTATCAGTTCATTTATTGCGTATACCACGTTAGCGTATGTTCAATTCCACACATACAGTAGGCCTCCCATGTGTAAACATCTAGGTACGTATCCTAAATAAACATACATTTATTGTACACATACTTTTTATTTTAATTAATTGAATTCATTTTGATATGTGCACGATATGATTTATATCGTGTTGATAAGAGGCTATGGTTGAAATCTAATTCACCAATCAATTTTTGATTTTGCTTTTTTGGTTTTTATTTCAGCATTTTTAATTTATTTTAGTTTTTTATCATCATTCTCGTGGCTTAATATAATGTGCATTGATATATATTTGAAAATAAGGTAATTTGGGTTTTTGTTTAATTTATATACATATGTATGTACATTTACTTACAATTTATTATTATTATATTATTAATTGGTTTGGTATTTTAAGCAAATATAGTTATCAGATTCCATAACCCTTAAAATCTACCATTTATTTATGTATATATCATATATGTACATATATGCGGTGTTTGCCTAACAAATAAAATTCCATTAATCCCATATACATATGTATATAGAGTACTCAGCAGATATGCTCGTGTGATCTTATCAATTTAGTAACCTAATCTTATAGGAAGCTCCACGGTGTTTTATCAAAATTCTCGATAAATATGAATAAAAACATTATATGTTATTTTTAATTAATTATTTAAAAGAAATTTAAATTTCTCATAATTTGTTTAATTAGCATTATATTAGTAAATATTTGCATTTATTAATTGCTTATATGAATAAGTTTTACGAAACATTGCAGCAATATAAAATTGTTGGTAAAATATAACACTTCAATTTTATAATTATTACCTGCTGAGTAACAAATATTTGACTTATTTGAATGTGTAAACAATAAATATTCAAATGTTAAAGTGTTGAAAAATTGTTCACATATAATAACGTACCACTCAGGCATTATATTGCTTTCCTATAATAAAGAATTTAATTTCAAAGCTTGGAATTTCATCTATAACTTAAAAATTGACATCAGCTGTGCCAAGTTCGATAGCTCATCAAGCGCAATAGTTGTTCTAACCAGACAAGGTGAATTTTCGCAGAATCAATATTAAATTTTCATCAAACGTTACCAAATTCCATTCTGGTTTTCAAATTTTGATTTAGTTTTTTTAATAAATTCCTTGGAAGAAATATACTGTTCCGCACCATTTTTAAGAACCAAACTTTTGACAAAATAAGGCACTCATAGGACTTAAACAAATATCTCGATATACAAAACATTGACGACCTCCTACGCACTAATTAAAAAGTTGTGCCAGCAAGTACAGTGTGTAATCGCATTAACCACCTCTCAACAGTACCGTATACATTGTTTGTATTCCATATCCACTGCACCTGGTAAATTTTCAACAAAATTCTAACAAAAAAAAAAAAAAAAATAACAAAATATGAATTTAATTCGTTGTATTCGAATATAGGGGTCCCCATTTAGCTCTCAACCAACGATCAAAAATCCTCTCCACACTCGATTTCAGTCGCATCAAGTTTTGAAATATTTTATTTATTCATTCATGAATTTAATAATAAATTGATGAACTGATAAAGGAAATTAGGATTGTATAGTGTGTCAACTCAATTGGGAAATCATAAAAATTGATGAAATGGCTTAATGCTCTACTTTACTCAATTTGCGAAAACCTGTGTATCGTACGAATCGTTTTATGGCCACATAAACTAAGGTATTGACTTAATTTTTCCTATAGCAAAGTTAAATATATATGCAAGCGAGTAATACACGTTTTATTTAAAATTCGCTATAGTTTTCTCGTAATTACGTTTCAAAGTTGATGAATTTTTCACAAAAACCATTTACTCATAAACCAAATTTATCAATATTTTTCCACTAATCTGTAAAAGTTTTATAAATGGGTGCGTTCAGGGCCCGTATTCTTGAATTCCACAGCAATTTCCCTGTGTGGACATCTATCAAAATTCCCCATCCAATTCCCTTAGTATTTTTCTATGCATATTCCACATGCAACCAAAAATCGTATTCTTGAAATATTTGAAATTTTTTATTCTCCACTGTTAAATATTAAATTCACCACTTTTAAATTGTGACTAACTTCATAATATAGTAGATTTATTGTAGAGAAATTTCTATGTTATAATTGTCAAATTGACAATTCTAAGCTAATTCTTACTTCTAACTTCTAATGGCTGATTTACATTCAATCAAAAAATGACAAAACGCTTTGTTGTTTAAAATAAATACAGCCAGTTGTCAAAATTCCCAGTGGGGATTTTTTTTCCAGATACATATACCCATTCGGAAATTTTCCCTTAGTGTGATATTCAAGAATACTATGTAGATTAAAAATATCACATATTTTTTTTTGAATTTTGACAGATTCCACACGGGGAATTTGATGTGGAATTCAAGAATACCGGCCCAGGAAGATATTATCTAGCGATTCTAAAGGCACGTTTTTATAAAAATTCATTCTAATAAGCGAGAAAATTGAAAATTTAATTGAAAATTATTTTATATCGATAAGTTGACAAATCAATTTATTGAAAAAAATTCTTCGATGTAAAAATAGTTTAGGATTCAACTAACAGAGCTCTCACAATGCAAAAACTTTTTACTTTTTACTTTTGACTTTTGCCTTTTGATTTTTTTTAGCTCGCACAATGAAAAAGAAAATTAAATTGAAGCCAACTTCATCATTATTAAGAATTGTTTACAAAAGTTGTTTACAAAAATTGTGACATTTAATTTTCCACACTCTGTATAGTTAATAATAATTTTTTTGTTCTCGTATTTCTTAAAAAAAATTAATTTTGTAATAAAAATTGAAAGTACAATTAATTATAATAGTATTTAGACAGTGTACTAAATAGAAAATTATAAATTATTTTTTTGTTGGGTTATGTTATGCTGACATTTAACGAAAAATATTTGTTGGCGCCTATTTTAAAATGTTGTTAACTTCATTCGTTTCAATTCATAAGGCAAAAGTTAGGAGTTCGATAACTTTTTCTAAAAGATTTTCACCAACATAACGAACAAAAAATTTTTTTTTCTCAAAATAAAATTCATACAAACTTGTATTTAAAAAGTAAAAAGTTTTCCATAGATCTTTTACAATCTCTGTAAATATCGTGTATATTTTAGTTCGCCCCTTTTTAGTTAGATGTCGTAAGTGGCAAAAACAACAATATTTTCATGGAATAATTTGTAATTTTCGATAGCGGAGATTTGAAATTTAATTTAAACATTTGATGGCATTTAAATATCGACATCAATTTTGATTTTTCTTCTAGGTAAAATATAGAGCCTTAAGAGTCATTTTTATATTCACGGAGAAAAAGTATATTCCTTCGTTCAAGATGGAAATGATTGATTGTTAGCCTATAGCATGCGGCCCATAGAATACGTAGGTCATTGGTCTGTATTGGATGGATATTTATACGGTGAAGGCATTTTTTTTTTTTTTTTTTTTAAAAAGGACTTGGCATAGACACTTTTAATGGTCCATAGCCCTGCCGGTAACATTCACACAACATTCATTCAATCCATTCATTCATCCCATTCACACAAGTACAGTATACCACCTGCGCATTGCATAGCTCCATGTCACCCTGTACAGTGACATGGAAGATGGGTCGGCCCATGAGTTCTACATTCCAACATAGATGTTTCAATTTAATCACCGATCGTAATCGGGAGATGAAAAATCCCTTTTGCATCCCGCCTCTGTTGGGATTCGAACCCGATACCTCCCGATCCAAACGTCCCAGCTTTAACCACTGCGCTATTTGCTCGGTACGGTGAAGGCATACTAGTTTACAGTGAAAATACTGAAAAATCGATATTGTTTATAATGTTGGGCAACATTATGACAATTATAATCTAAATAAATAGATATCACAGAATGAGAGATGAGATCGTTTAAAATTCACATTTTTTCATTAAACCCTTCAAATGCATTTTACAGGGTGCCAATGGATCAGTTACATTTGGAATATTCTATTTGGTGTTTTATATGTCGCAGTATATACATAATTCTCTTTTATGTAGTTGCAATTTTAATCCATTTTGGATTCACCCCAACGAAAGGTTTGTGTTCGATGATTCTTATAATATCGAGTAACCAGATTTTTAAAAAATTGATGCCGGAAAATCATAATTTTGAAAACCAGAATATTGATACGATCTCGTTACAATAAAAGCCACCCGAAAACTCTGAACTGAGGGGCTAGTAGAATACACTTTGGTTATTTTTATTTTTTATTTTCGTTTTTAAGATTGAAAAAATAAAGGTTTCCAAGAGCTACCATGTTATACTAGGAAAGTATTGTTTTCGATTAGTGAGAGGCTCTTGCCAAAATAATAAATATACGTGCACGAATTTTTTATGAGCAAGTTCGACATCACTTTGTTTCTACGTTGATGTTGTTAAATTTTGTACATTAGAACAATTCAATCACTGTCACGATCTAAACTATTTTTGTCTGAGAATTATATCGATTTGTACTGTAGTTGCTGCTATTGATCTTACCTCGAATCGTCTTTTGCTGAAACTTGTGCCACATTGGTGGTCACGTGGTTACTCTAAAAATGAATGGCTCATCATCCATTAAGATGGCGAAGATCATACAATGGATGAAAACGATTGAATGTAATTTGTCGACAATATTAGTAAAATTGGTGGTAATTTAAATATTTTCGATCATTTCCGGATTGCAAAGATATTTAACTCATTAATTCAGTGTATTTACACATATCTAAATTCCGAACAGCTGCTGAGATTTCAAGTATTATGCCTGCGTGAACTGTGGTTCGTTTTTCTCCACATTTACGAGCCATTTTGTATTTCTAATAAATGATTTGATCAACTAAGATTCAGTGCTGGCATATTCTAACATCACCGCATTTTCGATATTTGATAGACGTTTTTGTCTCTTTTTTCACGAATAAAATTGTACGTAGCTTTCGTATATTCAATAACGCTTTTTCACATAATCGAGCAGGCTGTGAATATATAAATTGTGAAATTGAAAACGAAATAGCGTACTATTTGTTCTTGAAAAAAGAGACACAATCTAATAACATCACAATCTAAAAATCTACTATTCGAAAGTGGTGATGTTAGAATATTTCAGAACAGCTTTAGTTCTGCGATTTCATCGGGGTGTTTCATTAAATTGCCGTTGCGCGTAACATATTTGGAAATTGGATTTTGAAAAAAATTAATAAATTTAACTACCCGATTATTTATATTTCAAAAAATTTTCATACACAAATAACACATGTATCGCACAAAATACAATTCCCTTAAACGTATTGGCCATCTACACCAAAGTTAAATTCAGCTACATCGCTGCATGTGAACGCGTAGGAGGTTTTAACAGCACTATTTTTGACATTCGATACATGTTTCTATCTCTCTTTTCAAGAATAGAATTGTATGCCATTTCGTTTGTTCAATTAAATTGTTTCTATTGCATTCTCAGCCTGTATAGTGTAAAATTGCACCGTATATCTCTTTCTCATGTCATTTCGTAAGCAATTGAAAAAAAAATGTTGGTGATATTTTATCGAATTAATCTATAAAAATAGAATTGAGCAGGGCCCTATTGCACCAATTACTTATCACTTATTACTTATCAACTTATCATAAGTAAGTTTTTTTGATAATGATAAGTGATAAGTGTTTCACCAAAAGTAGCAAAATCTCACACACTTATCAATTTGAACACTTATCAAATTTTGATAATGATAAGTGATAAGCGTTGCGCATCAGATTGTCTTTAACTTATCAATTGACAAATTATCAAATTTTTATGATAATTTGTAATGATCCAGGTCCACAAGATAACGCATAAAAACGTTACTGGTCATCCAAGCCTTTTTATTTGCGAAGTATTTTACTGGCAGCTTGTTTACATCAAGGTTTTTGAAGCACCTTGGCTTTAAACTTTTCCCGATAACCAGTGGTTGAAAAGTTGTTCATCAGCAAAGACAGTCAGAAGCACCGGCAATCTCTCTTTAGAGAGAGATTTAATTTTCCTCCGCTGCTATTTTCACCTTTCATATGAAGACTTATTGGGTAGCATTCTAAAAAACAAGGCCGTTTCATCACACTTGGCGATTTCTTTCAATTCGTAACCAGCTGTGATCCCGGCTAGCGTACTTTTCCAATCAGAAACGTCTTCCATATTCACATCGCTTGATTCACCGGCACAAACATTAATTCCATATCTCTTTCTAAAACATCGTAGCCAGCATTTCGATGCTTTGAAGCTGTTAAGATTTAATGCTTCGGCAAATTTAAGTGCCTGTTGCTGCAATATGGGACCCGAAACTGGAAAATTTCGGCACGTGCACCGCCCAACCACTCAAATAAAGGTTCGTCAATTTTAGCGTATTCATTAATACGCTTTTTTTGGTTATCAATTGACTCTCGCGACTTTTGAGATACCTTTCTGTTATGATGCTTCTCATTGTCAATTTTTTGGCAATGTCCTCCACTGTCACACTATTTTTTTGCATTCCTATTTCTTGATATTTTTCTTTTAAATTTAGATTTTTATTTTTTGTTTGGTAGTCATTTATACTCGTCTATTACAATATAGAGCAATATATGTAATAGACGAGCACATAATATAATTAAAAGACGAGCACATTTATTTTCACATTTTGACATTTCCGAAATTCCGTCCGTGTCTCGGGATTTTTCGTTTTAAAGATTATGTTTTCTTGGAAATTATTTTAAAGGGGATATATTGCAATATTTTTTTCGCCTCTCACAAGTTTTCGCGAAAAGTGATTTCATACTTTCAGGATTTTCACTGTATATAACAATACATTAAGAGAAATGTTTCTCGATTGACAGTTCTTTTTTCAGTTTTTAGAGTCAATTGTAAAATTATTTTTTTGTTGCTTTTAAAATAAAATCTCTTTTCTAACTGTCAATAACTTTTGAACACAATTTGTTGAGCGTCGCGAGCTCGATTTCCGGTGATACCAAAAATCACGGTTGGGTGTTTTTAACGTGTAAGTATGTGTGATTATCTGGGTATTGTACCATGGACCCATTTGTGACATTCAGTGCTGGAGTTATTCACCCAACTTTATTTTTTTTTAAAACGTATCCAATTTATTTTCTTTACTGTACCTATATTAGTAAAGTTTGCTTTAAGATGGCACACACGTTAAATAAAGATAAAAAAATAGCGATTTTGCAATTAGTGAAAGATACTTAATTTTGATAATTAATCATTGTTCCATCGATGCAATCAGCTGCCTGAGGGAAACCACCCATCTCAAGAAAGTGGGAAGTCCTGGTCATTTTTGGCCCAACGGAGATCTCGAGATCAGTGGGACTAAGCTGTGCGCTCCTAACGGACGAATCGATGTCAGAGAAATCTGACTCAACAGTGGTGGAGGGAAGCAATAACTAATGCTTAAGATCCTTCAGATCAACCTCCATCACTGTAAAGCCGCCTCGGCGGCCCTTCTTCTAAAAATGGAATCTGAGTCCATTGATGTGGTTCTGGTCCAGGAACCTTGGGGCAATGATGACCGGCTGCTGGGTCTCAGAACTCCCAAATATAAAATACTACATGTGAAAAATGAAGGTAAGATACGTTCTTGCATTCTCGCTAGAAATAATCTGAATGTTTTTATACTACTGAATTACAGCAACGCTGATGTAGTGGTGACTAGCATCGAGATGGATGGGCAAAATCTCTGGCTAATATCGGCCTACCTACCATACGAGGAGGAAAATATACCACCAGGTAGGTTAGGCAGTGCAATAATGGAGGCTCGAAAACGAAAGATAGGAGTCATCATGGGTAGTGATGCTAATGCGCATCACTCAATTTGGGGGAGTACAGACATAAACAGGCGAGGTGAGTTACTCCTTGATTTTATTTTAAGTACTAACCTAAATATATGTAATATCGGGTGTAAGCCAACCTTTATTACTAAAAATAGACAGGAAGTGTTGGACATCACACTTGTCTCGGATTTTATTAAGGAGAGGGTATTGAACTGGAAAGTGTCCGAAGACCATTCCTTTTCTGACCATTGTTATCTCCAGTACGAAGTGGATACAAAACCCACTAGCAAACCACCTCTCAGAAATAGGAGGAAAACTGATTGGGATTGTTTCAGAACCATTCTAGGTAACTTATTACCGGTATCGGTTCCAAACCCTCCTGCATCTACACAGGAGCTTGATGCTCTAGTAACCAAGCTATCTGATGCTTTTAACAAGGCCATGTTAGGTGCATGTCCTATCAGTAGGCCCTTGGGTAAATCTCGGCCACCCTGGTGGTCGAAAGAACTCCAAGGTACTCGTATGAAATGCAGGAGACTGTTCAAGAAAGCGAGGACACAAATGCTGCTGCAGATTGGGACTGTTATAAACAAGTCCTCAAACCTATAAGTACGAGCTGAGAGCAGCCAAAACGAGGGCCTGGAAGCTCTACTGTGGCAATATACAGGAGTCCTTGGAGGCGGCCAGGCTACGCAAAGTACTATGTTCTAGTCCTTCCATCCCGAGTTATCTACAACGACCGGATGGTTCATGGACTACACGTAGTGAGGAATCCCTGGAGCTACTACTAGAAACGCATTTTCGGGAGTGCTCGGTACTAGCTCCGGAGAGACCCATGATAAATAGGGGTATAGACTCCGTAAGTCATATAGTAAAAAGGCGGAATATCCTATGGGCAAAAGGAAGCCATACAAATCGCCAGGACCTGATGGCATTATCCCAGCGGATATCCAGCGAACTATTGACTTAACCCTACCCTGGCTGGAAGTTATCTTCAAAGGCAGCCTAGAACTTTGTCACATTCCTAGAAAGTGGACTGAAGTAAAAGTAATATTTATACCTAAGGCGGGAAAAAGCTCTCATTCCTATCGCAAAGACTTTAGGCCCATAAGCTTATCTTCTTTTCTGTTGAAAACACTGGAAAGGCTAATAGAGGCTTACATTAGAGGCTCAATAAAGCCGGGCGAGCTGTCGGGATCTCAACACGCGTACTGTAAGGGACGATCGGTGGAAACAGCTCTCCACTCCCTTATAGGCCCGATTGAGAAATCACTTGAATATAAGGAATATTCAATGGTGACTTTCTTGGATATAGAGGGGGCCTTTAGCAACGTCAGACCGGGGGTAATCACTCGGGCCCTTGCGTGTCTGGGGGTAGACGTGTCACTCAGGGGCTGGATAGATCATATGCAGGATCGTGACAGCTTATCTGGGTGGGGCGTCTGCCGGCAGATACGTGAGCAGGCGGACACCTCAAGGTGGGGTTCTATCCCCCTTCTTTGGAACTTGGTCATAAATGACCTGTTACTAAACCTGGAAGGGCAAGGCTTCAAGGTGATTGCTTACGCGGATGACGTTGCTATTGCGGTCTTCGGTAAATATCCTAGTACGCTAGTGCATCTGGCTACCTCTCTGAGTGAGCACGCGGCTGCGGACTGAACGCAAACCCACAGAAAACGGAGCTGGTCCTCTTTACCAGGAAGCACAAACTTCCTCAGTGTGACCCGCCGACATTAAATGGTACTCGCTTGATCTTTACGGATAGAGCAAAGTACCTCGGACTACTTTTGGACAGCAAGCTAAGCTGGAAACCAAACATCGTAGAGAGAGTAAAGAAAGCTACTATAGCGCTCTACTCCTGCAAAAATGCCATTGGAAAGAGATGGGTTATGGAGCCCCACATAGTACACTGGCTCTACGTCTCAGTGGTCAAACCTATACTGCTGTATGGGGTTGTCGTCTGGTGGCCAGCGGTAAAAGTTATGGCCAACCTTAAACTATTGATGAAAGTCCAAAGAACGGCCTGCTTGTGTATAAGTGGGGCTCTCAGGAGCACACCTACTCAAGCTCTGGAGATTCTCTTTCATCTTACTCCCTTGGATATTGCGGCCGAGCAACTTGCATCTTGCACAGCCATTCGGCTCAAATCCATATCTATATGGACCTGTAATAATGCAGGGCACTCATCTATCCTATGCAACAGGGGTATTCCGGAAGCTACCGACTACGCTATCCCTTTGCCATCTGCTGAGATTAAATTCCAAACTGAGTTTCCCACCAGAGAGGACTGGGTGAACGAAACGGTTATGGACAATGAGGCCCTAAGCTTCTTCACGGATGGCTCAAAAAGGGATGGAGGGGTTGGCTGCGGGGTATTCTATGAGGCACCTCTCTTTTCGTCTTCCCGACTTTTGCAGCGTTTTTCAAGCTGAACTGACCGCGATAATGGAAGTCATGGACTGGTTGAAGTATAATGTAATATCTACGAGGGATATTCGCATTTTTACGGACAGCCTGGCTGCTATTAAAACGCTACAATCATACTCCCTGACGTCGAAGGTAGCCCAGAACTGTCTGGCATCTTTAAATGAGATGGCTGATCAGTTCAACATCCGCTTGACGTGGGTGCCAGGGCATTTCAATATCGCAGGGAATGAAATGGCAGATGAGTTGGCCCGCAAGGGTACAGTACACCTAATAACCCAAAGCAGGCGGGATATAAAGATACCGCTTGCTTCATGTAAACTGCTGCTTCAAGAAGAAGCCATAAAAGAAACGAACGTCAGATGGTCTAAAGCCAGTTCGTGTGTAACAACCAGGCAGATGTGGCCTGGACTTGACCGGTCCAGATCAGGCCAACTGATATCGCTTCGACGGCAACATATTGGTATGGTCGTGGGAGCTATAACGGGACATTGTCTCATTGGGATACATGCGAGCAGACTGGGTGTCCCAGCCCACGATTTCTGCCGCAGCTGTGGTGATGATGAGGAGGAGGAAAATGTGCTCCATCTGCTCTGCACCTGCCCTAGTCTAGCGTACAGCAGAACAAAATTTATGGGAACTTCCCCTTTGAACGACCTCTCGGATCTTAGTAAAATCGAGATCCGGGACTTTAAACGCTTCTTGGTAAGCTCAGGATGGTTTAGCGAGTGAAGAGGAGGAAACTCGAATGTGGTACAGCTACGGACCAATTTTGTGTCTATGCTAGTCCTTTAGGACAGCCACCCTTACCTAACCTAACCTTTGGCCCAACACATATTCTAACATCATGTTATCGATGATGGTATCTGCTACTCGAAGAATGACCCTACACACAGTCGATCAATCCAGTGTTGTTAGTAGCTGCTGTAGAACACTCACACGTAGTTTCTGTCGCTTCCATGGTGCAAATAATAGTCGCTCCTATCTATATGGGATAATAATACGTGCTCAATTAGTTCATGTGACAAAAAAAAATTTCTTCCACTCCCAAGCCCAGTTAATCCAAGTCCAATTATTAGTTCTGGCTCTCACTGCACGATTTCTTCTTACGTTTTCATGCTTGAATATTCTTTCGAACCGGCGCATTTTTTTATAGAAATAACTTTTTCCTTTAATAAATTTCACTAAAGTTTTTGTTCACTAAAGTTGTTATTCTGTTCGATTTATCATAGAGGTAAGGCAGTTGTTTTTCGATATTTTAAAATTAATAATAAAACTATCTATCAATGTTTTTTATTTATTTATATTGAGCCCCATAACAAGTACAGATGAACAGAAGTCCTCATCTTACAATAATTGCAAAAAAATAACGTTTTTAACCGACTTTCTTCATGCCACTACAATTTGAAGCTCTTATCATTTTATTTGAGTAGTGAAATTTTTCTTATTTATATTTTGGATAAGTAGTCATTAAAGTAGTCGATTATTGATAAGTAAACTTTTGGTGCAACTACGATAACTTATGAAAAACCGCAAACTTATCGCTTATCAAAATATTACTTTTCAATTATCACTTCGCGAATTGGTGCAACTTAATTTTGATAAGTGATTGCTTATCATTTATTATATAACTCAATTAAATACTTATCAAATTTCACTATGGTGCAACAGAAAATTATCAAAAATTATGATTTGTTGATAAGTAATAAGTGATAAGTAGTTGGTGCAATAGGGCCCAGGTCCATGACCTCAATAGAAATTGCAGAATGGAATACGAAATAGCATATCTTTACTATAATTTACCACAATATGTTGGTATAATAATTAGGTAATATTAAAAATTCGTCAATGCCTACAATTTAGGTGATTTCACACTAATTAGCACATTTTACTATGAATAATTCTATTTATATGCTGATCGAATTCCAGAATTTGGCAAACACGCCCTTATTTTCGACCACAACACCATAATCATAAAGCAATAATATTTATGATTATTGCCAATTATGTGGACGCTAAAGTAGGGGCGCGGTGCGGTTGTTTATTTGTTCGTATGTTAACAAGCAATTAAATTAAGCACCAATTTCATTTTTATTTAACAATTGAAACAATGGTTCACAAGATTGTTTCCTGTCACCTATAAACATAATCAATTATTTTGGTAATGATTTATACAAATTTCGAGATGAGTTTAATTGTTATAAAATGATGCTACACTTATAAGGCTGGTTGTGTTTTGAACTTCTATGCTGCAAAATCAAATCGAACATATAACCACACTATATTAATAATATTATGATTATTGGTTTGATTTTACACTCAAGATAACGGTTGTATTAATTAAAGCAACTTCAATTTCGATTATAATTGATTCATTACTCATTTAAATTATCTACAAATTTAATCTTCTCTTACATATAACAATATTTTGCTTAAAAGAAAACTGAATTCTTGTAAACAGCGTCAATGTATTGAAATTACTAATGGGCTATCAAAACCAATCTAGCGTATCAGTTGTGTACACCTTCTAATATATTTTCAGGTCTGTAGTGCCAATTTCAAACGAAATTCGTCGCTTCATCATTTACTCCATTTTTGCCATCGGCTATCCATTGACGATGACCACATCGCTTATCCTGATCGATAATTATGCTACGTTTCCAAATACATTTTTACCAAACATTGGAATTTCGGCATGTTGGTTTGAATCGTTGAATGGGGTTACAATTTATTTTACAACGCCAGTTGCAGTTCAAATTTTAATAAATATAGTGGTCTTCATTTTAACCGCACTCTACTGTAACCAGGTGAAAAATGAGATTGCACGGCGCGATGATAATAAGGAGAAGAAAGAAAAATCGATGAAACGATTTAAGAAGCATAAAGACAAGTAAAGATTTATTTTAGAATATCAACCAATTAGAAAATTCTATTATATCATTACTTATTGTAGAATAAATCTAAACGTAAAACTTTTTTTCGTGATGGGAATTTCGTGGTGCCTGGAAATAATGTCGACCATATTACAAGTTTATGCACCAACATTCCACTCGTATGTGAGCGAACTATTATATATTAATACACTCCACGGACTATTTATATTCATCATATTTGTTTGCAAACGAAATATTTATACACAAATTAAGAGCAGGCTGGGAATAAACAAACGAAAAGCTACTAAACGCGATATGACAATGACCACAATGGTTTCGGCTACAGAAACTTCAACGTGCATGGCTCCAAATTCAACAAAATATGATAAGTTGAATTGTACTGGGTTGACATGTTCTACCATCACTTCGATTCGCTTCGATAGTGAACATCGCATCGAAAAAAGTGATAGTCGGTATGTTGTACCATTTTCGATGGATACTATAAAGGAACATATTTTCGAAAATGAAATGACGTTTGACATCTATTTTTAATAGGTATTTCAACTGTTCAATCTGTCAATTATCTTGTAAACATAATAAATGTAAGTACGTTATTTATAAATCTCTACAATTGTTGACTTTAATTGTTTAATTATAGTAATGAATATGATGAATCCTAATTTATTTATTGGTGCTATATCGACTTCACACGGTGTTGATAGGGAGGATGGAGATAATTATATATACATAATATATACAATATTATATTGAACATTTGGAAATTTTTATATGTACTTTCATTATAATATAAAAATAAAAATAAATAATATTATTTTTAACGTAATTTGATTCAAATAAATTCAAATTAAAGTCAGTAATTTTCGTTTATTATGTGTATCACAAGCAAAAAATTCAGTGATAGATTGTCGAAAATTGTGATGGTCGAAAATGATACAACATACCATTTTATCGAAATCAGTGATATTTCATCGAATATCGAAAATTGTGATTGTAGAACATGTCACCCCTGAAAGTCAATCGCCTGATTTTAGATCAAGTTAGCAGTAGATTAAGACCATATGTTTAATTTTTTGATGGTTAGACCTCATTGTTAAATAAACTAAAAATATTCGCGATATGTTAATTATGTATACATAATTAACTCATTTTATTTAAATTTAATTTAAACATTATTTACATATAAATAAAACGAAGTAATTTTTAATTTATCGTGTGTTGTGGCCGTATTTTTTTTTTTTTTTGTGGCCTCATTGATAAATTGAGCAAATTTGCTTAAAATCTAGTACATTTTTGTGTTCATCATCAAGAGAAATATCAAAAACAACAATTATATACGAATCGATTATTGAACAATTTGTTGTAGATAAAATTCATACAATAAATAATTAAAATTATTAAAATTATGGATTATATAGATTTGAAATAACGTAACAAACATTTACATATTATGTGGACGGAAAAGAATAAATTAATAATTGAGTGGCACTGAGCATTTGTAAGTATGTATGTAATTGAATTTTTTTTAATGGATTGTGATCTAATGTTGATATTATTAATTTCATTTTTAGATTAGCCAGGAATACATACTGAACAAACCACTCTTCTTATGTAGAAATATTACCTATATATTCTTATATGTATGCTACATGAATGTACAAATCTATTTACCATCAATAATTTAATTTTTTTCGTTATATACATATAGACTTTTTGAAGTAGTTTCAAGTTTATATAAAACATAATTTATTGCAATAAAATAAACATAAACACAATTTTTGTTGTTGTTTTTGAGATATGAAAATGGTACATCTTATTAACATGTTATATAATTCATTGAATGTGGTATGGTAACTCTATCCCACTACTAACTTATAGTGTACTGTTTTTCTAGTTTTCTTCAATAGAAGATAATGGATGAATTTGTTTAATAATAAATACTCGTAACAAAATATTTATTAACGGATCGATGTATGAAAACCTTAAATTTTGTTATATGGGATCATCATCAGCAAACAGAAATACTAAACTGGTAATACATACATACTATTAAATGAACTTACGGATAATGATAACCAGCAGCTAGATCGAAACGTGATTTAGCATGCGTTTTTGGCGTAAGCAGATAGAAAACGTCAACCCTACTGTAAAAAGACACCTCTCTTAGCCAGAGTTCAATTTTTTCGGATCAACTAGTGGAACAGAACTATTTAGATCGTATAATACGTAGTTGTCATAGGGAAAACGGACAATTGCTAGCGGCATGGCAGCTGATATTCACATTCATTGCTACCACTTTGAAAAGACTGCCCAGGTATTTCAATTTCCTTCGATTTTTTCCGTTTCTTCAAACTTTGGTGCCGGTGAACCTAATTGGATTGGATTGCTGTTAGTATCTGAGATCTGAGACTAATTGTTAAAATTGCTTTTGAACATCAGAAATCTTGGCCCCGAATGACATTCCTATCTCTTACAATAATAGTGTAAATGATATCAATGCGCTTTTAAATGATATCAATGCGCTTTCTATTCGATGATTCTGTTATCTTATGTACAATGCGACCATTGATAGTTGAATGGAGGGTGATGCGTTTGATTTGCGAACTGAAATGCTACAAGGATGGTGTGTATATATCGATTTGTACAACTTCAAAATCAGGAATATTATGAGGAATCGTTTTATATTAGAAAGGGATGGTTCAGCTATCAATCGAGGGTGGTGTATCATCGCAATAAAGCTGATCAAGTCTGATTCATCGCATTTGCCGGGTCGGCTATGCCAAACCATTGCTAAGTTTTCAGAAGATTGAAAAATTGGTCTAATCACACTGATTCTTAGATATACAGACAGCAAAACGGATATATACATTTCTGTAGTATATATTACATGATACTATAGCCAATCTTTTGTAAAACACACTAATACTTATGTATTCAGGAATAATTATGGAAAAAAATTGAGATTTTAACATTAACATTCACCAACTATTTCATGGTTTCATACGATAGAAAATAGTAACAGGTCAGTGGGCAAATATTTTGTGAATATGGTATGGCAGTATTAATCTCATACTCAACAATCATCATAGACAAGAAATAACTTGAATCACGTGTATTACAGTGCTGATGTAGTGAACTTCTTTAAGCGCACACAACGTATAGTTCAATGCAAGCCAGTACTATCATGTAAGTTGCCCATGGGTTCTGCAGTCCACCAGTGGATCCAGAAATAAGTTCAATTTTAATACCGATCGTGAAAAATCCCTTTATGTCATCATGCGCATATATGTAGGTTGGAAGTAGCGAAAATAAAGGAAACATTTCTCAAAACAAACGTTTAAACCAAACGCTGCAATTGAGATTATAAACTAACTCCATATATTTATGTTATTGATATCCATTTTCAATATATTTGATGAATGATTACGGAAACTAAGGTACAGCACCTATAAGAAAGGGATCAGTCCTAAACAGAAAAGTGGGTAAAGATCTTAGAATTGTATGGTTAAATTCTAAATGATCCTGCATTATCAACAAGAAATTCAGATGGTGCTAGACACAGAAAAATCGATGTATCCTGAAAACACTGCTAACAAGGTAGTGCTGTTATCACCAGAAATAATATTCAATATTGGGTTTCTAGGCTATACCACAACTAAGGTGAAACTATTTAATTCTACTATCAGGAAATACGTGAAGCCTTGACAAATGAAAAACCGACCTTCTGGCTATCTGATCATAGAAAATACCAAATCTGATTGACTTCTTCATAGATAAGAACATATCTGTAAACTATGTGCTATTAGATGAAAGCGATGACAGAAGCTCAAATTGCTGTCCGATATTACTGACATTACATTTATAGTAAATAAACATTTTATTTGCTAAGGTTCTAGGAAGATCTAATCGTTCTTCTAAGGAATGCAAAGAGAACTAGGAAAAAAGTACAGAAATTTGTACCCGAAGTTTAAAATCATATAAAAGTGAACAATCTTACTCAGCGCAACTAACAATTGAAATTATAAAACTAAAATATAATCAATCAGTGCCTATCTATAGAAACTAATAAACCAATGACAGTGTAGTAATGATTATACTCTTTGGAGAGCAGCTATAAAAGAATTATACAGCAATTATAATAATCTAGATTCCTCTAATTAGAACACCAGATGAAAAACTACATAAAATAATGAAGAAACGTTTTGTATTTATGCTGAATTCTTGAAAACACATTACAACTGAAATACATATGATGACCAAATATTGAACTTCGAAACAATAATTAATAAAGTTGTACAATATAGTGATAAAAAAGGAATGCTTTACCAATCTTATAAACGCAGTTTTTAGAATTAAATGAGTCACCACACAGCCAATTTTTTTATTACCATTCCTCTTTCAAAAATTATGGATTAAATAAGATAATCGAGAAGAACTTTGATCCCAAATCATCAGTTTAGTTTCCGTAACCAACATTCAACAAGAGATCAAATCAACAGAATAACAGATAGAGTGTATTCAATTAAACTATATGTTAAGCTCCGATGGAAATCTTATGTCAAACAGAAAAGAATAGAACCTAAATACTGAAAAAGGCTGATAGAAAAAATTGTAAATCAACATACAATACTAAATCTACTTTATAAGCAAATAATGAAGTGGATTTGAACTTGAGTATTCAACTTTCGAAGCATCTTTGATATCATCCAAGGATTTATGAATAACGTATTAAGGAACCTCGTTCCTAGTATAGCCGAAAAAACCAACCTTTTCCGCTGATGTATGAGTGAATGTAAATAACACAATCCTATATAAAGTGACCTAGCTATGTTTCTAGACCCTTAAGTAAGAAGAAATGTTGGGTCTTCTTTTTTTATAGTTAGGCATAATTAAAACAGAAAATTTTTCACCAATTTAAATACAAATAATTATTTTATTTCAGATTTGTAAATTAAGGTGGATAAACAGTATGAATAAAAATTGAATTATGCTGAAAAAAAATTAGGGCGTTGTTTTTATTTCATAATATAATCAAACAAAGTTATATATATAAATATTAAATCTCGTTATAACGAACTCGAAAGGACCGGACCGGAAAAATTACTTTGTTAAACTGGAATTTCAAAAAATCAAAATTTAAGTGCTCAATTGTTTCATGTTTATCGGCGTACACATGTGACTTGACATATCCCCAGAAAAAAATTATTTAATGTTTGCAAATCGCACGAACGAGGTGGCCAGATAAACACAGATACATTTCATGAAATTAATCGTTCATCAAATGTTTCTTTTAGTAAATTAAAGCACTTTTCATATTAACGCCTCGGCTTTGCACTGTGAAATTTTTTTTTATTTATTTAAAGTATTTAACTTTATAAATTAGATTTATTTGGTTAAAAATGTTAAATTTTATAGAAATTAATAAAAATAATTATCAAATAATTAAATTGTAATTGATAATTTTGAAAACTAAAAATATGATGCAATGAAATTAGTTACGAGGCGTACGCAATGCGTTCCACACTGCGATCCACCCTTGACTTCAACAAATCAAAATCACGCAAGGCGCTGTCATTTGTCAACCTTTCCCCTGGAGATAAACTCGACGCGACCGACGTAACTAAGAAAATAAAAAATGTTAAACTATACGAATTTGCACTAAAGCAATTATACTCGACGCGACTCTGAAGTAAAAAAAAAACTTTGACTTAACTTTGACTGTTTATTCTTTTTAAGTGCTAAAGTGACATCTTACAGAAATTTTAAGAAATAATATCCCATTTTTATTTTTTTTTATCATTTTGACGTTTGACAAACCAATATCCCGATTTTCATAATATTTAATTTTTTTATTCTCTCTGCCTGATTCAATTTATTATTTTAGAATAATAATTTAAAAACGATGTAATTACAATTTTATTGTTCCACAAATGTCACAGAAATGTCAAAAACGTGAATACAAATAGTGAGTTTATCTTAGCATACTTGTGAGCGCGTTTTTGACCTTTTAAAACGTCTGAGTAACGTCGAGTATATCACATCTATTAAGCTAATTTGAATGTTTTCCGTTTTATATATGTGTAATTATATTTGACAGCTGCAAAAATAAAACGACGAAGCGTCGCTCTAATATGAATGAGTGATAGGCTTCGTATTTGTGGAATATGAAAAAGTCGAGGTGAGGCGGTAATATGTTAAGTACTTAAATGTAACGTGCGCTGTGTGGCATGTGGCGCGATCCTGCTGAAACCGCATGTCTGCAAGATTAACGCCCTCCAATTCAGGTATGCTAAAGTTAGTAGTCATGTCTCTGTACCGCTCACCGTTGACTGTAACATTCTGACTATCATCATTTTTGAAAATATTGGGCCAATGATTCCACCGGCCCATAAAGAGCTCAAAACGGTGATTTTTTCTGGATTTAATGGTGTTTAGACAGTGGCTTGTGGATTATCATCGCTCCAAATGCGGCAATTCTGATTATTGACATAGCCATTTAACCAAAATTGTGCGTTACAAAGTGTCCTGTGTGGTAACACGTAAACCAAGAACTTTAAGCAAAATTTTCCATAAAGTGGATGGGCACATTCAGTTTAATTGTTGAGCACGATGACGAATTGAAGCATTTGGATCATTGTCAACACTACACTGCACACCAAAAATCTCAACGTCTTACGGGATGCTATATTTTAGAGTAAACGTTGTGCGAAAACAATTCATAGTTTTTCAAATTAATCGCTCTGATGGACGATTATGAGCATTATAAAATGCACGTATTCCCCGATGAGTTTCTCAAATTGAACCATGTTTTTCAAACTAAATTTGAACAATTTGCAAACGTTGCTCCGGCGTGAGTCTATTCATGATGAATTGTCAATCCAAACTTACCTCAAAACAACCGAGAACTGTCAAATCGGCTGTCACAGCAAACAGTGTTGCTATGTTTGGATAATATCACATACCTTCAATGTTGTTTTCCAACTAAGAGTGTGTGTCAATCGGTTAAAAGGTAGTTAAAAATTAAAATTTTGACAGCAAAATTAAAAAATAATTATTTATTCACCACAAAAAAAAATAAAAAAATTTAACATGCTAAAGACCGCATATAATTTTTGACAACTATTGTTAAAAAAACCTAACCCAAAAGAAGTGTTTCAGTATCATCATACATTGAAATTGAAAATTTTTGCTATCTACAGTATTCTAATGGCTCTATCGAAAATAGGAATCATATATTTATTATACATAATATATACATGTTACTTTGTAATATTAGAATATAGTAACTTGTAATTCTCTTATTTTTATTTTGTATTGGCATATTATATATAATAATAACGTTACATTAATATGTATTGGAAAATATGTTGTACCAATACGAATCATTGTTTAAATTTAATTTTTTACAGCGGTCAAAATTTTAACTAATTGACACAGCAGAATTAATTTTGAGTAGTTGAAAAGTTTCACCACGGCAATTTGATTTCACCAAATTTTTAACAAGAATATTTTTAACCGATTGACACATACACTTAGTGTGTGTGCCAAACGAAGTAAAAAGCGCATAAAAAGTTGAAAAGTTAAAAAAAACAAAATTTATTTACCACAAAAATTTTAACTGGTCTCTGACCAGTTAAAATTTTTGATTTGGTTACATCCACGCCTCCTTGTAAATTTTTTTTAACGCGATAAAATGCAAGTTTTTTTTTGGTACTTTGACAGAACCTCAATTAAATTTTTGTATAATTTGCACCAATTAGGCAAATATTTTATAAAACCTTTGCTCATTTTAATGTTTATAAGATTTCAACTTTATTTTAATTCAAAAATCTTATATTAAAATGAAATTATAAATTCACGAAATTGCATCGACAGCAAAAAATGTTAAACGTCATAAATTTTAACTGGTTCCAATTGGCACAGCAAACCAGTTAAAAAGTGAGGAAATTTTTTTTATTTTCACCACAGTTAAAAAATTTAACTTTTTAACTTTGATTGGCACACACACTAAATAGATTTTAGCTAAGGCTCTGTGTGAAACGATTTAAAGTTGTTAAAAAAAATTAGTTATAAATTTGGTGAAATAGAAAATTTTTATTGTGAAATATTTTTAAAGTGATGATCATGTTTGCTGTGTGAATCAGTTAAAATTTAGACAGTCAAAAATTATAATGAATCGCGTCTTGAAAAAATATTTTCCTCTTTTTTTTATAATTTTAATGTATTATAAAAGATATAATTTAAAAAATAAAGCTATGATACGGAAATACCGAAGGAAACTTGGAGAAGTATGCAATTTATAAATGAAATTTATTTAATACTTTAGAATTATTTATCTTTTCAGCCAATCGAGTACTGTAAATTAAGGGTGATTTCGAATGATATAAATGATATTTTAAAGGAAAATGAGATAAAAACTCGAGAACACCTACGAATTAATTCGTATAGCTTTAAAAAAAATCGTGCAATTAATGCCGAATAAACATCACGGGTGGGCTAAAGAGTATGAATTGATAGGATTTTTATACTGGATGGCAGCCGGTTGTAGTTATCGTCTAACTGTAATAGATTCACTGTTAAATCGATTATCCAAAAAATGTTGGACCATTTCACGACACACATGCGACACATCATAAAACCACCAGCAGATGAAGACCAGATGGAAATTGGGATGAATTTTTGTAGACGATCAAAAACTGATATTTTTGCCAATGCAATCGGAGCTATAGATGGATGTCACATACGGATTAAATGTCCTGTGAACAAACACGACGAATACATAAATTATAAGAGTTTTTGTTCAATCCAGTGTCAAGCAGTCGTGGATAGAAACCACTTATTTAATGATGTGCTCGTATAGGTTGTCCCGGTTCTGTTCACGACACAAGGATATTTAAAAATAGTCCGATATACCAAAATGGAACATATACCAACAGCAACAAATACTTACTAGGTGACAGTGGGTATCCTTGCACATTAAACCCAATAGCAGTCATAACACCGTATAAGAATGCCACTGGATTACAGGAAAAATTTAACACGGCACACAGCCGCGCCAGAAATATAGTCGAATGCTCATTTGGGCTGCTAAAAATGCGATGGAGAAATATTTTTAATAGATCGCTAGAGCTTACGATCAAAAATAGTATCAAAACCGTTTTTGTAGCATGCATTTTACATAATATTTGTGTCTCTGGCGGCGACTTTGGTCCAATATCTGAACAAAATTATATTATAATCGAAGAAAACAACAACGCAAATGTTACAGATTCCACAGAAGCTCTGAATTTTAGAAATAGCCTTTTGGAACAATTAGGTTAATAAAACAACAAACATTTTTTAATTTCAATTAATTAACACTTATATATTTCAATTTTTATAAATAATAAATTTAAACTTTCAATAAAAAAAAAATTAAGTGAAATCACAGATTTGACAATAACATTAATCACAATCTGAATTAAATTATTCTTGCAACTTAATCAGAATCGTCTGAGCCCCACGATATGAGCAAACCATTAACATCTATCTGAGGGTAATCGGATTTAACCATTTGCTCAAATACTCCCATTAGAACATTTATTTTTTTTTCTAGTCGTTTGTCCCGTTTTTCCATACCTATGTCATATGGACTCATTCTTCTGGTCTTATTACAACTTAGCGTACAACTCGACCTAGACGAAGATTGCGTTGAATATCCTGAGGTAGACGCCGTTGGGTTAGAATTAGTCGTCGATGGCCTTGGACTGGCAAGTGGTTGTGTCGGTACACTTTCAGTTAATAAATCGATAACTGCTGTGGCCTTTTCTACGGATGCCCTAGTGGAATTTACATATTCTCCGTTAGTGCTCGAAATTGAATAGGGAGGATGGAAATTGTCTTTTTGACTGGCGTATTTATGAATTATATCATAGTACTGCCAGTCCTCTTTAACCTCTTTTTCTACTGGGGCTTCATCGCCTGCTCCTTCGCCAGTATTTAATTGGAAAAATCCCTATAAATTAACAATTTAATTAGTTTACATAATATACTATATAATTTTTATTCATATTTATATGATTAATTGTTGCAAACCTTATAATTCTTTATCAGTGAATTCCACTGCTGCTTGCATATATTTTTATTATATATTTTTTATCGGGCCCCAATTTTGATTTACAATCAGCGACTTCCTCTCTAGAATATCAATAAAATTAATGAATTGCATACAATATGCTAACAAAAATAAATATTTGTGTGTCTTACCTCCAGCCGGCGCTCATATTTGAGTTTTTATTGGTAAATAAAAAATCTTTTCCAATTCTGGCTTCAATTAACGCGATTCATCATGAGTCCCTAATAAAATAAAAAATAATTATAAACTTCTCTTTTGACATCGTAATAAATATTCTTACATATATCATATGGTTTTTCTATATTTCTTTTGGTGTTTTTTGGTTTCACCGAGTCCATTATTTCCGTCAAATGATTCATAACGTTCGTATCTAATTATTTATCTAATAAAAATATTACCATTAAAATACGATTAATATTTTGAAAATTTGAATTGATATAAAATAACAAACATAAACTATCACAATTTATTAGGTTATGTTTTTTTAACTCATTTGTTTTAATTTGTATACGGTTCCAACCGTGATACATTTTTTGTGTTTTTTTTTGTGGTGAATAAATTTATTTTTCTGTCAAAATTTTAATTTTTATAACTTTTTAACAACTTTTAATCGTTTCACACAGATCCTAAGACTGTGTCCGAAACAGCTGTGATAAAAAAACCTGAATTAATTATTTGACATTCACTTGATATTGCCGAACACACCCAAACTATTCGAGTCTATTACTATGATAATTTTTGACAGCTATCGAATAATTTGTGTACGCATGTGCAACGTGTGATTTATACATACATACATAATAATATATTCTAAAATTATTAATACATATAATAATAATAGCGTGACATTAAAAGGATTATCGGATCCATTATTTTAATATTAATTTTTTAAAATTTTCTGTGCAATTTATTAGTTGTCACCAAAAATTTGAGGTTAGGAAAACTAAAACTGACATACATATATGACGTGGGGAAAAAACTTATGAGGTGGGGAGATTTATTACACATTTCGGACAGCAGATTAAAAAATCGTGAATGTAGGGGAATATTTGTCAAACAAATGTCAAAAATTAATTCACGATTTTTTATCACAGGTTTCGGACACAGCCTAAATAGATTTTCATTTCCAACAATTTTGATGTTTGTTCTTGGTAAAGTAGACCCATTTAAGCTGAAATAATCATAATTCCAAATTATAGTATTGGAAATTTTTAATATTAAAGAACGTCCTTCGTTTGATCCTTTGATCGTGCATGCCTTTCGATTTATACAGCACTAGCGCATTTGTAGAAGTCCTTCCAACCTCTGCTTTGTTACTTGCTCAAGCGTTTTGGCCTGGTCCACTAACGCTCCTTTGGCCTAAAAAAAAAAGTTATTCCTGATTTGGTCAGTGCTGGCTCTCCCTATGTTGGTGTTCGGGTTCCTAACCATGTGATGACGTTGGATTTACTGAAAAGACCTCCGTTTCCACGTGCTGCGCCAAGTGCCATTCCATTCGTCTATATTAGCCCTACTATACCTCAGCATGTGTTCGGTCAGCTCGGCAATAAGATAGACTATATTTTAGACGGGGGGCTTGTAACGTGGGCATTGGATCTACCATTGTTGATAGATACAATATGTTATTATATATAAGTATTATGTATAAAATATGGTTTGGCTGATATCTGATAAATTTTTTTTGTGGTGAATAAATTTTTTTCAATTTAAGTCTCAATTTAAATTTTTATCACTTTTTAACAACTTTTAATTGTTTCACACAGATCCTAAGACTGTGTGCGAAACCTGTGATAAAAAATTGTGAATTCATTTTTTGACATTTACTTGAAAATACCGAACACACCCAAATTATTCGAGTCTATTACTATGATAGTTTTTGACAGCTATCGAATAATTTGTGTACGCATGTGCAACATATGATTTATATATACATAATAATATATTCTAAAATTATTAATACATATAATAATAATAACGTGACATTAAAAGAATTATCGGATCCATAAAATATTAATTTTTTAAAATTTTCTGTGCAAGTTATTAGTTGTCACCAAAAATTTGAGGTTATGAAAACTAAAATTGACATATATGACGTGGGGAAAAAACGTATGAGGTGGGGAGATTTATTACACATTTCGGACAGCATAATAAAAAATCGTGAATGTAGGGGAATAATTGTCAAACAAATGTCAAAAATTAATTCTCGATTTTTTATCACAGGTTTCGGACACAGTCTAAATAGATTTTCATTTTCATCAATTTTGATGTTTGTTCTTGGTAAAGTAAACCCATAAGCTGAAATAATCATAATTCCAAATTATAGTATTGGAAATTTTTAATATTAAAGAACGTCCTTCGTTTGATCCTTTGATCGTGCATGCCTTTCGATTTAGACAGCACTAGCGCATTTGTAGAAGTCATTCCAACCTCTGCTTTGTTACAAGTTATATCATTTTGGCCTGGTCCACTCACGCTCCTTTGGCCTAATCAAATAGTTATTCCTGATTTGGTCAGTGCTGGCTCTCCCTATGTTGGTGTTCGGGTTCCTAATCATGTGATGACGTTGGATTTACTGGAAAGACCTACGTTTCCACGTGCTGCGCCAAGTGCCTACGTTTCCACGTGCTGCGCCAAGTCCATCATGCGTCACAGACTGTTGTTGAGCCACCTCTAATACAGACTGCGGAGATTTGCACTGAGGAGCCATCCCATGAGGAATTCACTAAAGCCATGCAGAGATTGAAACGAAACCGTGCACCTGGAGTGGACTGCATTAATTCGGAGCTCTTGATATTCGGAGGGGATACTTTGTTGAACTGTCTTTTCGACCTTATTCGATTAGTATGGCGAACCGAAGTTATGCCTGACGAATGGAAAGTGGCCGCGATATGCCCCATCTTCAAGAAGGGAGACCGCTTGAAGTGTGAGAATTATCGCGGTATAGCTCTCCTTTGCACAGCTTACAAGTTACTGTCTTACATTGTATTGGATAGAATCACTCCTCTGGCGGAGGGCTTGGTTGGTGACTATCAAGGAGGATTTCGTCCGAATCGATCAGTCACCGATCAGGTCTTTTCGCTGCGGATGATTCTATCTAAATATTATGAGACATCCATCCCCGTACATCAGGTGTTCCTGGATTTCCGGCAGGCCTATGACTCGATCAATCGAGAGAGTCTATGGTCTGCCCTGGAATACCTAGGAATGCCAACAAAACTGGTACGACTATGTAGGATGACAGTGACGCAGTCTCAATGCTGTGTTAAAGTTGAGAACAGGCTATCGACAAGTTTTGTAGTTAACTCGGGTGTTCGGCAGGGAGATGCTCTGTCCCCGATACTCTTTAATCTCATGTTGGAGTACATCTTTCGTAAAACTGAAACACCGCAGCGTAACATCTTATATCGCCAGTCCAATCAGGTGCTTGCATATGCAGATGACATATGCGTGATTGGACTGAATAGCAACGGAGTGAAAGAAATACTTGATCCGCTTGTAGAGTTTTCAGCTTCTGTTGGACTTCAGATCAATGAGTCCAAAACGAAATACCTGATCTCAGGTTTTAGGGACAGTGGCACACCAGATTTTAGTAGTGGCCACCACACGTTTGAGGGAGTGAGGAGGTTCAAATATTTGGGTTCTCTTATCACTCACGATAATAGTGTGGGTGAGGATATTAAAGTGCGGCTGGCAGCTGGCAGTCGTTCTCTGTATCCTCTAAGGCCACTGCTAAAATCTAAACACTTATCAAGTGCCGTGAAGCTGAAGCTTTACAAAGCGTTGATCAGGCCCGTTGTTATGTTTGGATGTGAAAGTTGGGCGCTGACGGATGAATACGAGAGATGGCTCCTAACATTTGAGAGAAGAGTCATGCGTGTGATCTACGGCCCAAAACGCGAAATAGATGGTACCTACCGAGCTCTGTACAATATCGAGATCAGAGATCTGATGAAGATCCCCGATATTGTACATGAAATAAGATCTCAGCGAGTACGCTGGCTCGGTCACGTTCTGCGTGCTGATCCGGAACGAATTGTGCAGCGATCTCTGAAAGGAGAGCCACCATATGGTAGGCGCAGAGGTCGTTGCCGGCGACGATGGCTCCACGATGTAGAGAACGACTTGGCCTCTTCAGATTGTCTTAGACAGTATGAAGACCATGCTCAGGATCGAAACCGTTGGAGCCGGGTTGTTGACTCAGTAAGGGGCCAGTAATGGCCTTTAATACTGTTTATTATTATTATTATACTTCAGCATGTGTTTGGACAGCTCGGCAATAAGATAGACTATATTTTAGACGGGGGGGTTGTAACGTGGGCATTGGATCTACCATTGTTGATAGATACAGTATGTTATTATATATAAGTATTATGTATAAAATATGGTTTGGCTGATATCTGGGTATGTTTTAGTATATGGATATTATATACTAACCGTTTATAATTTATATTATTATCGTTGGTAAAAATATTAGAATGTTATATGTAAACAAACTGTACTTACTGAAATTTTTAATTATCCAAGTTCTGCATATAATTTAATATACTTATTAATAATTTCATTTAATTGGGCTAAGAGGTAAAACGATTGGTAGAAAATGAGATCGCGTATCGGGTATTTGTTGTTTTACGTATTTTAATAGTCTGGATTCCAACTAAAACCATCAGAATTTCTTAGAGCATAGTTAAGTATATACGAGTACCTATATATAACAATTTCACCATTCGTTCACCACCCCATTTCGACAATAATATATCACCTGTTCAAATACGGTATTTTAACCTCTTTTAGTCTTGATTCTTGGCTATAAATAATAACATTAAATTACGTTATAATATAATATCGAACAACAACAAAAAATAAAAATAAAATTTGAATAAATTAAATTAAATTATAATAATTTTATATTTTTAAAGATAGAAGCAAACGAGTCAGAATGTAAAGTATATTATACATACATATACCGATAGTAACAGTAGTAATAATAATAATAATTATATTTTCCAATTTTCCGTAATAAATTATGTTACTGGAATATAATTTTTTTTTGTCTTGTTGTTGTATATGGAAATTTCAAATAAAAAATATTATTTAATTGTGTTTACTTAAACTAAAAAATAAAATCTTACTATTATAAATTTTGAAATCTCTATTATAAATACAATTTTTGATTATAACTTCTTCGCCACCAACCTTAACACAACTGTACATATATTTATTATGCAGATACTAAAAGAACGAACCGATCAATAGTTTTACGACGTTAATGATGGAATAACTTTGATTTGGAAAATAATTAATATATACAAAAAAAAAACCTATTTAGAAAATTGTTATGAATTTACATAAATTTTATTTTTTATTTTACAAAATTAAAATTAAATTTTATCGAAAACAAAATTAAATTTTAAATAGTATAGAAATTATGTACACCCACTTGTTATGTTTTGTATTTTAATTAACCAGAAAACTAATCAGAATTTTTATTGTTGTTGTTGTTATAGTTCGAGTATGTTATTGTATGTACGAGTACATACATAATATTGAACAACATGAATACAAAAAAATATGTTTTGTTCTAGATAGTATATGTTGAAATTATTTTATTGGTCAAGACTTATAGGTCATTCCGCAAAGTTGGATGTATGGAGCAATTTCTGCCGATTGAAAATCACTCTGTCGCAATTTGAAATACAAATTTTTAAATTATTTTCTAATTATGTATGTACATACATATATATGTATTATGTACGTATACGAGTATATGGAGATATGGAAATATTTTATTTTAAATTTGACAAAACATGTTTTGGGCGTAAATATTTGAAACATTCATACATGAGTAACAAAGGTGAGTCAATATTGTATAGTATTTTGAAAATTTCTTATTTGTTTCTTATATCACATACATATATAACATATACGTATGTTTTCACACAAAATATCTACATATTTAGTTTTTAAACCCTTTTGCTTTATCATACTTACGGACCTATAGTCACTAACTTATTGTAGACATATTGAAAAAAATTGTTCTTTAAATTTTGTTTTCCCAAGCTTTTCTTCAACTAGTTATTCTCTGAAGCCATTAAAATCATAATTTTAGATGTTTTAAACATTTTAGTTTACAGACGTAACTTCAGTAATTAATTTCCGATATGGAACTGTCTTCGCCTTCTTTGGGGTCGATTTTCCCCTTTCAGATCATTGTTTTGACTGTTCTCAGGTGTGAAGTAATGGACCCACGTTTCATCCATGGTTATAAATCCACGATTGAACCTATCCACTCACGACGCTGTTTTTATGCCATTGTGAACAAAAGCGGCACGCATCTTGCGCACAGCTTTTTCTTGTCCAAATTTTCAGTCGGCGGCCATCCAAAATACCATTTTGTGGATTTTGTTCACCATTTTTGGCGTGGTCACCTCATATGCTCAAACACTGTGGTATTCGTATTGCTAGCTCGTACGGACTCGTTTAACTCTGCCATCCATTATTTTATTGTTATAAACCAGTGAGCAGACTCCCTCCGAGTAGAATCTAGCTCGGTTTTGATATTGGTTGGATTGAGACCTTTCAAATGAAAGTATTGTAACACATAATGATGAACGATTTTGTCCATGTTTGCAAATACACTGAGAGCGTTCAATTTTGAGGGTTGTCAAACAAATACTAAACAACTTAGCGTCTTCAAACTTCGAACTTAAGCTTCATAAGATTGGCAAACAACAACTGCCATCTATACGTCAGGTCGGGTATTTCTAGGACTACTCATGCTCAGTCTGGGTGAGGGGTGTTGGTAGCGTTCGGGTCAAGATTGCTGCTATATAAACACTTAAAACTAATGAAGAAAACGCCGAGACCCTATTCCTATTCCCGTCAAATCTAAGAGAACTTAATTAACACATACTATACATTTGCTAGAAGTTAATTAGAAGACGGATGCTTTCGATAAACCAATTTATATGTATATGGGGAAATTAAATGTTATATATAAGATCTAGTAGATCAGGTTTTACAATAGCAAGAACAAAATCTTCATTGAATATAAATGCATTTAGCTCCGTTAATCTGGTTAGGATGGTTCAACTGCACCACTATTCATTATTATATTTGCAGTGGTGTATATTTTAAATTTTAAACTTTTATTTTCACTCGTTAGAAGTACAGTTATTTTCAGTTATAAATTAATTATATTGCATTGTCGACCCAACTGACCCTCTTCCACTATCAAGAAAAAAAAGGCGACTCCTTAAAGGCCTCCATTTAATGCGAATACGCGAACTTTAACTTTAAAAAAATAATTTTAATCTTAAATTTAAATTAAATAATTAGTTTGTTTACTTAACACTATAAACTCGTTACGTAGGTGAATACCTCACTTTACAGGGTGACATGGAGCTATGCAATGCGAATGAATTAGTGTGAATGAATTAGTGTGAATGTGGGTATTGCACCGTGGCCCCATTAGTGGCATTGAGTGCTGGAGTAAAATCCACCCAATTTTTAATTTTTAATTTTTATTTTAAATTCATATGATAAATTCAATAATAAATTAGTAATTTACTTAAATATCTCAGTTCGTTTAGGCCCTTCCTATGTAAAATGGAATGGTAAAATGCTTCAGCTTCCATACTTTAACTTATATTTTAGTATTGGTCTAATAGCCTTTCTTTATCCTTTGCCAGTTTCGGGTTTGACATCGAGCAACAGTTCATTACAAGTTAGTTAGTCCTAAACTCTGTGCGAAAGATCTCATTAACCAACATATTTTTTATTTTAACATAAAAACTAATTAATTGATAACGAAAGGGAATACAGTTCAAATTAATAAGTAACTGTAAATCTGTTTGGATACTAAGATTATGATTCGTATGATCCGAAATAAGATGATACAGACAAAACTGAAGGATATTTGTTGTATTTTGAACCTACAACAAACACATTTTCTGTTACTGCGATGTTTTGAGATTTAAATTAAAAATTTAAATAAATCTATCGAAAAAACTGAAAGACATTTTTTTGGCGCTTACGATAAGTTATTTCTACATCGACCATATAAGTCTTATGAGCAAAAAAACTCAACAATCAGTGAATTAAGAAATAGTAATACAACAAAATTATTTAAATAACTTCGTTCAGGTATTTAAAAAAACAATTTAAAATAGCATTAATTACCACACAATCATCACATAAAATAAATTATAAAACTATCAACCTGTGAGCCTGTGAAGACAATTGAATTACATATATGTGGTAGAACTTACAATGGAAATTAAGCTTTAGTGTGTGAGAGGCATATAAACTTAGAAAGATACAGAATAAATGGTGAGTCTCACGCCAGAAATCCCATTTCAGAAAACGTTTGTGTATACTCTACTTTGGCTAGAATCGGCCATATAGTATCAAGAATATGTCAAATGAACGGTTTTCCAGAATTGTTATATTTGGATGATTTCTGGAAAACTTTTACCAAGCAACTAATTGGAGCAAACTACTCTAGTGCATACTCTACTTTGGCTAGAATCGGCCAAACAGTATCAAGAATATATCAAATAATAGGGTTTCAAGAATATTTGAATGGATAATTTCTTAAAAAACCCAATTTTTATCAAGGAACTAATTGATACAAACTATAATACACATTTTGGCTAAGTCTCGCGTTTGAGCATACTCTACATTGGCTAGAATCCAAATTACGAATTTCTAGAATAGTTGTATAGATGCCTATTCTACCCAATGTATGAATGTGAATTATTTCCTAAACATTCCTAAACCAACAAAAACAATCTGTATGTATGTATGAATGTATGTGGAAAACTACGTATTATCGAATAAAATACATTAAGGAAAAGTACTGAAGAAAATATAAAGAAACTAAGCAAAAACCAAATTGACAATTTCCAAAACCTTATTGCATGATAACTGAGGAATGTCTTGGGTCTAAAGCTAAACAAAAACCACTAATAATTAAAAATATATAGGAAGTTTTTATTATTCAAATTTCGTGAATTTTTCAGTTACTATGAACCTAGACTTATAGAAAAACACCACCATTTCAAAAGTTATAGGGGCTGAGGCTGTTTTTTATGCAAATTTCAAAGATATAGGTTAACATTTGATATGAAGTGAATTTCCTAAATTTTTTCCGACGCTCAGAAATATGGTGACCAAAAACTAAAAGTAGTTTTGAGTTACTATGAACCTAGACTTATAGAAAAACACCACCATTTGAAAAGTTATAATCAGGATCTAACTTCTCAAAGGTAGATGTAATAACAAAATTTTCGAAATGATCATTCATCTTGCCATAGTCAGTTCTTTAGATTTCATTAGATTTGAGCCTGTTAGAATAAATTTGCACAATAGCTATCGAAAATTAAAAATTTAGCGCTTATGTCAATTAGTTAAAAAATTATAATTTTGACAGAAAAATTAAAAAATTGGTGATATTTTATCGATTGAATGTATAGAAATAGAATCGAGCAGGCCATGATAGAAATTGCATAATTGAATACGAAATAGCGTATTGATTTGGTTCTTGAAAAAAGAGACACAAACGTCTCAACTAAAGCCCTGGTTAACTTTTTTAGAATTCCCATAAGTGTTGTGATTAAACCTGTTTATTTGTTTTTATATTCTAATCAGGGCTACGCAGCATATTCATATATCAGTAAGAAACTTTAGGATTTCTTAGGGTCCAATTTAATTATACACGACACTATTTTGATTTCAATTACTTGTTTATTATAATTAATTTATTATTAAATTTATTAATTTATTTATTTATAATTTTCATTTATTTTACATTTATTTATTTAATTGTTTTAGTTGATAATTATTTATTTATTATTTATATAAACTATACTATTTATTTATATTCCACAAATTTATTTATTTTATTTAATTACAAATTAATAAAAATTTTATTTAATTACAAATTAAATTTTTAATTATTTTATTTAATTTTACATTTATTTATTTAATTGTTTTAGTTGATAATTATTTATTTATTATTTATATAAACTATACTATTTATTTATATTCCACAAATTTATTTATTTTATTTAATTACAATTATTATTAAATTTATAAAACTTATGTTTATTTTTAATTTTCACCACCATTTATTGAGACGCGTTGTCAAGACGTGTTGTCGTTTTGCTTGTTTTTTTGGGAATGGCTTGAGCTGTGTGACGTCGCCTTCGTCTTCCAAAATACCCCAGTAAAAAATTGGATAACGTGGAAACCAAAATAATTTTTAGCTTGCTTTCAACGTAATATACTGTATGAATGTAAGAAAGAAATATCTATATATTTTTGTTTGTCTTTTCATTTTTTATTCAGATAAAATTAAAATTTTGTACAGTTAGTTTTTTTTGGTGTACAAGGACACAATCACACATGTTTTATAAGCATTTTGGTTGACAAAGTTGAATTGTTTTTTAATTATCAAAAAATTAATAGGGTTAATTTAAAATTAGTATTTAATTTAATTGACAAATAGTGAAAGTGAGAACATATGTACCTACAAAATTTAAATTATTTACACATAAAAGGTGGGTTAATATTAAAACATATACATATGTACTTAAAATGGGTTTAACAAGAAGCAAAAAATTCGGTGTATCTAAACGTCATTTTAGGCGATTAGTAGCAAATAAATTGAAATACACCAAAAAATCGGACGTTATTAATAATAATTGATGTGACGTAGAGCTTCCAGAATGCACGGAAAGTATTGAAACTGACTCGGCTTATTATAATAATGAAAGTAAAAACAATAATTTTGAAATACCCTTATGCTCGATTGGCAAAAACAGGCCATCTTCGAGTACTACAACCGGTGTTACCAACAACATCAATGATGGAAATAATGAAGAAACTCGATTAAGCGTATTAAAAAAGGATCTAGGAGAAATTGTCATTTTACACAATATTAATAGTAGTGCTACAAATGGAATTTTAAATACTTTAAATAATTATGGAATAGATTTACCTCGAACCAAATACACGTTGATAAAAACATACCACGAGAAACATATTCCAGTAATGAGAAAGGCTATTGGGACTGGTCAATTTTTGTATATTGGAATTCAAAATAATTTAAATCAGTGTAATGATAAACAAGTATTGGCAAAATCAAAGATGACCGATCAGATTTGGATCCCCAGAACATAAAAAAGTTTAAAACCATCGTTAACGAGTCGGAAATAAACTCAAACGCTAACTTTGAAATTATGTATGGTATGCGTCTACAACATATTATATAAATTTATATATTGTTATGTACAAATCGCCACGCGAATATTTACACTTATAATTTATTTTTTAATTATGTCTCTTTTGTCGATATAGAAACAATAGTTTCGCCGGTGCGACACTCGGAACTAAGCGAATTGAGCTTAAATAATTCACAATCGGAAATTTTGATTTCTGAAGGGACACATAATAGGATTGCGAAACTGGAGGTAGCCGTAGACAAAATAACAAAAGTTTTAAACGATATAAATGACGACATAGAAGATATTAAAGAAAAACTAGAACACAACGAGGATTTAGACAATCAAATCATATTACCATTTACATCTGATTTGGCCGAATTAGATAGTAAAATAAATGAGGATTTAAATTACGCACAACGCTTTGTAAGTATAATAACTAAACTATTTGTTAATTTCCTTAAAGTAAAACCCATTATACGAGTATTATTTTTAACAGATTAAACTTATAAAAAATTTTAAACCGATTTCAAACGCCTGCCCTAATTCTTTTGGATTAGCCAGAATATTTAGCGATGAGCTTCTGTCGGCATATAATTGGGACGGATCCCACAAACGCAAAAAATTCGCCGATTTTAAAGCGTTAAACATGGCCTTATTTAGTATGGACAAGTATATTAACGAAAATTAACCGATATGGCATTAATATTTTTTTTTATTATAGAAGCTTGGAAGAGAGACATAATTAATGATTACAATTCATACATAAAATCTATTAGAGCACAGATGTACACAGCTAGAATGAGGAGATTTAAACACCAAAAAAAAAAATAACCCTAATTCAAATTAACAACATAAAAAAATTACTATGTATACTATTACATACTATTCCATTGCCGAAGTATTAATTTTTAATTTATTTTTTTTGGATTTATTATGAACTTATTTGTGATATTTTTATGAATTACAAAATTTTTTTCATTAACGATTTGTGTTTCAATAAAAAGAAGATCTTAGTTCACGGAACTAAGTGGAATTAACGTTAAAAGGTCACAATACTTCCTCTTTGTTAAATTAACGTTATTCTAGAAACGTAAAATTTACGTTTAAAATAAATATGAGAACAACGATACCTCCACACGTTGAATTAACGTGTTCATCAGCACAGTACTTCTTCGTTCTAAATTAACGTTAGGTACCACTGATATCAAATTGTTATTTCTACGTTACAGAATCAACAATAATTCCACGTTTCTAGTTAACGTTTACTTACACAGAGCTACCCTAGGACATCGTTCTTATAAAGTAAATTATGAGTAAACGTTGAAAAATCACGTTATTTCCACGTAAATTTCACGTATTTTTTTTTGCTGGGACGTGTCGTATTTTGGAGAGGGAACAGATGCGCCGGCGGCGGTCGACATTACACTAGTATTAAGTGCATGTGGATTTACATCACCGAACTTTGTTAGTTCGTGGTGACGTTGTTAGATGGCCACATGCTTTACTATAAATGTTTTATAGTAGTGGTTCGGTTATTGAATAGTGATAGTTGGATAGATGGGGTTAGTGAACTCTCAATTCAAATAAGTTGATTTATATTTGAATTTCACTAATTTGTTTTGTTGTGGCAGTATCGAATATCGGTGAGTCGAATATTCGAGCTGCTACAGTACCTCCTCTCCAGATGAGAAACCATAGGTTTTGAGACGTTATACGTTGAACCGGACGGTTTTAAATCGCTTGCTGGCTGATATTTGATCAGCCGTGTTGAGAATACCGTACGCCGGTTTCAATCTGTCGATGGAGATTGAGTGGTGTTTGTCTTTGATTGAGACAACGAATTGCTTGCGTAAGCGGCGTATAACTTTGTATGGCCCATCGTATGGAGATTGTAATCCAGTACGAACCTTATCAACCCTGACAAAGACGTAATCGCAATTGTTGAGCGATTTAGGAACGAATATGTTGCTTTCATTCGTTGGTCTTGTTGCCGTGGGGATAAGATTTTGCATGGTGGTGCGGAGTTGGTCGATGACTGTGTCGGTTGTGGGTGGAGACGGTAGAGGATGTTCGACGAAGAACTCACCGGGTAGCTTGATGATTTGACCGTAAACCATTTCAGCTGGTGAGCACTTCAAATCTTCTTTGACCGTTGCTCGAATACCAAGTAGAACGATTGGTAGCTCCAGTGAATAGTGTTGCCTCGGGCCTTGAGAGCAGCTTTGAGCTGGCGGTGGAAACATTCAACCATGCCATTGGCTTGCGGATGGTAAGCCGTTGTACGTATCCGATGTGAGCCGAGGAGTTTCGTTAACTCCGAGAAGAGCTTCGACTCGAATTGGGTTCCTTGATCAGTTGTGATGTCAAGTGGAACGCCAAATCGTGATACGTAGTTTTGCACGAATGTGGTGGCAATGGTTGCTACAGACATGTCGCTCATGCAGTACGCTTCTGGCCATCGAGTGAAACGATCGACACAGGTGAGTAGATAAGTATATCCATTGGATGGAGGGAGTGGTCCTACGACATCCAAATGAATATGTTCGAATCGACCAGGTGGAATTGTGAATTGTCCAAGAGGCGATTTTGTGTGTCGCTGGACTTTTGATTTTTGGCAAGATAAGCATGCTTGTGCCCAATGGGTCACGTCTTTGTTGATGCTTGGCCAAAAGTATCGAGCAGTAATCAATTTACGAGTTGCGCGGACACCAGGATGTGAGATACCGTGTAGAGTGTCGAAGATGGTTCGACGTAGTTGCTCTGCGATGTACGGGCGAGATGCACCCGTAGATGTTTCGCAGTAGAATTCGAGGCCAGGTAGTTTGAAAAGCTCCAGTTTCAGTGATGAACTGGCGTGACAAGCGGAACCAGAAAGTAAATTGTCGGCAGTCGAAGTGAGTCTCGACTGTGGCCGTTTCGTTTGATGTTATGCGCGAAAGTGTATCGGCGACAACGTTGTCGGTACCTTGAACATGCTGGATGTCCGTGGTAAATTGACTAATATAATCCAAGTGGCGTGCTTGCCTTGGATTGCGTTCAGTTTTAGACTGAATTGCTCGAGTGAGAGGCTTGTGGTCGGTGTAAATTGTGAAGTCCCGACCCTCGACAAAATATCTGAAGTGTTTGATTGCTAGATATATTGCGAGTAATTCCCGATCGAATGCAGAGTATTTCTTTTCGGCATTCGAGAGCTTCTTTGAGAAGAACCCCAGGGGCTCCCAACACTTGTCGTTGTACTGTTGCATGACTGCTCCGACAGCAGTGTTTGATGGATCAGTAGTAATGCTGAGCTTTGAGTCGCTCAGTGGATGTGGCAAGAGTGTTGTTTTTGCCAATTCAGCCTTGAGTGACGTGAATGCGTGTTGACATTCGTCAGGCCAAGAGAAGTTCTTGGCGGTTTTGGGCTTACGTAGTAGTACTGCCAGGTGGCTGTGAATTGGATTGAGTATTTTAGCGAGCTTTGGTATGAATCGGTGGTAGTAGTTTACCATGCCGATGAATGGCTGAATACTCTTGATTGAGGTTGGAGCTGGGAATTCTTTAATGGCATTGATTCGTTCTTGTGAAGGAAGGATGCCATTAGTGGTAATCTTGTGGCTGAGGAAATCAAGAGTGGATGCGCCGAAGACGCATTTTGAGCTCTTGAAGTGAACATCAAACTCGACAAGTCGTTGGAAAAGTGTTTCCAGATGGAGTTTGTGTTGTTCCTCAGTTTGAGATGCCACAAGAATGTCGTCTATGTAGACGAAAACGAAGTCGAGATCTCGAACGACTTCGTTCATGAAGCGCTGAAACGTTTGTGCGGCATTGCGTAATCCGAATGGCATTCGGGTGTATTCGAAGAGGCCAAATGGTGTGGTGATTGCCGTTTTGGAAACGTCTTCAGGTGCCACGGGAATGTGGTGATAACCTCTGATGAGATCAAGTTTGGAGAAAACTTTGCAGCCATGCTAGTGCATGGAGAAGTTTTGAATGTGGGGTATCGGGTAGCGATCCGGTATCGTAACGGTGTTTAAACGCCGATAGTCCCCACATGGCCTCCAGTCTTGATCTTTCTTCTTGACCATGTGTAGTGGACAAGAGACGAAAGATGTCGATGTTCGACAAATTCCTTATTCCACCATATGCTGAAATTCTGCTTGTGCAGCTTTGTGACGCACCGAATCTAGTCTGCGTGGTCTCGACACGGGCAGTTGGCCTTCCGTGACGATGTGATGAACCACGTTGTGTCGGACTGGCATTTTGTAGTTCGGCTCTGCTGTAAGTAGTGGGTACTTTTTGAGCAGAGTGCCATAGCCGTTGTCGATGTTAAAATGGATAGGTGTTGGTGTGTTAACACGAACCATTGTGGCGTTTATTGACAGCTTTGTAGCTGGATCAATCAGCCGTTTGTTCTTAACATCAACAAGAAGTCCGAATTTGCTTAGAAAATCGGCGCCAATGATCGGACGGTTCACTGCAGCTAGTATGAAAGCGCGCGTGAAGGTTCGTTTGAGTCCGATATCCACGTTAAGCAATTTTGTGCCGTACGTGTGGATGATTGAACCATTGGCAGCCGATAAGACTAGATCTGAATTTCGCTTTGATAATGAATATTTCAATTTGAAATTCATTGCTGGAATAACCGAAAGGTCAGCGCCAGTGTCGACTAGGTAGGTGAGTTTGTTGTGTCTATCGTACACAAACAAACGGGACGTATAGGGTGTAACTTGAGATGTTTGTATCTCGTTGATACAGTTGCTTTGCTAGTTTTTTGAATGCTGATCAATGTCCTTGTTGCTTGCCGCGGATGTCGATTGTTTCGACGATTTGAAATTGCACGGTGGCGTGCATTTTTGTGCGGCTTGACCATGCTTCTCGTGGAACCAGCATTTACCATGTCGGTACGTGTTGTTGCTGGGACTGCGGGCTCTGTTTTGTGAGGGAGCTCGTCGCCCACGCGAACGGCTTCGACCTCGGAATAGGCCGTCGAGTCTAGACTCAATTCTCGACAATCTTGATTCGAGAGAGTTTGGTACTGTTGTTGTTGAACGGGGAGTTCTGTCTCCACTGCGTTCACGTGATTGCCGGTATGGTGCATTGACTTGACTGACGCTTGGTTGATGGATGTTAATGACATCATACATTTTGTCGGCAATTCTGGCTAACATTTGTGTCGTGGAGGATTCGGGCTGTGCCACCAGCGCTATGCGAATCAACTCCGGCATCTTTCGAATCCAAAGCGATTTGATGATGCTTTCATTAAAATTGTTGTTAGCCAGTGTTTGTATGTGTCGTAACGCGTCAGATGGTGTGCGGTCGCCTAATTGCTGGCCTGAAAGCAATTGTTCTAGTTGGCGTTCGCTCGATGGTGCTAGTCGTTCTATATAGCAGCGTTTGTTTTAATTTACCGTATTGGTTTGTCGTCGGCGGATTTAAGAGGAAATCCGAGATCACATCGCACGTTTCTGGTTGCAAAGCTGATAGTGTTTGCATATACTTTGTTTTATCAGCTGTTATGCCTTGCAGCCCGAATTGGATTTCGGTGAGCTGAAACCATGTGTTTGCTCTTTGTGGCCAGAAAGGTTGTATTGCGATTCGTTGATGTGATGCCGCGATCTCTATTTGTGGACTAGCGCCTTCAGGCGTGGTGTCCATGTTTTGTGATAGATGTTTTGCATCTTCTGTCATTTTTGTTCTTTTGTTAAAAACAAACCAATACAATAAAAAAAATAAAACAATACAATACTGTGAGAAACCCCCGAATATGGAGTTCCTTTCGTCCTACCTTATATTGGGGAGGCTCGTTTAAATTTTAAATAGTGAGAAAAATTATAAGGCGGAATGGTTACCGTGTAATGATGTGAAGGTCGGGATGTTCCCTCGGTTTAACGCCCGATGCGAGATACCCCCGAATAGAGGAGGCTCTTGTGTCCTTCCAGGCTATTGGGGGGGCTCGTTGAAATTTATAATGATAAAAAAAAAATTTTAGGTTATGCGATTGATTTGAAACAGCGGGTTTTATGTCACCGTTGTGGTTGTGGTTTTAAGAAAAACCGTTGTATTATTCTTTTTATTTTACCACAGCGGTGATGGCGGGAGGACGGCAATGAGATTCGACCAGTGTGTGTGAAAATTGATTGGGAACGATTGTGGTGGTGAAAATTAACATTCAATATAATTTTAAAATTGTGAAAATTGATTCTACGTTAAATTTTTTTGTAATGAGAGAGAAAAAAAAATAAAAATTTCGATTCTACGTTATATGCAAGTGATTTTACGTTATGATTTGAAAATTAATGAATTACTATTTTATATGGCAAGAAAAAAAATTTTGTATATAAAAAAAACTTGTTTACCGGTTAATTTTTGTTGTTGTTGTTGTAATGCCTTTGTTGTTGATGCTGCTGCTTCTGTTCGCGTTGCGGTGAGGGTCGGTCGCTTCACCGTTTTGTTTGTTGTCCCTCGGTGTCCCGCGTTGCGTGGGTGGGTTGCGGTCCCTTCGCCACGTGTATATTATTATTCCCACGTTGGTACGTGGGATGACCCTACGCACTTGCTCCTTTTATTTCTTCGTCCCGCGTTGATTGGGAGTGGTGTTGTGCCCTACACACGTGTTCCTTTCTGCCCGCGGTATGTTAACGCGGTTTTTTTTTTACTGTTAATTTGCGGTAAAAACCGCCGTCGAGGTCACCAATTTAGGATTTCTTAGGGTCCAATTTAATTATACACGACACTATTTTGATTTCAATTACTTGTTTATTATAATTAATTTATTATTAAATTTATTAATTGATTTATTTATAATTTTCATTTATGTTACATTTTTTTATTTAATTGTTTTAGTTTATAATTATTTATTTATTATTTATATAAACTATACTATTTATTTATATTCCACAAATTTGTTTATTTTATTTGATTACAATTATTATTAAATTTATAAAACTTTATTTATGTTTATTTTTAATTTTCACCACCGTTTATTAAAACGCGTTGTCAAGACGTGTTGTCGTTTTGCTTGTCTTTTTGGGAATGGCTTGAGTTGTGTGACGTCGCCTTCGTCTTCCAAAATACGTGTCGTATTTTGAAGAGGGAACAGATGCGCCGGCGGCGGTCGACATTACACTAGTATTAAGTGCATGTGGATTTACATCACCGAACTTTGTTAGTTCATGGTGATGTTGTTAGATGGCGACATGCTTTACTATAAATGTTTTATAGTAGTGGTTCGGTTATTGGATAGTGATAGTTGGATAAATGGGGTTAGTGAACTCTCAATTCAAATAAGTTGATTTATATTTGAATTTCACTAATTTGTTTTGTTGTGGCAGTATCGAATATCGGTGAGTCGAATATTCGAGCTGCTACAAAACCATAAAGAATTTGGCGAAATTTTCAAGCATAGTATGCTTTTGAAAATATTTTGCTTTACATTTCCCTAATTTTGTGCGATAATTTTCGTTCGGTTATTGACGATTGCAGCATCACTGATTCCACGTAGTGGAAGTTTTCTAAAATAAAACTATCTATCCACTGACGTTTAAAGATTAAAATAAAATTATAACAAACACACAGCCACCTAATTTCGAATACAAAAACAACAACACAAACTTCTAATGGATCGTTCTTTTAAATAATCATTTTTTCCGCGAGAGGAGCTTAGCCTACTTTTACAATCGTCAATAAGCGACAGATAAATTAAACTAAACTGAACGAAGAGTTCTAAAATAAATTCTTATTTTATTGCACTTTTACTGTCATCTTGAGCTGAACATATAGAAAGTATGAAAACAACAAAAAAATTTATTTTAAATTAGTAAAAACAAATTTCTTAAACGATGCTCATAACTCATATACATCCACGAGTATTAAATACCAAAAATTTCATAGGTTATAATTATGAATTTATGAAGATTTCATTTAAAAATCGGTCCAGTTACATAATTTTTGTATGGGAGGTTGGATTTTTTCTGCCATTTTTATACCCTTATTTAAGCTCAATTTTTTACATTACGGCCCTGTATCGTATGTGGCTTTAGCATTGGTCCACAGCCTTGATTATTAAAATGGAGCATCGTATAGTAATAATAAATTATGAAAGTTGGCTAATAAATTAAATGGTTGAAGGTAAATCTGCAGCAAATAAATAATTCCATTAATAATTACCATTAAATATAAATGAGTTATGTTAATCCATTACATAATATTACGTATGCATTAGTTTTACAAAATGAATTAAATTGATTTATATATATACAGACTCCAAATTGTATTTATATATTCTGCACATTTTAATGGATAGGTGGTGTAAAAAGATCAATCATTTTGTTAAAATCGCAGACAAAACTTTTCTATATATTTTCGACCTAAAAGCCTAAATAATGAATATATGTTTCGTTCGTATATATATATATATATATTTTGGACATACGTGCATATATACATATACCTTGATTTAGATGAATCATTGTTGCTCTGTTTTAAGCCATTTAGTCGTCAAATGAAATCGGGGACTGTTAAATTTTTGGAAAACTTCCTACCATAACCAATAATAAACTAAAAATCGATTAAATTGCGCGATATTTACATATCTACATATAATCTAGATAAGCAAATAAAACCTATAACCGGTGGCGGTCGTTTCAGAATTCTGTATATAGATTAAACCGAAAAGCTCTCGAATTTATTAAGACCAACCAGGAAATAAAATTTATAGAATTGAAGATAAATCGTAATAAAATAAATGCAAGGATAATGAAGAGATTTTCATTTATTCGATTCGATTTCTGTTTGCTTTGTACGCCGTAATATGTATATATACATATATATGTACGTGATATATGAATAAATATTGTGGATTTACTTCATTTCCTGGTTGTGTAAAAAAAAACTTTACAATTCAAGGGAAAACTATATACTGTACATGTAAATACATACATATATGTATATGCATAAAACTGGAAATGTTTATTGATTTAATTTGTATAACTATTCAATTTAATTGCTTACCATAATATTATATTACAACGGAATCCACAAAGGACTTTTTGGGCAAACACACAACAGTTTTTGTTATATGTATGTTGTAATGAAACTACTCGCAGAATTTAATAATAATCCAAAATTATTTAACACTGGTTTTGTTATTTTAAATTCCTTGAAGAGTCCCTTCTCCCTCCCACCCCTCCAACCCCCATATAAAAATCAATGTTTTTGTCACAATTCCTTAGTTCGCTGGTTCTTTTTCCTAGTTGGTATGAATATGCAAAGAATGAAGTCGAGCAATGTAGAATATTTTCAACCGATTTAGTTTTTTAATCGTGCGGTCGCTACTGTAAAACAATCTTGTCCATCCAGTACAATAGGCAATTTTTAGTTGTTGTATGGAAACATTAACAATATAATTTTTTATATTTACACAAAAATATTAATAATTAAAGGAAAATATTTTTATTTTTTTCAATTTGTACACACATATTCAATGTTTAATTCATTTTTTTTATTGTTGTGCTATTAAATATGTAATAATATGTTTATGAAAAATTGCGTTATATTGGATTGGTTCCACACTACCTACCACATCGTCAATTTGAAGTGTGTTACAAAAAATCTGCGGCCAAGTGATATAAAGATTCTTGTCGCAGTAATTGTTTTTGGGTTTGAATCTTTACTTATTTTTTTAAAAATTCACTATAGTTTATTCGTAACTATGTCACAAAGTTGATGAATTTTTGACGAAAACTATTTACGCACAAACAAAATTTTCAATATTTTTGCATTAATCTGTAGTTAGTATATGGGTAGTGGGCACGTTCAGGAAGATTAATACCTGATTTTATAAAAATTCGTTCTAATAAGCGAGAAAATGGAAAAGTATTTTAGATCGATAAGCTGATTTTGGATTTAATTTTAGACACATTTTAGGATTTAAATATCGAGATATATTATGTTTTTGTTTTAGGTAAAATAACAAATATATGTATTTACGTGCATTGTAGTGTGGTAATAGAAATCCAATTATGTATGTATTTGGGTAATAATTGATTGCAACTTCTGCGTTGTAATACATTCTATCCTTCATTGTTTTGTCTCATATATGACTTCGATGATTGTACCTTGTAGGATATCACCACTTTTTTTTACAAATTCAGTAATTTTTTCCGCGTCAAATGTTTGGTCATTATCTGATTGATTCTGATTAATTTTTTTTATATATAGTTACTGATTGACTCATCTTTTAGTTCTATAATTTTTCTTTTTAGATGCTAAGTATGATTATTCGTCTTAGTTTTACATTAACTCACAATATAGAAAAACTCTTTTTCTGGATGAGAGAAATATGCTATCTACGATATGTGGTTGGAGCTTTTATAAACTTCTAAGATGATGAAACCAATAAGGCTTTTCCTTGGAATAATTATATCGTCTTCGAAATCAGCTCTTATAAAAAACATGTGGAACTTGATTGAAACAGTGAACCTCAGTAGGCTTTCGAGAGATTGAAGAGTTGCATTCCTCCTGTGCTTCCAAATCCTATTTACTCTAAATAATTTTTTATTCGTCGTGAGGTGATACGGAGGGGCTTGGGAAGTTTGGAAACTTTACTACTGGCCTAAAATGGAAAAACTACTGAGTAACGCGACCAATAATGTGATGCATTTGGCTGTCCAGAAACCATTTTCTCAGATATCAGACTTTAGTGCCTTAGTAAAGATTTTCAAAAATTCATTTCTAAACATGGAATAACTCAAAGACAGTGAAGTTAGTACTAAAAAATAACTAGAAATTACACTGTTAAATTTGGTTATTTTTCTAGTTGGATTTTTTTTATACAAAAATGTGAATTTGGTACATTTTGTAAGTTTTGTACCGCAAATTCTAAAGTGGATCACATACTCTCGAATACAGGTTCGAATAGCTTAGACCTTAGACTAACTGACACAATTTGTTCTTGGGGATTAAATTATAATGAGCTGCTAGATTTTATTACATTTTTGAAGTATCGTGATTATAAACTAATTTTAATAATTTTTACTGCCGATCCTAGATGAACTCGTCAATATGTTCAGTCTGTTAAACCAAATTGTTTACGTAACTTCTAAATGGTGTAAAATAAACTAATAAAGTCCATCGGAATTTAATTTTCTTGACCACACCGATCTAATCTATCAGAAAACTCTGGCCCATGGATAACTCTAGAATCACCGGTACACATTTTGAAAAATCGTTAGCACAGTAAGAAGCGTCCTTGCTTTGATATTCGAGGTTCTCAAGTTTGAGTCCCGCTAGTGATCTAAAATCACGGTTGTTTTTTTTTAATGTGTAATTATGTGTCCGGGTATTGCACCATTTCATTTTGTCTGCTGTATTTTTGTTAACTAGCAGAAAAATTATAAATTTCATGTTGTTTTTCTGGTAGCTGGGATCAAAACACTACTACAGGAGCAGTTTAAAAAAAATCGATCAGGTCAGAAGTGCTCCAGAATATTTTGAAATCTTGGCTATATGAACTTTTTCAGTTTTTTGATCATAATGTATGGAAATACCCCCCTGTAACCAGTATCCCATGTTGTTTTTCTGGTAGCTAGAATCATAACACACGCACAGAAGCAGTTTAAGAAAAATCGATGGAACCAGAAGAGTTCCAGAATTTTTTTAAATCTCGGACATATGAAATTTTTCAATTTTTTGACCATAATGTATGGAAATACCCCAATGTAACCAGTATGCAATGTTGTTGTTCTGGTAGCTGGGATCATGAGTGTTAAAAATTATTTCTTGATCATCTGGTCAGTTTAACATAAATTGAATTTGAATGCACGGGAACGAGAATAAGAATTATTCGAATTTTTTAATTTTCTTAAATATTTTGATGATAACCTAAATCAAACAGAGCCATAATATAAAAAAGTGAGCTTTTGTTTACGATTGTGTAAAATGACAGTGTAGCAGTCTTAATGCAGTGTTTAAGTGGAGAACAGGCTATTGAGAATTTTGCAGTCAACTCGGGTGTTCGGCAGGGATATGTTCTGACCATTCGTAAAACTGATACACCTCAGCGCAACATCCTATATCGCCAGTCTAATCAGGTGCTTGCATATGCTGTTGGACTCCAAATCAATGAGTGCAAAACGAAAAACATGATCTCTGCTTATATAGGGACATTGGTACACCAGATTTTAGTAGTGGCCACTACACGTTTGAGGGAGTGAGAAGGTTCAAATATTTGGGCGCTCTTATCACTCACGATAGCAGTATGGGTGAGGACAGATATATCTTTGTCTGTTTCTCTTAAAGATATTTGTTACTTCTAATGTTTCGTCATTATATTGTATAAATGTATAACAATGTTGTGTTTGTAAAACAATGTAATTTTTTGATTTAGGAAGGATTTTTTCATTTAGTCTATTCCAAAATATACACCAACAAAACCTCCACTATTGTCCTTACTGTGCCTATGCACTGTAATTTTCGTGCATCCATATTTTCAAAAAATATGACGTGGGTTTGATACAACAAGGCAATTCACAATATTGTAGATCTTGAGTATGAATTTCTTTGGCCTCTCCAGAATTAATAGTCACTGCATTATCGAGAAAAACCTGAAAAATTTCATATGGCCGAGATTTCAAAATATTCTGAAGCTCTTCTGACCCCATCGATTTATCTTAAACTGCTCCTGTATAGGTGTGTTATGTTCCCAGCTACGAGAAAAGCAGCACGATATATTGGTTACATTGGGTTTTTTTTTATGAGAAATTATTAATATAATAATTGGCATGTAATTCAAAATATAAAATATTTTATTTGGTACAAATAATTTATTAAAAGTTTACAAATTTTCTGCTAACGTGTAATTGGTTGTTACAAAAATTCTCATAAAAAAATGCACAAATTCATAATTTTTCTGCTAGTTAATAAAATTACAGCAGAAAAGATTCTCTTTATTTATAGTGCTGCTCCTGGTAGTGAGTAGAAAAAATACATTTTTCTGATGAGAATTTTCTGCTATATTATACAGCATAGCTGTTTGCCGTATTGAAGCAAGCTTCTGCACCAAAATATATGATGCTTAAATTTTTGTGGGCACAGGAATCGTTATCTGCCGATACTTTCACCAATATAAATGCAATCTCTTATAAAAAAGCTAACCGTGGTTTAGCTTCAGATTAACTAATTTTTGTGCAACCGGGCATTGCTAATAGAACATTTTAAATGTATCGTAAATGCCTTGCATATATACCATCATATTCGTTTCTACTTTGGTTGCATAACAATATTACATTTCAATAGAAAACGTTTGAAAATTTTACTGTACATATACGGGTACGAGTTTAAAGCAGAAAGGGGTGAATAATTTCTTCCGTTAATAAATAAATTTCTTCTACGAATTTTCAAGAAAATATAAATTTAATTTTAAACAGAATATGGAAATTTTTAAATCAATAATTTTTCCTAAACCCAAAAAATGACTTTTAATTAAAAGGATAGTACAAGAAAAGGGAAGTTACGTGTGTTGTGTGTATATCTACATATTATATGTAAACGTGCATATATGAATATATATAAATAGACATACGTACGTATATATATACATTTACACCAATTTTCCTCTCAATTTTCATTATTCAAATATAATTTTTGTCAAAATTTATAATAATAGTAAACACAATAGTTAGATAAGGTGGTTAGTTGACTACATTTGGTTTTGTATGATTTTCTACATACATACGTATGTATGTATGTATGCATCGAAATAGAAAGCAGACCATCTTACAGTTAAACATATATATTTGATATAAGATTTCTTAACCACATCAAAGAAAAGGAATAAAAATGAACTTTATGTCGTTGGTGTATATGTGGACAAACATTTATACAATTTTCTTGTGGGATTGTCATACAAAAACAACAATATAATAAATGGGAGGGCCAAGTCATTTTTGATATCGCCCGGGGGGTATATATAAACATACATATATATATAGAGAGAAAATCAACTGAAATGAAATTAATAATAAATAAACATTTAGAGTTTTTGGAAAAACAAAACAGGAAAATGAAGATAACAGGAAATATAATTTTTGTTATTTCTGCATGTTATTTTCTATATTTGGTTTTATATGGAAATTACGATTTTATAATTTTAAAATTTGCATATAAAGAGAATTTTTTTTTTCCTTTTCGATGGCAAAACATTTTTTGCATTGGTCGACTTTGTGCTAATAATATTATATTATGTTTTATATAATAAATAACGACAGGTAAATTTTATGTGGTATTTAGTATATCGGAAGCGTATAATAACATACTGCAAGTGGACTCTAAATTATATAGAAAATCACAAATAATACAGTGGTGTTTAAGAATTGGCTGCCGTAGGTTAGCTTTGTGGAAAATATGCGTAAAGTTCCAGCAATAGTCTTCGTTATTATATAAGTAACACGAGGTCTGTTCCTGCTTTAAGTTAATTTAGTGACATTCTTAAAAAATGGTTAAGGTTACAATGTACTCATTTCACCAAAACATGTGTAATGTGTTTATTTTATAGACGTAGTTTGAGGTATTTTTGAGGGATTAATATTAACAATAGTAAACAGTGTTTAAAGGCCATTGTTACCGGTGATCGCTATCATATTGGGTTTGCCAAGGTGCGTATCCCTGGAAAATATTGTATTTGTGGTCAATGATTGTTGTTTTGATGATTGATGATTAGGTCATTGAACTTTAAAAGAATTATTTTTTTTAAATGTATTTTTTAATACCGATATATCCCAATTCTTTTTGAGTGGTTACGATGGTCGTACGATTACACGTCACAGTTTGGATTTGGATTATTAAATTATTTTCGGGTCATTCGATGTCTGTGAGGCAACCGTGAAGCACATACCAAATTGGAGAAATACTGGTATAGAGAATTATTTCTTAAATGGTGGCATAGCACCCTTGTTTTTTTAATTAAATTAGTAAAATACCTAAACAACCAGTTCTGATTTTTTTAAATTAGTGAAGCCTTAATTAGTGGTAAGCTCATCGTTTTAATACGTTATGGTCAGTGGGAATAATTTGTGCATTTTTCTACTGATACAGGAAAGAAACGGTCCAATTATCGTATAGATGTATTATTCCGTTCTTATGTGACCAGACTATCGTGATGAAGAAGACGCCTAAGGAGCTTACATTTTGTTAGCGGGGCTTTACAACTATTATAAATATTGAAACCATAGTTATTCTGTTTTTTTTATGGGTTTACAATTTTGTTCTGGTCGAGGTCCTGATGCATATTTTGTCTACATTAATTGTGATTGGATAAAAAAAATACAGTTTTGTAGGGCAATTCCTACATTTTGGAATTTTGCGTGTTATTTATTAGGTTCCAGTGCAGTAGAATAAAAGTTTAAATAAAAAACAAAAAAATTTAAATTTTATTTTATTTATAAATTGTACAGTGACATGGAAGATACCATTTTTTTTTTCCTTAATCTCCAATTTAGGAGCATAGGGCGTCTACTAGGCTTTTCCATCTTACTCTGTTGGGGGCTACAGCTTTTATTTCCTCCCATGATTTACCGAGTTGTTTCGCTTCAGCTAGCATCGTTCTCCTCCATGTCATGGCTGGTCTTCCGATTTTTCTTTTTTTGGAAGACACCATTACTGGCCCCTTATTGTGTCATCAAATTGGCTCCAACGGTTTGGATCCTGTGCTTGGTTTTAATACAGTGATGGACAATCTGAAGTATCCAAGTCGTTCTCTACACCGTGGAGGCATTGTGGTGGCTCTCCTTTCAGAGATGACTGCACAGTTCGTTCCGAATCCGCACGCAGAAAGTGATCGAGCCAGCGTCGTGACTGCAGATGCCACGTGCCGATCCTCAGTCTCGAGACTGGGTACTTGAGCGGAGTCCGAGTTTTTTTTAGCTTTATCCATTTTGCCTTTTAATTATTTATTTATAATTTAAAGACACTTAACTGACCTGCTTGATATTCATCATGCGTCACAGACTGTTATTGAGCCACCTCTAACACAGACTGCGGACTGCATTAATTCGGAGCTCTTGCCCCATCTTCAAGAAGGGAGACCGCTTGAAGTGTGAGAATTATTGCGGTATAGCTCTCCTTTGCACAGCATACAAGTTACTGTCATACATTGTATTGGATAGAATCACTCCTCTAGCGGAGAGCTTGGTTGGTGACTATCAAGGCGGATTTCGTCCGAATCGGTCAGTCACTGATCAGTTTTTTTCGCTGCGAGTGATTCTATCTAAATATTATGAGACATCCATCTCCGTACATCAGGTGTTCCTGGATTTCCGGCAGGCCTATGACTCGATCAATGGAGAGAGTTTGTGATCTGCCCTGGAATACCTAGGAATGCTAGCAAAATTGGTACGACTGTGTAGGATGACAGTGACGCAATCTCAATGCTGTGTTAAAGTTGAGAACAGGCTATCGACAATTTTTGCAGTTAACTTGGGTGTTCGGCAAGGAGATGCTCTGTCCCCGATACTCTTTAATCTCATGTTGGAGTACATCTTTCGTAAAACTGAAACACCTCAGCGCAACATCTTATATCGCCAGTCCAATCAGGTGCTTGCATATGCAGATGACATATGCGTGATTGGACTGAATAGCAACGGAGTGAAAGAAATACTTGATCCGCTTATAGAGTTTTCAGCGTCCGTTGGACTCCAGTTCAATGAGTCCAAAACGAAATACCTGATCTCTGGTTTTAGGGACAATGGCACACCAGATTTTAGTAGTGGCCACTACACGTTTGAGGGAGTGAGGAGGTTCAAATATTTGGGTTCTCTTATCACTCACGATAACATTGTTGATGAAGATATTAAAGTGCGGCTGGCAGCTGATCGTCGTTCTTTGTATCCTCTAAGGCCACTGCTAAAATTTAAACACATAACAAGTGCCGTGAAACTGAAGCTTTACAAATCGTTGATCATGCCCTTTTTTATGTTTGGATGTGAAAATTGGGTGCTGACGGATGAGTACGAGAGATGGCTCCTTACATTTGAGAGAAGAATCATTAGTGTCATTTTCGGCCCAAAACGCGAAATAGATGGTACATACCGAGCTCTGGACAATTTCGAGATCAGAGATCTGATGAAGATCCCCGATATTGTACATGAAGTAAGATCTCAGCGAGTACGCTGGCTCGGTCACGTTCTGCGTGCTGATCCGGAACAAATTGTGCAGCGATCTCTGAGGAGAGCCACCATATGGTAGGCGCAGAGGTCGTTGCAGGCGACGATGGCTCCACGATGTAGAGAACGACTTGGCCTCTTCAGATTGTCTTAGACACTATGAAGACCATGCTCAGGATCGAAATCGTTGGAGCCAAATATTGGAGTCAGTAAGGGGCCAGTAATGGCCTTTAAAACTGTTTATTATTATAATTTAATGAAATCGACTTAATGACACCCTGTACAGTGACATGGAAGATGGGTCGGCCCATGAGTTCTACATTCCAACAGAGGGTCATAGATGTTTTTCAATTTAATCACCGATCGTAATCGGGAGATGAAAAAACCCTTTTGCATCCCGCCTCTGTTGGGATTCGATCACGGTACCTCCCGATCCAAACGTCGCAGCTTTAACCACTGCGCTATTTGTTCGGTATCCCGAGGTAACTCTGATATTTTTGGATTTCTTATTTCCAATTAACACATATTGAAAGCGGTTTGTTAAATACGAACCATTTGACAAATTTGAAAGAAAATCTAAATGCGCGAAGACTATCAAGGGCCTACGATGACAAATAGAAACAAATGCTTTGCTAAAGTCCGTGTAAACTACATCCATCTGATTTAGTGCTTTTCAATTTCGCTAACTGTTTTACTAGTAAATTCCACTAAATTTGTGGACGTTGATCTGCCTGGTATGAATTCATGCTGTATGTCAGATAAATCACCTGCCAATGGAATTTTAACGGTGTTGTGAACAACCAACACAAATAATTTTGGAATGGATGATCTTGCCGAAATCTCTTTGTAACATGTAATATCATCTCTTATACCCAATTTAAAGATTGATGTGATTTTTTATATTTCCCATTTAGCTGGAAACACGCCGGTTAATAACCACATATTGAAGAGATTCCACAATGGATGTACCAAAAATGTATTTTAAAATAAATAGATGATGGTATATTATCCGGCCCACATCCTTCGTCAAAGCCAGTCAGTGCAGACATAATAATTTCAGCGGAATCCTCGTGGGTTCCAACCAATTTAAATAATAATACTAGAAGGAGAGAACGATATATTTTTGTTGTTATTCAATGTTTGTGCTGTATTTACATTATTGTCTGTTGGTTTGTATACAGATTGAAAAAAATAAGCAATCAAATCAGCTATTTCCTTGGCGTCAAAGCTGTTGGTGTTATTGCTGCGTACCCCTCAATTTCCCGTTTAGTTCTAAAGTATTTCCAAAATTGTTTAGGGTTGGTTTTAATATTACCTTGGACATCAGCTAGATAATAAGTGTATTTTAACTTAAAGGTAACACCGAACTCATCGTTGCATTCGAGGAAGATCAGTTTATTCGATTCCAGTTCACTTTTTATCATTCTAGCATCAAGTTTATTAAATTTATGAGTCGATCGTCAAACCACGGAGGATGGCTACTGGTTCTTTTGTTGCACAATGGAATATGATTTTCAAAACCTCGTTTCAGAATCTTATAAAATTAAATCTATTAAAGTTGAAAGTGGTTTGTTGGTTATACTCAATTTTTTTGGTAAAAGATCCCATGAATCAAATAATATTTCCGTCGACTTCTGATAAATGTAATTAACGGCAAATGGCGGTAGCATCGATAATGTTGAAGGCAAATTAAGAAATTCGACCGAGGTTTCCACGGAAGTTTTAGTGCTGCTATAAGGATACAATTCTTTAGAACAAACGTAATATCTACAGGACATCTATATGTGGCATTTAACGGGTCTATGTTTCTTAATTGTCAATTTACGGTATTTGATTTTCATCACCCAGAAGGAAAATTTTTGTACATTTGCTTATAATAACCACAAGTCCGATATAACCAGCATGTAAATACCGTTTCATACTCGAGGCAACCATTTATCAGATAAGAGACAATCGTTTTGTAGTTACTTTGAACTTTGTTGAAATCCATATTTTCTTTAACTATAGTCCTTCTTTAGTGGCGCATTGAACAAGATCACTACCTAGTTTATGGTTGTTTAGCCTTCACAGAATATGTATCTGTGTCATATTAAAAAGTTATTGGAGTCCTCACAAAATTTAATCAGATTTTCAGCATCAAAACCAAATTGATCTTTATTAATAGTCTCTTCTATATAATGTTTGGGGTGATTGTCGAATATAAATATATTTACCGACCGCAATCAGGAAGCTGCATAAGGCAATAGATGGATGTGGTAGTTGTATTGTTTATGCAGGTGGTTTTTTATAAGATTGCTTGAATGCTTCAAATAAACACTTGAATTTTTGTAGTAGTATTCGGCAGACGAATCCTTATAGAATGTCGAAGATGCTACTGGAAGCTCATCCATAGGATTATATTTTATAAATTTGGAAGGTTCGCCAGTTATCCAACGTTAAAATCCATTTGATGTTACGGCATGGACAGTTTGTGATTTAATCTAAATAAACTTTTAATTTGTTTACTAGACAGTTACTATCCAAAGTGATGGTAAAAGATTTTTCTTCCCGTAGCTGTAAGTAAAACGTTATGGTGTTAAACCCTTAAATTAGATCACTGCAATTAAATTATCCTCAATTTGAAAAACTTTGGTGACAGCGTTTATAGATTACATTGCAACTTAGATTTTAAAGATAAGATGAATGATTTAGTTTTATTAGGATCGATTCTACTGATAAATAACCATCGCCTTGGTTTTACCACAACAATGGTATCCTGTTCTTGATCATCTTGATATACTTAAATCAATTTTTTCATTATTTATAACAACCGGTCCCATTGTTAACGGCCCATCGGTATTTATTGTTTTAATTGTTTGGGATGAGGTATATGTGATTTTTCTAGGTTCAATATTAAGGTGTAACTAATTAGATTGCAGCCTAGTTACACGTCGTTCAGTGGATGAATCAGGTTCTTATTTGTAGGGAGAGTTTCAAATTACAGAGGTTACCCAGTATATCTGGATTTGAAGCATAAGACCAACCCAAAATGGTGATCTGAGCAACAATGGAAGTCACGTTATAATCAAAGAAATATTACTTAGGAAGTGCAATTGCCCAACGAACGAATGCACACTCAACCACATAACCTGACCTGGATATTATAACAAGAAGCTGGACATTAGATTTCTCGTAGGGCGATTACAATGCTAAACATCGGCAATGAGGTTCTAGATTGATCAGGCCTAAAGCGAAACAACTATATGAAGCAATTAACGAAAAAAATCTAGATTATTTATCTTCTATGGACATACCTAATTTACTGGCCATCAAAATTCCCTATTGGATATCCAACTCTGCACCCCAGAAGATATTGATGCCGCGACCAATGATTTAACACATATAATGTAAATAGTAGCAAAAGAGGCCACTCCTGATATTAGCAGCTCTGAAAAAGTTAATAAGTTTTGACCTAATATACTGCAGTTAATCCAAGAAAAACGGACAATACGTCGGCTATGGCAGCAGTAAAAATCTCCATTACTGACATGGAAATTTAATAGGACTATTAAAGCTCTGAAAAGAGCATTGAGAGAAAAAGAAGACCAAGGAATCCCGAGTTACCTTAATGAACTCCCGGCGACCGAGGAAACAGATTATTCACTATGGAAAGCAACAAAAAATCAACAAAGCTCCAGAACAAAATTTTATTACCGGGCAAACGGTCAGAGAATTACATGATAAATGCATAAAACTCATAACTTATAATGCGAATTTGAGACGTGGGTATTTCTCTAAAAATGGAAAATATCGCTAATTATTAATGATTCTAAAACCAGGAAAAGACGAAACACGAGTTGCATCATACAGGCCAATAAGCATACTTCCGATAATTTCGGAAGTTAGTAACCATAATATCTCATTTGAGATGGGAATTGACAGGTCTAATAGTTCGTGGAGAATTGACAGGTCTAATCAAAATGAATTTTTAACCGATTTGACATCCACCAGTACACTATGCCAACCAATAAATTAATTCAATAATGAATCACATTACTACCGCACGATTAAACATTCCGACATTTTGCGGTTACTAGAAGGACGTTGCCTGTTTTAAGGCTATACAGCTTCAGTATACAGCCAATTGACACTAAATGATGCGGGTTCAAAGTTCTACATTTGATAAGTTATTCGCGTACAATAAAACTGTACGTTCTAAATAACTTATTAAAGTAATTTCTGGAGTAATCGAGTACGCAACACAGTTCCGCGTACAGTTTACAACGGATGCATAACGTGGTTAGATGAAGTTATCAGAGGATTGGAATCATTGGAAGATGAGGCATATAAAAGAGATACTTGGATAATTTATGTGGTAATAGGAAAAACAGAGACGCACTCAACAAGCATGATATCACATTACCATTTCGCATCACGACTATCACGACTCACTGATATTCGAAACTGCCACAACAAACAAATTAGTGAAATCAAAATACAAATCAACATATTTGAATTAAGTGTTCACTAACCCCATCACACATCCAACAGCCGAACCAAATTTTAGAAAATTTTCAACTGTAATTTACTCAATTCGTATAACCGCCGATACAACACAATATTTATTGTGTGTGTGTTTTAATTTCTGAGAAGTCCGGACCGGGCAAAAATTCCTAAAAGTCGAAGCCTGTCACCTCAAGTATACTAAATCAAGCACAAACGTAAAGTTCACCAAATCAGTTCTCTATAGGGAATCTTCAAGATTATAATACCAAGTACTAAGTGCGTGTTTTATGGAGAGTATGTGTCCACAATTCAAGAGTTTAGAATACAAAACATCGAAGAGAATAAGCGGCCAAATTAACGTGAATATATGTTATAATTGTCAATAGTATTAAATCATATCAAAGTCAAGCTATATAGTTGTTTAAAATGTGAACGAAACCATTATATGCATATCATTCCACGAGAATGAATGTGACTTCTTTTCAAGGTACTCCGACAATCCTGTCGATAGTGCACACTCCACAGTACTTGCAAATGTGACACCAACTTCAAGTAATTCACCCAATCTAACAACTCTAGCCACACCAGTTGATCTAAACGAATCAAGCACGAAATAAACTATTCATTTGAATAAAGCTCATGATGGAAATGCGTTGTTGCCAACTGCAACAATCAAGCAAGAAAATCAACATTGTCAATTATTGTTATGTAGCTTGCTCTTGGATTCAGAATCTCAAACGTCGTTCGAAATTCCAAGACAAAAAGGAAATGCACGAGTAGAACGACTTGCCACATCAAATGTGTCAACTACAGGATGGGCGATAGTTACTACTTACTCGAGCTATGATTTTGCTACATTTTTAACTGTGATATCTGCGTATATCTTGCCATTGGTAGATCCAAATTTCGATAAAAACAAGAAATAGACATTCTCTTAGGTGCAGATTATTTATTCTTTGTATTATAGCTGCTAATCAAGATCAATTATCATCCAATCTATAGTAGCACAGTACACTTTATTCGATTATGCACTAGCTGATAAGCTAGAAGATCCAACGAATGAAGAATTTAGATTATTATACATAAGAAATTCAATGACTATAGAATTTACTTTCAAAATTTGAAACACGAAACAATATTAGATGAAATATCCAGAATATTTGAAAAAGACTTGTGCGAAACTTATTTCCAAGCAACAAACCCAAAACTACTACGGGAGGTGACTCTTATATGCCATAAAGTCGAATCCTAGAATTCAAGCGAGTATACATTGAATTAATTATGGGTATGAAAGTCTTGGGGATATGAAACTGTTAAAACTACACAAAATTGATGTCAATGATGGATAAGTGTTACGACTTACCAGATCCTGGAATTAAAAAAGAAAAACAAAATTAACCGGAGAGGACTCCGATTATATTCATGCTTACTTTTAATAATAAAGAAAAAGTAGAAAACATCTTTACCATTATAACTATTCTCAATATGAGGGTTAGAATTGAAGCAGTAAGAAAGACCACTGGTTTAATACCCCAATGTAAAAAATGCCAAGGCTTCAACCATACCCCGAAGTATTGTAAGGGAGCGTAGATGTGTAAAATGCTCCGGAAGACATCTAGCACAAGCCTGCCAACTGGGGGAAACAACCACCCTTAAATGTGTAAACTGCAAAGGAGATCATTCCGCAAACTACAGAGGATGTGAGAGAGCTAAACAACTGCGAAAACTGAATAGAAAAACTCAGTTTAAGCAAAACCGTGAAATACCATTCGACAGAATACCACCGAAAATGAAGAAACTCAAATTCTTGACAAAATACTTAGGAGTAAAGAAGCTTTAAATATGCGAATAGCGAATACTGAAAGGAGCATAGAAGCCGTACATTAACGGCTAAATAAGCAAGAAGCAGTGAATGAACACTTCACTTCTATGATGTACTAATATGCATAACAGCAAAACATTAAGAAATTCGAACTGGAATGCAAATGGGCTACTGCCCCAAATTCCAGAGCTAGACATTTTCTTACACATGGTAAAGATAGACATAAGCCTAATATCAGAATCCCACTTTACAGAAGTGGGTGGACACAGCTGCTACCATGCCATCCATCCAGCAAAAAAAGCGAGAGGAGGGTCAGCAATATTTGTAAAGGAAAATATCAAACACTGCGAAGAAGTTAAATTAGAAAAGGAAATTATGCAAGACTAAATAATGAAAAGGAATATAGCATTTCATCTATATACGTCACCAACTGACTGAAGAAAATTATGGCGGGTTGCTTAAATCGATTAGAACCAACTTCATAATTGGGGGAGACTTTAATGCTAAGAATACATACTGGGGATGAAGACTATCAACACGTAATGGTAAAGACCTGTTTGTAGCAGGGCAAGGATTAAACTGTGAGTTTTATTCTGGGGGTAAACCAACATATTGGTCTACCGATCATAACAAAATACCAGACTTAATAAACTTCTTTGTAACAAAATGAGTATCCGAAAACTACGTACTGATAGAAAACAATGAAGGAATATGTTCAGACCACACACCAGTTATTATGACACTGAGTGCAACCATAATCAAGAAAGAAAACTTGCCTATAAGATTAACAAACAATAAAACAAATTGGGACTTTTTCCGAACGCTGATCGAAGAAAATACTGTCTTACAAGTACCAAGCGACACAACTCGATGACCAATTAGAACTATTAAATAATAATAAATTGCAAGCAGCGGTGCAGAGTACGCCTCCTAGTCAATATAAAATATCGAGGCGCAATTACCATTCATTGGAAGTGAGAGATTTCGTTAATGAAAATCGGAAGGCTCGTAAAACCTGGCAGAGGAATAAAACTGAAGTTGCAAAGAAATTAAGAACAATTTATTGAATATATAACCGGTCTTTCCGGCCAAAAAGACACAGACTATTCGCTCCAGACTGGAAAGCAACGAAAAGAACTTAAACGACCAAACGTTCAGGTGCATCCTATCAAAAAGGATGATGGAACTTGGGCGAGAAGTGCTAAAGAAAAGGTTGCCTTGTTCGCAGCTCACCTTGAAAATACGTTTCAGCCCCTTCCGAGGCAATCAGCGGAGAAAACATAAACCCAGTTAAAAAAAATGAATAATAAAAACATCCAACCAGTAACACTACAAGAGTTAAAATATGAGATTACTATAAACTTGAGCACAAAAATTTCACCTGGTTACGACCCAATTTCAGGACAAATAGTTAAAGAACTCCCCGGTAAAAGGGATTACGAAAACTGATCCAAGTAAAAAACGCGTCGTTTCGACTGACATACGTTCCATACCAGTGGAAGGTGGCAGAGGTGATTATGATTCCAAAACCTAATAAACCTCTAACTTTAAAACCTCGTATATCAATTTCGCTACTTCCTACAATTTCAAAATTGTTCGAAAAATTATTGCTTACAAGGTTAAAATTCAGCAATGGAAGAAAGAAAACTTATTCCTTCACATCAATTTGTTTTTATAGAGAGACACTCTACTATAGACTAAGTGCATAGAATTACCGACTTAATTGAAACTATATTGGAAAAGAAGAAAATATGTTCAAGTGACTTCTTGGACGTAGCACAAGCCTTTGACAAAATATGGCACCGAGGACTAGAGTATAAACTACACCGAGACCTGCCAAAGCAATTTTACCAGATATTAAAATCTTATCTAGCTAAGTACTCTGATCTAAAACAAATATCGGCTGGAGTTTCACAAGGAAGCGTCTTGGCACCAATATTGTATTTAATTTATAAAAGAGATGTACCAAATACAAAAGGAACAAACATTGCAACATTTGCGGATGATACGGCAATCCTAGCAATTGGAGATAGCATAGAAGAGTCAACTGGTAAATTACAAAATGCAATACGTAGCTGGACAAAGAAATGGCGCATTCAGCTGAACGAAACGAAATACATACACGTCAACTTCACTAACCAAACAAATTAACTTCATACCAATCCATCTGAACTCACAGCAAATCCAGCATGCAAATACTTAGGCATGACACTTGATGCTAAACTCTGATGAACTTATGCAGCTGATTTTTTTTACTTTAAGGCTTTTCCTCGAACTCTTAATTCATGATTTTATGCAGGACCAAGTATGTATGAATATCGGCTCATTTTGGAAGTTAGTTTAAAATAGATCAAATTTGAACTTCAATGAGAATTGATGAATCATAAAAATCAGTAGCCCGCAAAACGATGTTTGTTGAATCATACCGAATTTAGATCAACAACTTTTCCCGCATAATATTCATTCAGTTAACTGAACTCTCCACAGTCTCATAATTTTGGTTGATTAATACACTTTTGTTAGATTATACAACAACAAAACTGCAACAAATAAAAATTCATACAAATATAATTCTTAAAAGAAAAAAGTTTTCCAAAAGCTTTTCTTTTAACATGTTTTTTTGCTCCGTGCTATTTTTATCATGATTTCCATTTCACAGAAAAGAAAATATAAAAATTAATTCCACTTTTAACGGTCTTTAGAAATAAAAATAAAAAAAAAAATAGAAAAAGTTTCCATCCTTTGATACTCTTATTATGATACTTTGCTTTCTACCGAAAAATACTTTTGCGATGATAATTACTTACCTAAGTACGAACGAGTACATCAAAAAAAGCAAAAAAAAAGTTCTTAAGTCAAAATATTTTAATTGACACGTTTTTGAAATAATTTTTCTCCCGTTATTCCTTTTTATTTGTTTCAAGAGCTTTAGAGTTCTAACTTTCAAATGTTCGTTTATATAATACATAAATATGTATGTACATAGCTATACATATACAGGAGCAAAAATATTTAAGCTCATTTCGTTTGGTCTGAGAACGAAACGAAATATGCTGGAATTAAATTCTAATTAAAATGAATTCATTTTTTAAAACTGAGAACCACGCCACATTATAAAAAAAAACCACGCGCGATACAATGAAAAAAGGGCTTAAAAGTTTTAAAGTTTTATTTTTAGGATAATCCGCCTTTCTTTCAACTCGTCTTTCAATTAGTTTGTCACAAAACTGGTCGATTATTAATTCATATTCTTAAATACCATCGTATACAGCTAAGTATACATATAAGTATGTATGTATGTGTATACGAATGGATAAAATATAAAATCGACTCAATTATACCCAAGCATCAAAGCAGAAAATGCCCCCAAGAAAATATAGGCGTATAAAGTGTGATAATGTGTTGAAAAATCAAAGCTCATACTCAATAATTTTTTTTTTATGAAAATCCTTATATTAGATTTCCCTACTTAACACCATAAAAAAAATCTTACAACACTAAATTATCAAAAGAACAACTATGTAATACAAAAAAAGAAAGGAAAATCGAAAAAGGGGTGATCTTTTTAGTACAGTCACTTGGAATTGGAAAAAAAAGGCGTAACTAATCCAATCAATTTTATTATAGTTAAAAAAAGGCAAAAAAACATCTTATCTCTGTAATAACATTCCGGTTGATTTTGGCTGTATTGGGTGCGTTAAGATATCAAACTTATGGGAACAAAAAGTCGTGGTATAAATCGCAAAATGTCGATAAAACTTTTTTGGTGACTCCGCATGACTCTTGTTGTTCAGATGCGATTTACATGATCTTTAAAGTGGACAATATAATTATTAATTCGTTTCGTGTCCGAGAAGAACATACAGGTCAGGGTTCTGATTTACTTGCACTATGACGAACGACGTGATACTTTTGGTTGTGGTATACTGCCTGTATATATATATTAGCCTAATGCTATACCTTTAATTCTGCGCCAGGTCATTTTTAAAAATTTGTTGCAATCAATCAAGTTTAACTCGAACTAATTGTCATTAGTGGAATTGGATAGAATACACTTCTCCTCTCACAAACTTTAATTTTTTTTACAAAAACAATTTTTTGTGAAATTGAAGATTTGTAAAGTTTCGAATTTAAATTTAACAATTACCGTGTATTTTGAATGTAAAAATTTGATTTCAATTTAATAAACAATATAAAAAGTAACAACTTATGAATCTAAAGCTTCTAACCTAACTAATGGTAGACGAGCTAGTTCGTACAATATTTAAATAGACATAGCACTAGTATAAAAGTCAATATCTGTGCCTCATTTTACACCAAATTAAACTAAAATAAATGTCAATGTTCGTTGCTTTGATGTTTATTGATCACTCTTCCCACCACCAAGTATAAATAAAAAGTCATTGAAAAGTAACCTCGTAAATTGACTTTTTAGTTGGCGCGTATTAGACATTAGCGGAAGCTTCATTTATGTTTAGTTTGGTTAGTTTAGTTGATTGAGGCACATAGCATTAGTTGTTTTCTAACTGAAATACTATATTAACCATAGTATACACACCTAAACTATATACATATATATCGGGTATTTCTTTTAAACTAAGACGATCAAATATCTCGAAAAATAGCCACTCTACGGAAAAAATGTCCATAATCAAAATTTAATCATACCGCGGGGGAAATACATTAGTGCAAAAAAAAAAAGTCCCCCACCCCCGCTTTGTAGGTGGGGCGGGGGTAACTTTTAAACTAAGATAGGAAGCCATACTTTTTATTGCAGATACGGATTCTACGACTAAAAGTACGTATGATTTGAACGAAATATTTTGTTCGATTCATGATAGATGGCGTTGTAATCGACGAACTTCAATTTTTCCAATTTTTCCTTCTTAGAACACACGCATTCGATTCTGCAATACGTTTGAAATAAAAAACATCACGTTTTCATTGGAAATACTCGAAATTCGTCATCAAAACAATTTATTCAGGATTGTAAATCACATTTAACGTTTGTGTTATTTCTTATCTTCATATTTTTCGTAATTGCAAAATAAACGACAAAATACTTTAGAATGGAGCGAATTAAACAAATTCAATCCTACATTAAAATAATAAATTAAATTATTAATATTTAAATTAATTATTAAACACCAAGCGAAGTAAGTCCAAATTGTTTGCGATTCAAATCCAATAATCGTAACGAGCCCCACGTTGGGCGCCAAATGCCAAACATTTTCGTCTCTCATTTTTCTCACGGAAGTGATATTGTCCAGCAATAACAGCATAATTCATTTAAGATTTTATTTTCTTGAGTTTATAACTTTTTTATTTATACTTTTTATCAAGAAATGTGAAATGGTTTATCTTTATCAAATAAAAATTCATTGAATTATTCCGAATAAAACAAAATTTGAATTTTGTTTAACAATTGTCAACCAGGAACCGACATACATGTATTCATTATTTATCTATATACGAGTATATACATATGTACATACACATATATGTTTTTACACGTTTTTTTAACACGACGATGACTGGAAAGTTGGATGACGTTTGAAACCGTGTAACACAGGATTGACGTTATTAAATTTGCAAAAAACAAAATTCTTACCTTCGAGACGGCGAATATAATCCTTCAGCCTTCCACCACCATTAATAAAATATTGTAAAACCGCTGCCTGAACCGCTGTTTCTCTCATTCTTATTTCCCTGTTGAACCATTCACGGAGATAATTTTATTTGGTGGAATGACATTCTTCTGCTGTATTGTATACATAAAATGAAATTAGTTTGTTTTATGTGGACGATATTTCGGATATAATGTAAAAACTAACTGTAATAAATATTTTATATACAACGTAAAAATAGTTTCTCTTACTCGACTTGCCTGTGGCTTGAGAAATTTCCTCCCAAGCATTGGATTTTTTATTTTTGTGCCAAAAGTTTGTGTATAATATATGCATCATACAAATATGTAAATATATTATGTATGTTTATATATTTTCACATACTACTTAAAAAAAATCATTTTGAATGCTATACTATTCTGAAAAGTTGTTACAGATAAAATGGGTGGAGTGAATAAAACCAAGTAATTATAAGAATTTAAAATACCTATTAGAATTTAGTTACTTTTTAAGTAATACTTACTAATATTTTCATTCGATAGGTACGAGCTCAACAAAAGTCACGGCAACATAAAATATACGTTTCTCGACCCGGAAAGCTACGTTTGGTTTTCAGATGAAAGCACGTTTAATTTAAATGTGAGAAAGCTCTATAAATATTTACATTATTTCAACCATTGCTGTTAAGCATGGCAACAATTATAGTTTAAAAGTGTGTTGCTGAGTTTGGTGCATTCTTTTATTTTATGTTTTAATTAAGTATCTAAAACTTCTTGGCCCCTGTGGTCGTGATGCACTCACATGTCTCGTAAATCTAAATTACACGAACATGTTTTTCAAAAATACCACCACAGTATCCTTTGCTTTTCATGGAGCCGAATAAATGGTTGGATTGCTGGGCTGATTGTTCGACTGTTTGCAACGTCAAAAGAGGAAAAATGGATACCGCCAAAAAACCTGCTCAAGTATATCCGGACATTAGATTTAAGCTTAATCAGATGCATGACAGAGCATCGGCTGGAACTCGTTGCTCTTCGAGAAACTCGATGGCCTAAAAGTGAACACTGTATGTCCCAGGGCTCTATGTTGCTCTACAGTGTGGATGTGTCGCAGGTAAAGTAGGTTGTTTTGAAGCACGGCTGTTCCCAAGCAGTCAATAGCCGTAGTTCTTGGCGTATCATCTGATCCGGATCAGATCATATCTGCTTCCCTTTCATTTGTATAGCCGCGTTTCATGAAATCAACACAAAAATTGTATTGTTTTTTGTTTTTAGGTCATTGTATTGATCCTAGTAGCATTTTGGTTCAAAATTTTGATACAAAAACAAAAAATAGTACAATGTTTATGTTGATTTCATGAAACGCGGCTATACAAATGAAAGTAAAGCAGATATGATCTGATCCGGATCAGATCATACGTCAAGAACTACGGCTAATATAAACGATATTGTAATGTGTCCCTTGCACATGAAGTTAGCCATCCTGTCGATAATTTATGTACATGCGTCTACAGAAGTCAGCCAACCCCAAAATAAAAACATCTTTTGCAAGGAATTTGATGATCTGATTAGGTCTATATACCCGAACACGATGTTAGAATGGTAATTGGGGACTTCAGCTGACAGAAATCAGGCCGACTTGTGTGAAACATAGGCCCGTACTCCCAACACGAAACTGCGACCAACAATTGTGATAGAATGATACACTTTGCAATTGCTCACGAACTTAGAGTAGCAAGCACATTCTTCCTTCGCAAATAGATACGTTGGCAAACATCGATACATCCTACCAAAATTTCCGCAGTCAAATTGACAACATTTTAGGTTCTAAAGTGCGAGGTCGGGTTGTGCAGGATGGAAGAACTTATCGGTCAGCAACCAAATCCGAAGGCAGCATACTCCATTTGGTTGCTGCAAAGATACGATAGAAGTTTTAGTACAAGTCTGGGAACACAGCAAAACACATGGAACGTTTCGACTGTGAAGGTCTGATAAATGAGGAACAAAAGAAACAATATCAGGATCTTGTCAGCGGAAACATTGAGGAAGCTAATTACCAGTCTGACTGTGTGAACTCTCTTTGGGAGGTACTAAAAACTTTGGTTTTGAGTGATCCTCAACTAAAGTACAGAAAAAAATAATAAACTGTCACATAATATACAGGAACTAATCCAGGAAAAGCGGAAAATTCGCCGCCGATGGCAAGAAACAAAATCACCGTTGTTGAAATGGAAATTAAATCGAGCTATTAAGACTCTAAGATTTGCATTGCGGGAAGAAGAAAACCAGAGCGTCCAGAATTATTTTAATGAACTCTCGGCAACCGAGAGGACAGATTATTCTTTGTGGAAGGCAACAAAAAAGTTAAAAAGGCCATCAAACTCGAATCACCCGATTAGACTACCAACTGGAAATTAGGCGAGAAGCGATGAAGATAAAGCCAATGCTTTTGCTGCTCATCTAACAACAGTATTCGCACCACACGAAGAAACTAATAACTTCGTACTACCCGACCAAATGGATGATGGTTTGTCCTTCAAACCCATAAAATATAATTGGAAGAAAGTTAAGAATACATTTAAAAATTGTATAAGTCCAAAATAGGCACCAGGGCATGATCTTATTACTGGAAAAATGATAAGGGAATTGCCGGACAAATGCATAAAACTAATAACATTCATATTCAACGCAATCATGCGGACTGGTTATATTCCACAAAAATGGAAGATATCTTTGATCACAATGATACATAAAGCTGGAAAAAATGAAACACAGATTTCATCATATCGACGAATAAGCATACTGCCTACAATCTCAAAGCTATTTGAAAAAATGCTACTAACGAAATTGAAACCAGTATTAGAAGAACGGCATATTATTCCAGACCATCAATTTGGGTTCCGAAACCAACATGGTACCACAGAACAAGTACACAGAATTGTAAATGCAATCAAAAACACATTTGAGGAAAAGAAATATTGTTCTGCTGCCTTCTTGGACATTGCACAAGCATTTGATAAAGGGGCTAATATACAAAAGTAAATGTCTTCTACCGAAGAAATTTCACTCAGCTCTGGGAAACTATCTCCTTCAAAGGCAGTACATGGTTAAACAAAATAATGCAACTACTTGTTTAAATATGATATCAACGCAGATGTCCCACAAGGCGTTCTAGGTCCTTTATTATATCAGCTGTACACAGCTGACTTACCTGTATCCAACAAGGTAGTCATATCAACGTTTGCCGATGATACGGCCGTCTTGGTGTCACACACTAATCCCGAAACTGCTTCAAAGGAATTACAGAATCATCTAAACAAAATCGAGAACTGGCTGAAGACATGGCGCATAAAAGTGGAATGCACCTGGTTAGACGGCTAACGTGGAAAAATCATTAACTTTAGGTGTAATGAAAGTCAGACCCAAGAATGATTCGTTTGATGAGTGTCGTCTTGCAGTCGAGCACCAAAGTATAGCCGATAGTAAAGTGCAACAACGTCTCATAATCGCGAGTCAAAACTAGGTGGGTAGCAATACTTGGCGCATAGAATGAACAATTTACCGACCATGAACTGTCTTAAAAGTTAAATTTAAAAAAAAACAGTTAACTTGACCCCACTCGACTGTCAGATCGAAATTGTGGGACAAGCGACAAAGCATAAGCCAACGATTTTGCGATTCACCTTAAGAAAGTGTTTTCACAACTTGAGGAAATTAACAATTGCTTGCTACCAGAACAGTTTGTGAATGGCTCGACAGTAAAACCTGTAATATTTAAGTGGAAGGGTGTTAAGAATACAATTAAAAAAATTCATACTAAAAAGTTCCATGACACAACCTTATTACCGGTAAAATGATTAAAGTAAATTGCATAAAATTAATATGAACTTGGTTATATTCCTCAAACGTGGAAGATATCTCAAATCACGATGATTGATAAGTCTAAAAGATGAAACACAATCTTCATTATATCGTTCAACGAGCACGCATTCCACATTCTCAAAGTTAGTTGAAAAAATGTTACTGAAGAAACTGAAACCAATACTAAAAACAGCATTCAAGACCATCAATTTGGTTTCTGAAACTAAATTTAAATGCTATCAAACTCACCTTGGAGAAAAAGAAATATCGTTCTGCTGCCTTCGATGAAGTTTGGCACGATGAACTAATTTACAAGATTAAAAAGCTACCGAATAATCTTCATGCAGTCCTCGAAAACTACAAGAATTACTGGATAAAATGATGTTATGCTTGTTGTATACAGCTGATTTACCCATTACTAAATTATCCTTTATACTTTATGGGTGAATTAACCACCCTCAATACATATTCGCTCATTAGTCCCTGAAGGAACTCCTGCAGTATTAATGTCATTCATAGTTTGTATTGAAACAATTAGAAATATTATCCGCCCTGGAACTTTAACTGTACGACTAGCAGCTAATATAATTGCTGGGCACTTACTTTTACCTTTATTAGGAAACACTGTCAATTCACTCCTAAGCTATCTAGTAATTATCTTAATTGGACCTCAAATTGCCCTATTAGTTCTTGAATCAGCAGTATCGATTATTCAATCCATATGTATTTGCTGTATTAAGAACTCTTTATTCTAGAGAAGTAAATTAATAATGTCTACACATTCAAACCACATCTTCCGTATACCAACAGAGTAATAATATCAACAATTTTGGTCTCCCACATAAAAACCGCAAAATTGACTCAAGAGAATTGCAAAATCAATTAAACAAAATTGATGGTTGTACATGGCGAATTAAAGTGAACTAAATTAAATCAGCGCACGTTACATTCACAAATTTAACAAATGAATCTGTCCAACAGTGAAATTAAACAATATGACTATTCCACAACAAGCCGATTTTAAGTATTTAGGTCTTGCATCTGGACGGAAGATTTAACCGAGCAAATAGCAAATAGATTAAAGATACGACATTTTGATTGGGAGGTAGCGGGTTCGAATCCAAACAGACAATAAGGTGCTACTACACAAAGCGATATTAATGCCCATATGTGGCCATACGGTATCCAACTATGGGGTTACAGTACCACTAGTGCATCAAATACAGAATTTTTGCAACGATCTCAAGCAAACATAGTTCACAGTATTACAAATATGTAGTATATTCGAAATACTAACATACATGCTTTTGTTCTATACACAACATTACAGCATCAAAGGGCACTGGAAACCCACGATTACGAATTAATCGCAGTACGATTGTCCATTATTTTGAATTACTTATCCTGAAATCAGGAGGAAAACTGAAAAATAAAGTGAAATGTTGATTCTTTACGCGATAAATATATAAAATTTAATACTTCAACGAGATTATAATAAAATCTGTAGAGTAGTACGCGGTGTTAGCGAAAATTTTAATGTTGCGATATACATTTATTCGTTTAATGATACATCAGCAAAATTTAATATTACCAATTAATACATTGAGTAAAGTATATCAATCAAACCAATTATAATACCACGCACACACACACACACATTATAAATTTTTTATATATTTCGCGATGATATTTTGTACATTAAACTATGATTATTTTATCATCATGCATCACCAACAACAACAACAACAACACTGTAAATATGTAGGCACAAATATGTAGGAACATACGAGTACATACATAACTATAAAAATATATTTTTAAAATTTTTATTAATAATTATTGAAAATATTATTGAAAATTTTATTAAAAATATTATTATATTTATCAATAATATTTTTTATTTTTATATACTTTTTAAATTTATTAAAACCGAAAAAAATAAATTAATTACGACTGTAAAAAAATATTTTGAAGCCATAATCAATATTTACATAACAAATTATTATTATTTTTATAATTTTTATTCGCTGTAGTATGTAAATTGTTTTTATTTAAATAAATAAAACAATTAAAGCTCGGAGTTTTCAATTTTTTTTTTCTTGCAAAATTTAAAAAAAAATAGCGATTTAACATTTATAATGTATGTACTATGTATAAAAAAGAACTTCGTGTTTTTATCGGTTGGCTGCTTGAACCCATCCGATATTTACGAGATCATTTTTTTGTAGTACTGGGTACGTTGCAAAATTTTCAAATGTCAAACCAATTATATGCCGATCTATCAGAAATATTTCAAAATCAGAAACAATTAATTGGAAATAATTAATTTTAATTTAACGTAAAAACAATTGTGCAATATATCAACATTTTCAACGATCGTCAACACGCTAATCGACTAAGTGTTAACAAACCTATCGTTGTTGGAAGTGGTATTGCTAAGCAACCTACTAACCAATTTTAAAAACGAATGTCTTTCGGATTATGCTTTTCAAACGCCGTATTATTTTATTTGTGATGTTACTGTAATGTATGATGTAACTGTTCACCGGACACCATGATGAATAGTTACCACATAATATGAAGTGTGACACCAGGACGGCCGTATCATCGGCAAAGGTTGATATGACTACCTTGTTGGATACAGGTAAGTCAGCTGTGTACAGCTGATATAATTAAGGACCTAGAACGCTGCCTTGGTCTGGAATAATATGCCGTTCTTCTAATACTGGTTTCAATTTCGTTAGTAACATTTTTTCAAATAGCTTTGAGATTGTAGGCAGCATGCTTATTGGTCGTCAGTCATTTTTAATTTTAATTTAACGTAAAAACAATTGTGCAATATATCAACATTTTCAACGATCGTCAACACGCTAATCGACTAAGTGTACGTTCCGACCAAAGAATTCGTTGCTATTATAGCAAAGGGAAATTTGTGTTGCTTTGTTTGTGTGAGTGTTGTTTTGATATCCACTTGAGTGGATCAGTTTGACGTTTCATACTTTGATGGTTCACCTTCACAACTATTTAAAAATTCAAACAATTATATAAATTTATATATATATATATTATTTAATTATTGAATAATACAAATTTTGTATAAAATGGATGACGACGATGAAATATGCGTTGCTGCTTTGGCGATAATAATTGTTAAACAGACGCAAGAATTAATTAAAAAAAAGAAGCAACGTAAAGCTCCTAGATGGTGGGTACGGAATATTTTCACGGCAGAATCTAGAAAAACTTTCGGTGATCATAATTTGATAGAAGAAATGCGATTAAATGATCACGAATCATTCTTCAATTATACGAGAATGTCACCAGTGTCATTTGAGGAGCTTCTAAAACTCGTCGGCCCACGTATCCAGAAAAATGACACGAACTATAGGGAATCCATCAACCCGTCCACCAGACTGGCACTTACTTTAAGGTTCTTATGATAATTATAATAATTTGTTTCTCTTTAAATTGAATTTTTAAATGTTTTAGATATTTAGCTACGGGCAACAGCCAAAGATCACTCTCCTACGCATTTCGGGTAGGAAAAAGTACTACGTGTAACATTATTTCGGAAACGTTAGAAGCAATTTACCAGTACCTTGAAAATGTAGTTCTGCGTCTTCCTACTCAAGAAGATTGGTCTATCTCAGACGGATTCAACCGCCGTTGGAATTTTCCTAATTGTATTGGTGCAATAGATGGAAAACATATAAATATAAAGGTACGTTATTTATTTAAGTATGTATATTAGTGCGTTATCTACTTTTATATTATTTACAGGCACCACCCGATTCAGGATCAGCTTATTATAATTATAAGAATTTTTTTTTCTATTATTTTACTGGCTGTGTGTGACTACCGGTATCGTTTTACTCTGATCGATGTTGGATCTCAGGGACGTCAGAGCGACGGAGGAGTCCTAAAAGATTCCGAAATTGGCAAAAGACTCGCTGGTAATACACTGAATGTGCCCGATAATGGTGAGATTTTTAATGGTGGCCCAGTTTTGCCATATTATTTATTGGGAGATGAAGCTTTTGGGTTAAAAACCAATTTAATAACCCCATTTTCCGGTAAATCATCTGGTAAACTTGATTACGAAAAAATCATATTCAATTACCGGCAATCAAGAGCTAGAAGGGTTATTGAGAATGCCTTTGGGATTTTAGTTACCCGCTGGAGAATTTTCAGGACCAGTTTGGAAACATCCACAGACACTACGGACCTAATAGTTCAGGCATCTGTATGCCTACACAATTTTTGCTTGGCGGAAGAAGAGGGTAAACTTCCTCACCAAAAAAAATATTGCCCAAATAATTTAGTGGATCAGGAAAATATTGAAAGCAACCAAATTCGAGACGGTGATTGGAGGAGATTTGGCGGATTACCGTCGATTTGCAAACAAGGAAGCTACAATTCCACTTTAACAGCAATTAATGTGCGAAGTGAATTAGCTGAACATTTTATGACCGATGGGTCGATACCGTGGCAATGGGGGGCTGTCTAAAACTTTTTAAATAAAACAAGAAAAAAATTACAAAATTATTTTTCAATTATTTATTTTGAACAACATCATTCATATAATTCATGAAGTATAATTGGGCTTGGTACTTTTTTTTTTCATCAAGTCCCCGTAAAAATATGGCCACGTTATCACCAAAATGTTGTTCCATATCAGTAAAAGGCGCAGGTCTGTTACCGACCTTGTCCACAAGCCTGTTAAGAGGATCTAGAACATCTGGCGTTGTGGAACAATTAGACCGCACACTTGGTTGTCTAGCCCTTTTAACTGGTGTGAATTCAGTTACATTTTCTCCTTGCATATTTGCATCACAATTGGAGCTGGAAAACTCGTTTGATGGCTCCTTTTCAGATGGTGCAACATCCAAATTGCTTTTATGCCTAAAATACGAAATATAATTTTATTTTAACGTTTATGCTCGTCTTTATATAAAAATACATATGCACTTACGCTCGTTTCACTAGAACACTATCCAGACGTCATAATTTTTGGATGTGTTTTGGTTCTGGTATCGTTTTAGAGCAAGACCCAAATAATTTCTGATAATTTCAATGACTACTTTGTAAATATTGGTGCAGATTTAGCCAGTCAAATTAATAGTGATAGAAATATTTTTAAATTCAATACTTGTTGTAATGTTAATTCTACCTTTTTTATTAAACCCACATCAGCTATTGAAATCTTTAATTTGATTAATGAATTGGATATCAATAAAGGAGGTGGACCATATTTACTTAATAGCAAAGTGTTAAAACTAAACATTAATCAGTTTTCTGAGATTTTATCAATATTATTTAATAAAATTTTTTTATCTGGTGTCTACCCAAATTCTCTAAAATTGTCCAAAGTTATTCCAGTATTTAAAAGCGGAGATAAACATTGTATGTCAAATTATAGACCTATTAGCTCTTTATCCGTGTTTGATAAGTTGTTGGAGAAGTTGCTGGCTGTGCGCATTAACTCATTTTTGATAGCTAACGATTTTTTTTATAAATTTCAATATGGTTTTCGGAGTGGTTCTGGGTCTGATGTGGCCTTGGTTGAAACGGTTGATATGATTAACAGTTTTATAGATGACAAATTTTATGTCTTTGCTCTCTTTCTTGACTTGAAGAAAGCTTTTGATACTGTGGATCATTATTTATTATTAGATAAATTATATTGCTATGGATACAGAGGAATATCCTATGAATTGGTTAAAAGTTATCTTATGGATCGCTATCAGTTTGTAGTGGTAAATGGAAAGTCAAGCCATTCTCGTATGGTAAAATGTGGTGTGCCCCAGGGGTGTGTCCTTGGCCCATTGCTATTTTTATTATTCATAAATGATATGGGTCATCTTCCTCTGAAAGGTAAATTGAGGCTATTTGCAGATGATGCAGCATTATTTTTTAAAGTTAAGGATACGACCGAAGGGTTGCAGTCAATGCAGCATGATTTGGATCTGTTAATTCGATATTTTGATACCAATATGCTATCTCTGAATTTGACTAAAACAAAATATATGGTTTTTCGTTCCATTGGTAAAGCTATTCCTACATTACCAAGCCTTAACATATCAAATGCTATAATAGAGTTAGTTGACTCTTATAGGTATTTGGGGATGATTTTTGACTCATCATTAAATTGGCAGCATCATATTGATATGGTCTGCTCAAAAATCTCGCCAATTATAGGCTTTGTGCGTAGGTCTTCATATTTCATTCCAATAAAAGTATTGCGTAGTATATTTTTTGCATTTATCCACTCTAAAATTTCTTATGGTCTTGTAATTTATGGTAATGCTTCAATATCGCGTCTAAAAAAAATACAAGTTCTTCAGAATCGTTGCTTAAAGGCAATATATAGGCTTCCATTTTTGTATTCTACCAATAACTTATATACAGGTAAAGTTGAAAACATTTTGCCTATTAAGGCCTTACATTTTTTGCAAGTTGTAAAATACGTTTACAGAATAAAGAAAGCCTCTTTTGGAGTATGCAATTTAAGTTTAAATACATTTAATCATGGATATGATACACGTAATAGAGGAAATTTGAAACCGTGCTCCATTTCAAATGATTATGGTAGAAATCGTATCTCGTGTATGGGTCCTAAATTGTACAATGAATTGCCTGAAGAAGTTAAACAAAAAAATTATGTCCAGTTCAAGAAAGCCGTAAATATTTATTTGAATTCAGTTGTAACTAAGTATATTTTATAATTTAATTTATTTTATAATTAATTTTATTGTTTCTTTGTTTTTTTATATTATGATTATTTATTTGATATATAGAATCTGCATTGTTGATTACACTTCTTTTCAAGGGATTATAGATCCATTAAGATTTGTTTTCAATAATGTATTTGTTAATTGGTTTTATATTATTTTATTTATATTATATTTTAATTTTATTTTATAAAAAATTTAAAAAAAAGACCCGCTTGTTTGTTCTTTCTGAAGTAAACTTTTGTACCGCGTATAATTATTTCGAAGCGTTTTGTAGATGTCTTTAATGAAGTTTATCTCAATATTAATGTCATCGAATTTATTTTTTAATTCTTCACACACTTCTTGCCAGAGAGTAGCTAAAATCGATGGTGTTCGGTTTTTTATTGGCAGAGTGTAATCAAAAAGGGCTGGACTGTCGAATACGGCGTCCAATAAACTACTTTCAAATTCATATCTGTTTTGTCCTAGAACATCATTTCTTATTTTCCTTTTTAAATTATCTCGCTTTTTGGACGTTGACTGGATGATTTCTGGTTGGTTTATTGCTAAATCCAGTCTTGCGATTTCAACTTCTTCTTCATCTAGAAATTCCACTTCAAAATCTGACGACATACTAGAATAGCATAATTATAACTAGAAGCTTTCAGTTCTAAATATATTGGAATATACAACGATATATTTACTTACATGTAATTCTATTTGAAAACAAATTAGTTTATTTAATATTATAATATTTATATTTGCGCAAAAAATAAAAATAACAAATAAATTTGTTCGCAAAAATATGGATACATAAATATGTACAAGTATGTACAATACAACAAGAGAACTGTCATTCATGAATGGAGGGATGTACAAATATTAAATTTCCTGTAGGAAATTTTATATTTTAGTACTAATGCTAAAATAGCAACCAAAAAACATCTCGCATTAGTACTTTTTGGTTGCTATTTATCTTGCTATTTATGTTGTTTTTTCATATGTGTGTATAAAAAAATTTGTGTTTGAACACAATTTTTTTTGTATGTATACTATCCGTGTGAGCTGCTTTGCTAAAATAGCAACGAATTCTTTGGTCGGAACGTACACTAAGTGTTAACAAACCTATCGTTGGAAGTGGTATTGCTAAGCAACCTACTAACCAATTTTAAAAACGAATGTCTTTCGGATTATGCTTTTCAAACGCCGTATTATTTTATTTGTGATGTTACTGTAATGTATGATGTAACTGTTCACCGGACACCATGATGAATAGTTATCACATAATATGAAGTGTGACACCAGGACGGCCGTATCATCGGCAAAGGTTGATATGACTACCTTGTTAGATACAGGTAAGTCAGCTGTGTACAGCTGATATAATTAAGGACCTAGAACGCTGCCTTGGTCTGGAATAATATGCCGTTCTTCTAATACTGGTTTCAATTTCATTAGTAACATTTTTTCAAATAGCTTTGAGATTGTAGGCAGCATGCTTATTGGTCGATATGATGAAATCTGTGTTTCATTTTTTCCAGCTTTATGTATCATTGTGATCATTGATCAAAGATATCTTCCATTTTTGTGGAATATAACCAGTCCGCATGATTGCGTTGAATATGAATGTTATTAGTTTTATGCATTTGTCCGGCAATTCCCTTATCATTTTTCCAGTAATAAGATCATGCCCTGGTGCCTATTTTGGACTTTTTAATTGTATTCTTAACTTTCTTCCAATTATATTTTATGGGTTTGAAGGACAAACCATCATCCATTTGGTCGGGTAGTACGAAGTTATTAGTTGCTTCGTGTGGTGCGAATACTGTTGCTAGATGAGCAGCAAAAGCATTGGCTTTTTCTTCATCGCTTCTCGCCCAATTTCCAGTTGGTAGTCTAATCGGGTGATTCGAGTTTGTTGAACTTGCCTTTTTAACTTTTTTGTTGCCTTCCACAAAGAATAATCTGTCCTTTCGGTTGCCGAGAGTTGATTTAAATAATTCTGGACGCTCTGGTTTTCTCCTTCCCGCAATGCAAATCTTAGAGTCTTAATAGCTCGATTTAATTTCCATTTCAATAACGGTGATTTTGTTTCTTGACATCGGCGGCGAATTTTCCGCTTTTCCTGGATTAGCTCCTGTATATTATGTGACAGTTTATTAACTTTTTCTGTACTATTTAAGATAGGTGTAGCCTTTTCAGCTAATAATGACAGGACATCTTTTAGATTTTCTTCCGCCGCATCAATATCTGCTGGTGTGATAAGAGGGATATTCAGTACACAATTTTGTTCGACTAGCCGCTTATATTGATATCAATTAGTTTGCTTGTTTGTAAGCCGTTTTGGCGTTTCTATTCTTAGGACGCTGGTATGTACCATCTATTTCGCGTTTTGGGCCGTAAATCACACGCATGATTCTTCTCTCAAACGTAAGTTTCACATCCAAACATAACAACGGGCCTGATCAACGCTTTGTAAAGCTTCAACTTCACGGCACTTGATAGGTGTTAAGATTTTAGCAGTGGCCTTAGAGGATACAAAGAACGACTGCCAGCTGCACTTTAATAACCTCAACCACACTGTTATCGTGAGTGATAAGAGAACCCAAATATTTGGAACTCCTCACTCCCTCAAACGTGTGGTGGCCACTACTAAAATCTGGTGTGCCATTGTCGCTAAAACCAGAGATCAGGTATTTCGTTTTGGACTCATTGATCTGAAGTTCAACTGAAGCTGAAAACTCTACAAGCGGATCAAGTATTTGCCGCTGCATTTGTCTGGTGACATTTTTGGCAAACCCGAATATAATGTTTCGAACAGGTCGGCTTGATGTAAACATCGCATACCGCAGTAGTTTTTGTGTCACCCCTTTGCGATTTGCCTTACAGTCTTCAATCCGCTTTGATATTTTATTATTCTCCTGAATTGGAGGATAAATACAGACAGTTTCGACAGTATAACCGCTCAATTTTATGGCAGTCATTGCAGATTCTCTAAGGTGTCCTTGTTCTGCTTATTTTAGCCTGACACAATGATGGATTTGTCAGATTGAATAAGCGGCATGCTGTTAAACCTGCTGTATCAATTATGTTGAAAAACAGTACCATCGGCCAAAGATTGATTTTTCTCTTACGAATACGATTTCACCATCTTATCGAATGTACCAACGCCGCCTTTATTTTTGTTGCAGTCCAAAATTATTTTAGGTTTTTGTTTGTTTTGATCAATTTTTTGATCAGTTTTTTTGCTAAATCAGCATTTTCGAAACAATGTGGCAGCTGCGGTTTATTTGATCTTATTGTCCCCACCAGAGCTGTATTTTTTGTTACCAATTCCTCGGCAAGTTCAATGCTGGTGAAAAAATTATTAATTAATTAAATTAAAATTAATTAATTATTTAATACTGTACCCACTATATTGAAATAATTCTCTGATAACTGTAAGACTAGGTCCGTTGATACATGTTTTGTTGGTTACATAAACTTCGCCAGCTAATGGATGTCGATCAGCTATACAATTTTTAATCCATACTTTCCCGGGTTGCTCGGTATATATTGACGAAGGAGCAGCGTCCTCGAGTGGCAACTAGTTGTTCATCTATAGTGAGTTCTAAAGACGGTTTGTATAATCCTTGTAAATTGTAAGAATATATTCCATATGTATCGGAATGCAGCTAATTTATAATCTTTCAACCGCAATGGTCTTGTGCGTGAGTCATCGATTCTAAGGGAACGAGTCAGCTGTTGAAATCATTCTAAAGACATTGTAGCACGGTAGAGCGGCATATTTGTTTTATGGAATAAATCTGTTGCTGGTACTATCGATGCTTTTTCAAAACCGGCATAAAGGAGAACAGCAATGTATGCGTGTATTCATTTGGGTCATGCCACTTTCTAGCATTCGGACCTGTCTGATAGAACCGCCTTGCCTTGCGATTGGTTAAAATCACCACGTTCGATATAATATTTGATGTTAGTAATTGTTTGTATTGAAAGTTTGCGTTACAACAGGATGGCAATATTGGTTTCGTTTCTGTTCCGCTGCAATAGTACGCTGCTTTTCAGGTTCAATCGGTAATGACCACCACACTTGAGGATTATTTCTGTTTTCTACTGGTCCAATTATCTGATCGGCTGCCACAACATTATCTACTACCTCTGCTTCTTCCTCATTACTCACAGTTTCTTGTAGTCCTTATGCTATATCTATTAAACGTAGGTCTGCGAGAAACTGTCCAATCATAACAGGATCATCCACATCATTATTTGGTTCCCCAAAATCCTCCTTATTACTATTAAAATCACTGGCACTATTTTCACGACCGTTACTAATATTTTCATCAACGGCCAACAAATTAGTTAGTTCATCTTCCTCCTCTGCAGAAAGATCTCTTCTCTTTTGCAGGTTCAATAATTTTATCACCTCATTTATGCTGTTTTCCATTTTATTGAACTATTATTTACTAACGAACTCTTTTACCTTACACCAGATATTGATAATATATACCACAAATTTGTATATCGAATTTATTTTCTCGTTGTAATCAATGGGGCCGAGAAGGACGTTTCCGATAAAAGCTGCATCCAGAAGAAGGCGTATGTTTTCCAGGGTGCACATTTGATATTCTTTACACCTTGTATAATAAGGAGATAAGCAAGCTACATTTTCATAGAATGGTATGTGATTATAATTCCAGCCAAGCGTATGTACGTAGAGTTAGTGTATCGATGAATTCTCCGGTCCACCGCTTGACAAAGCGAAACATGGTGTTAGCTTTAGCAATACAATTATCGATATGACGGTTGAAACAAACGTTCTCGACAAATGCTAGATCAATAATCGTGCGTACTTTAGGAATTTCTGTGTTATGGACCGACATAATTTTACATTTCTTAATATCTAAGTGCACCGCTCACTAAGTCTATCGAGGTCACCTTGCAATTTTTCATCATCAGGCTCATGTATAATAGTATGAAAAATTGTTATACGTCATCGGCAAATATTAGAATATTTGAATGTTTTATTAACTTGACTATTCCATCGACGAAAACTCCAAAGATCTATGGCCAAATATGTGATCCTTCAAAAATACCAGATGTCACCAGACGATAACGTATATAAGTATTGCTGACGGTTTGGTAGATATGATTTGAACCAATTAATAAATCCGGGTGTAAATTTAGATCTTACAGGCATGAATGCGTGTTGGTACATAGAAATGTTACGTATCAATGTTGATTTAAAAGCATTGCATACAATCAGCACAAATAATTTTGGAATCCATGAAGATGTGGATCCGCAAACGTTTTTAATATAAAAGAAGGTGTATCATTCGGCCCACATCCATCTCCTAATTCCTTTAAGGCTGATGCAACGTCTTCTTTCTTCACATTATTATCATGCGGTTTATAGACTGATTGAAAAAATGCTGCAAAAAGGTTGGCTATCTCTTTAGCGTTCGAAGTGCAAGTATATTATTACAAGTCATGATGGAAGGATATTCTTCCATTTAACGTTTAGATTAAAAGTATTTCCAAAATTGTTTAGGATTTTCTTTAATTTTACGTTCCATATTTGCAAGGTAAGACCAGCACATAATATTGAAATAGATGTACAAATTTTCACTGCGTTGTAAAAATCTCACCTTGTCTGTTTACAATTGCTTGTCTGTTTCCAACATTTTCGATTTTGTTAACAGGTCATCAAATCATGGCGGATGTTTGCTTTATTGGAAATAGGCACATGGAGTTCAAAGCTTTGGTATAATATGTTAATAAATTTGTCGACGTTTGCATTCACATTATCTGCATCAATTTACTGCTTCTACATAAACTTGAAAACCGGCGTAAGTTGTCTTCTTAAAGTTGTATCTTTAAAATCTTTGTATATCAAATGTTTAGGTTGTATCAAAAACTTTATACTTCTTACCGACAATTCATTTTAGAAGAAATAAGGGCAAGAAAAAGTTCTGGAAAAGTTCAACGAAATTGCAAATCAAAGTTGGAATTGAATATTTATTATGGATGTTCCATTCGATCGACATGCCATTCCGGAATCAATAACTGTATAATAGTGTAAATTGTGGTACCATGATAAACAGAGATAGCAGAGAACAGAGTTGTATAAATGGATGTTGTCATGGAAGTTGTTATAGTGAGGATGATGTGAATTACTCAGAAGTGGATATAACGGAAATGGATGGCCTTACTGACCATCCGCCTTCAACAATACAGTACATTTATGACAACAATTGTTAAACTTTCCATCCGCTTGAAAGTCCACTATGTTCTGTAACTTCTTCTTACTTGAATTTGTCATGATTTAGAATCAATACAACAGATTTGCTTCTTGATTGCCGGATTTGTCCCGAACTATGAGTTGGACGCGCAGCAGATTTATCCACATTTTTATTAGCTTGTTGAGTAAATCTGGGTCGCTGCCTCTGTTGGGAAATCTCTGTTGTGTCATTCTTGATCGCTGTAATAGTTCAGAATTTTGAACTCGACATGTAAAAATATCAGGATGCAAGATCATTTTTTATTGTAATTATAACAAAAATACATTAATTTGAATCTATATAGCAAACAGTATGTACATAGGTTTTCTGAGTAATTTAAATTAGTTTTATTTAAGCCTCTGCACAACAATAGTGTTTCGCAAAATAATGATTGGTCCAAGAAATAACCGAATACCGCTTTTTAATTTTCTCCGCCGATAGCGAACTTAATTACATCAAAACCTACGCTTTATATTTTTTAAGACAAGATTATATCTGTGAAAAGATCTATCCAATATGAACAAATAGAAAACTTGCAGTACAGTATCGGTGTACAATAGAAAACTATCGAAATTAACTGGCTGGGTGCTGCTATTATGTTGAGTGCTTCCCATCACATTTAACAAACCTTATCTCTCGTCTGCGGTAGTTCTGTGGATGATTGTAACCTTGGCATTTTTTGCACTGTGGGATGTTCTTCGCAACTGTGTTGATTGCTTCAATTTTCACTTTCATGTTGAGTATGCCAGTTATATTTTATATTTTTTTAAAAATATTTTCGGTGTTCTCAAAAGTCAGCATAAAGAGGGGAAGTCCTCTTTTTATGTATGTATGTTGGCAGTTCTCTCCATTAACTATTTTTTTTTAAATAATTTTGAATCCTAGACTAAAGCGTCTACTTTAGAACGCTTATCAAATACCTCTCGGCAATAGATTTTCTAGCTTGGAAGAGGATGGTGCCGATGACACAACAGCCAAAAAGATAGAAAAGCCGCCACCAATTTATTTAAGAGAGGCGTCAAATAATGAATTCGTAAATATAATCGACAAATTAACGAATTCAAAATTTTATATTGCCCCACTTAAAAGAGGCAATATCCATGAAACCAAAATCCAACCTTTGGAAATTGATGGTTTCAGAGCGCTTGTAAACTATTTCGATCAAACCGGAAAGCGATATTACTGGTGTTACACACAAAAGCTTATTGCACGTTGAGTGAAGTTTGCGTTATCTGTGGCGAACTTCATGATTCAAAAAAATGCGATAATACGAGAAATGATCTATCAGTAAAACGCTGTAGTAATTGCGGTGAAAATCACACAGCAAACTATAGAGGTTGCTCAGTATATCTGGATTTAAAGCGCAAGACGAACGAATGCTTAAGTCACATTACAATCAAAGAGATATGATTCTAAGAAGTACAATTGCCAAACAAGCGACACTCAACAACACAAAATCACCTGGATAATGTTACAAGCAATTTTGCACAACCAGGAGTTTCTTATGCCAACATCCTAAAAGGTACCGCCCCAAAAACAAAAGTTCATTTCAACGAAGAAGAATTAAATATTCACACAACCGTAAACAAACTGACCGAAACATAGGGTAGATAGACATCATGCTCATAGCAGAAACACACTTTACAAAAAACACATTTTTTTAAATTAACGGGTATTCAGTTTATGACACCAAACATCCAGATGGAAGAGCACACTGCGGCACTGCGGTCTTGATCAAACGAAGAATAAAGCATTATGAACTCAACAAATATGATAAAGATCACATCCAAGCAACTAATATCTGCCTAGAAGAATGATCTGGAAACTGTGTAATATCGACTGTTTACTGTCCACCGAAACACGCAATCTAAAAGCAGCAATTTATCGATTATTTTAATCAGCTGGGCATTAAATTTCTGGCAGGAGGCGACTACAATGCTAAACATCTGCAATGGAGTTCGAGATTAGCAACACATAAAGGAAAGCAACTATATGAAGCAATGAATGAAAAAAATCTAGATTATTTATCTTCTGGACACTCAACTTACTGGCCATCAGATAGAAATAAAATACCTGATTTAATAGATTTCTGTATAACAAAAGGAATTGCACGCACCAATGCTCAGGTAGAAGATTGCTATGACTTATCATCCGATCACTCACCAATAATAATAACTCTGAGTACCAGAGCTTTAAAGGCAGAACCACCTCAACGTCTAACTAGTAAATTAACTAATTGGGTTCTATATAGAAATATAGTCGAACAAAATTGCCACTTCGATGGTTTAACACATATATTAGAAATAGCAGCAAAAGAAGCCACCCCTGATATTAACAACTCTGAAAAAGTTAACAAGCCATCACCTAATATACTGCTGTTAATCCAAGCAAAAAGGACAATACGCCAGAGAGAAGAAAAAGACTCAGGAATTCAGCGTTACCTTTCTGGACTCTCGTCGACCGAGAAGACAGATTATTCTCTATGGAAGGCGACAAAACAATTAAAGAGGCCGACATTGTCGAATCCACCAATTAGGCAACCAGATGGACATTGGGCCAGAAGTGACGTAGAAAAGGCTACTACTTTCTCCAACAACTTGAAAAAAGTATTCACACCAAACGAAAAAACTGGCAACAGTGAGTTAACAAAGTTTACGGAGGATCCTTTGAAACTAATTCCTTTAAAATTTAAATCGAAAAAAGATAAAAATACCATTAAAAATTGTATAAACCCAAATAAAGCTCCAGGACACGATTTTATTACCGGAAAAATGATCAGAGAATTACCTGATAAATGCATAAAACTCATAACTTATATCTTTAATGCGAATATGAGATGTGGCTATTTCCCTGAAAAATGGAAAATATTGTAAATTACAATGATTCTGAAGCCTGGAAAAGACGAAACACAAGTCGCATCGTATCAGGCCAATAAGTATACTTCCGATGATTTCTAAACTATTTGAAAAAATGGTATTACAAAAATTAAAACCAATATTATCCCAAGGACAGATTATACCAGACCACCAATTTGGGTTTCGAGACCAACATGGCACTGTAGAACAGATGCACAGAGTTGTTAACACAGTTAAATTTGCATTAGAAGAAAATAAATATTGTTCGGCAGCTTTCCTACACATTGCGAAAGCTTTCGACAAAGTATGGCATGAGGGCCGTATATGCAAAATGAAAACTCACCTGCCAAAAAAATTTCATGCAGTGCACAATTTAGCCATTACTAAACTAAATGATATGAACGCAGGAGTTCCACAAGGCAGCGTACTGGGGCCAGTAATGTATTTGCTGTATACTGCCGATCTACCAACAACTGATAAAGTTGTAACATCAACATTTGCAGATGACACTGCTATCATGTTTTCACATACAAAAATCCTCAAACTGCATCAAGAGAATTGCAAGATTATTTATACAAAATTGATAATTGGCAAAGAACGTGGCGGATCAAAGCGAATGAAAACAAATCAACACATATAACATTTACGTTGAATAAGCGTACATGTCCAACAATGTTACCATTCCTCAACAAACAAATGTCAAATATACTTGGGTCTTCATCTTGATAGAAGATTGACATGGAGAAAACACATTGAATCAAAGCGCAACCAAATAAAAATAAATTTCTCATAAATGTACTGGCTGATTGGCAGAAAATTAAAATTTTCTCTAGAATGCAAGATTCTACTATATAAAATGATCCTAATTCCTATATGGACATATAGAATTCAACTATGGGGCTGTATAAGCGCATCAAATATAAATCTTTTACAACGAACGCAATCAAAAATATTTCGCTGTATTACAAATGCTCCGTAGTATATCCGAAATTGCAACATCCATAGAGACCTTGGGATTAAAACGGTCAAAGATATGATCCAATCGCACAGTTTGAAGTACATTTCGAAACTGGAAACTCACCCCAACGAATTAGCAAGACAACTATTAAGGCAACCGAAATATAAGGTGTATTTTGTTGAGAACAATTTAACTCGAATCCGTACGGAGTTAATTTTTCTCAACAAAATAACTTTTTTTTGAGTTAATTTTTTTTTTATTAGTTGGCAGTGGTTTTGAAAATTAGTTGTCATAATATCATGGAATAATTAGTTGTCATAATATCATTGGTTGTCATAATATCATGGAAAATACAAGAAAAATTTGATGAAAAAAAAACAATTACAATTTTATATAAATTGACGCTTGCGAAATGTCATTTAATTACCAAAATGACAACCTTCGAAAGTAAAATTGAAGAAAAAAAATTAAAATGTACATTTGGTGACAGGTATTATAATTAAAATTGGAGTAGAGTTAAATAACTCAAGAATTATTTTTGAGTTATTTAACTCATGTCAGAAGTTATTCAGTGCAATTGTTGTTGTAACAACCTCAACAAAATACGCCTATAGACGGCTTCGCAGAGTAAATCCACTAGATCTAATGTATTGATAAATTTAATTTAACTACATATTTAAGCTAACACACATTATTTATGCATACTAATAATAAGTATTTAACATACGTTAAGGACTTAGATAATAAATTGTTATAAATTGTGAGTGAATGGTTTTTGTCAAAAATTCATCAACTTTGAAACGCAATTACGAGAAAACTATAGCGAATTTAAAAAAAGTGTGTGTTACTCGCTTGCAAATATATTTAACTTTGCTATAAAATTCAAATTAAGTCAATGCCTAAGTTTATGTGGCCATAAAACGATTTGTAAGATACACATGTTTTCGCAAATTGAGTAAAGTAGAGCCTTAAGATAGTGACTCCAATTCCCACGCAAAATTTGAACGCTATATTTGCCCAGAAACCAGTTCAAATCCAAATTAAATTTATAATTTTGAGATTTAGACTAAAAGTGTTGGCCCTCTTTGACATAGATTTGAACTCAGGTTCCGTTAGAGCACTAGGTGATGACTGTGTTCCTAATCCACCAAGGCCCAAAACTACCCCCTACCCCCAGGAATAAATTAATCGGGAAGCTGATATTGCTATTTCGAATAAAATTGTTAAGTGCTATTTGCACCCCCACCCAGAGATTTGGACTCAGGTTTCGATAATACACTAAGTAGATGACTATATTCCTAATCCACCAAGGTCAAAAACTACCCCCTACCCCCAGGAATAAATTAATCGGGAAGCTGATATTGCTATTTCGAATAAAATTGTTATGAGCTTTTTGCACCCCTAACCAGAGATTTGGACTCAGATTTCGATAGTACACTAGGTAGATGACTATATTCCTAATCTACTAAGGTCAAAAACTACCCCTACCCCCAGGAATAAATTAATCGGGAAGCTGATATTGCTATTTCGAATGAAAATGGTAAGAGCTTTTTGTAGCCCTACCCAGAGATTTGGACTCAGGTTTCGATAGTACACTAGATAGATGACTATATTCCTAATCCACAAAGGTCAAAAACTAACCCCTACCCCCAGGAATAAATCAATCGGGAAGCTGATATTGCTATTTCGAATAAAATTGTTAGGAGCTTTTTGCACCCCTAACCAGAGATTTGGACTCAGGTTTCGATAAAACACTAGGTAGATGACTATATTCCTAATTCACTAAGGCCAAAAACTATCCCTACCCCCAGGAATAAATTAGTCGGGAAGCTGATATTGCTATTTCGAATAAAATTGTTAAGGAGCTATTTGCATCCCTACCCAGAGATTTGGACTCAGGTTTCGATAATACACTAGGTAGATTACTATTATCCTAATCCACTAAGGCCAAAAACTACCCCCTACCCCCAGGAATAAATTAATCGGGAAGCTGATATTGCTATTTCGAATAAAATTGTTAGGAGCTATTTGCACCCCTACCCAGAAATTTGAACTCAGGTTTTGATAGTACACTAAGTAGATGACTATATTCTTAATCCACCAAGGCCAAAATCTTTGGAATTCAATTTTACAGTGTGAAACTAACACTTATATAAAATCTGTGGATTTGTGGAAATCTTCACACCCATGTTTACCACTGATATTTTTCAATATTGAGTTTCATTGTTAAATTTCTGTAGGTTTTGATCTTCTATACATTATTGCAGAAGGCAAAATCATAAAATCATTTTTATACTCCTGATCCGTTGTTACAGAGTTCATCTTAGCTTGGATTACTAAGAAGTTAGTAACTCTTATTATATTTATCGGTGGTGGTGGTATCTCTTTCAACGAATTTCATACTTCCTGATTATGCAATAATTTAAAATCATGCGACAATATTTAAGATATACCCCAATTTGGAATCCATATACTCAACTTGTATAATTAGATTACCAAAAACAATGTACCATGAGCATAACACAAACATTTATGGTGCATGATTGTTATCATAAAAAAAATGTCTAGTGTTATCAAACTGATTTTTACTACTGGTATACACAACTACTAAAATAAGGTAATAACATTTCCTGTAGGCATTTATAATCCGCACCCAATTCAAAATACGAGTACTGTACATATGTATGTACATATATATGTGTTATATAGAATATGCGGACGTAGACCGAGAGTAAAAAATTCCAGTAAAAATGCGTGACCAAAATAATTATCATTTTCCCTAAAATACACCCAGAAGAAAACAAAAACAAAACAAAACCTTTATCAATTAATAATTTTCCATTTTCTGGTTTTCCTTTTTTTTTATCGTTGTTGTTGTTGTGTTGTGTATTATGTACTGTTTACTGATGGTTATGGGATTCATTATTTTGTTGTTGGAGTTTTTATTTTTTATCGATGAAATATGAATTTGTTTGTGTGAAGTCTACAGGCGGCAATGTTTAAGGTTTCACATTAAATATTTATTTATGAATGAAAAATTAGTCTACGAGTATATCGTATACAGGTATGTATGCTTATGTAAACCGAAACGCGAGATTATACAATCAGTGATGGTTCTAATGATGCCGTCTGTAATACAAACATAATCAAATCATTGTTGAAACATTAATAATATTATTGTTTTGGTAAATGCTAATGATTTTACTGCGTATGTACTACATACATACACTATACTAAGACTTTAATTGATTCGAATATGCTTAATGATCTTTTATATGATTCATGAAATTCCTGAACCGAAATAAAATATTGACAGACGTCTATATATGTAGACATAATCGTTAATAAATTAGAAAACATATCATCACATCACGTAAAACATATATCAAGAATGTACATATATGCCCAATTAATTTGTCATATATATAGGCTCGCATCATCAGATTCAGGTGTATGTGTGAAATCATTAATCTTTTACATATCAATTTTTCATTTAATTCTCACGCCCTGAAGATATGTGAACATCAATCAAATTATAACCAATTAATATGAATTAGGCAAAGATAGAAATTAAATCGGGCATGATTGATATAAAATTTAATAGGCCAACAACAAAATACGTATATGTATATGTATGTACAAGTATATGGATTGGATAATAAAATTATTTTCACATTTAATATTTTTTATTATCATTCATCCCTAAATGCTAATAAATAATAAAAACAGAGAAAATCTACCCTCAAATAATAAAAAAAAACAATATTTATATATTTTATGCTTTAGATATCTGGAGTTCGGAAGGTTAAAAAATTGGTACATAATATGTACATATATAGCAGAGATCAAAATCATTATAGTCTTCAAATTTTATTCGCAATTTAATCCCATTGTTACTCCCTACTATACCTTGCAATTTCTTACTATACATTTAATTTTTATAATGATCACACATTAATCCAAGTTAGTTTCATCTTCGGTACATAGGCAGGTAGACACACGGAAGTACTTACGCAAATTTTTGGAAATCAAATATGAAAATTGAGTCTCGTGAGGATTATGTACAGTATTTACTGTCTACACATAAATTTGTAAATGAGAATTCAATCGGAGCGGTTAATGTCTTATGAAACAATTGAAAATGTAGCCAGCCATTAGGTAAATCTGCCATAAAATAATATGAATATAACGGTACTTATAAATATTAATTGACTTTGGAAATGCGTAAATATGTATGAGTGATCTACAGGTATTAATCTGCCTCTCGATGCTCGATTATAGGTATAAGAATTTCGATACAGATGGAATTAATTCAGTATCCCATAACCAATTAGTTAACTGAAACTTTTCAAACTCATGAAAGTACGAGTATCATGAACGGAAATCAACAGTCCCTGGCCGTGTTTAATTTTGACGTTCGTTGAGTATTTTTTAATTTTTTATTATTCTTCAAAACAAACAGCAAATCAAAAATTTAGTATGTCATTTATTTAAAAGTTCTAAAGGCTCAATTTGGCTTAATCTTTCATTTGTCAAGTCTAGTTTTGACTACAGATAAAAAATTACTATGGGATTTGAATAATCCCGTACTCTAAAATGCGTCATAGAAAAGTTTTGATCGTAGGCATGGAAAATGTTAAAGGATTGGTTTTAGCCTGGAATCAAATCTAGACTTGTAAAATTAGAGATTAAGCCAAACTAAGCCTCTCGTTCTTTTGGATAATTTCCATTCCGATCGGTCGACACAATGTATTTTTTATTACATATAATTATTCATGTTCGCCGGGGCCCCTGTGGACTCACATGTCTCGCAAATCTAAATTGCACGAACATGTTAACAGGTAAAGAACGCTGTTTTGGATTTCCAAGCAGTCAATAACCGATTGTGTAAGCTTCGCTTGCGTATGAAGTTAGCCAAACCTGTCGATAATTTGTGTACATGCGCCCACAGAAGTCAGCCAGCCCCAACATAAAGACTCATTTTACAATGAATTGGACGATCTCATGGGATCTATACCCAAACACGATGTTAGAATGGTAATTGGGGACTTTCATGCTAGAGCTGGCAGAAATCAAACCGATTTGTGTGAAAACATAGGTCCGTACTCCCGACATGAAACTGCCACCGATAATGGTGAGAGAATGATGTACTTTGCGGTTGTTAATGATCTTAGAGTAGCAAGCACATTCTTCCCTCACAAACACATACATCTAGAGACATGGACACATCCTCGCAGAACTTGCTGCAGCCAAATTGATCATGTGCTAGTTTCTAAAGGACGGGCTCAGGTTGTGCAGGATGTGAGAACTTATCGGTCAGCAACCAAATACGTAGGCAGCGATCATCATTTGGTCGCTGCAAAGCTACGATGGAAGTTTTCGTACAAGTCTGGGAACACAGCGAAACGCATGGTACGTTTCGACTGTGCAGGTCTGATAAATGAAGATCAAAAGAAACGATATCAAGATCTTGTCAGCGACAACATTGATGAAGGTGAGGCGGCTTTTGTTTGCCAACAACCACTAAGCACCTCAGTAACCGAGTCTAGCACGAGCCCGGACAGTTTTTTTTAATGCATTGTCAACGACATTTGTTTAAACGTCGTGATTTTGTGCGGTGGAACGGATCCGTTTTGGAAACGTCGACATCATCATACTCTCAGCACCCGACAAAATGTCAGAGTTGCAACCGACTAGTACGTGGTCAGCCAACTTGGAATAGTCGGACTCCATATATTTTATACAGCAATTATAGCAATGCGTCGATAAACATTTTGATTTTATGACACAATAATCAACCACTTAGTTTGCTTTTGTTAATATAACTTATTCATCTAGGGTGTGGGCTGCACCGTACTACTGGTATATATACCGTCCCTCCAAAAGTGAAAAAGAGCAATACTATTTTGGGTTTTTATGCCTATTGATTGCAAAGGCACTTGTCGAACTGAACTGTTTTTTCTGCTTTTACAAATCTATTCAATATTGTAATACAAATAATAATGATATAATGATAATGGTAATAGTGATAATAATAACGGTGATACTATAATAATCCAATATACTTGGATTCGTATGGTATATACTCGTATACATATGCATGAGAGAAGTTGTTATGAATGTAACCTCTTGATGATCCATCTATCTGTATGCAAACAATCAATGATGTGCATCATACCCCAATGAAAATATGCATCAACAATATTTTTATTTTTTAATTTTATTGGAAAAATATTTTAAAACTCAGAATCAATAAATCAGAATCATTTTCACTGGGAAAAATTATTTTTAATAAAAATGAAAATTATTTTTATAAATTTTATTTCATGTATGTACACGTATTATTTATATGTGCATTTGTTGTATGTCAGTATATTGGAAATTCGATATGGATAAATTGATTAAAATATATGCAAACTGTATGTGTGGTTATAAATTAATTATGCAATGCAGTGGATATAGAATTACCATCTCCATCGTACAGTATGTGTTATAGTTATGTTGTACGTATATACATACAGCCGACTGTCCTCGATCCTCGTCATAAGTACCTTATATCCTGAAATGTAATAAAAATTATTCTTAATTGCACGATACCATAGACTACATCAAAGCCATCTTAATATATAAAGCCTCCATGTTGAGCGATATTTTGAAACGAGCTTTTTTTAGTTAACCAAAAAATGTGTAAAATACAAAGAAGTCTATGCAATCCCATGGCAAAACGTACAAACTTATTTTGAATTGTTCAACTATTAATAGTGAGAGCTTTTAATATTTTATTACATAAAGTAATAGATAAAGAATTGAATTAGGTGATGGCCAGGGTTATTTTTCAAAATTATATTAATTAAACATAATTTTTATGATTATAAAATTGTCATTAATTTAATTTATTTGCGCTTTTAAATTTGTACATACAAATATATATCTGATATATTCTAATACTCTCTTTCAATATACTGCATTCACTCCAACACAGAAATAAAATAGTTCGATTCAAAATCTAAACATCGAAAAATATGTATAAAAATTATGATAACTACGATAAATTAAAATTTAGGAGATTAATCGGATAAACGCTGGGAAATTTCTCATTTAACCAAAATAAAAATATTGGTCGTATCGATCAAATAAATTATAAAATGTTGTGTTTTGTTTTGAAGGTTACAAAAGGTTACATAATTTATATACAATATGTATGTCAATTAGGATTAGGAGAGGGATAATTTGATCACGCTCTCAATATTATTTTTTATACGATAATTTTTTGTTGTTGCTATGAAATAAAAAATTGTGTTCATATATTTTTTCTCGTTTTTTGCGTTGTTTTATGATCATTATGTTTGTTCCATTTTTTAAAAATTCATTGATGTTTTCTTCTTTTGGTTTATTTGTTTGATGGGAATAAATTATTTTGTTGGTTATATACACAATGTCCCTTTCTTACAAATTTTTATTCTATTTCTATTTGAGCTTTATTAGAGAATAAAGTATCTTATTTTCCTTTAATTAATACAATAAAATGGAAAACCCCACGGAAAAATCCTTCAAGTCAGGCGAAAACCAATGTTTATAGTTTCAATTGATTTCAAAAAACTATAATATTGAGTTACTTTTCATTCAAATATTTCTATAAACGAAAATCATGTCTCTCCATATAAAATGTATGAAGAGAGCGATTATTTTTGTCATTTTAGACTCACTAATAAAAGTTCGTTTTGAACATGGAGGCTTGATTTATTAAGATGGCTTTGGTTATGTTAGATTTGTGGAATAAATATGGCAAATATATGTGATCAAGTTCTTAATACCCGTTATATGACCCATGGAGAAATGGAGGAATACATTAGACAACTGATCGATGAAGTTCCGTGTGAAGATATTGATTCTGATCACGATTATGCCGGTTCTGATACAGGGGACAACTACTTTGTCCCTAATGCCTCAAAAGCAGAGCAAGAATCCACAAACCCGGAACCAGATTTAGACGAAGATGATGATGATAAATATACAGACCCAAATATTGATGAAAACCACCCATCAGCTATACCAAATCAATCGTTTCATGCACGGGATGGGACAGGATAGGCAAGGGAACCACTTAATATCCATCGCGTTCTTTCGCGTAATATAATGAAGCAGTAAGGTAGCCCTCAAGTCCACTAGGAACCTCACATTATTCCAGACTCTTAAATTTATGTTTACAATCGTAAAGCGCAACGTTCATATGAGCAATGGAACAATGAGCATCCAGGTTCAATTAAAATTTGGAATTCTGTAATTGCACAAGAGGTCGACACATATTTAGAAATTTTTCTAACTGCGGGTGTGTCAAGGTCGAATTATGAGCACATGACCGACAAGTGGAAAACCTTTTCGAACTCATTGTATCAAGCAACTAAGGGGATTCGTCATTTTTGGATATCACACAATTTATAAGGTTTGACGATGAAAATACACGACCAGGACGTATCGAAAATGATAAAGCTGCACCAATCAGGGATTTGCTGCAAATGTTCAATGACAATTTGCGAAAAATGTTTGCACCATACGAGGGAGTAACGGTCGATGAACAACTTCTTCTTTATCGAGGAAGGACTAAATTTACCGAATTTAATCCCTCGAAGCCGGCCAAATATGGCATCAAATGCTGGTGGATATGCGATGCAACATTACTGTCAGCATCGATAATCTTTTTAGTTCGTTACCATTAGCGCAACGCCTTATGCGATATAACTAAGCAGTTATTGGCACTCTGAGGATAAATAAAACATATATAACTAAACAATTTCAACCAGCAAAAGAGCGTGACGTTTGGTCTACCGAATTTAGTTTTTATGACAACTCTACATTATTCTCGTATGTTCTAAAACAATAAAAAGCTATGATATTTATCAACTCATCACAATGACAAGGCCGTTAGTGATGCTAAAAATAAACCAGATATCATCCACTACCACAAATCCACAAAAGTTACAGTTGATACCATATGGGTGCTAGGCGAGTATACCACTAAACGTCAAATCAAACGGTGGCTCTTACTATTTTTTTTTAAATATTTTGGATATTGGCTGCTCAAATTATATGTACCGTCAATAATCCGAAATCATCCAAAGCCACCTGCAAAAGAAGAAACAATCTTCAAGAATTAGGCAAAGCACTTACCCTACCATCTATATAGAACAGCGTGCATTTTGCATTTTCATACAAAACGCTTTGTGTATTAAATACACACCCGGGTATGTTCGTGTTGATGAAAAGTAGTTTGAGACTCGTGTTGACACAAAGGTTAAAGTAGGTAACCATACAACAGCAAATATACTTCGTTTTCGTAAAATTGGCTTAGTGCATTCGACATTGTGAAATTAGATTGAACGGATGCTATACCGGTGATTTATTGTGTAAACGTTAATATTAACATTTTTGAAGTGTTTTATTTGTTAATTCTAAGTTGTAAATTTAGAAAATAAGTTTACATTCAATAGGAAGTTTACTTATGTGAGTAATTAATTGCAGTGTTAATCAATATTTTAATCAATTAATCAAACAAAGTGGACAAAAAGAAAATTCTAAAAAATTATGAACTTGTGGAAAGTTCGAGTTGTACAGTAAGAACCGATATTTGACAGTTTTTAATTGATTTTAAAATATGTTATATTGATTTCATATTGATTTTACATTTTTTATACAATTTCGTAGTGATGTGTTGTAGCATAAAAATTGAATTATTTGTATAAAATTTTGTTATATGCGAGTACATATGTACATTATGTATATTATAATTATATTATAATTAATAAAAATTTGAAAACTGTATTTTCTTGATGTTTTTATTCTGACAATCATGAAATATTTTTTCTTGGTATGTGGTATGTACTAAATTATTGGTATGCCCCAAATATTAAAGTATTTCCCTCTTTAAAACATACAGGTAATATTTCAAGAAATTTTGGAATATTATTTGTTGTACTCCTTTCATCAAAGATATATGGGCTCTAGATCAAGGCTGAGTACCTATAACGTATGGAATGATCGGCTTTCTAATGTTAAATTATTCACCGAAAATATAGAGCAATTGGCCTAATAGATAATTGCGAAGCACCCAATTTTATTATATATTGCGACAAACTTTGTTGTATCGTGTCCCATACAGTGTGGGTAATTTTACAGATAAATGAGTAAGTAACACTATATTATAGGACAGCTACATGTGGTGTTTTTTCGCTCTTACTGGTAGAGTTCCAAGTAATTTTGGGATATGATCTTTACTGTGTATATTACTGATGTACTGTTCTCTCTGTACATAGGTTAGGTTCCTTTAACTAATGGAATGATTTGCTATAATATGGGAATTTATCCAAACAGTATTGAGATTTATCAAAGAGAAAGAAGAGAATTCTATACCAATTATTTGTTAAATCATCAACCCTGTTGAAATTGCTCCGAATTTTAATGGATTCTGTCCCATACAGAGAGTACATAAAATTACACATAATAGTATATTTTCCAATAATTAAGGTAAGTTTTCCTTGCCAAGTGTTGAGATTTAACCCAAAAATGGACGATTTAACTTAAATTTATATTAATTCAATCCTATAAAGTAATTGCTACTCCAATAATTTAAGTAATATTATTAGTACTGTAATGTTGAAATTCAAAATTAAATGTTTTAATAACTTTATTGAAACAAAAACTATTACTATCCAGATAGAAACTACGTCTATTATTTTGTTTGCTAAAGAATAGCATAAGTAACCATAAATTCTTGTTGTCCCAAAACAGACTATAATTATTGTTAGAAAATACGTAAAAACGATGGTATTTTACCTATACTTTTTCTCAGTGTGCCAGTTACTCTTAAGGTTAAATTAATTAATTAAAGGTTGGAAAGCAGAATAAAATAAATCGTAAATAATTTGAGTTGAATTTTCAGGAGTATCTCATAAGTCTGATCCAGCAAACTAATACATTTTATTTCAAAGCCCAGTGATGCTGTTAAAAATTATAAAAGTAGATTAGAACTGTAAGTACATTCCAATCAAACATTTTTTTAATTTATCCTTCCAGGAAATAATTTTTTTTAATGCAACGGAGTGCCGGTTTAAAATTGATATAAATAATAAACTTTTTGAAACTAATAATTTTAATTTGTTTAATATGCTTTAAATTCCAATCAAATATTTTTTTAAATTTTAATCCTAAAAAAATTACAGATAATTTAGTTTTTAACAAAATTATTTGCACAATGTGAAAAAATTAAATAATAAATTTAATTGATCTGTTTGCACAAATAATTTTGTCTAAAATTAAATTATCTGTAATTTTTTTAGGATTAAAATTTAACAAAATTCTTGATTGGAATTTAAAGCATATTGTTTTTTGTTTTTTCAATTTTATTTAAATATTTTAAATTAACTATTATTACAATCTACCTGGACTAATGAGCAATTTTATTCTAACTTAATTTACTTTGTTGTATTAATCTATGGCTTCTTCCCACTGATGTTAAATAGTGTCTGATAAATTGAATTAAACCACATCGTATTGTGGATTTTACACCAGCTCAAAATGTTTACTTTGAAACAGTGTCCACTTTAAGGTCCCTATGGAGTTCTGTGTTTCTAACATACCATGGTGCATCAACGATGTTTCTTAATACTTTGTTTTGAAATCTTTGGATGATTTCTACGTTGCTCTGTTTGGTACAACCCCAAAGTTGGATACCATAAGTCCAAACCGGCTTTAATATTTGCTTATATAATAGAAATTTGTTGTATGTTGATAGAGCGGAATTCCTTTCTATCAGCCAATACTTCTTTCTATATTTAAGCCCTAGTTCTTCACTTCTCTTTTTGACGTGTGCTTTCCATCGTAGTTTTGCATCTAGTGTCATGCCAAGATAGTTAGCCGTGTTGGCATACGGTATTATTTCTTGATTAATTGTAACCGGAATATGTTCGAGTCGTTTGTTTGTAAAATTGATGTGAACTGATTTAGTTTCGTTAAGTTTAATTCGCCATCTTTTGGTCCAGTTATGTATTTGAGTAATAGCTAACTGTAAACTCTGAGTTGATTCTTCGTTGCTATCTCCAACAGCTAAGATTGCCGTGTCATCAGCAAATGTCGCCACAGTGTTGTTTTCTAATACAGGGAGATCATTAGTGTACAATAGGTATAGGACCGGACCTAATACACTGCCCTGCGGTACTCCTGCCTTGATTTCTTTCAATTCAGAATAGGAATCGTCTAATTTTACTCTAAAGAATCTATCTTTCAAGTATGATTCTAATATTGTAGTGAATTGCATTGGTAGTACAGTTCTTAACTTATAGTTAAGTCCTTCGTGCCAAATTTTATCAGAGGCCTGTGCAATGTCTAAGAATATCGTTGAGCAGACTTTTTTCTCCTCTAATGCTCTTTCAATAATATTAGTTATTCTGTGTACTTGATGTAATGTTGAGTGTTGGTTGCGAAAACCGAACTGATGATTTGGAATCAGGTTTTTCCTCTCAATTATCGGATTTAGCCTTTTTATTAATAACTTCTCAAAGAGTTTAGACATAACTGGTAATAGTGATATTGGCCTGTATGATTCAGTTTTGTGTGGTGGTTTCTCAGGTTTAGGAATCATAATTACTTCTGCAATTTTCCAGAGGCTGGGTACATATTTCAATCAAAAGGCGGCATTTATAATATTGGTGAGCTTTAATAATGCTTTCCTTGGTAGTTCTTTTAAAATTTCTGCTGTGATAAGGTCATAACCCGGCGCTTTTCTCGGATTCATATTTGTTTTTATCTCATACATAACTTCTTTTGGTATACATGCTCGTAGGATTTCTTCACAACCTCTCAGTTATTATTTCGGCTTCCAATGATTGGTCATCATGTGGTTCAAATATATTTTCCAGGTATTTAGCAAAATTTCGTACTTTATCGTTATTTCTGGCCTATTTGTTAACTTCTGTTCTGATTGGAGGAATCTGCATTATTGGCCTTTTAATTCTTCTGGTTGCTGTCCAGAGAGAATAATCAGTACTAGTATCATTAGATGTCAAAAGTATTGTATTATTAAAATCTTCTCCAATTACAAATCTTTTCCCTAGGTTACTGAAAAATTCAAGATAATCTTTTTCTTTTAGAGAGTATTTTGGGTGGGCAGTAAATTCCAATAACACTAATAGAGTTATTTTTGGTTTTGATATTAACAGCTGTTGCTTGTATTTGTTCAGTTTCATATTATAATTGTGATTAATAATATTTCTAATTATAACAGCACTACCTCCCTTGGCAGTATTTCCCGGGTGAATAGTGTGATATGTTTTATAATTTCTAAATTTGATAATTGATTGCCTAGTGAAGTGAGTTTCAGAGATGAGACAGATATCGATTTTCTCTGCGTACAGAACCATTTGCAATTCCTGTTGGTGTTGCTGGAGTCCATTGGCATTCCAGCATAAAATTCTTAAGTCGTTAGACAGTGAGACAGATGGCTCCCATACTACTGTATTCTAGTTTCTGTAATCGCTCATCAAAAGTATTAAGTTTGCTTAATATCAGCTTAAGCGTTTGATTTATGTCGTCTGTTTGAGGAGTTTTTTGTTTGTTTTCGTTACTCATCATTACTTGAGCGTAAGTTTTTTTGCCAACTTCTGCTTGAGAGGCTATCAACGCTTTACGCCTTAACTCTCCTTTAAATTATTCAGGCCTGTTTATTCCAACAGTTTGCTTCTTTATTACATTTGTATTTTTAGCATGTATGTTTTTATTTTTGATGTTTTGCAATTCAATAGCATCTAGGCTGTACATCTGTGGGTTTGACACAATCTATAGTATGGTGTTTATCTGGACATTTGACACACCTGGGTTCTTTGTTACAGTATTTTTGAGTATGTCCATATGCTTGACATTTTTTACATTGTGGTATAAGCCTAGATCTTCTTAGGGGCTCAATATTGACTTTGCATCCCAAGATGTACTTGATTTGATGTATTTTTTCAATATCACCATCTGCGCTAAATGTCAGCATATATACATGTTCAGAGACTCCTTACTTCTCCGTTTTAGCTTAATTGATGCTTCAGTTGCATTAAAAGCTTTTCCTTAGTTATTGTTTTGATTTTCTCATACAGTAGATCATAGTTTTTAACTCCATCTAAAACTATTGGGGGTGGTGGAGGTAATTTTTTTGGATTATTTTAGGAATTGTCTCTTTTAGTTGAGGAGGAGTAGGTGTATCATTACTTCTCGCAATTACGCAATTCCTGATACAGCATTTCTTCTTTTTTAGAACAATTATTGTCCTCTGGAAAAGCATTTCTCGGTAACTCCACAAGTTCTGTAGGTATTATTTTGTTAATCTTCGTGGTGAAAATTAATATTATTAGTTTCAAAAAGTTTATTATTTATATCAATTATAAAGCGGTTTCACCGCCACTCAGTTGCATTAAAAATTTAGAATGCAAAAAAAATTAAAATATAATAAAAATTGTATTCGTCTCTATAATATTAATTTAGTCTATGACGATACTCATCATCATAGCAATGATGATTCATGTTTATGTATGTGCGGGGTAAAAAGGTGAGAACGGCACAAAAAAAAAATCGGGTTAATAGTTCCCATTTTATTTCGCGAGAATGGCAAATAAATTATGAGGAACAAGTCTACCTTCTAATGTTAGAAAGGTGTTTTTTTCGCAATGTAAGATAAAAACATTTCTTTCTTCGTATCATACATATATGTACATCGTATACACATTTGTACGGATGTATGGTAAGAAACTATACATTTTTCTAACATGTCAGCAAAGTTATTATTAAAATAGGTAAAAAATAAAATTCAAATCGTCAACGTATTGATTGCACAACAAAAAAAAAAAACTACAAATTTTGTATACATACGTACATACCAACTCGTTTATATTTCTGAATACGAGTGAATAATACACCAAGAAAGTTTTGGTGTTACGAAATATTCTTCATCATAAATATAACATACGAGTACATACATATAGACATTTTTTAATTATAAAGAATTTTTGTTGCCTCGTATCGCGGTTTTTTCTATTTATGCATATATATGTACATACATATCTACATTCATTTATTATATGCACCCAAAAATTCACCCACCATCTCGCCTCCTTTATAATCAACTATTACCACAATCAGTAACAATTTATTTAAATTATAGTGTTTCGAACATAAACTTAACCTATTCGATCCGGATACGTTCGTTACAGTTTTTCACGGTGTACGTATTCCCGGTTCAATATGGGTTATTATGTACATATGTTTGTATATACACAGAAATGATATTGGGTAAATTACAAATCTCAACTTTTGGCAAAGTTTCAGTTTAGCAGCGATTTTTATTTTTGTTTGTTTGGGGTTGGGGGGATACAAAAATATTTTTTTAAAAATATTTTTGGCAATTATCATATTTAGGTTATTATGTTTGCTTGGATCCACTCTCGTATTGTGTGCTGTTAGAATTTTTGTTTCCTTCTTTCTCCTGGCTGTAGTTGGAAAGCATAATAAAAAAGGTAAAAAAAAACGAACATTACAAAAAACAAGGCTAATTACATTTCCATTTATTTAATTTTTGTTTGAATTTGAATTGTATTGTATGACATAATAATAAAAGTATATTGGAATGAATCTGGGAAATCAAAATGTTTTTTTTTTTGTTAAATTATTAAAGATGATATATAATTTAATGAGAATCGTGGTTGATTTAGTGTTTTGCAAATAGATTGATGTTTTCTCTAAACGGAAACGTGTGCTTTGGGAGGGCGTAAACTAATATGGCGATATTATATGTCGAATAAAGTATGTCCTCCAATTCTCCTTAATCATATGTTAAAGCGGGACACTTAATCCTTATACATCAGTTCTGGAAAAGTTGATAAGTCTTCATCTAAAAATGTAGTTAATTCAATAAAAACGGACAATACGTCTGCTATGGCAGTAGTTAAACTCTCCATGACTAAAATGGAAATTAAATTGGGCTGTTAAAGCTCTGAAAGGAGTATTAACAGAAGAAGAGGACTCAGGAATCCAAAATTACCTTAATGAACTCAACAAAAAAACTAAAAAGGCCAACATTATCGAGCAACCAACTATAGGCAATCAGATGAAGATTGAGCCAGAAGTGACGTAAAAAAGGCTACTGCTTTCTCTGACCACTTGAAAAAAGTATGCGCACACCCAACGAAAAGGCTAACAATAGTGAACTATACCAGAATTTACGGAGGATCCTTCGAAACCAATTCCTGTAAAGTTTAAGTGGATACAATTTTAAAATACCATCAAAACACGTATAAAGAAAAATTAAGAACACAATTTTATTATCGGGCAAAATGATCAGAAAATTACCTGATAAATGTATTTCCATATAAAAATGGAAAATATCGCTAATTGCAATAATTCCAAAGCCAGGAAAAAACGAATCAAAAGTCGCTTCCTACAGGCCAATAAGTATACTTCCAATAATTTCAAAACTTTTTGTAAAGATATTACAAAAATTAAAACCAATATTATCTGAAGGACACCATTATACAAGACCACCAATTTGAGTTTCGATACCAGCATGGTACTGTAGAGCACAAAGTTGTAAATACAATTAAATTCGCCTTAGAAGAAAATAAATATTGTTCGGAAGTTTTGCATTGCACAAGCTTTAGAAAAAGTATGGCATAGTCTGCCAAATACAAAATTGTCCGACTAAAAAATTTCATGCTGGCCTTGAAAGTTACTTGTCTCAAATAAATTACCAGGTTAAACATAATTCAGGCATTTCTGAACTAAATGACATAAACGCCAGAGTAATAGAAGGCAGCGTATGGTCAGTATTGTATTTGTTGTATACTGCTGATCTTCTATTCGTCAACATTTGCAGATGACACAGTTATTATGTTTTCATACAAAAATCCTCAATTTACATCAACATAATTGCAAAATAACTTATACGAACACACATAATCTTTACGTTGCATAAACTTATATGTCCAGCGGTCAATTTAAACAATGTCACCATCCCTCAACAAACAAACGTCAAATACTTGGGTATTATCTTGATAAAAGGTTGACATGGAGAAAGCAATTCTTCAAATGCAAGCTTCTACTATACAAAGCGCGATCTAATCCCTATATATTATGGAATATGGAATCCAGCTATATGGGGCTGTACAAACGCATCAAATATAGATCCATTGCAACGAACGCAATCAAAAATTTTCGCTGTATTACAAATGCTCCGTGGTATATCCGAAATCGCAACATCCATAGAGACCTTAGGATTAAAACGCTCAAAGACATGGTACAAGCACGCAGTTTGAAGAATTTTTCGAAACTGGACACACATCCCATTGAATTAGCTATTTAACATATTGTTACAGATTTCAAGCTCTTCTAAGGATTTGTAAGGGATTTTGCAATAAAACACTTGAACTATTTGATTAATGCACAATTTATTCGGGAATAAATTACAACACTTTTCAGCCCTTTTAACTCTACTATTTCACTGTTCACTGTTCACTGATCACTGGTTGAATTTAAACTGATCTTCAATGCAACTCTCGAAGTTTCCATATTGCGTCGTTGCATGAAAATTGTCCATGTACGCATGTATTTATTCGAGAGTAATCTGTGACGTAATTATTGCAATGTGTACATTAATTGCATTCTCTCTTTTTCACCCGGTGATGCAAATTTAATGTCACATGGCAATCGAACTTCTCTGCCAAATACAACCTTAGCTGGTGAGTTTCCTGTATAGTATCATATATTGCACTACGATACGATATATTATAAACAGTGGATGGCACCGGTCCCAATTGTGCGGGTTGCAGTCCTTGTTTTCTGTATACCCAATTGTTTACAAATACATCCGCAACTGTTCCAGCTTCTTTATCCATAATCGGATATGCTTCTACCCATTTACTGAAATAATCGATGCATACGAGTATGTAGCGATTTCCATCTTTTGTCAGTGGAAATGGGCCAGCAATATCCATAGCTATCCGCTCGAACGGTGCCCGATATGGTATTACTTCATCCTTCCTTTTGTTCTTGCTTGTGCCTTACAAACCTCACATTTCCTACACCAACCAATCCCCTACATCTCTTCTGCAATTGGCCCAATAGAACCGGAGTTTTATTGACCCCCAAATGCATCCCAGATTTGCAATTGTTAATTTTCTACAAGACATCTCTCATCCAGTTCTCTAGTAGTACGATCTCTTTTTTAGTGTTGTTGCCGTCTACCGATTCTCAAAGTCTAATCAGCAACCCATTCTCGATTTCCGAAAATTGCTTTCTGGTCCAGCGAAGTTCAGTCTATTTGCTGGGCTACCTCCACATTGCGCCATTTAAATTCTTGGTTCTTTCCATCCAGTGACATTTGGAGTTCAGAAAATAATCTAGTCCTAATAACCGATCTTGAAGCTCCGGTATCCAAGATAAATGCACACGGTTTCTCTAAGACGCTTTTGAAAACTAAGCTTGAAGTCCGTCCCTAGTTCTGCAATTAGAACAGTTACTTTGAGGCATTCTCCCACTTTCACCGGCCTTCGCTTGTGGCACTTTGTTTTCCTGATCCCCAGAATTATAAGCTATCTGCCTCACTATTCCCCTGCTACACAACTATCTGTCGCAATCTTTCTGGCTGTTTATTGTGACTGTCTATCTGCCTTGTTCCCCAAGCTGATGGTTGTTTACATTCTCTTATATTGTGCCCAGGTAGTTGACATCTAAAACATCTAGACTGAGTGCAAAATCTTTTTCCCCGTTCTCCATGAAGGCGTTCTCCTCGTTATTGTCGTCTATTATGCAGCCGGATTTTGCATAATTCTTGGACATGGCTCTGTCCGTACTTCAAGTCTAATTCCTTCAGAATTCTCTCGCTGTTCATCTCTGATGCAGGTACTGTCTGTAATACATCAGCTGCCTTGCATCATATTGCCAAGATTAAGATATTAAACCGTTCCTCTGCACCCCATCCGTTAAGTTGCACAGCTGCTTGAAACGGCCACTTGAAATTCTTGATAGGAGTTTCGCCATCAAACAATTGACGTTTCAAACTATTTTTATGGCCTCCTGCAGGCTGTTCTATTTAAATGATTGTACTGCTTTGTTTTGAGGTATCGTTTTCCTGGCGAGCTTCAAACTCTCCAACTGCTTTATCTTGGTTGTCATGTCTGCTTCCAACTCCTCTAGCTTCATATTTTGTTGCTACATTTGCTGATCCAACTTTAAGTTTAGCTGATCATATTGTTGGCTCGGTTGTTGTGTCTGTTGATCAACTTTAGTATTTAGCTATTTAGTATCACACTTCTGATACTAAATTGTTACGAATTTCGGGCTCTTCTAAGGATTCGTAAGTGATTTTACAACATAACAAACATTTTTTGAGTCCCAACAGGTTATGGGCCCAATTTTACTAATTGTGAAATTTTAAAAGTAAAAAGTGTTAGTTTTGTATAATGGCTAATTTTCAAATTGATAAGTTAGATGATATCAATTATGATGGCTGGAAAATGCAAATGAAAAGCATTTTGATACACCAAGAATTGTGGCCTTATACAAGTGGTTCTGTGAAATATGAAACGGAGGAGGAAACAGAAAAATGGAAAAATAAAGATTCCAAGGCATTGGGGTTAATTACGCTTCACATAAAACCGGTGCAGTTAATACATATTCGAAATTGTGTAACGTCATCCGAAGCGTGGTTTAAATTAGAAGGCACATACCAATCTAAGGGACCGGTACGTAAAATTTCATTATTCAAGGAACTAATTCATACAAAAATTGGAAGTTGTCAATCGATTAAAAGTCACGTATGCAATTTTTACAATGTCACCGAGAAATTAGAAGAAATGGATATTGTCATACCGGAGGAGGTTCGAACCATTATGCTATTGTGCAGTTTGGCCGACAGTTATGAAAATTTTATTGTCGCAATTGAATCCAGAGATGAACTACCAAAATTAAGTACGGTAAAAATCAAGATCTTGGAAGAAGAACAACGACGAGGTGAAAAAGATATTCGAGGCACCGAGCAACATGTGTTATCGGTAAAGTCAAAGCCAAAACATGTTGAAAAACACCGATTCAAGTGTTATAATTGCGGAAATCGAGTTGCAATTTTGTAAACAGTTGTGTACATAAGAAACCGCGTAGCTCATCAGCATTGTATTCATCAAGTTTGAATTGTATTTTTGGTAACAATGAGTGGTGTTTGGATAGTGGTGCAATGTCGCATATGTCGTGTAATATAAATTACTTTACCAAAATAAAACCTATTCTGTCTCACCCAGTGCATTGGCCGCTGATAAGTCGGTGAATGCTAGTGGAATAGGCATTGTCAAATTTACAGTGAACGGCAGAGAAATTACTTTGAATGATGTTTGATGGCGTAGCTGTGCGTGCAAACAGAACGATTGTCGAGATGTCACGGTGCATGATACTAGAATCAGGACTTCCAGAGATGCTTTGGACAGAACCTGTTAACACAGCAGTGTACCTACTCAACAAACAACCTGGTCGCTCAAAGTTTTTGCCGAAAGGGGAAGAGTGTGTTATGGTTGGCTACTCAGAATAGTCAAAGGCCTACCGGTTGTTTAAGCCAGGAACAAGAACAATAATCAAATGTCGGGACGTTATTTTCATGGAACAGGTAAATAAAGAATCAGGTGGAGTTTTTACTGATAGTATTATTGTAGAACCTGATAAGACAGAGCCTGCAACGGAAGAAGTTCCAGTAGTGACAGTGGAGGAGGAAGGCAAAGATGAAACCGGTATTGACAGCACAAATGAAACTAGTGCCGACCTGAACAATAAAACAGGTAAACTAAAAAAACGTTAGGAAGCAGTAAAGAATACCCTACGAATTTTATTGCAACGTTAAGCCAATATGATGATCCCAGTACTGGTAGAAGATGATTTGTCTCGTCAGATGCTGACAAATGGAGAGAATCAATGCAGCAAGAGTATGATGCATTAATCCGTAATGGTACGTGGGAATTGGTAGACTTACCGGCGAAGCGCAAAGCAATTGGCTGTAAATGGGTGTTCCACGTAAAACACAAGCAAGATCTATCTATTGAACGGTATAAATCTCGCCTAGTAGCAAAAGGTTTTTCACAAAAGTATAGCGTTGATTACACCGAAACTTTTTCCCCAGTAGTTCGATACGCTACGATACGAATGATTTTGGCACTGGCAGCGGAATATGAGCTGCTTGTGCATCAAATGGATGTAACGTCAGCATATTTGAATGGCTAATTACAAGAAGAATGTGTCACAACCAGAATTTTTTGTCGATCGCAAACAAAGTGACAAAGTTTGTAAATTGAAAAAATCGTTGTATGGTCTCAAACAGTCTGGTCGCGAGTGGAATAATAAATTAGATTCTGCAATTTACGTAGACGATTTAATAATTGCATGTGTTAGTCACGAATTTATGAATCGGGGAGGCATAGAAATAGATTGGGAAGGTGAACGAGGTCCAATTAGTATACATCAAACGAAACACCCAACGCAGTTGTTAATAAAGATGGAAATGTTAGAATGTCGCATTTGTTATACTCCTTTGGATGCGCAGGTACAAAACTAACAAAATGTGACAATGAAAGTTGTGTGAAAATCAATGAAATTGCTTATCAATCATTAGTCGGATCACTTATGTATTTGGCAATATCAACTCGACCTGACATCTTGCACTCCGTCAGCAAATTATCGCAGTTCAATAAATCGCCTCATGTTGAACATATGGTTGCAGCGAAACATTTGCTACGTTAACAAAAGAACACCAGACAATCAAAATTAACATACAAATGCACTGGCAAACAACTATACGGGTACGTTGATGCTGATTGGAAAGCAAATATTGATGATCGGAAATCGTATACTGGATACGATTTTTACATTGCTGGGTCCGCATTTTCATGGGAAAGTAAGAAGCAAACATCAGTGGCATTAAGCACTACCGAAGCTGAGTATATGGTATTAGCACAGTCCTGCAAGGAAGCAACTTATCTTCGTCAAATATTAATGGAAATGGGATTCCATACAATGGTAATAAGATAATATTGTACAATGACAATTTAAGAAAAATTTAAAAAATCCAGTTTACCATCAACGTAGTAAGCACATAGATATACGATATCATTATAGGCGCGAGATTTTCGACAACGGCATTATTGATTTAGCATATATTCAAACCAACGATATGGTGGCAGACAAATTAAAAAAAAATTTGTACAAACCGAAACACAAAAGATTCTTCGATCTACTTGGTATGAGGACATCATGAGTTGGAGTTTTTGTTGGAAGTATATCCATATTTAAATTACATATTGTGAATTGTTATTTATTTTTACAGTACATATATACGAGTTGGTGTATGTATATATTATTTGTTCTCTTTATACGTATAGTAGAATCATCTATGTATCTGTTAACCGGTCTACAGAACAGTTTATCGTTCGTATATTTTTTAATACTTTGCCAACTTCTGTGTAAATATATGCATTAAATAAAACATCGCACTTTATTTGTCTACTCCATTTTTTGAGTCCCAACAATTTTGCACACTTTTTGTAAGTTTCATATAAAGAAAGATTCAAGAATAAATCCATTAATAAGTCAAAAAACAAAAATCAGTAACGAAACGAAAGAGTCATTGCAAATTTAAACTAAATCTGCCCCATAATGGGCGCCAAAAATAAATTATGTAATTTAATTTTAGTTGGGCAACTACCATTGCAGGGACTTTCATCTTTAATTAAAATGCATGTCCTTATTCACGTATAGGCAATTTTGTTGAAATAATTTGTTTTAGTGCAGTATTATATATCGTTTTGGGGAGTAGAGGATCAACCATTAAAATATTAAATTTTACCTTAGCGATGTTATCGGGTAGGAACAGTTTGCTTTGAAATCCCACATGTTATTAATTATTACTATATTGAATTAAGTGTTAATTAAATTAAACGATTATTATTATTCATAAAAAGAAAAATGAAAATATTAATAAAATAATTAAAGGGTTTGAAAAAGTTTGTATGTAAAGTAAATATATAGTTTTATGAACGTATGTTTACGAAATAATAAAAAGGGGAGCAACAACCTTTTTGTACATTATTATTTTAATTATTCATAAATTATATTTACAAATCTAATCTTGTTGAATGTACACATATACATACATATGTATATTGTACATATTATACCAAAATTTAAAAATACATAATTCTTTAATTCATACTGGATTGTATATTGTGTTGTGACCAAAAAAGAACATAATCATTACATATCATGTAATACAACATAAGTACTATCTTTCTCGATTTTAATATTATTGTCTGTATAGTCGTTATAAATATGTACAAACATATATACATATGTATACATTTTTGTTGTGTTATTTTATGTAGATATATTCAGAATAATATTATAAGGCATTTACAACCCTCCATAATTATTATCGTATATGTATGTATGTATGTACATATATACGAAAAATTCGGAATGTGTATCGAGAGAAAATAATAATCATAATAATAATACTTACTTGTCCAAGCAGCAACAGCAGCCAGCCAGCCAGCCAACCAACCACCACCCAAAAAATATTGTTCTTTTAATTTAAATCATTCAACCATTCAAACATAAATACTTTCTCTATATATATACATATATGCTGTTATGTATTATGCTTTAATAGAATTAGAAATAATAATCGTAATAATAATCATAAAATGTCATCACATTGTTAGCGCGATTATGGTATGGGACCAACAAGTATGTATATACATAGTTTTTATTGGTGTGGTGGAGGTTCACAGGAAAAACCATACTATCCCTATATAAATATTGTATTTTCCACCCACGTTCACATTATGTGTTGTTTTTGTTCTCTCATTGTCATTGTCGCTTTTACAATAATAATTCACGTGCACCACTAGTTTGGATATTAGTATTGTTGCTTGTTGTTGTTGTTGTTGTCGTCCTTTTTTATGTGTCTGGATAAAATTATGATAATAAGAGGGAAATTAAATGATTTTCATTTCTCTATATCGTCCGACTTCGACTTTGTCTTTCCGTTCGTTTCGTTGTCTTTTGTACTAACCGACTGCAGGAAAATAATGAAAATTTGGGTATGGGTACGTTGGAGGTCTTCATGAATACTCGAATATAAATACTTGATAAGAAGGTGGATTAATTAAGCTTAAGAAGGATTTTTAAGATTCATATTTTTGTGAATTGATTTATTTTAGTTGTTTATGTACATACTTATGTATATGTTATTCAGTAAATATTTAATCTAGGCGACCTCATTCTTTTGTTTCTATGTATATTTTCTATATATGTATACCAACCCTTAATTTCAAATCAAAGATAATATACCAATCATATACATACATCATAATAAATCGAATATTTTGTGGTTGTAATTAATTCACACTTTTGAGCAAACGTACACACACAGTTATAGAATAATTTCGAAACATTTTACTATTTATGATGGTTTATTGCATAAAACATCGTTAATCGGGACCGGGTGTATACACCTATACATACTATGCGAGAACTTCAAAGGCAAATGGAATGCTGAATATTACTGTAAATTATATACAAAATAAAAATTTGCGTGCAAGATCAAGATTAATGATTGTGTAATGTGTATGTATATGAAATAAAATATAATGTAAAATGTGTATATACTGGATTGAACAACCACCCATCCGCATATACATACATATATTCATATATATGAGTACAAAACCCCCTAAAATCATTTTCATAATTTTACAGCCCAATTTAATATGTTAGTTATATAGGGATGTGTGTGTGCCTTACAACATTAAAACTATCAAAAACATAGTATATACACCTTGAAAAGTTTTTTTTTGATTTTTATTGTTGACATTTTTAAAATAATTAAACATTACTTGCCACATAATCGTATATACATTTATACATGTATTATATACGCTATATTATATAAATATGACAAGCATAAATGGTAAGGTAGGTTCATTCGACAAACATAAATATGTATATAATACATAAACATACATAATCATAACAAAAACATGATTACATTTTAATTAATATTTCATTTAACTAAGCTGCTACTGATATCTGAAGATTTTTATCAAAAATTATGTTATATGTCAACATATATAACATAATATAACAAAAAAAGTAAAATAAAATTGAAACATGTTTTCAATTCAAGCCAATTTTTTACTACATAAAATATGTATGATAAATAGTTGATGTTTATGAATTTGATTTTGTGTCGGATTTTTAACGTTTCGCATTTATTTTACTCATCTCTTATGTTTACTCGTCTTCACAATTACTTTGGGATATTATTTATTTTTTATTTAATAGGTAGGAACCCATAAAGATCCCGCACTCAATGCCGGGACGGCCCATCTACAGCTGGAAATCTGAAACCGAATAGTATTGAAAGCTGGGCAACTGCACACAAAGTGAAAGCAGTTATCATCTTCCTCAGGACAGTCATCACAAATAACACCCTGAGATAAGCCCATTCGTCGGGGATGCCTCTTAAATCGACAAACCCGTAAGAATCACAATCATGATTCATAGCTAGTCCATTTTCAAAGATAGAGCATATTTAGTTGATTTCAAATTGCTAGTGAAGTTTTTCGCCATACAACAACTAGAAGTATAGCAAGCCACTGGAGTCTTAGATCTTTCAAAGCATAATTCTTTATAATTTTCTTGGTGTAGTTAAAAGGGGGCCGCGTGTTCAGGTTCAATTAGAGTTAGCTGGGGACCGGATTTGGCTAAACAGTCCGCTATCTAATTCCCTTCGATGTCACAATGTGCTGGCACCCACACTACCGTAACGATATTATTGGAGCAAAGAAGATTAATGAAGTGTTAGCAATCCTTGACAAGTTTGAAGACATTCAAGGGATTATTCAATGAATAGAGAACAGCTTTGCTATCAGTACACAGAATAATGTTTTTGTTTTTAACAGCGAAATTAGAAGCCTCAATAACACTACGTCAGCGCTAATATTTCCGCTTGGAAAACAGTGCATAGCAAATCAAAACTGCCAAAAGATCTCTGATTAGAATCCCTTGATGGATAAACCACCGAGTATAAGTTGGAGAAGTTGTATTCAGGTAGTGATCTTTCATTAACCATATCGATTTCTGGTAAAGATGAAGTGTGGTTTTTAAAAATTTGCCTACAAGAAACTCCTAATTAAAGAGGGATCTTTCAATTCTTGGTTACAAGTTCATGTAGGACAGTTTCACAGGACTTACCAACTCTGTAAGCATGTTGCATATTACTGAGTGGGAAGGTAATTAGGTGCTTGTCTCTAACAAATCTGTCGACGATTCTCTCTAAGGTTTTAAGAAAAGTTGAAAACAGACTAATAGGTCGAAAAAACGTGGGATCCGTATAATCGAATTTCCCAGGCTTCTGTAGGTATATCAGAAGGTTCAGAATGGTGGGAAAGCCGTGCTGTAATTCGGCCTGGAAAATTTCATCAGGCCCACCAGCTTTATAAGGTGCAAAGGAAAATAGACTCCAGCGCAGAACATCGAGATTGATCAGATTGTAAGCCATATCCCAATCAGGAGCCACAGAAGGAACCCTAGTGGATTCGGTAGTAACATCATCTGAGTTGAAAATGGGAAATGAACAGATAGAAACAGCTCACCAACTTCTCTATGACAGGCGGTAAGCTGACCGTCAGCTAGACGAAGGGTATCAGGTCTACAAACTCCATTCTTAGCCATGGCTTTATTTGGTCTAGCCACCGCCGACAGGTTATTAATTTCCTCGCAGAAGTTTAACCACGAGGCTCTGTGAGCGGCTCTTAAAATTCTTCGCAAAATTTCTTCGACGTAGTACCAGTTGTGGTACGACTATACGCTTCTGAGTGCCGGAGGAGTCACTGAGCTGCTCAGAAATCGTGCCCAATGCTAGCCCAGACAGTCTTTTCTGCAGACGCTGGCGAATAACACATGAAAATGATAAGAGGAAGAGAAAAAAAGAAACAAAACGTTACAGGATAATTTAAAAATTGACAGCAAAATGGTACGGTAGACGTTTCGAGCGCAAAACCACAAGGCGAGAACGTAAAAAAATACACAAACTGATGTGTACACCTTGACGGTAAACGACAGAATGATATATTTTATATTTCCTGTATCAAAAAAAAATTAGCGTCGTAGACTCATGAAGTTCACAATGCTCTATAGTAGCTGAAGGCCAAATAAATTTCGTAACGAGGTTAACTTAAGCATTAGGTGCAAAGTTCGATCACAAACAAACAACGAGTGTGTACTACTCCCTCTACGAAGGTTTTCTTAAATGAATTTACAGTTTATTAATACAAATCTTATTAATACAAACCTTTATTACCCAACAACAATTTATTCTAGTGAATTTAACATAACGACAATCTTCCTTGCCGCAAGAAAACGCTCTGTCAAATGTTATACCTTTAGTATCCAAAGGCTCTCTTATATGGTTCATCTCAAACTCTTCTTTCCTCTTGCGTACAGCAAATCAATAAAGTGTTTTATTTGATCTGGGGGCAACCTAACTAATAGACATCCTGGCACCCAACGTTTTCAGGGTTGTAGCATCTCGGAATGAGATACACTCATGTACTGCAAATCGATACTAAGGAGCTGTAATAACTACGTAGCTTTTCATTTGAATAACCATTGTAATGATGCGTGATCTCTACGTATCACGAGGCGATGCTCGTACATATAGGAATGGAAGAAGTGATTTAACCAAAGGACAACCTCTAATACTGTAGAGCCTGTCGTGGAAATGTCGACTATGAATGTCCAATCCGATTGAAGGTAAGACAAAATAGACGACAACTTTCTACGTTTTCGCTTAACTCCTGAAATAGAAAATGGCTGGTTGAATCCTCTTCTCGCTTACAATATGCCCCAGGAACTGTACTTTTTGTTTGAATAGCTCACATTTCCAAGAGTTCAGCTTATGATTTCTCTATTGGAGTAGTTCTAATTTGTCTATTAACAATGGATCAATGTTAATGAATTTGTTGATTGACGTTACCAATTTTTGAGTTATTTGGTAGCACTATCTCAGGTTCAGCCATGTTGGTTACTCTTAAACCCTGTCACAATGATGTTGGTATCGATAAGGCCTCTGGTTACCAATACGCTATCTGGAAAGGATGTAACGCTGGGATGGTCAACTAAAGCCGAAACCCTTGCTAAGGAGATTGCGTTCTTGCATAGTAATAACGGATTCTGACCTCGGCGGCAGTATACAACTGTCGATTGGGTTGTAAGAAAGGTTAGTGCTATCGTCTGGTCCTTGCTAATCATAATTTTTGAATTCAGGCCGATGCGGACACTAAAGTGATGTAAACAATCAATGCAAACGATGACGTCATGTGGATGAATTGTTTTTTGCTTGCCATGGTTTTATTTGCAGTAAAGTTTTAAGTTACAACTGTGCCGCAGTTGATTGACAATGGAAAGATTTGACCAGGCCGAAGTTATCCTGATGAGTGCCATTCGGGCCATTCCACAAACTCCTTTGCCATTAGAGGAACGCCGTATCACAAGATCCCAGTCCAAGGCCGCCTGCCAATTAAAATTAGCTGAATCAACATCGGCCGTTTCTTTTACTTATTTACTTATTATCAAAATTAGAATGAAATTGGATAGTGCAGTTTGTATCAAAATGCCTCCTAACCCAGAAAATGGACGGTAGTATAACTACACGCCATTTCGTACCAGTTTCCCTGCTGAACAATTTGTAAACAGAATGTTATCTAAGGCTGCAAAGTTTTACAACTAGGTTGAAAAACCCAATTTCGACGCGTCAACATCAACATCTTGACTACAGAATTTTTCCCAACAATTATATTGAAAATCGTTGTGACAGATCAGCATATATCAGCACTATAATTTCAGGAGGAGGAGTTCTAATTGCGGCTAAATTATCTATCCCGCACCAAATTGTGGCTGTTTCCCAGTTAGGATTGGAATTGGTATGTGTAAAATTATGCTTGCCTAAAATTAACATATACTTAGTGACAGCTTATATTCCAGCTCAATCAACCTCTGAGAAATACATAAATTTTTGTGAAGTTTTAAACGAACTAAATAATTTAAGTGATCCGTCAAAAATATTTCTCATCCCAGGTGGTTTCAATCTTTCTAATATTTCCTGGTGTTTCGATCCCCACATTAATTGCAATATTCCTTTTAACGTTATACAGCATATTTCATAGACTATATTCTTAATTCTAATTTGAATCAAATTAACAAAACGTTAGGAATTTTTGTTCGCACGTTAAATACCTTGATCTTATCCTTTCGAATGATGCGGGCATTTTTGATGTAACTGATTCAATGATTCGTAACAAATGACAACCACCACAAAGCAATGGAAATTTCTTTGAACATAGCCGAAATCTTGCCATGCTTACCAATCACTGACGTGGAAACTCGCTTCCACTTCAAGAAAGCTAAAGTAACTGAGTTGAAGAACTGTTTCAATAATCTCATCTGGCAGGACGAATTGTCTTCGAATTATCTTGACAGGAACGTCGAAAATTTCAATGAACAAATTTTCCGATCGTTTGAAAATCTTGTTCCTGTTCAGAATATCAAAAGTGAATCATCCTTCATGGTATGACTATACTCTTATCAACTTGAAAAATAGGAAGAACAAAGCATACAAAAAATGAAAAACAACGATACAAGAGACAACAGAAGATCATTCCAGAAGATTAACTTCTTGTAGGACGAATATTTTGAACTAAAGTACAAAAAAGTCTATATGTGACCAATTCTGTGCCGTTAATATGTTTGCCGAGTATTTTCAATCAGTGTACCAAACCAACAACCGAATGTCAACCAACGAATTAGGTATCCAATCTAGTGTAGATATACAGATACCGTATATTGTAAAGGAGAATATTTTAGAAGTTCATAATTCAATTGATCACCGGGTTGCGGTCCCGATAAGATAAAATTTAAAAAAAAGTTGAGCTGTTTTGTATGTTCTTAAATAAATCCCTTCAGATTGGCAAATTTCCTACTCATTGGAAAATCACCAAAATTACACCAATCTTTAAAGCTGGAAAGAGAGCTGACATTTTGTGCTATATACAGAGGAATTTCACCGTTGTCGTCAATTCCCAAACTATTTGAATTAGTTATTTGCAACTCATTTAAGCCGATTATTCCACGGTATTTATCAACAGCTCAACACGGCTTCCTCTCTAGAAGATCTACGACGACTAATTTGATCAGAATTTCATTACAGATTTCAGCATAGCTTTTGACTCGATGTAATCTCATTGTCGAAGTTTAGAGTCTCCAATGCATTTGTGAAATGGATTTCATCGTATCTTAACGGTAGACAACAGTATATCGAAATTGGTGGTGTAAGATAGACCAATTACTGTACAGTCTGGAGATCCGTAGGGCTGTCATCGAGTTTCATCGTTTTGATTAATGATATAACGAATGTTATCCAAAACTCTGATGTGCTGACATATGCTGAAGACATGAAAATATTCAATGAAGATACATCTGTACTGCAAGATGATTAATGCCAAGTTACTAGTTGCAATCCGCAAAGGGGGTTTGGGGTTTACATTTGCAGACAACTAAACATTCAATAAGCACATCGACATAATAATCGCCAAATCCAACTCTATGTTAGGATTTATTAAGCGGTGGTTATGGGAGTTAACGGACATTAAATGCATATTCAAATGCAGTATAAGATAGCAAAAAAATTTCAGCAGAAAAAATGTATTTTTTCTACTCACCACCAAGAGCAGCACTATAGATAAAGAGAATTTTTTCTGCTGTAATTTTAAAACTAGCAGAAAAATTATAAATTTGTGCGTTGTTTTAGAAGAATTTGTAACAACTAATTAAACGTTAGCAGAAAATTTATAAACTTTTAATAAATTATTTGTACCAAACAAAATATTTTATATATTGAACTACATGCCAATTATTTTATTAATAATTTCTCATAAAAAAACCAATATGTAACCAATATGTCGTGCTGTTTTTCTGGTAGCTGAGATCATGACACATGACACTACAAGGGCAGTTTAAGAAAAATCTTTCAAGTTAGAAGAGCTCCAGAATTTTTTGAAATCTCGGCCAAATGAAATTTTTCAGTTTTTTGACCATAATGTATGGAAATACCCCCATGTAACCAGTGTGCCATGCTGTTTTTCTGGTAGCTGGGATCAAAACACATCTACAGGAGCAGTTTAAGAAAAATCGTTCGAGTCAGAAGAGCTCCAGAATTTTTTGAAATCTCGGCCATATGAAATTTTTCAGTTTTTTGACCATAATGTATGGAAATACCCCCATGTAACCAGTGTGCCATGCTGTTTTTCTGGTAGCTGGGATCAAAACACATCTACAGGAGCAGTTTAAGAAAAATCGTTTGAGTCAGAAGAGCTCCAGAATTTTTTGAAATCTCGGCCATATGAAATTTTTCAGTTTTTTGACCATAATGTATGGAAATACCCCCCTGTAACTAGTATGCCATGCTTTTTGTCTGGTAGCTGGGATCAAAACACATCTACAGGAGCAGTTTAAGAAATATCGTTTGAGTCAGAAGAGCTCCAGAATTTTTTGAAATCTCGGCCATATGAAATTTTTCAGTTTTTTGACCATAATGTATGGAAATACCCCCCTGTAACCAGTGTGCCATGCTGTTTTTCTGGTAGCTGGGATCAAAACACATCTACAGGAGCAGTTTAAGAAAAATCGTTGTCAGAAGAGCTCCAGAATTTTTTGAAATCTCGGCCATATGAAATTTTTCAGTTTTTTGACCATAATGTATGGAAATACCCCCCTGTAACCAGTGTGCCATGCTGTTTTTCTGGTAGCTGGGATCAAAACACATCTACAGGAGCAGTTTAAGAAAAATCGTTCAAGTCAGAAGAGCTCCAGAATTTTTTGAAATCTCGGCCATATGAAATTTTTCAGTTTTTTGACCATAATGTATGGAAATACCCCCCTGTAACCAGTATGCCATGCTGTTTTTCTGGTAGCTGGGATCAAAACACATCTACAGAAACAGTTTAAGAAAAATCGTTCGAGTCAGAAGAGCTACAGATTTTTTTGAAATCTCGGCCATATGAAATTTTTCAGTGTTTTGACCATAATGAATGGAAATACCCCCATGTAACCAGTGTGCCATGCTGTTTTTCTGGTAGCTGGGATCAAAACACATCTACAGGAGCAGTTTAAGAAAAATCGTTCGAGTCAGAAGAGCTCCAGAATTTTTTGAAATCTCGGCCATATGAAATTTTTCAGTTTTTTGACCATAATGTATGGAAATACCCCCCTGTAACCAGTATGCCATGCTTTTTGTCTGGTAGCTGGGATCAAAACACATCTACAGGAGCAGTTTAAGAAAAATCGTTTGAGTCAGAAGAGCTCCAGAATTTTTTGAAATCTCGGCCATATGAAATTTTTCAGTTTTTTGACCATAATGTATGGAAATACCCCCCTGTAACCAGTGTGCCATGCTGTTTTTCTGGTAGCTGGGATCAAAACACATCTACAGGAGCAGTTTAAGAAAAATCGTTGTCAGAAGAGCTCCAGAATTTTTTGAAATCTCGGCCATATGAAATTTTTCAGTTTTTTGACCATAATGTATGGAAATACCCCCCTGTAAACAGTGTGCTATGCTGTTTTTCTGGTAGCTGGGATCAAAACACATCTACAGGAGCAGTTTTGAAATCTCGGCCATATGAAATTTTTCAGTTTTTTGACCATAATGTATGGATATACCCCCCTGTAACCAGTATACCATGCTGTTTTTCTGGTAGCTGGGATCAAAACACATCTACAGGAGCAGTTTAAGAAAAATCGTTCGAGTCAGAAGAGCTACAGAATTTTTTGAAATCTCGGCCATATGAAATTTTTCAGTTTTTTGGCCATAATGTATGGAAATACCCCCCTGTAACCAGTGTGCCATGCGGTTTTTCTGGTAGCTGGGATCAAAACACATCTACAGGAGCAGTTTAAGAAAAATCGTTCGAGTCAGAAGAGCTACAGAATTTTTTGAAATCTCGGCCATATGAAATTTTTCAGTTTTTTGACCATAATGTATGGAAATACCCCCCTGTAACCAGTGTGCCATGCTGTTTTTCTGGTAGCTGGGATCAAAACACATCTACAGGAGCAGTTTAAGAAAAATCGTTCAAGTCAGAAGAGCTCCAGAATTTTTTGAAATCTCGGCCATATGAAATTTTTCAAAATTTTGACCATAATGTATGGAAATACCCCCCTGTAATCAGTGTGCCATGCTGTTTTTCTGGTAGCTGGGATCAAAACACATCTACAGGAGCAGTTTAAGAAAAATCGTTTGAGTCAGAAGAGCTCCAGAATTTTTTGAAATCTCGGCCATTTGAAATTTTTCAGTTTTTTGACCATAATGTATGGAAATACCCCCCTGTAACCAGTGTGCCATGCTGTTTTTCTGGTAGCTGGGATCAAAACACATCTACAGGAGCAGTTTAAGAAAAATCGTTTGAGTCAGAAGAGCTCCAGAATTTTTTGAAATCTCGGCCATATGAAATTTTTCAAAATTTTGACCATAATGTATGGAAATACCCCCCTGTAATCAGTGTGCCATGCTGTTTTTCTGGTAGCTGGGATCAAAACACATCTACAGGAGCAGTTTAAGAAAAATCGTTTGAGTCAGAAGAGCTCCAGAATTTTTTGAAATCTCGGCCATTTGAAATTTTTCAGTTTTTTGACCATAATGTATGGAAATACCCCCCTGTAACCAGTGTGCCATGCTGTTTTTCTGGTAGCTGGGATCAAAACACATCTACAGGAGCAGTTTAAGAAAAATCGTTCGAGTCAGAAGAGCTCCAGAATTTTTTGAAATCTCGGCCATATGAAATTTTTCAGTTTTTTGACCATAATGTATGGAAATACCCCCTGTAACCAGTGTGCCATGCGGTTTTTCTGGTAGCTGGGATCAAAACACATCTACAGGAGCAGTTTAAGAAAAATCGTTCGAGTCAGAAGAGCTACAGAATTTTTTGAAATCTCGGCCATATGAAATTTTTCAGTTTTTTGACCATAATGTTTGGAAATACCCCCCTGTAACCAGTGTGCCATGCTGTTTTTATGGTAGCTGGGATCAAAACACATCTACAGGAGCAGTTTAAGAAAAATCGTTCGAGTCAGAAGAGCTCCAGAATTTTTTGAAATCTCGGCCATATGAAATTTTTCAGTTTTTTGACCATAATGTATGGAAATACCCACCTGTAACCAGTGTGCCATGCTGTTTTTCTGGTAGCTGGGATCAAAACACATCTACAGGATTAGTTTAAGAAAAATCGTTCGAGTCAGAAGAGCTCCAGAATTTTTTGAAATCTCGGCCATATGAAATTTTTCAGTTTTTTGACCATAATGTATGGAAATACCCCACTGTAACCAGTGTGTCATGCTGTTTTTCTGGTAGCTGGGATCAAAACACATCTACAGGAGCAGTTTAAGAAAAATCGTTCGAGTCAGAAGAGCTCCAGAATTTTTTGAAATCTCGGCCATATGAAATTTTTCAGTTTTTTGACCATAATGTATGGAAATACCCCCCTGTAACAAGTATGCCATGCTTTTTTTCTGGTAGCTGGGATCAAAACACATCTACAGGAGCAGTTTAAGAAAAATCGTTTGAGTCAGAAGAGCTACAGAATTTTTTGAAATCTCGGCCATATGAAATTTTTCAGTTTTTTGACCATAATGTATGGAAATACCCCCCTGTAACCAGTATGCCACACTGTTTTTCTGGTAGCTGGGATCAAAACACATCTACAGGAGCAGTTTAAGAAAAATCGTTCCAGTCAGAAGAGCTACAGAATTTTTTGAAATCTCGGCGATATGAAATTTTTCAGTTTTTTGACTATAATGTATGGAAATACCCCGCTGTAACCAGTGTGCCATGCTGTTTTTCTGGTAGCTGGGATCAAAACACATCTACAAGAGCAGTTTAAGAAAAATCGTTCGAGTCAGAAGAGCTCCAGAATTTTTTGAAAACTCGGCCATATGAAATTTTTCAGTTCTTTGACCTTAATGTATGGAAATACCCCCCTGTAACCAGTGTGCCATGCTGTTTTTCTGGTAGCTGGGATCAAAACACACCTACAGGAGCAGTTTAAAAAAAATCGTTGGAGTCAGAAGACTCCAGAATTTTTTGAAAACTCGGCCATATGAAATTTTTCAGTTTTTTGACCAGTGTGCCATGCTCTTTTTCGGGTAGCTGGTTTTCAAACACACACCTGCAGGAGCCAAGTAAGTTATAAAGAACTACGCTTTGAAAGATCTAAGACTATAGTGGCTTGCTACATTCAGTTGTCGTTTGGCGAAGAACTTCATTAGCGAGCGTAATTTGAAATGAACTAATAAAGCTCTTTCTTTGAAAAAGGACCAAGTAAGAATTTTGTACGGTTCATGGTTGATTTATCGGGCATCTCCATCGAATGGGTTTATCTCAGGGTGTTATTTGTGAGGACTGTCTTGAGGAATATGATGACTTCTTGCACTTTGTGTGCAGTTGTGCAACTTTAAATATTCTTCGGCTTCAGGTTTTCAGCTGTAGATCTATTAATGTAGATCAGTTGTCCTCCATACCTTGGTTCAAACTTGTACAGTTTGCTAAGGCTGCAGTGCGCTTCTGCGAACTATGATAGAATGCTGGGTTTGCACCATGGGTCGTCCCAGCATTGAGTGCGGAATCCGTATGGGTTTCAACCAATTAAAAAATAAAATAAAAAACTATTAGAATGAAGGAGATGGTCGATATATTAGTTAGGTGAAGCCAAAAATGTAGAAAAGCTACTGCACGTTCGAATATCGATTGGTAAATTATTAAAAATTATTGGCAAAACAATATTGAAAGTTGTTTCAAGACGGGTCCCACAGGTGTATCAAATCATTTAATTGCCGTTAAGATCGATACTCTCACTGGATTTATTTAACATAAACCGTAGCGAATTTCGTTTCAAAAATGCTCGAACGATCAGATACTTATGTCAGATATTTTTATAGCCTTATAGTTCCTTAAGAAATAGACACAAGTGAATGCGAAAGGAGTCCAGATAAAATCATTGACAAACATCTACAAATGTAGTATATTGATAACAAATCAATTTTTATATATCAATGAATCTCTTTTTTTACAAGTTCGAGTTCATTGGGTTTAATCTCTTAGTGTTTTCACGTAAGGTTTAACTCTCTATTCAGAGTTTTTTTCAACTTTCCCTCATGGTACTTCTTCGCTATCAGTCTCATGGTTATATTAAGTCGTAGATGGAGTTTACCACCAACTTGGTGCTTGACACAACTCTCTAGAGATATCTGCTTATACAAGTTTATATTTACTACGGGTCTGACACCCTCTGTGGGTAAATGGCCCCATTTAAGATGGGCTTGAATCTATAATCAAAATGCATAAGATGACAGACATTCCTTTACATTGAATTTCCATTCTATCAATAATCAGTAAAAGGATTTAATGCTGAGGTATTCCCATTCCGCTTGCCGCTACTAGGAATCTTAGTTAATCTATTTTTCTCTTTGAAAAGTTCGCAAAGGTGCCATATTTATTTATATTGCGGAAATTCCAAGGGTCACAAAACTATCAAAGCTCGTGTTATCGTTGCTAACAGGGTCCTTAACTTAATCACAAAGAGAAAATAACCATCCTTTTAACGACATTCCCTGAAGAATTTATTTTCCACCAAATAAATTTTACATATTAAAAAGTCTGGGATGGGTATTATGGTACCAACTGTACATTTTTGTGATAACGAAAAAGTCTGGGATGTATAAATGTAAAAACATTCTGGGCTGAGCCCACTGAACAAATTAAATAATTTTAAAAAGTCTGGGATGGATTATTTACGCACAAGTTGTCAGAGGAATTTTTAAAAAATCCCGATGAAATCCTACGATTTCTTCAACGGGGTCCCATAATGCAAAGTAGATGGTACATATCGAGTTCTGTGCAATTTCGAGATCAGTGACCTGATGAAGATCCCCGATATTGTACATGAAATAATCTCTTCTCATGAAAGAAGAGCCACAATGTAGAGAACGACTTGGTTTCTTCAGATTGTCTAAGACAATATGAAGACCAAGCTTAGGATCGAAACCGTTGGAGCCAAATTGTTGACACAGTAAGGAGCCAGTAATGGCAACAAACTATATTATTATTAATATTGATAAAATAAATATGTACATACAATAATGTACTCGTATATGTATGTATTTTGATAAATTTATGTGTGCATTTCACTCAGTAACCTAATTTTCTTTAATTTTAAAACAATTTAAATACCTTTATGCTGCATAGGAAGAGATCATCATATTATTCGTCTTTTTAATACTTAAATTAATCATTCTTGCGCATCCCTACAAATATGAAATTTTTTTTTTTTTTTTTTTTTTTTTTTTAGTGAACTCCTTTTTTTTAAAAAAAATGTCACGGAACCACGATTCATACATATAAAGTTACAAAAAAATAGAAATAAGACTAAAAATAAAAATAAAAATAGAATTAGACAAAATAAAAATAAAATCAAAAAACAAAATATAAACACATTAAATAAAAAAAAAATAAAATAAAATAAAAAATAACTATAGAAATAAAAATCATATAAAAGTAAATATGAATTACACACAACATACAACAACATGATAGAAATATGAGTAAAATAGCTCAATTAAGCATATAATTAAAAAAACAAAAATTTTTGACAAAGCTACATAATCGTTTTAAACAGACTCTCAACATCAATGACTGTAAAGAGACATTCTTTTAACAGCCTACAAAATTCAGTCAGCGTAACTGCGTTTAAAATGCCGATTGGTAATTGACTAACTAGCTTCGGTGTGATGTACAAAAAATTTCTTTTGAAATGTTCTTTGTTGGGACGAGGCACCCAGACCCTAGATTTGTTCCGTAACATATATGGTCCACTAATATCCACACCACGAAAACGATTTCCGCTCCTAATATAATGCATTTTAAGTACTTTGTAAACATACAGATGACGCAGAGGCAGTATCTTATTATTTACAAAAATGGGATACGATGGTGAAGTCCTGGGTAAATAATTTATGAACCTCAAAACTGCTTTTTGGATGATCATCAACGGTTTGATATTGGTCAAAAAAATTCCACCCCAACATATTAAACCATATTGAAGGTGGGAACCAAATATTGCAAAATAAAGACATTTAAAAAAAACCCGGCTACATATTTTACTCAAAAAATAAAAGGATCTTAATACCTGGCACAGTTTCTTTTTTAAAATGCTCACATGTTCTTTAAAATTTAGTTGTGCATCAAGCATCACCCCTAGGTATTTAAAGGACTCCACAGTTTCAATACGCACGCAAAGATCATTACACCCAGACCGATTACAAACCAGAGAATGATAAACCAATGGTTGAGAATCTCGGATAGTACCTCCAACACTGAAAGACATCAATTTGGACTTAGCGCTAAGAATCATCTCATGCACATAACACCATTTTTTCAGCAAGCACATATCCTCATTAATTTTCTCTTCCAACGTAGCCACATCATTATTCGTAGTGTACAGAAACGCCATATCATCCGCAAACGCGATGATATCACAATTTACTCTAAGATCAAAAATCAAGTTACAGTAGATAATAAACAACAGCGGGCCCAAAACAGATCCTTGTGGAACCCCGACGTTCACAATTTTTTCGTCACTATATGTATTATTAATAATTACACTTTGTACCCGATTTTGAAGATCTGATCTAAAAAGAGAAAGTGCAACACCTCTGACACCGACATACGATAACTTAGCCAATAATACCTCATGATTTACTGTATCAAAAGCTTTAGTGAAGTCAATGAAAACAGCAGAAACTTTGCAGTTATTATTTAGGCCTTGCAGCAGCGGTGTTAAGAAAGATGTTAGGGCTTTCTCAGTTGATGAATTTTCTACAAAGCCAAACTGCCTCTTGTCCAGGAAATGTATTTTATCAAGGTAATTAAACAATCTATATTTGATAATTTTCTCAAAGATCTTCGAAAATGTGTTTAGTAATGTGATCGGACGATAATTATTCGGGTCATTTCGTGAATCTTTCTTAAAGAGAGGCTTAACAATGCCGAATTTTAATTTATCAGGGAAAACCCCCTCTGAAAAACACATATTAAAACTAAATACCAGAATATGGCAAATATTAGAAATAATAAGTTTAACCAATTTGCTTGATATCCCATCAATACCACAGGAGTTGCTAGATTTTAAGGCATTAACAGCAGCCATTATTTCCGCTTCACTAACTGGGAAAAATAATAAATTTGAACTAGAATACCTCGACAGTACCAAATCACATCTAACAGTATCGTCCAAAATCACATTTTCATAATTCTCAGTAATGATTGCGTGAGGTATTCGACAGAAATGGTCATTAAACGCATTTGCAATTTCAAACGAGTCAGAACTAACCAAATTGTCACCAATAACAATCGAAGTAACATTATTTGGGGTGCAACTATTATTCAAAACTTTATTTACAATTTTCCACCTAGATTTCAAATCAATAGCTTCACTTAGCTTGATTTTAAAATACTGCTCTTTTGTGACCGGTATCAGAATTTTAATTTGGGAATTCAGCATGTTAAGACTCTCTTTAAAAACATTATTATTGGGATCTTTAGATAGTTTTTTCAAAAAACTGTTTCTGCGATTTATCAATTTAAGTAGGGAGTCGGACATCCAGGGCTTTAGCCTAAAATTACGTCGTTTAACCTTGACAATAGATTTATGTTTACGAATAATTTTACTTAGTTTATTAATAAAACTTGTATAGGCTAAATTAGAATTACCCGAAGAAAATACTTCACTCCAACTACATAAACTGAGTGCCTCTGATAGATCCGAGAAATTAAATTTAGTCAGATACACTGGTTCGTATTTACTCCCTTGTTTTGAATCTCTTCTAATTTTAATAAATAAGTGGATGGTATTATGATCAGTAACAAATAGCTGCAAAATTTGGATCTCAATATTGAAATTCTGAGAAGCGGTTTCAGAGAAAATATGGTCAATACAGGAACTAGAGGATGGTCTAGTTACACAATTCAAACGGGATTCCAAACCGGCCGATGAGCATACAACCAGATAATCATCCTTTGCCTGCGATTCCTTCAGCAAATCCAAGTTTATATCTCCAAGCAGGATCTTATGATTGGCTCTATCAGTATCAAAGAAATTCTTTAATTCATTTAAAAACGACTCAAACGTACAAAAGTTGAATCTGTAAATTAGCACAAAGCACACTTTAATACTACCTAGTTGAATAACAATTTTCATAACATCAGCAGAAGAGAACTTAAGCATGAATACCTGATGATCCAAATCCCATTTCACAAACGCAGCTACGCTACCAGCTCGATAATTATCATTACAATTAGCATAGAAGGAAAACCCATCAAGGCTGTAATCTGAGATTGCAGAACTTGAGATCCATGTTTCAGTGAAAAATAAACAGTCAAAATCTAAATTAATCGCATTGAATGTTCTATTCCTACATAGAACACAAAACTTTTAATAGCAAACCAAATTTTGTCTCCTCATTTCAATTACAGTTTTATTATCATGATCATTAAAAGAGAAAATAGTTACATATGTACAAAATAAATGGTCGCAATGTTTCTTATTCGCTTAAAGGGCAGGTTCGTAATTATTTTTTAATTATATTATGATATGATCCCGTATAAAAGTTATCGGATATAGAAAGATAAACGAAAATATGTATAAGAAAAATAACTATATAAAATTTCATATGGCCGAGATTTCAAACAATTCTGGAGCTCTTCTGACTCAAACGATTTTTCTTAAACTGCTGCTGTAGATGTGTTTTGATCCCAGCTACCAGAAAAACAGCATGGCACACTGGTTACAGGGGGGTATTTTCCATACATTATGGTCAAAAAACTGAAAAATTTCATATGGCCGAGATTTCAAAAAATTCTGGAGCTCTTCTGACTCGAACGATATTTCTTAAACTGCTCTTGTAGATGTGTTTTGATCCCAGCTACCAGAAAAATAGCATGGCACACAGGTTACAGAGGGGTATTTCCATACATTATGGTCAAAAAACTGAAAAATTTCATATGGCCGAGATTTCAAAAAATTCTGGAGCTCTTCTGACTCGAACGATTTTTCTTAAACTGCTCTTGTAGATGTGTTTTGATCCCAGCTACCAGAAAAACAGCATGGCACACAGGTTACAGAGGGGTATTTCCATACATTATGGTCAAAAAACTGAAAAATTTCATATGGCCGAGATTTCAAAAAATTCTGGAGCTCTTCTGACTCAAACGATTTTTCTTAAACTGCTCTTGTAGATGTGTTTTGATCCCAGCTACCAGAAAAACAGCATGGCACACTGGTTACAGGGGGGTATTTCCATACATTATGGTCAAAAAACTGAAAAATTTCATATGGCCGAGATTTCAAAAAATTCTGGAGCTCTTCTGACTCGAACGATATTTCTTAAACTGCTCTTGTAGATGTGTTTTGATCCCAGCTACCAGAAAAACAGCATGGCACACAGGTTACAGAGGGGTATTTCCATACATTATGGTCAAAAAACTGAAAAATTTCATATGGCCGAGATTTCAAAAAAATCTGGAGCTCTTCTGACTCGAACGATTTTTCTTAAACTGCTCTTGTAGATGTGTTTTGATCCCAGCTACCAGAAAAACAGCATGGCACACTGGTTACAGAGGGGTATTTCCATACATTATGGTCAAAAAACTGAAAAATTTCATATGGCCGAGATTTCAAAAAATTCTGTAGCTCTTCTGACTCGAACAATTTTTCTTAAACTGCTCCTGTAGATGTGTTTTGATCCCAGCTACCAGAAAAACAGCATGGCACACTGGTTACAGGGGGGTATTTCCATACATTATGGTCAAAAAACTGAAAAATTTCATATGGCCGAGATTTCAAAAAATTCTGTAGCTCTTCTGACTCGAACGATTTTTCTTAAACTGCTCCTGTAGATGTGTTTTGATCCCAGCTACCAGAAAAACAGCATGGCACACTGGTTACAGGGGGGTATTTTCCATACATTATGGTCAAAAAACTGAAAAATTTCATATGGCCGAGATTTCAAAAAATTCTGGAGCTCTTCTGACTCGAACGATTTTTCTTAAACTGCTCCTGTAGATGTGTCATGATCTCAGCTACCAGAAAAAGAGCACGACATATTGGTTACATATTGGTTTTTTTATGAGAAATTGTTAATAAAATAATTGGCATGTAGTTCAAAATATAAAATATTTTGTTTGGTACAAATAATTTATTAAAAGTTTATAAATTTTCTGCTAACGTTTAATTAGTTGTTACAAAAATTCTTGTAAAATATCGCACAAATTTATAATTTTTCTGCTAGTTAATAAAATTACAGCAAAAAAAATTCTCTTTATCTATAGTGCTGCTCTTGGTGGTGAGTAGAAAAAATACATTTTTTCTGCTGAAAATTTTCTGCTATCTTATACTGCATCATATTCAATCTCTATTTTACCTATATGTCAGATCCCAAATTGAATTCGATGTTCCAGTGTGGTCACCAAATTCATAACAGTCGCATCGAAAACATTCAAAAAAAAGATGGCTGGAATTATGACAACAATATACCATATCACGAAAATATTTCTCGTCTACCATCTTACACTGAAAGATGTCAGAATAATAAAATTGCAACAATGAATAACTGAAGCAAACAATTGGCTGCTTCAATGATAGGGGACGTGCTGGTGGGACACATTGGTGGCAGAAATTGGATCAACATCGGACAGTGTATGGTGAGAATGAACCTGTCAACCGAATGGCAAAATAGTTGAATGAAATAAGCAATGCTTTTGACTTCGGATTTTCTAAGGACACCTTAAAGTATCATTTAAAACGATGTTTTAAGTAAATTTCTTTTTATCTATGTATGAGTGTGTTTTCTTTTTTTTCTTTTTCACTCATTTTGTAGTTTTGTTCAAGCTTTACAAGCGTTTTATTTTTAAACTAATATGTTTTATGTTTGAAATTATACATTGATTTTTGCATACTTAAATGATCACATGTATGAAGGAGTATCGGCTGGAACTCGTTGCTCTTCAAGAAACTCGCTGGCGTAAAAGTGAAGATTATTTATCCCAGGGCTATACATTGCTCTACAGATGTGGGGACCATTTTTTCTTGGACCGCAGATAAAGAAGTTTGTTTTGGATTTCCAAGAAGTTTTAATAACCAATTGTGCAACCTTCGCTTAGTATAGTGAAAGCTAGATCCAAGAATGATTGGTTCAATGAAGCATGTCGTCTTGTAGCCGAGCAACAAAATATAGCCCATAGTGAAGTACAAGAAAGTCTCACAATCACGAGGGAAAAGAAGGCTGATTTTGCATCTAAACGGTTTAAACGGTTGGATCGCTGGCCTGACAACCAAAATCCGCAAACAATCAACTCTTTGTAATGTCAACAGTAGGAAAAATGGATACCACCGATTTATATAAATACTTCCGAAAATATTTTCAGATATATCTCTTCTTATAAATAATAGTATTATTTATAAGAATAAACGTAATTTCACATATATATATAGATGCGGCTATATAAATGAACAGGTAAGAAATAGTGCATTTTAACGATAATAAAATAATTAATTTTCTATTGTTACATTACAAAAAAAAAAAAAAGATTAATTTAAATATATGTATAGAGGAGTTCTTACAAAAAAATTCTACTTCTGTGCATCCATTCAAACTACAGTGCCATTTTAAAAGATAATACGATTGTCACATCAATAATTTTTTTATTCCATTTCATCTTGCAACACAAACAAACAAAAACATTTTTCTTTTTAATTAAAAGTAATCCTCGAATAAATAAAAATGCGAGAACAATAACATTTCATATAACATCGTAATCAGAAAAATCCACTTTACCTATTCCATATCTTGAGGTTATATCATAGAATATGCATATATGTACCTACGTACATATTGTTATACGTTGTGGGTGCGCGAAACGCGAATTTTATGCTTGTCTATATACAGCCATATATACATAATAGATAAGATGACCTTTTAAGTGTTTGTAGATAATCTCGTTTGCAAATGCAATTGAATTTTATTCATGCACTCGCGTGTATCGTATGTTATAAGAGATTATATACCTGGCGGACTTATACAAATTAATGCCAATAGGTGAAAGTTGTACATATATACATAGGTACATATGTGTATTGTTCGCTTACATACAGATAAGATGTTCCAAATAATATATGTATTCAAACATTATATTGAATTCTGTAATCTTGGTCTGTAATCGAGTTCGTCTTTTTAGAAAACAGATTTTCATAATTTTGTATATTTGAAAATTTCGAGATAAACATAAAAATGAATTCAATTTGTATATTATACATTTTGGAATTCAAATTATAATACAAATTATTATCAAATAAGGATTTTCTGTTCGTATATATTGTTCAGGTATATTCGATATCCCATACGATGTTATTTAATTGGACTGCTTGGCACAAACCGCACTCGCATTTATATATACATAAACATCAATGGGGAAAAATCAGGTGCATACGTAATTAAGTTGGATTATATAGTGCATGAAAATATTCTTCAGTGTTTTGCTGTACAACATTATCATTAGTATAAAGCCGGAAAGCACCATACCGCAAAAAGATAATCGCACGTTTTTTTGTTTAAATTAATTAAAAATAAAAACGTAATGAAAAATTTCAAATATTTCACGGAATTCTTACAAGCTGGATAAAAAAAATTCGATAGTTGAACATCTTTTACATTCTCTTTTGCATTTTCATATAAATTAAGGATTATGAAAATGAGTAGCTTTACATATGATATTATTCTATATACGTAAGTTTCAAATATTTTTTTTTACAACAGATGCATACGATTCATTATGATAAATATTTTCTCGTTTGACATTTGTTCAGCGCCTCTTCACATGTATAATAATGAATACATTTAGATTAGCGCAACCTTACACCATATTAAGAAGTCCTTACAAATATTTTGGTAATCGAAGGATATTTCACCATCATCTAAATTTAGAGTTGCTGAAACGGAATGCGAATGTTTATATAAATAAACCATCAAGAGAAATTCTACTAGGTGAATCCGTTTATTTCGCTGTGACTTGTAACAAATTATTTTATAAATTCATTGAATGATTTACATTTGAACCTAGTCCAAATTCCTATAAAATTAACATACCTATAAGTTAATTTTTTTTTAATCATATTCTCTTAGTTTCGGTTTCATTTAATTTTTGTTTTGAAATTTTGTTTCAGTTTTTGGAAATATTTCAAGTAAAACAAGGTTGTGTTTCTTTTATTTGTGTGACGCTAATTCATAAAATCTTTTTTTTAAAGTTTTACGAAAAAATAAATAAAACGTTTTTATTTTATTTTTGTCAGTCGATTTTGGTGGTCCGCTAAAAATTAAATACATTTTCTCAATTTAATAAACAGAATTACATACAATACATACGTATATGCATGTTAAAAAAAGTGCGTGAAAATGTACTTATAATTGTATAATCCATATCGTCTAAAAAAGAAACAAAGATCTTTTCAATTTATGAATTATTTAAATATTACGTATATACAAAAAATGAATTAAATTAATTTTTAAATAAAAAATTGTTTTTTTTATAGAAATGACGCTCAAAGAAGTTATTACAATACATTACAACAGCTTTAGTGGTTGACAAGGTAGTTTTGGTAAGACAACATGAAAAGAGCGACCTTTGGCCAGGGATGGGCGTTTACGCGTCATCTATAGACAACGTCAACAACGTAGACAACGTCAATAATGTAGAATATTATCCTAAGTGGTTTTGTCAATTAGTTCTAAACTAGGGTGTGGTCACATTTCTTTATAGGAAAGGAGCTGAATTGAAAACTAATTGTGCTTAAATACCATGTAGATACATTCAGCGTCATATGTTCATCCATTAAAAAATCATAAAAATTTGAGTCCATACAATTTAACACACCCCACTCCATGGTAAAACGTATTCGAGTTTAGGAAAGCTATAAGAGCTACCGAGATATTAAAAAGCAAAATCGTACAGATAACCAACACTTGTTTGATAAAAATTGTGCCAGACTGATGACAAAATTTTCAAAAATTGGATCTTATCAAAAACCGAGGCAAACCGAAATTAGTGCTCCTGCTAACTATACGCACTTCAAGTTAAATACACTTCCAAGAAAATGTACGATTTGGCCAGCAATTTGCAGTTGTGGGGCCAGGTTTTTGTCACATTTGTCATAAGTTTTTTTTTTTTTTTTACAATCTTCACATAAAATTTTACAATGTACCTAGTCTATAGACTAACAACATTTCTTTTTTGACCTAAATTGTTAAATTGTGTTTAATTAAGGTATCCCCATTGGTTTTCCTTATGTTCTATTTACTGGTGTTACTGCCTTACGCTGATTATAGTGCTAACTCAAAAGGTTTTACTCTTTTCAGTCTTCTCACTGCTTCCCTGTGGTCGAGTAGTTGGTTGGCCTCAACGTTCGGGTGATTCTGGAGCCTCACTTCATGCTTCCGTGCAGCATTGTTTGCTTCTCTGGTGGCAGTTTCAACTCTAAGGTCCCTGTGGAGGTCGCTATTACGTATGTACAATATCCCTTAGCACTCTGTTTTGAAATCTTTGAACAATATCCATGTTGCTTGGTTTAGTACAACCCGACAGCTGAATTCCATTCATCCAAATGGGCTTTAATATTTGCTTATATAGCATCAATTTATTATTTATTGACATCTTTCTATATTTGAGTCTGAGTTCTTCACTTTTTTCTTGACATGGATCTTCCATCTAAGTTTGGTATCTAGATTCATCCCTAGATATTTTGCTGAGTTAGCATGTGGTAATGGGGCGTTATTTAATACCACAGGCAAATGATCTCTTTTTCTGTTGGTGTAGTCAACACGTATGGATTTTGTTTTATTTAACCTGTGGTATTCTGAGATAATGGAATATCGCTTGTGAATAATAAATATAGAATGGGTCCTAAGACACTTCCTTGTGGCACTCCAGCATTGATCTTTTTAATTTCTGAGTATGATTGTTCCTGTTTAACACGAAAGTATCGCTCTGTAATGTAAGATTTTAATATTTGGCAGAAGTGTGAAGGTAGAATGTTCTGGAGTTTGTGCAGAAGACCTTCGTGCCAAACTTTGTCAAACGCCTGGGCTACGTCAAGGAAGACTGCTGAGCGGAATTTCTTTTCTTCAAGTGATCTTTCTATGATATCTGTTATTCTATGAATTTGATCAATTGTAGAGTTTCTATCTCGAAATCCAAATTGATTTGTGGGGATTAATTCCTGCCTTTCAATTATTGGTTTCAATCTTTTTAAGAGAAGTCTTTCAAGTAGTTTTGACATAATAGGCAGTAACGAAATCGGTCTATGGGATGTTATTTAGTTTGGTGGTTTTCCAGGCTTAGGTATCATAATCACCTCCACGAACTTCCATACATTTGGTACATATTTCATCCTGAAAGCTGCATTGATTAGAGTTGTTAATTTTTTAATGCCCTTCTTCGATAGCTGTTTTAAGATTTTTCCTGTTATCAGGTCATAGCCTGGCGCTTTGTCAGGATTTACATTTTTTTTATTTCATTAGTCAATTCCGCAGGGGTGGTCAGAGCGATTTCTTGATCAATAGTTTCCTCTATACTTCTTGGAATTCTTCTCTCTCTTGTACCTCATTAGGCTGAAAAATACCTTCTAGATGGTCAGCGAAAGCTTTTGCCTTTTCTTCATGGCTTCTGGCCCAATTCTTATGGGTGGTATTTGAGTTATTGGTCTTTTCATTCGTTTGGTTGTCTTCCACAAAGAATAGTCAGTATCCTTTTCATATGTTAATGACTGTAGATATGAGTTTATTGTATCATTTTTAATGTACTGGATTTCCCTCCTGAGTCGCTGTGTCAGGTTATTCAGATTGTTTTTATCTACAGGCATCCTGGTGTATTGCCATTTCTTCCTGGCTCTCCTTTTTTCTTCGACAAGTTCCCTGATTTCTTTTGGGTAATTTGTACCTATTGTTCTTCTTTTGAACTCCGGCGTATTATTCCATGCTGACTGTTGTACGTCATTTATGAATTTTACGATTTCTTCATCTAGTTGTTCTTCTGTTTTTAACGGTACATTAAGTTTTATTCTACTATTCAGCCCTTCTTTGAATCCCTCCCAGTCTGTATATTTATTTGTCAGAGTCGGGTTGCATTCTTTTGAGATTATTTTTTCACTGAGAGTAAGTATAGTATTGAATAGTGATCGGAGCTCGAATCATACCCCTATTCGATTTTAACATAAGTTGCTGGAAGTTTTCTAGTTATAAAGAAATCTAGTAGATCAGGTATTTTGTTATTATCTGTTGGCTAGTATGTCGGTTTGGCAGTAGAATGCCAATTACATCCAACTTCTGTCATTGCTCCAAGAAGTTCTTTACCTCTAGTAGTGATTATTCTTGGTCCTCAATAAGTATGTTTCGCATTGAAGTCTCCGCCAATGATGTACTTATTGCCTAGGCTTTCCAGGAATTCTATGTAGTGTAATTTTTTAAGATTATATCGCGGTGGGCAATAAATTGCCGTTACGGCTAATGACTGATTTTTAGTTTTAATGCTGACGGTAGTTGCTTGTATTTCTTTTGTTTCATATTTTTTCTCTTCGTAATGTTGTATATTACTTTTTATTATTATCGCACTTCCTCCTCTGGCTGTATTTTCTGGGTGTATTGTATGGTAAACATGATAACCTCTAAATTTTATAAATGATTGTTTTGTATTTGTCATAATTACGTATTTTATCGCTAATGTTTCAACACGATTCAGCAGCAAAGTTTTGGCAATCTAGCTAGTTCACACAACTCTAAAGAAGCAATAAATTTGTACGAGCTTAATCAAATCAATATTAAATAGCCAATCCATCGAGCCGAACCGTGACATTAATTGCTCATCAATAAGATTTCTCAATAAGTATACATTGTTTCGCGCGCTTTTTATGGTCTTTTTTTTGGCACCAAATGTCCGTCTAGGGTTGGCCTCAATTTCAGGAAGCAAGTATTCCGTTATCATGGGGCAAAAACGAGCTCTATTCGTAGGTGTGTACCTCCCGGCCGTATATCGTTTACTGGACTATGCTAATTCACCTTAAATACTGTATAAAAGTAAAAGCTTTTAGACTAAAATCTTTGAAAGTTTAAAAATATTTTTAAAATACCCCGAGCGTTTTTTTAGATTGATTTCAAGTTCCAGTACAATTAATAAAATAATGGGAACAACTGTGTCAAAAAGCAAACAAAAATGCATGAATTCTTGCTAAATATTGATATACAGTATAAAGTTCTTCGTCCAATTTTGTTACGCCACGTTCATTGAATCGTTGAATAACTTAATTAAATTTAAAAACTTTACAAAATTATATTAATTACCTCAAAGCACTCTTCACAAGTAAAAGCTCTTCTTACAATAATCGATGATACTTTAAAAATTTTAAAATCTTCCGTCAAACTCAACATATTTAATCAATTTGGGTTTTTCATAAAATCGGTGAGCTAGGCTATATTAATCCACCTTAAATACTGCATACACGTAAAAGCTTTTAGATTAAAATCTCTGAAAGTTTCAAAATATTCTTAAAATTCTTCGAGCATTTTTTTTAGATTTATTTAACGTTTTGGTACAATTAATTAAATAATGGGACGAACTGTGTTGAGAAGCAGGCCCGAATTGGTGAAAACGAAAAGTATAAAAGATTTACATAACTAGGTTATTTATACAGCATTTAATATAAATATATGCGGTGATGATCCCGCAAGCAAAGACAGTTACAGTACGATAGCCTTTGAAAAATCATGTCCTTTTATCACTAATCAAAAGATTCGGAACAAACATTTTTGGAACTGTGACTTTAAGAGATTGACTGGGATAACTTCTTGTTAGCTCAAAAGGAATATAAAAAAAGTCTAAGATCCGCTCATAAAGCCGCGTGGTTGAACTTCTGCGAGGAAATCAACAGTCTTTCTACTGTCGCTGGACTCAATAAATCTTTAGGTAAGAACAGTACGTGTAAACGGGATTCTCTTCGTCTACCGGACGGACAGCTTACCTACTCCAACAAGGAAATTGGTGAGCTGCTCCTTTCGGCTCATTTTCCTGGTTGTGCTATCGTCAACTCGGATGATGTTGCAGCCGATCTCACTAGGACGTCTGTTGCGAGTCCCGATTGGAGTTTGGCTCACAATCTGATCAATCATGATGTCTTGCGATGTAGCCTATTTTCCTTTGCATCTTATAAGGCTGGCGGTCCTGATGGTATCTTTCCTGCTGAACTACAGCAGGGTTTTCCTCAAATTCAGGATCATTTGCTCCACCTTTTTCAAACATGGATTGCTTTTAGCACGGTTCCAAATTCTTGGAGCAGAAGTAGAGTGGTTTTTATCCCGAAAGCTGGTAACTCCGATTATACGGATCCTATAAGTCCTTTCGGCCTATTAGTCTATCCTCAACTTTTCTTAAAGCTCTGGAAAGAATTGTTGATAGATTCATTAGAGATCATTTTCTAATCACATCCCCACTCAGTAACATGCAACATGCTTATAGAGCCGGTAAGTCCTGTGAAACCGCCTTACATGAACTTGTAATCAGGATTGAAAAATCCCTTTATAATAAGGAATTTCTTGTGGGTACTTTCCTGGATATTGCGGGAGCTTTCGATAGCACTTCGTTTGCTACGATCACTACTGCCTGTACCAATTTTGGTATTGATCGCACCATTATCCTATGGATTGAATCCATGCTTAAGTCTCGCACTATGTAGAGGCGGAGCTGGATGGGGTGTTAGTTTCTGTTAAGGTCACCAAAGGCTGTCCTCAGGGAGGTGTGCTCTCACCTCTGCTGTGGCTTTTGGTCATTGACGAATTGCTTGTGAAGCTGCAGCAATCTGGCTACATTGCTCAGAGCTACGCTGATGATCTTGTTCTGACAGTCTCAGGCAAACATCTCAGTGTTTTATCCGACCTAACTCAACATGCTTTAACTATTGTGGAGGCATGATGTGTTGAGAAGGGTCTTCACGTCAACCCTTCTAAAGCTGATTTAATTGACTTTGGCCTTAAGTATCTAAGTTCAATTCTCGATCGAGGCAAAGAGTTTTTTGATTTAATTTCTTCTGTCAAATTTGTGATGGTGCAATAATCCAACTGATAGGTTCAGCTCAGCTTTTGTTCAAAACTTCAATATTCTCCATGTAAAAGTGGCAAGTATAAAAGATGGGTATGGGTATAGAGCGGTAGTGAAATTGTATGGCGATGGTCAGATAAGAAGAGTCCATGGCCGTTGATAAAATTTTTAATTTTTTTATTCAAATGACAGGTTAAACACTATGAATATTACTATTTCCATGTATGGTGGTGGCTCGCTGGTAAAATAAGCTGAGTAATTGGTTCTTTAGATATGTATTTTTAATTTAATTGCAAATTGGTCATTTATAAAATCAAAAAGATTTTATTTTTAATTTATCAAATTCTGTGGATGCCGGCTAAATTTCAAAATACCTTTTACCCGTAATCGAGAGGTTTGAACACTTCACAACATCCACGACTCCAAAATCCTATGTCAGAAAATTGAAAATTTTAGGAACAGGAATGGACTCGGCTTGTTTGACCATCGCCGTACACTTTTTCATTGCGGCCATACACAAGAAATGGCTCTTATACTTGTAGAAATTGAATGTAGATTTCAACAGAAGCTGTGTTGAACCAAATTTTACAGAAGAAATTAAATTAAAAAAGTATTGGCGCTGACGAGTCTTCAACTCGAGTCCACGATTCCAAAAGAATTGGCTCTGCTTACTGGACCACCGACGGAATTGAAATTGGTGCTGAACAACTGATAGAAATCTTTACAAAAAGGTGATAACTTCCATTAAAAATAATCCGGGGAACATAAACTATGAACGTGTCATAAAATTTAACACACCCTACTCCAAGATAAAACGAATTCGAGTTCAGTAAGGCTATAAGTGCTACCGAGTTATAAAAAAGCCAACTCGTTCAGATAACCAATACTTGATCACTAAAAAATTAGTCAGACTGATCACAAAATTTTCACAAAATTTAGTGGATGTGTTTTGATGGATGACGAACCACGCGAAATTGGTTTTGAAATAATTCATTAGGTGAAAAATTGGATCCTATCAAAAACCAAGCCAATGCTCCTGCTAGGTATAAGCACTTTAAGTTAGATACCTTTGCAAAAAAATATATGATTTGGCCCGCAATTTGCAAAGGTGCGGTTCCAGGTTTTTGCCACATTTTTCATAATGACGTATTTTGCCGCTAATTGATCAACACGATTCAGCAGGAAAGTTTTGGCTAGAGCTAGTTCACACGACTCTAAAAAAGCAATAAATGTTTACGAGTCAAATCAAATCAATGTTATCTCACAGAAGCTGAATCCACAGGTTTTCGACCTATCGAAAAATATTGGGCTAAAGAGAAAAGAGTGCTGAAGAAAAATAGCGGATGGGTTGATGGAACCTTTTTGGTGCCAAAGTCACAACGGAAGTTGTGCCAGAAACAGGGAGCATCGAACAACATGCGCGTGATTTTATCAGTAATAACGAAATCTAGAGGTGATTTTGACAAACATTAAATAAACTTTTTGATGACGGGGTCGAGCATATCGAGTGGTATCTGGCGAATGCCACGCGCAATGTTGCCTTCCAATGCCTCAAATGTAGCTGGTTTATCCACATATGCTTTGGACTTCACGTATCCCCAAAGAAAAAGTCTAGGGGTGTGGTATTACGCACGATCTAAATAGCCAATTCATCGACCCGAACCGTGAAATTGCCAACTAAAAAACAGATAAAAGTTTAAGTAAATTTGTGCCAATGGGTAAAGGGTTATATACATAAATTGGAGTCGCAAAAACTACCCTAAATTTTTTAAAAGTCAATTCAATTTCAAATTCAACGATTAATAAAAACATTGGAATTGACGATGTTCCTCTTGCTAAATACTCGAACACACAAGCCTATTGTGGCCTATTGATGTGTTACTCCTTACAATTATGTTATCATTATTGGAATTTTCCATGAGCACAAAAAACCGTTTTGCACCAATTTTTTTTAAAAAGTTTCATAGAAGAAATGAAAGAAATGTTTGGGAATGGCATTGTTTTTGAAAATCGTATATACCGGGTGTTTTTTTTAAACTGAGACGATCAAATATCTCGAAAAATAGCCACTCTACGGAGAAAATGTCCATAATCAAAATTTAATCATACCGCGGGGGAAATACATTAGTGCAAAAAAAAAAAGTCCCCCTACCCCCGCTTTGTAGGTGGGGCGGGGGTAACTTTTAAACTAAGATAGGAAGCCATATTTTTTATTGCAGATACGGATTCTACGACTAAAAGTACGTATGATTTGAATAAAATATTTTGTTCGGTTCATGATAGATGGCGTTGCAATCGACGAAATTCAATTTTTTCAATTTCTCCTTCTTAGAACACACGCATTCGATTCTGCAATACGTTTGAAATAAAAAACATCACGTTTTCATTGGAAATACTCGAAATTCGTCATCAAAACAATTTATTCAGTTTTGTAAATCTAAATAAGTGTTCAAAATTAATTTCAAGTTTTATTATTAAATTTCAAAAATACAAAATTCAGGCCATCATTTTGAACAACAAAATATTTTATTCAAATCATACGTACTTTTAGTCGTAGAATCCGTATCTGCAATAAAAAATATGGCTTCCTATCTTAGTTTAAAAGTTACCCCCGCCCCACCTACAAAGCGGGGGTGGGGGGACTTTTTTTTTTGCACTAATGTATTTTCCCCGTGGTATGATTAAATTTTGATTATGGACATTTTTTCCGTAGAGTGGCTATTTTTCGAGATATTTGATCGTCTCAGTTTAAAAAAAACACCCGGTATAGAAACAAAGTTTAATTAGTTTGTGTGTATAAATAACGTTCATGAAACGTGTACAGTAGTTTACCTTGAGCAAAGCGCAACTAGAACGTGAATTTGTTTTGGTATAGTTGACACCTCCATAAAAGAATTAATTTCTTCTTTTCATGCCAAACCAAATGCTAAGGCATCCTATATATATTAATAAACTCCACTTCATGGATTTCGAAGGGGTTTGAGGTATCCCGCAAATAATTATGCCTATTGGCGAATTAATTGTGACACATTAAATAAATTTTATTCAACTTTTCTGTTTTTCAAATTTTATTTTTATTTATAATTATAAATTAACAGCAAATTGTAATTTAGTGACCAACAAACAAACATTTGCACTGCTGACAATTTTAAGGGACAATTATTTCCAATTTGGCGGAATACACTTGGGGAAAAATGGAATAAAAGTTGGAAATTATTGTAGTTGGGAATTTTCGAAATATTTTTCCCCCATTCCCAATTCCCGGGGAAAACCAGAATAGGGCCACAGATCATTTATATTGAGTATGTTCTGAATAAAAAAAATTACGCAAATTATTTTTTAATATTCTAGGTGTCAAAGGGCATTTGGGGTATTATGGCTGCACAAAATGCACAATAAAAGGAATTTACAAAGAAAGTTGAGTGGGTTTTCCTGGACTCAGTAATCCTCTCAGAACAGTTGAACATTTCAGCCAGAAGATGCAAAAGGAACACCATAATCGTTTCGATGTGTAATTGAAAGAGCGAGGCATTGGCTGTGTTACTAGATTCCCCATAGACTACCTATATGCATTACGTATTTCTAGATGTTACGCGGCAAACGTTAAACTTATTTCTAAAAATTATAAAGAAGCCATTTACATTAAAATCAAATGCGATAAATGTAGAATTATCTGTAGAATTTGCGCGAAAGCAACGTGCATTCGATGACATATAGAACATTGAAAAGCTGTAGAATTTCGGATGTTTCTACTGTATTCAATGGCGCCACTGCATATTGTATAAAAAAAAATAGTAATAATGTTTGTTTCCTCCAATTACTTTGCACTATTCGATTCCCCAAAGGAGACACTTTGTAACCGTTCTATCTTAGCGTAAATGCCAACTTTTTGGTTTTGAGTAAATTCATTTTGAAGATTTAATCATAGTTTTAAATACTATTGTTGTAACAAAATAGCGAAATTTTCATCCAAATTGGGGAAAGTTGTTATGCGTTATATTTGAGTTGGTTCTTTCCCCTTCTATGATAAACAGTTTTCTTGGAAAACGGACAGACTTTTTAGTGTAAGTCATACTTACTGTAATTTTTTCTTGGATATACACCAATATAAAGGAGATACACTAACATAAAACTGTCGAGAAAAATCAAAACATTTTATTAAAAAACTGGAGATATATACATAGTCGTTTCATGGAAAACACTGATATATACCCAGCTTATAAGGAGATGCTCTTTCCCAAGAAGATGTTATGTCTTGATCATAGTTACTGGACTAAGGAGTTCTGAGAAACTTTTCAATGCCGCGTCTATTTCCTGCACTTGGAAATGCTGTCGCATGAGCTTTAGAATGGCTAGTAAACTTATTCTGTTCCTGTTCTGAGGAACGCTCCAGTCAGATCAAACTATATAATGTTCGTTACTGATGGATTGCCAGAAACAAAAGATTTCAAAATTGTTATTAACGCTGATCCTACATCATTATCATTAATACGTTACACTATACTAATTATTTGCGTTTATGAAAAGTGTTAGGTACGTTTACCCGAGTTAGGACAAATACATTCTGTAGATCGTAACGCAGCACGACCGTAAATTCGTTTTTACTATAACGATCAATATCTCTTTTTGATTTTGCAAACTTATTATTGTGCTCATGTTTTTGGTGTTTAGTAGTAGGGAGTACTGCGAGCTTATGTGCTTCGCACCGATCATATTGATCCTATTTGGGTTTGTAATAAGCTAAATTCAATTCCTCATTAAATACTTTAGAGTAACAATTTAGTTTAACAGGATCGGTTGTGTTTCTTAGGTACAAGAAGTACATATTACCTTCAAGGTTTAGAGTTCGTTCTAGAATAATGGGATTCGATAGTAGGAAATGCTTATGATATACCCTCGTACCTTATTAAGTTTCCTTCACATACTTTAAATTTAATGTGATTCCCGCATGTCTTCTTGGTGTATTTGTCCCAACATAAGTTGATTTTGTTTTATAGAAATGGTAAATCCTGTTTTAACTTACATCCAGCATTCTCAAGAAGAACACCTTGCATATTCTTGCCATGATTTGGAGTTTTTCGAAATAGTATAAGAATGTATCTTATCTTCTAGATCTTTCATGAATGGTTCACTTGCGTTTCTTCGGTATTCGCTTTGTGATTTTTTTTTCCATTGCTTTAACATCGGTGATATACTAAATCAGAACAAAACTTTTAGACAGTCTTGTTACACCGAAATGGTAAAATTATATGGACTAAGAACAAAATAGAATAATTACACAAAACATTTTTCAATAAAAAATTTCTAATACAGATGGTATTTAATATTGGACATACAACCTAAATGAACGTTTCATATATGCAGTAGTGTAAACTTAAACTAAATTGCACACTGTTAAATTTATGATTATGACAATAATTTCAATTTTGATTATAATTTTGAAAAGAGCAGGAAAATATGGGACCATTGGAAACTAAAAGACAAGATTTTGAACATAAACCAAGATACAACTATGGCGACAACATTTATTTACATAGCGGCGATTCAAAATGCTAAAAAATTATCAGTGATGACCAGGAAGGGGTTGAAATTGTCATTATTATGATAATTGCAAAAGTTAAATAATAAATATACATTATGTTTATTGTGGTGAATATACTTTTCAGTTATATTAAAACAACAATCAGTAATAGGCCCCAATCGTAAATCGCAGATCACAAGTTTGGTAGGATTGCTATATCATGATTGACTATAGTTACAATTTGCCACACATCAGATCCGCACATAATAAATTCTACTTAATTTATCAAGTCGTATAATAATTATGCATGCAAATTAAATTTGAAACGAGAAATATGCGATATAGTAAGTATGTACGGCCCAGTTCGATGATGATATTATATTTTTGAATCTCCTTAATTATGTAATTAGTTCACCACTAATATTCAGATTGTTAATTATGTACGGCACAAATAATATTAATTAAACCATCGTTAGTATATATACATACAGTACAAACAAACCATAAAGATAATTAATCAAATATTATTCTAAACTATTCTCAGACTAGTTTCATTATTCTAACTATACATCTCATATATGCATGTATGAAAGACAAGTATTAAGGAAGTAAAAATGCAAAAGATAGACAGATCTACTGTAATATCTCTCGAAAAATGTCATTAACTACCTTTCCATAGAATGTCTTCAGTACATTTTTTTTTGTATATTAATTTGAAAAACATCAACATGCTTTCCTAGGAATATCCTTATCGTCATCGTACATAACAACTCGACTTTTTTGTGCTTTCTTTCTTATATTTAAATTATTTTTTAATTTATAATGAATTAACCATGAAATTTTTTTTTTGTATATGTATGTACATATACATATATAGAAATATCCTTTCATCATTTTCATAATCATTAAATATCAATTTTTAGTGTACGGTTTTGTTTTGAGGAATTTGTGCTTTATATTTGCCTGGCACTTTTCTACCCTTACCCCGCCAGCCGAACTCGTCGTTTATAAGCTAACGTTTATTGTGTGTATATATACGTATATATGGATGTAGGTACGTATACAAGGTATATAGTAGTTTTTAATTCCTTTTTGTTTCTAGAGTATATATAGGAGTAGTGTTTTGTTTCCTGAAATTAAATGTCATAAATACGTTAATGATAAAATGTCATGACCAAAAATAAAAATTGTAGGGATATGTAATTAGTTACGGTGTTGAAAATATTAATGACTATAGAAATGGTGGTTTTGGATCATGCGGATTGGGAGTTGGTGCGGTTTGGATGAGGTCGCACAAGATTAATTGTCAGTATATATACATATGTATATGTATATATGTTGTGTACGGGGTAATTTTTATTATGGAAATTATTGAATCTAAATTACGTATTGTGCGCTATAAACAAGTTTTTTGTGTTAGAATAAAATTAACTATAATTGCGGTGTTGTGTTTTACGAGCTGAGTATTTATGGTAATCAAAATGTGTTGATTGCTATGCCTTGTAAAACATATAATAGAAATAAGGCTTTTCAAAGCAAAAACTAAATTATGGTTCAATGTCCTTAAATAAAAAGACGTTCGATTTTTACCAGTTTATGGTTGTTCCTAAATATATAGAAAAACATTTATATTTTAAAATATACGTATTACATCTTCACATCCGATTTTAATTTATGTATTTCCTCAGATTCCCCTAATACTCTAAATTACATACGAATTCACTAGCTTATTTGAAAATTACGTGTTTTTACCGAATACCCACAAGAATGCAATGAAACCGGATGCATACCTTCTTCCACATTATGCTCGAATATTGGGGCGACTTAGTAGTACGAATTTCCTATCCAGTGTTTGGTTGGATTTGTCAGATGCTTGTTGGCAAATTTCACTGGAAGAATCTTCAAAAGATAAAACGTCTGAATAATGAACCGAGTACTTGTGGTTAATTTGGAACCTCAAGTTACTATAATATCTACCGAGACCTATCAAGGGCTCGTATCTTAAATGTGGTGGCAGAACGATTGAAACATGGAAAAATCTTAGTTTCTCCAAACACAAATGAAATATCTAGGTTATGCAATTTCGCAGGAAGGTATGAGGACAGTAATAAACTATCCGACACTAACTTCTGCTTACACCTCCAATTACAAATTGTCTTGTAAAATGCCAAGAAATTTTTTAAGGACGGAAGTTGCAATATTTCAGTTTTAAAGTTAAAATCATTATTCATATCTCCACCTATTCTCTCCAATCCAGATTTGGCTAAACATTTTATTATTCAAGCCGATGCATCAGAAGTCTGGGAGTAGGTGTGGTTCTTACTCAAGATGAAGGGGACGACAACCCAAGGAGTGACTCGCTGTAATTTTGGCTATACAGGGCAGCTTTCGTCATTTTAAGTTTAGAACGGATCACGCTTTTCTTTTGTGACTGAATAAGTTTAATAATCCGCGTGGCCGTTTTTGTCGCTGCGAGCATTTCGATTGCAGTAGTACAAGTTTGAGTTGTGGTGCAGAAACGAGCGTTTGAATGTTGTGCCAAATATTTAAACTATTTTCGGGTTCAAAATTGAAACTGGTTGTTGCATTAAATGACTGTGCGTATATTCCTAAATATGTCATGAGGATCCCTTATTGGATGATCTTGGAACAACAGAAACAGCTTAACGAATCAAACAAAACTATTTTTGGCCTTACGGTAAAATAATATATAAGAAATTGTGAATTATGTAAGGCTTCTAAAGATGGGTTCTAAAAAATGTGCGACTTCACCATGGTCAGCAATTGCCATAGATTATTTGGGACCATTGACTAGATCAAAGTTTGGACACTGAGTCCACCACTCGAATTTTAGAACAGTACGTTTTTTAAATAATTGTCATTGATTTCTGACTATGGCCCGCAATGCACTGCTACAAAATTTAAAACCTTCCTGGAAGGAGAATGGAGTTTCTCATTGTCGAAATGCTTACTACCATCATCAACACAATCCGAATTAGAGATGATCAATCGATTTATTTTAGCCGCAATTCATATGTTAAGGACTGATTGTCATGATTCTACCGGATATACCCCCAATTTTCTGAACTTTGCTCGCGAAATATACCCTTTTCCATATAGCCTAAATATGGAGCAAATCAATTTTGCAAACATGAACAAGTTAGTGCAAAATACTAACAAACAATAATTTAAAATTTTCAGTTAGAAACAAATGTGGTCCATCAAAAGTTTCAAAAAATGTCAGTGCCAAATTGGCGCCTAAAAGAATAAAATATAAGATAAAGCAGAAAATTGGCTCACATACCCCATCACCTGAAGTTTTTGATACGAAAGATTTTAAATCTGATGCTGTCACTTAACACTCAATAAACGTTTCATTGTGGTAAGACATGTTATGATTAATCTTAGTTCCATAAATACTTTTTTAGTAACTTATTATTTTTTTTTTGCTTAGCAGATCAGTTCGCCTTCGAATTAAGATTCGCATTTAAATCTCTATCTATTAGAATACCAAGGGATCAAAATTTATTGACCGAATTTACTAAAAACCAATTCTACTGAATACCGTCATAACTCACAATGCCCCTCAACATTATGATTTACTGATGAATTCAAAAGTTTGATATGTTGTCTGAAACACTGATTATGGGTATCCTTAAAATGTAATAATTTAGTTTGTTGGCGCAAAACAAAATTATGATCTTTAAACCATACAGATAACATATTTAAATTCTTTTTGAGTGATGTTATCTTGTAAACCGCGCGACTTGCCTATGTAATCGAAAGATCCTCAGCAAAAGCAATATAGGAGACCCACGAAATTGTTTTGAAAATATACAATTCAAAGGCTCTAAAACAGAACCCTGCGGCGAGATTTACCCATATAATATTTGGGCTGGTTCATTCAAGTACAAGCACAATCATTTATAGGCCCTTACTTTTGAAACCACAACAATATATGTATTTTTTTTTAAAAGTATGCCATGTTTTAAACTGTTAAAAGCTTTAGCCAGATCTATAAAAAGCGGAATGTATTTAGTCCTTTCTCACTATGGTTAGTTACTTTTTCCAAGAACATTAAAATTACTTATATAGGGACTAAATCTACTTATCCAATAATCCACTTATACAAAATTGGTATTAAAAGCGGATCCTAGTAATTTAATTTCAATTAAACAGTGACCTGATCGAAATTTTTTAGTCCAATACTCTAAGAAACTAGCGGAAAAAACGTTGATCAAATCTATGATTAATACAGTTGAATCAGTAATTCGTGTTGGTTCAGAAATATTTCCCGAACCACAACCAGGAATAGGCATTTACGCGTCATCTATTATTTTCTACGTCGACGTATTGACAACTTGTAGACAACGTAGATATCGTAGACAACGTGACTGTTCGTAGAAAATGATTTCGTGAACTAGAACTCTAAACTGCAGTGGCCAGATTTTTTTAGGTTTAATGTGATACGGGCGGCTCAATTTTATAATCTCATTCAATGCATTTTAAACTGTTTTCGAAATAGATTAGAAAAGTTTAAACTCAAATATTTTCATATTCTATCTCTACCAATATAAAATTACATTGTCCTACATCCTACATATTTTACATGAGTTAGTGAGAATATCAAGTTTTATAAATCTAATAATTTAACCGATTATGTGACAAACCCTGGAAAGCTAACAACCATAATGACGTATATACCAAGATGTCATGGGGTCTAAGCTATCCGAAAAATATTTCAAGTTTGGAAAAAGTAGGGGATTAGGGAGATTAGGGCAACCATGTTTGGTATAACCTCATATATGTCAAATATATGAATTTTCCGAAATTTGTTTGGAAAATGCTAGGAAGATAACACTATAAAGATGTCTTTAGGATGTCTTGAGGTTTAGAACAACCAAATTTGATATGACCTCATATATATTTCGATTATTTGCTTTGCCGAATTGTCGCCCTAAACCTCTTAATCCCCTACTTTTATAAAAACTAAAATAATTTTCGGATAACTTAAGCCAATGCCATTGAGGTAAGTATGTCATTATGGTGTTCGTTTCCTACGATTTTCTCAAGAAAATTCGAAAAATTATATGAGGATATGCCAAACATGGTTCTCCTAATCCCAAGCAATACTTTAGATCGAGAAATTCTGCTTTGCATACTAACGCATGTATAAGAAAATTGTTTTGCTACGGTTTAACTTAAACGGTTTTTACTAACAACTTCCCATCCCCTTAAATCCTCAAATATCTTAAAATAGCACCTAATTTAGTTAGATCATAAAGTCTAAAATATGTTTTATTCGAACAATCAGATACGCTTAGATCAAGCCGAGCAACATGCCGAAATATCGTGGTTGTTGGCGTTGTTTTAATTGCCGACTTTGATAAAAATTATTTTCAAATAATTTACGTAATACTCGCCCATCCCAGCTTCCTAAAATAATAGCAAAAAGCTTAAGCTTCTACATCACTTGAATGTTTATCGTTCACGCAATACTCTTTTAAACCAAAAATCGCGATTTCATTGCCATATATCCAAATTTCAGATAAAGCAATTATTTTCGGCTGCACATTACCGTAATCAATCAAACTCTTCAAGCTTTGTGTGTGGTCGTTATAATCAAAACTGGACTTAATTCAAACTAGACAATTGTCAGTGCCAACAGTTTTTAAAATTTAGCATATTGGAAAGCGATTTCGTTTATTCAGGGAGATCTTACATATGTACGTATATGTTCATTGTACAATTACAAAATCCAACATTTGGTTGAGAATCCAACATTTGGTGTAGTAGAGCGTATAATTCTTCAACCTTCCACCACTTTTCACCAGTCAATCAATCGGATATTTGGTTCCATTCGAATTTTTATTCTCTAAAGTCGTCACTTGATAAAGATGATGCTCGATTAATGAAACCTTTAGACACTGCACTTCTGCAAATTATTCAGAACCCCTAAACATCCTAACTTATCGATATGCAAACGAAAGGATTATTTGCAAAGATCATCTGTGTTAACTGTTTACCTTTAATTCGTTTATAAACCAATAGCTCCACGCATTTCGTGTCGAGGTCTGATTTTTGACTACAATCTTTGTCAACTTAGCCAGTAGTGGAATGATTTTATAGATAAGTTGTTTTGTTCGAAGTTAAACCCTGACATACACGAAGAATGGAATAATGAAGTTCCAAGTGATAGATTGAAAATGTTCGTGTTCAACGTCGGACAACACAGCTGATATTTCATCCAACTAGATCGATCCAACTAGTCGCTGGACCAACATATAAATATTTTTTCTGTAACAAACACAGAATTTTTCATTGTAATAGAATTTTAACGATATCAACAACGGATCGCCAAATAGAAGTTAGTCGAAGTGTTCGGGAGAACAATCCGGATATCTCTCTTGATGTAGTCGTCGAGTTCTTGACTCGGCTACATCGTCAGGGTTTGTACCGCAGATGCTTGGGTGCTATCTTTCGGATGGTGTCTTCATTTGCAGGTGCAACAATGACGAGACCTACAAGTGGTTTTGTGAGATAATCTCCAAAATGAAAGATGTTTGGAGTGGTTGTCAACTATCGGTTGGCGACCCCCCAAAACCACTTCTTTTACTAACTTGGATTCCTGGTCCGCCTGAGGATCCATGTGTAGTAACCACCAACATCAAGCTGATGAATCCAGCTATTGCAATTGAAGAATGGAAGGTTGTCCGATGCAAACGTGAGGCAAATCGCCAATCGATTGTTTTCCGGGTTGACCAGAAATCCTTCGAGAGTATATCTGGTTCCGGTTTGTTGTTGTAGTACGTTCTGGAGAGGATCTCTTTCAAGATTATCTCTGGTTCGTTGAGAACCGTCCATGCTTAGAGTAAAACAGATCAACTTGCAACACAGTAAGTCTGCTTCTTTTGAGTTAAGGAAGTTGCTTTCTGTAATGCATACAGATATTTGTCTAATCCAGGAACCATATCTTCTTGATAATGTTGTCTCTGGATTGAACTTATTTAATGGCAGAATCTTCTGTAAGAATTCTGTCAATAAAACTCGAGCGTGCATTTTTATTGGCAATAATATTAATGCAGTTCTTATTCAGTGTAGCTCGGCCGATGTTACGGCTGGTCTTATTACTCTGGTATCCGTTAAGTCCAGCACTAAACTGGTCATCGCCTCAGTTTATTTGCCGTATGACTCTTCTTCACCTCCTCCCTCTGAGGAACTCACTAATCTTGTGACATGGTGTAAGAACAAGCATACCCCTTTGGTGATCGGTTGTACAACATTAATCACAGGGGTTCTTCGCTGTTTATCTATATAAGCTTTTCTGAGCTTGAGATTCTCAATACTGGAAGTGCGCCTACTTTTGTCAACTCTATCCGGCAGGAGGTGATTGACATTAGTGTATGCTCCATGTCCATTATTGATTTAATTTTAGACTGGAGAGTGACGGATGACATCCTCACCTCTGATAACAGGTGTATTTCGTTTAATATCAACCTTAAACGAACCTTACCGCAATCGGAAATTAACCGATTGGGGTCTTTTCTCTCTCGAGCTAGGCTCTTTACTTGCTCCACCGAGGGTTATTCGGTCGAGGAAGGACACAGTAAATCATCGTTGCAGATCAATCATCGTCACTTGCATTGGCAATTACGATAGCCTTTGAAAAATCATGTCCTCTTATCACTATTCAAAAGATTCGGAACAAACCTTTTTAAGCAGAAGTAGAGTTGTTTTTATCACGAAAGCTGGTAAGTCCGATTATACGGATCCTAAGTCCTTTCGGCCTATTAGTCTATCCTCAACTTTTCTTAAAGCTCTGGAAAGAATTGTCGATAGATTCATGAGAGATCATTTTCTAATCACATCCCCACTCAGTAACATGCAACATGCTTATAGAGTCGGTAAGTCCTATGAAACCGCCCTACATGATCTTGTAATCAGGATTGAAAAATCCCTTTATAATAAGGAGTTTCTTGTGGGTACTTTCCTGGATATTGCGGGAGCTTTCGATAGCACTTCGTTTGCTACGATCACTACTGCCTGTACCAATTTTGGTATTGGGTTCCAGCCAATTTTAATAATAATAATAATAATAATAGTCGAAGTGCAAGTTATAACACATTGATTCATCCGGAACCTCCGTCTTCAGCTTTAATCAAAAGGCAGCAAACAACTTCTTTAATAGAACAAATCAGCAACGGTAAAGTCTACTACCAATAAAACCGGTTTTGTATTACTTTCTAGGAGAAGAGATTAACTCGTAGTTTTTGGTATTATTGTTCACGTCAACCTTTCCTCTTGCAAGCAAACAATTTTGCTTCAGATATGTATGTCCATGATTTATTATTGAGATCAAACTCTAAGGAGGAGCGGATGAAGTTATTCAAATACTATAGATACGGATGGTATGTCACTTAAAAAATAATGATCCTCAAGGTTGCTAGATACTAGATGATTCTTTAGTTTTGCTTTAAAAGTTTGTGCATGTATTGGCAACTAGTTAGGGATATGTTTCGTTTTTAATTGGCCACACAATCTGTGATATTACATTGTTAGTATTTTGGGTCCTCTTGGACTAGTATAGCAAGACTTAGGGAATATTAAAACATGATTGGGATGTTGATCTGTCTTATCTTTACAGCAAATGGATTACACATCGAGCTAAGCTTACGACAGTATACAAATTATTTTAACTGAAATGCTATCTATTTTCACGAAAGTCAACATAAATGAAATAGAAATGAATGACTTCATCGATGCTAGTGAAGCAAGAAGGGTAATGCCACTCTAAACTGGGTGGCAGAAATTCAGTAGCTTTGAGTAATCGATATAACTGGAATCTCGTTGAGCTGAAAACTAATCCAGCAAACATATAGTTTCTCGTGGTCTCATGTCTAGAGAATTATTATAATCAACAATTTTGCTCAATGAACCGGCGTTCCTTTATCATCGTTAGAGTAATACCAATCGTACCGCAGCACAAGTTAATTCAGACATTGATGTACTAGCGAACAGAAGAAAACCGAGGTACGGTATTTCCCTATCTCCATTCCTAGACATTTAAAACTTTATTCCACTCTATGGAGTGGAATAACATTTGCTCCTCCATTCACTTCAACTGGATTGTATCTCTGGATTGTATATCCAAACCTTGATGAACCTCTACAAACATACTAAAAGCGGAACCTATACTGTTTCTGAAAAGTCGCTAATTTAATAATCCATTTATTAGTCAAACCCTTATATATTTGGCTATTTAAATTTTTAATAACCAAATGTGGTTTAAGAACTACTTTCTCCAACGCTGGTTTTGCATTTTGATATAATTATGTACATATACATTTAATTCCCTGATCAATAAAAATTGACATTCACATCATTTTTTTTGTGTGTCACGCATTACCATCACTATTTTTGGTGTCCCCAAATTAATTCCGTTGTCAACCCTATAAATATTCAATCAAAAAATATTATTTCGATAATTAAAAACACTTCAAAAACTTGATTGTGTTGCACCAACGATACTACACATATCCGTATGTACACTCTATTATGATTTTTACACCAAACACATTTATTTTTGTATATATACGTATGTATGCATAAAATTTAAATGGCAACATAAAACATTTTCCATTTTCCTGAACAACAACAAAATATGCTGGAAATAAAAAAATGCTCGTAAAAATAAATAATTTCGTTAAATGTTATATGCATTTTATTTATTTCTTTATTAAATTATATTCAGTAGCAAACAAAAAAATAAATTTTCAAGGGGTTAGAACAATAACGCTTTGATATTATCAACAAATTTATGATTATTAAAATCCAGTCAATGGTATTGTTGCACGCTGTGTGTTTGGGTGGTGGTAAATATGATTATATGATACCTGCCAAAGTGTCATATAAATATATTACATATATGTATATATAGTGTGTATCCGACTCGTCACGATTTTGTGGGAATGTAACTGTACGAATTTAGATGAAATGAGAAAAATATATGCAGTATGTATGTACATATGTATATACCACCACATTACATAAACATAATTACATAGCCCATCCATATATTGTTTTGTTTTTTGTACAAAAAGAACTTAATTTCCGTATTTGGTTGGGTTACCGCGTATGAAAATTCGATAACTACAGACTCATAACAAATTTCCATGTTTATCCAAATCAATAAAATGTTTGTTAAGGATTATTGTTGCGTTAATTTCCAATTAAAGGGTGATGATTGAAAATCCCTTTTGTACACGGATGCATGAATCTGCCGCCAGATAGAATGAGTTAGTTTTTAACATCCAAATAAATTTTCCGTATTATTGCCTTTTTTTTGTATAAACGGGAAATCATTTTCCTTTTATTTTTATAATTTTTTTTATTTTGAATTCAAATTGATTTATCAAGACGGAAAATAAAAATGAATAAACAATTTAATTTTTTGTAAATAAATTTAGTTTTCCCTCAATTTTCCGTATTTGGTTTGTTTGTCGCGAGGAAGAAACGAACGAAACATTATTAGTATTGTCTTTTCGACTGGGCTGTGTCTGGTTGAAGCAATGTTCATATGTATATGTAAACGAATAAATCAATAAACTGGTCTCATAGCATTTGCAAAATAAGGAATAATTAATTCTTAGAATTAAACGGTTCTATGTACAATTTGGCATATAGTAAATTATAACGACGGAATTGCATGTTGAACTACGAGTATAGTATATATATTTATATGCATATCAGGTGCACCATACATCTACAAACAAGTCTACTATATACATGATGTCATTGATTTGAATGATTCCAATAAAACCGATACACAACAAAGCAAAGAAGAATCGAAAAATTGAAATTCATCAATCAAATAAATAAATCATAAAATTCAAAGTTTTCACCAAAAAAAAAATAAACAACAAAATCATAAAAAAGAAAATTTTTTTATGATTCCAAACACACAACATAAAAAACAAAATATAATTTTATTTTGTTTTCCTTTTTATTGTTTTTTGGGGCACAATACAAAAATTTCCAGTACGAAATATTAATCCAGTCAGAATTAGCATTCTTGATGTATGAACTATTTTTACTACCGGCCGCAGATGATGACACTCGCATGTGTAAGTTGAACCGAAAATTATATATTTTATTTTCATTTTCACATATGAAGAAAAAACATTTATCAAATAAACATAAAATGCCGAGAAAATAGAATTTTCCAAGTTTTTCCCCAAGTTTATTGTAATTATATTATGTTTCTGTTTTCGGGATGTGAGTGTTTTGCTGCCTGGTAATATACAACGGAATAGCACCGCCAAAATGATTAATCTATAACAAAAAAAAACTAAATTAATGTATGTACGATGTTCTGTCAAAATGCGTGTGTGTTTTTCTATAAATAACCAGAAGAGGTTATTTCCTATAGAGTCTACCAATATTCAATAAAATCTACTATCACTAACTTTCTAAAACAAGAAACTAAATAGCAAATGTTTTTTAAGGATTTTGGTGTTAATTTATTTAACATTATGTACCTACAGCAGTGTTGCCATATCATTTTAACCAAAAACCTGTGCTGGGACGTTCTACCATCACATTTTCGATATTCGATAGACGTTTGTGTCTTTTTTTTCACGAACAAAATTGTGCTTTATTGCGTTTTTTCAATTACGGTTTTTCTTTGCCATCTCAGCCTGTTAGAATAAATTTGTAAACTATCTCTTTTTCCTCTTTTCACTTGCCATCGAAAATAAAAATATTGCTGTGCTGGGATGTTCTATCATCACTTCGATAAACATTTGTGTCTCTTTTTTTTACGAACAAAATTGTATTCTATTTCGCAATTTATATTGTGAGCATAGCCTACTCGATTCTATTTCTATAGATTCATGCGATAAAATATCACCAATATTTTTATTTTCGATGGCAAATGAAAATAGGAAAAAGAGATAGTTTGCAAATTTAGTCTAACAGGCTGAGATCGCAATAGACAAAACGTAATTCAAAAAACGCAATGGAGCACAATTTTGTTCGTAAAAAAAGAGACACAAATGTCTATCGAAGCGAATCGAAGTGATGATAGAACATCCCAGCACTGATATTTTATCGAATGAATTTATAAAAATAGAATCGAGTATGTCCTATTCAGATCTTAAAAAAAAATTTTTTTTAATTGTTCTGCGCAGCTTTCAGTGATGTAGAAAAAAAAATTATAAAAATTTTGATGGGTCGCATTTATCTTAAGTAGTAAACCTAAATAAAATAATAAATAACCAATAAAAAGAATTATATTTCAGTTTTAATACACAAAACATTCAAAATTATTATGTATTTATGTTATTACAATCATATTTCAAGTGAAAATTAATAGTTCAAAAAAAAATTGCACGCCTTTTGAAAACAATGTCAACATTTAATTTTGGTACGCACTAAGGAGAATAAATGACCAAATGATATTCGTATCGAACAAAACCACAACAACATAAAAAGCAAAATCGGTTTTCAATTTAATTCTTAGTTTATCGAATTAAATATTAATTTCAAAAGTGTCAGTGATTATAAGTTAAATTATAAAACATTTTGTGATTAAAAACGTTCCTTTTCTATTTAAATACAAATACAACATAAAAATGTAAACAATAAACATGAATTATTGTACTTAATACATCACTGTGTATCCGCCATATTCTTTCTGCGCGATATCTGTCAGAATTCCAGTGAGATTTGAAAACTACTATAGGTATGATCATCATTGACGATTGGATCGTGCGCTCTAGCGGAAAAAATAGAACCCTACATTCTGCATAAATTTGACATATCTGTCTTGTTTTGTTGATTTTTTGTTGAAATTATAAGCGATTGTAATTGTAATAATGGATTCCGATTCCGATAATAATATTAAAAAATCTCGAGATCATTGTGGGGTGCCGCAATGTAACAATTACATAACGGAAAGCATATATATGTATAATTTACCTAAAGCGGTTCGCGCGTCTCGTATGTTATTAAAAAGGTGGAGTGTCCTACTTAAAATGTGTAAACAATTTCCAAGTCAGTTCAAGATTTGTAGTGAACATTTCACTACAAAAGAAATAATGATACCTACCCGTGCTCCAAACAAGCGCCAAGTAACAAGATTGGTTAAGGGTGCTTTTCCTAGTCTAAAGCTACCCATATCATCGATAACTACAAAAAAGCAACAAAATAACCGTAATAAACGACTAGAAGGTCGCTTGAATAGAATAGAAAGGTAAACAAAATAATCTGAAACTTATAATAAAAGATAATAACACAAAATTATTTTAGGTTCGAGCTGAATAATGCTAACCCTGTCGTAGAGAACAGTGCTAATGCATTTATTCCGACATACATGAGTGTCAACCCGATTTTGAAGAAGCAACTACGAGTGTGTCCGTCAAACAGCAGTTCAGACTGCAAGCAAAGGAATACAGGCTAATATGAAGGAATTTGTTAGTCCAATTCTTTTATGGGATACGGACAAAAAGTTAAACACTATGACTGGATTACAAAAAACTAGTATTTTAAATAGACTAACTAAAATTTGTCAAGATGCTAGACAAAATGATGATTGCTTTCTGCCAATGTAGGGCAGAATACTGCTAACTCTATGTATAAGCTTAAAAACAATTCCTCATTTGCTCACCTCGCAATTTTGTTCCAGGTTTGCAATAAAACTGCCAAACTGTATTTTGCTGACACCATCCAGTTGTTAGCAAAACTTACGCAGTTATCCGAAATATTTTGAACCATTTCCGAATGTACGAACTGTGCTCGATTGTACAGAATTTAAAACGGTAACATTCCAATGCTTAACTTGTCGCACTTGTACATATTCGCATTATAAGGGAACACACACCTTAAAACTACTAATTGGAGTCTCACCATCGGGGCTCATAAATTATATAAGCAAGGTGGCAACAGGTAAATCCTCAGACAAAGTCATATTTAACATTTCGAATTTGTTAGACAAGCTAGAATCAGAATTAGTCCTCGTATCGAATTTCGGCTTTCCCCCAATCGTATCGAATTGGCTTTCCGCGGCGGACTTGATTAGATTATTTTGCACCTCGTTATAAATTTTATAAAGATATTCAGGTTTATCTTCACCATAAAGGTAATTTCCACTAAAATCGGAAGCCCGCCGCAACAACTCATACAATGGGCCATGTAAAACACCAGGCTGACCAAAGACGAGAAAATGTGGGAAATACTTAGAACATTCATGTACAGCGTTACGAAAAGCATGGGTAATCGCTATTAAATTTACATCTCACACCCGTTGATCGGATTTTATGCGTGCCCGCAAAGAAGCCAATAGAGTACGGTTAACGTGCTCTGGCGCATTCCCCTGTATAGCGAATACTTCAAAAATAATTCTCTAGGAACTCGCACACTTCATTAGCGATAGCATGTCGAACTGCTCTTGTGAAATCAGATTTTGAAAAATGATCCACCGCGATTAAAATTCCTGTGTTGCCTTTTTTTGTGCTAGCTCTTTTCTAAATTCAATGTCAAAATCAAACCACTGAAGGTTTAGGCTCCACCGCGCCAGTCTTCTTGTTACATGTTTAAGCGACATAAGCCACTTAAGGCTTATTAAGGCATGGTTCCTTATCACGGCAAATGGCAGACCGTCTACATATAACCGGAATTGCTTGATTGTTTCTATCGCAGCTAAACTTTCCTGCTCCGTTACTGAATAATTTCGTTGAGCGGAGTTTAGTTATTTCGACATGTCTGCTATAGGCCTGTCGTTTCCGTCTTCATCTCGTTAGAAGAATACAGCTCCTATTCCAGTAGAGCTAGCGTCGCACTGGATGTAGAACCGGGACTCGAAATTCGGGCTAATCAAAACAGGAGCAGAAAATAGAGCTTGCTTCAGAGAGCGTATTCAGCTTCATCGGACCAGACAAATTTTTTATTCTTTTTCAGGAGTGAGGAAAGTGGAGCCGCCAATTTAGAGTATCCATTAATAAAACAACGGTATCATCCCGTGACGCCAAGAAACCTTCACACTTGTCGAACGTTCTTCGGCCTAGGGAATATGATAATGGCCTCGACCTTGTCCGGATTAGGTCTCAATCATCGCTCACGAACTACATGGCCAAGATATCCGTTTTCTTTCAGAAGAAACATGCTTTTTCGAACATTATTCGTAACCCACAGCCTTGGTCAACCTTTCGGCGACATGGAGAATCGATACATATGGTTTAAGGCGCATTTCAAAGACCGAAGCGCATGAATTTAAAACAGGACAAAGGTACCTGTCAAAAGGCATCCTTTAGTTCCAAGCTCGAAATATAACGAGTACGATCCAACCTACTGAGCAATCCAGCGACCAGTGGCAAAGGGAATGCGTCCTTTTTGGTAACGTTGTTGAGGTTTCGGACGTTAAGACAAAGTCGAACACCAGCACCCTTCCTCGGTACTACCGCCATTGGGGAACTCCAAGGACTATGACTCCTTGATTACATCCAGGGCGATCATTCAATGGATTTCTTGATAAATTTGCTGTTGTTTTCTTGGAGACTAGGGGTCTCTGAAAAATTTGGATGGGAGAACGACTCGACCCGGGTTTAAAGATAAACTCTTCTGGTTACAAAAAGTACAATGTGGCTTCAATACGTTTGAGACCACATCCATAACAAAATATATCTTGACGTACTAAGTCACAATCCATATAAAGGTGTCCGATCCTGTGACTATTCCAGCAAACAGGAACTGGAGATTTGTTATGTTGAATTTGGGCTGAACTTGTATGGTTAGGTGGAGTTGGAAGAAAAGCCTCCACATTAAACGGAATACCTAGGGCTGTTTCCAGGTCTGTTGTATTTTTGATTTGTGAAGTTCCCAACGAGGTAGAGGGTTCATTAATTGATGACTGATTTGAAGCCTGTGAATAAATACTAACATCTTCAGTGTTATGGACTTTAATTTCATAATACGAGCGGGCTGAATAGTTCTTTGCACCACTTGTTCAGGAACTAGTCCCATATTTTTCCAATTGTCCTCGGTAGCTACACAGGTACTCACGGGAAAACAGATAATATTGGTCTACCTCTCATATTTTTCTTCAGAATTTCTAAAATTTGTAGTTCTGAGAAGGGCATTTTTAAGGAAAGAGCTAAATATAGAATATCGTAATAAAATTCCGTAACGAGTTCTTTTGGACTATGAAATACTATTTGGCTTGGCCATATGTTTGGCACGATATAGAAAGCAAGCTTCTTGCTGGATGTGCCATAGGCTTATAATATAGCGGACACTCTTAGAATCATATATTAGAGAAAGACATTCTCGCATGTTAAACAAGAAGGAGTATACTTTGAAATTAAAGAAATCAAGGCTGGATTACTGCAGGGAAGTGTCGTGGGACCCATCCTTTATCTATTGTACACAACCGATAACTCACTAATTCCTAACACAACAAACGACGTAACGTAACAAGTGCATGCCAAGAAAAAATTAGGAAGAGCTCAGATACTGAAACCCAAGCAGATACTGAAACCCATATGGATAAATACCATTCTGCTTTGAGGTTGTACTAATCCGAGAAACCTAGATATCATTCGTTCATTCCGAAACAAGGTTCTGAGGGATACTGTAAATGCCCTTAGTATTTACGTAATAGCGACCTCCGTATAGGGAGCTTCAATTGAAAATATTATATTATATACATTTTTCTGTAACCTCCGATGCCATTTTACGTATGTAATTGTTATGCCGCTACATCACTTCCCTCCTGGATCGAAAGCCGTAGTGCTTAAAGGTGAAATCTCACAGTTTTGCGGACACTGCGATTTTCGACTGGGCTAACCACAAGTATTCAGTATGCTGGCTTGAGCCTCTAATGCTTGATGCTAATTGTCGTGAGTTTTCCATCGATGTCCACAACAAAAAATTTGCGCAATTTGCGGGCTACTGGATATGTTTCAGAATACGGTGTACTCAAAGGACTTTAACTCTGTCAATGCGAACAAATACATGTAAGCAATTTTCCCAACTTTTGGGGATATACGTATCCTGTTTGGTCGGATGTCGCGGTTCTGTAGGAACTAAAGCTCTCATGTTGGTCCGAAGCTGCTTTATGAAATCCGAGGTATCTGTTCGAATTTTGATCGTTGATGAAGAATTCACCGGGAACCTTGATGTTTTGACCCCACACTCGCTCTGCTGGAGTGTAGTTGAGGTTTTCCTTGACTGAGATTCGAATAGCCAATAATACGGTTGGAATATCGGAACTCCAATGGGATGTATTACATCGAGCTGGTGCTGCTTTAAGTTGCTTGTGGAATCGTTCGACAAAACCATTCACATTTGGATTATATGCTGTTGTCCTAATGCGATGTGAACTTAGTAGCTTTGTGAGCTAGGTGAATGTTGATTCAAATGGTGTTCCTTGGTCTGATTGTTGATTCAAATGGTGTTCCTTGGTCTGTTGTTATATAGAGTGGGACTCCAAATCTACAGATATACTGGTTGTAGAAGATCTGACTTACGGTTTTGGCAGTCATTTCGAAAACGTCTCACCAGATCGAGACAAACAGTCGCTCACCACATTTTCGTTACCTTTGATGTGGTGAATATGGGTCGTGAATTGTGCAATATAATCAAAGATATCGTAATTGCCGGGGACTACGTTCCGATTTTGACGCGATTGCTGTAGTGAGAGGTTTGTGGTCGGTAAATATGGAGAAATTTCGGCTTTCGACGAAATGGCGAAAATGTTTTATTGCTAGATATATAGCAAGAAGTTTTCTAACAAATGTAGAGTATTTGACTTCCGCTGGAGAAAGTTTCTTTGAAAATAATGAAAGTACCTACCAACATCCATTGATGCGTTGTTGTAAGACAGCTCCAACTGCTATACTGGAAGCGTCGGTAGTAATGTTGAACTCTGTATCGTTCAACGGATGTGCCAAAAGAGTGCCAGCGGCAAGAGAACGCTTGACCTCTGTGAAAGATGTTGGGTCTGGAAAGTTTGAAATGGCTTCAACTCTGTCTTTTGACGGGAGTATGCGCCATCTTTAGAGATTGTGTGGCTCAAGAAGTCGAGTGACTTCACGCCAAAACGTATTTTGAAACTCTAATGTTAATTCCAAATGCGGAAAGAAGTTTAAAAACTGTATCGAGATGTTCTCTGTGTTCCAACTCGGAGTGACTCGCAATGAGGATATCATCGATATCAGAAAAGACGAAGTCCAGCCCTTTTAAAACTTCGTTAAGGAATCGCTGGAATGTCTGGGCTGAGTTGCATAGACCAAATGGCATTCCCGTGAACTCGGATAGCCCAAAGGGAGCTGTTATCGCTGTTTTATGTATATCCTCAGGAGCCATGGGAATATGATGATAGGCCCGTTCCAAGTCTATTTGTGAAAAAAAGTGGCGCCGGCGAGTTTCAGCGAGAAATTGTGGATATGTGGAATAGGGTATCTATCCGGAACTGTGACAGTGTTAAGCTGCCGATAGTCTCCACAAGGGAGCCAGTCCTTGTCTTTCTTTTACACCATATGCAGTGGTGAGGAGACTGGAGATGACGAGGGACGGCAGATTCCGGTATCCGTCATACACTGAAATTCAAATTTTGCAGCTTTCAGTTTCGTAGCGTCAAGTTGTCGCGGTTTTGCACAAGGTACTCTGCCGTTACAATACCAATGGTGTTTTGCAAAAAAATAGTTTAAATTGTCCACTCATTCGTACCGTTTGTGGGAAAATGTGACAGGTGCTATTATGTCAAGGAGCTTGTCGAGAAAAAAACTCGAATTGGTATATAAAAGAAATATCACGACTTGCATTTAAATTGCGCTTAAATTATCCCATTTATACAGCAATATATACGCAGAACAAAACATATAATCCTGTCTTGCTTTAATATAAAACATCGGGAAACGTATTTAAATATCAAAGCTGCTATAATAACACAATTTGCTCATAATTTGGCAAATTCAATGTCAATTTATATGAAAATTTAAACCTTTTCATTTTTTAATGTCGCTTTTCTCGTGTTACATAAAAATTGTAAGACATTTCAATTTGATACAAAAATAATAAGAAATATCCTTTTCAGTTTTTATCACAAATTTTCCATATTCGTTGTTCGAGCCACTCATATCTACGAGTATGTGTGCATAATATAGAGAAACAGAGAATGAAACAGTATGTATATGAAATGACAATCAAATTGGTGTATGACTATGTATGTGTGATGTGGAATGAGTTTGATTCGTTGCTTACCTTTGGGATAGAAAAATGAAACCGTTTTTGTTTAAAAAAAAAAACGAGTATTTTGCTGGTTTGGTATTTTTTCCTCATCCTTTCAATCTTTTCCTTTCTTAATATAAATATATTAGCTATAAATTTAGATTGGATGATGTGCTCTCTTTGTACGCTACCACATACGTATATATAGGTAGGTATGTATATAAGGACTGGTAGCTGGTTATAATCATATATACATACGTACATTACATACATTTTCAGCATAAAAATTATTGCCTGATGAAAGGAATTTTTCTTCTCCGTTTTCCTCATTGCTGTAGCTTCTTGATTTTTTGTGTGCGTCGGAAAAGACATTTTCTCTGATTATTCTTGTACAACAATGAAATTTAATGAATAAGCAAGGTAATAATGATAAGTATAGAAGAATTTTCATTCGTATACTGCTGCCTGGAACCATAATAATAACGTAAATTTCTCCCGTATTTTTTTTTTTTTTGTATATTGCCTGTGAAAACGTAGCTGGTGACATGGAAATATTTTTATAACCACTTTGAACGTTTAAAACTATAATTAAAAATAACGACGATCGTATTTATACATGCGGATGGGTATTTTAACAAAAAGAATAATAATATTTATTTAATAGATAATGGCGTTAATATTTCGAGAAAGCGTATACATACGAGTATATGGTATATAGGGACGGTTTCTTCGTCGTTTTATATTTTGTTGGGGATTTTTGGTAAATCAACCAATAAAAATTCAGATTAGTCACGTAAGATGATAAAATTCAATATCTTAACTCCTTAAAATGCCTAAAATACGATATACTCGTATATGTATGTATATCTGCCTGTAAATTCTATATCGTCTTATTTTTTATGTTGTTACATATATTTTACGGAATAAAATAGATGAAAATTGAAGATGAACAGTAAAAAGTAAATATAAAGGAAAATTGTCACCGCGTGTTGTTATGAAAAATTCAAGAAAATGAAAATATGTTGCGTTAACCCTTGATTGGCGAAAATTATTTGTGCGGTATATTATACGTGTACACATTTAGCGTGATATGGTTATATATGTATGCGTATATATAGAAGAGGCATGATTTTGTCTTATGAATACGAAAATACGGATAAATAAATTTTTTTATGGTTAACACAGAAATATAAAAATTTATACAAAATAAATGGATACATTTTTTTTTTTTTTTGGATAAATTGTTTGGGGATAGATAATATTAGTATTTTTATCAGCTTGTTGAACGCGATATTAAAATCCGATTTTCATTTTTTGATTGGATTATTTTTCGAACAGATTAATTTATTTATAGATGCGTGCGCGATAATCGAATAAAATGATTTGCTTTATAAATTGCGACATAATTTTAATCGAGTAATAATTTGTGGCTTTGTTTATCGCCCAACTTACGTATTTAGGAATAATTTTGAATTACAAAACCCTCTAATATATTTCAGTTCGGTTCGATGATTTTTTTTTTTTATGTTGTTGCACAGTATTTTCTCATTATAGCTGGTTTCCGAGTTAAGGAATGTGGGCTCATACAGGAATCTTAACTAGGATGGAGTATACTAGTAGTAAACAATATTTAGTGTCACATATATAACCTATACCTACATCCTGCTCAATGTTACTTTATTTCTACTTTGCTATATGAACTTCGAAGGTAACAAATGTCGCCCAAACTAAGATATTATAGGCATCGTGCTGAGAACTGGATCTTTCTGTGGTTATACAGTTACTCTAACGTGGTTCTCATAATATCGATTCAACTACTATATAAATCGTTGGGTACGAGGGAATGGCACTCCAGGCGGAGTATATAGCTATTATATCATAGCATGAGGCTATATTGCCGACTGTCCTTACGATCTGTATTAACTATACACATAGGGTTACTTTTTTTGTTTGTCAAAAGCTAAAATAAGTTCTAACACCCAACAAGTTTTTTCAACGATTTTTCTTTCGACTATTTAACTATATGTTGATCTATTTCACCATAGCGTCATCTATTTTCTCTGAAGCCGAACTGTTTTTCACTATATATTGTCCACGGTTTACTCTTCATTCTCAAATAATTTATCTAAGACTGACTAAAACGGGATAATGTCTTTAGGAATAATAATAGTAAAAATAAATCCTACGTTACGGCCTTATCAACTCGGTAAAGCATTGTCTTCTCGATAATTATTTGGTATTATATATAACGATGGCGAATCGACAACTGAGTATTGCCGTCAATTTTATTTTAGCAGCGAACCGTCAATGTGACATATCAATTTGTTATCAAGCAAACTTTTTTAAGTTTCTGAAATGAATTTATTTTAATAAGACATATGTATTCATTTTTCATCAGCCACTTCTAAATTCACGAAATTATAGCTCAATTACGCTTTCCTCAAATGAGAACATTTATTCGCAGCCACCACCCGTTACTTCTTCCGTTGATAAGTCACTTCCTTAAATTAATGTAGAATCGTCTTACATTGAATGTCGATTTTACTATCAACGTCGTTTGACAATCATCATTCATAATACCAATATTTACCGTCGATGCGATATCGACACGAAAACTACAACCATAATTAGGATGATTCTTTGTTTACCATCGGTTTTAGTGGTGCAATTTACCTCCATTCGGCATTATCATGGGCAGTATAATGAAATGTACCCAGGTACATTACAATAATACTTTAAAAGTATGCTTTCCCTCATTGTGAGATTCCCATTCTTTTTATATACATCTTGAGCAACTTTAAGTAGTTGACCCAATCAAGACAATTTACACCACGGTGGCTCCAGGCTCACTATAGTAATCCAGTTTTCTTGAACAGGCTGCTCGTCTTTACAGACCATAACCATCATAAAAGTCAGGTCAATATTCGATTCAACGTTGTAGGAATAGGTGTTTGGCTAGCCATTTTCATTGATAATGAAGAGGCCACTTGAAAGAGCTAACAACCCACTATTCGGTGTGCTAAATTGCATTACTGACCAGCGAAATCGTTAAAAAAAATTTGATCAGTTTCTTTAAATTGAAATGCCACGGTAACATAACTTAACATAGCGAGAAATGACGCCCAAACTGAAGGAAATGTTAAAATAACAAATTGAATATAGAACTGAAGATAGGACATGCCACGTTATGGAGTGTGTTAGCCGAACTCTCAGAATTCGTGTAAGACAAAATTTCCTTACTGATTTGTTACAGATTCGCTGGTTATGCTTTTATTTGTTTCATGTGTTGGAAACGACGCGACTACTTGTGGTAGGTATTAAAACTAAAAATCGGATTACCGTTTTATTAATTTTCGATTTAGTCATTTAACTATAGGTATTTTTTCTGGATATAGTACAATGCAATTGCTCTTTTTAGGCCACCCATGATATTATCAAGTTCGTTTATGTATTCTACCGGATCATCAGAATATTGAAAGTTCCAATCTTACTTCTACACACACCCAGCGTGACGTCAATCCCACAGTTCGGATTTTAAGTGCCTTGAAATTACTATCAAATACGAGTACGGCGAAAGATTCTGTTTTATTCTCGGTGATTACTGCGGTGTGGTAACAAAAATCTACTTGTATTAAAAACTTAGTTCTCATGGTGGGCGGCGGAAATGGAAAATGCACATTTAGGGAAGACACATTTCAAAAACTACGGGTTTATTTAAAATGTTCATTTGCTCAAATGTATACATTTAGCCAACAAACATCAAAAACAGCATTTTCGAAAATTATAAAAGTAGAAAAATAATTGAAATAAATAACAAAAATTTAGGGAATAATTATAATTAATTTGAATAGAGAATTTCGAGAAAAATTCTAAATCGGATGCAGTTTACAATGTGTCTTGGGTAAAAAAAAAAAATTAAAGTTGAGCGGATCATTTCCAGCACTCAATGAGACGTGCTACATCCGGAAAAACACCGATTTACACATTAAAACATCCAACCGTGATTTTTTGGTCACCATCGAGAATTGAACCTGAGATCCTGGAATACCAAAACAATGACTTTACTTACTGTGCAATCGATATGATTGCCGCCTGACTCCACATAAATGGCAATATCAATCGAGGATACCAAATTACGTCTCAACCATTTCTGTCATCCACGATGGGTACACGCTGCAATGATCAGGGAGACGAACGGAAATATTCACATTCAGTTTATCACGGAAGACTCCAGCACCTAATTTTGCAGTCGAGATTCGCCAGTTTCCACTGAGATACGGCTGATAGTCATATAGCTGCATTTGCCGCCATCTTCTTACCATATATATTGACTGGGAGACAACAAACATAAACATAAACTCTGAGACGCGTGTCGATGGAATTCTCAGCGCCCGCTTATAAGAATACAGGCCGTTCTTTGCATTTCTCAATTGAATTCCTGTGACGTATTTTTTCAAGAGCTAGTCACCACACACTCCCATATCAAACATAACTATAGGTCTTATAATCGATGAGTTGTTTTAAACGTCCGCTGATATGATTCGGTCCGAACCAGCCGATTTATAAATTTTGAAACCTTTAAGTGCCCATAGCATCCGCGTTTTAGTTACGATTTCCTGCATGCTGAATGAATATGTTTCTCGATAATCCTCTGTCGATTAGTCAAAGCTTCCCGATGATAAGATTTCTTTAAAGATTTCTTACAGCTGTCCAGAAACCATCCGGTTTAATTAAACAACTGGGACTGGTTAGGTTAGTAGAAAATAGTAGAAAATATCTTCCTAAGGTCTTTTTATATCAATCATTTTACGTCATTCTTATAGGAGTCCCGATCCTGAGCTTCTTTCATTCTTTTGGTTTTATTAAAGGCGTTCCTGGACAACTTTCGGGACCTATCGAAGTTCCGTGGGCCATCATGTTGGTTTTGTGCTTGCCTCTAGGCTTTACTATAGGACAAGCAACATTAAAGGGCCGGTTGCAGCCGCTTGTGATAGCGTCCACTATTCTATTGAGCTCCTCCACTGTCGCTGGCGGCTCTGAAGTCCCTGGCAGCAATAATATTTTTAATATTTTCCTATATTTGCTCCAGTTTGTTCTGCTGGGAATCCTAATTCCAGAGAGTTTATTTTCGCTCGCCACCCGCCATTCTCTGACCATATGATATATATTATGCGATGCGAGGGTTAGATCAAGAACCTATTTCTATTAACAAATGTGGGTTGTCCCCCATTATTACCAACTTAGTATTTAATAAGTAGTCAAAAAATAACCCATCTCGTTCGTTGAAGTTGATGCTACCCCAGATTGTGTGATTTGGCTGCTGCCAACCTCCAGGCTGACTGGAGTTATGTTACTCACATTGAGTACGTAGAAAAATCCTTTTCCAAGAATACAGGATATGATTTTTCCAGACGTGCTTTAGAATATTAGTTTATACTCCTTCATTGTGAGGCCACATATTCTGTTCTGTATCCATGGTTCTTTTTTGACGAACGCACCAAATTAAATTAAAAAAACAACATGAATTGTAATTTGCCGTTAAGTTACAAAGCAGGCTGTGTAATATTTATTTGTTTTAAATCAGTCGTTTGCAAAATGTCATCAAATCAAGAGATAGTTCGCAAACAAATTGTGCAATTTTATTTGGAAAATCAAAGTTTCACTACAAATCTATCGCAAAAAAGCTAATTCTACATATTCTACCGTTAGAAAGACTATAATTCGGTTTATGGAGACTCAGAGCGTGAATAGAAAATTTGGAACAGGCATATTGAGCCATATTGAGCCATATTGATAAAAAATTGGAAACTAAATAGGTGCGCGTTTTGAAAAACAATCCAAACCTATCTCTGAGGGATTAAGCGAAAAAAAAATAACACAAATCATGTGCGAATTCTTCGAATTAAAAAGAGGTGTGATTTTCGATCGTTCAGTAAATACAAAGTACCACGGCGTGAAGATAAACAACAAGCTACGGCAATCCGACGAAGCCGAATGCTGTACAAACTTTTGGTGGACAAAAAAGATGATTGTTTGGTAATCGATGACGAAACCTACGTTAAAGCTGATTTCAAATCTCTGCCAGGTAACCAATATTATTCTGGAAAGGATAAACTGAGTGTCGACATGAAATTTAAAATTATCCAACATGAAAAGTTTCCGAAAAAATATTTGGTTTGGCAGGCTAATTTGCCAATATGGCTCTAGAAGTGCTCCGTTCATCACGCAAGGGACAATATCTTCGGAAAATTACATTAAGGAGTGCCTCCAAAAGCGGCTCTTGCCTTTTTTTACGTGGGCACCAAGTTGGTACTTTGTTTTGGCCTGATCTAGCGTCATGTCATTACTCTAAAAAAACATTAGAATGGTACGAATCTAACAACGTGTGTGTTGTTCCCAAATTTGCCAATCCGCCCAACTGTCCTGAACTTCGTCCAATCGAACGATATTGGGCAATAATGAAAACTAAATTGAGAAAGACCCACAAGGCAGCAAAGGATATGGAAGATTTAAAAAAAAAATGGATAAAAAGTACGAATTTGGTTCCAAATTTATCTGTGCATGCCTTAATGGTGGCCGTCCGCTTCAAAGTTCGACTTTTCAGCCGGCAATTAATTAATAAATAGCTTAGATGGTTTTTCATTAATAACAAATATGTAGAAACATAATGGAATAAAGAAATTAAAAAATTCGTTGTTGTTTATGAAATACTTATTGGCTTTTTAGAATTTATAAATTTTACTGTACCACGTCTTATTATGTTAAACCTACTAACCGCTTTGTATTCTCCGCTGCCGCATGCTAATATTTACTGGTGCTCGTGGATTCATCGGCATCGTCCATATCGCCCCTTTTGGTACTCATTTCCGAGATATTGGTAGCTCCTTCCTCAAGCGAGTCCGACAGGTAATACTTGTTAGACACTAGGGAAAGATGTTACATCGGAAGCCTTCATTTGTTGGTGTACCATCTCTCTCTGCACAACTGCACCTTATGTAGACAGGTTGCCGTTTTCCACAGGTTCCCCTGTACGCGACTCAGCCTCGTCTTTTTGTAAACTCTGAGAGTAATGGACCCAAAACCGAACTCGATTAGTCCCTTAGTTTTAGCAAAAGAAGCCAGGGACTCCTTGTTAATCACCACTGTGCATAATCTCGAGTTCTCTCGTCTGGGCTAGCCGGTTCAGTTGGTAGACAAACGTCCGCCGCAACCTCGCACCTGCCACACCTTCCCTCGACTACTGCCTTCTTGTACAGATCGATTGATCTGAAATCAGAGCACGCCATTAATTTAACGCGCCCTTGGTACCATCCCATATCTCTACAGGTTGGAGGAGGTCTTGAATTTTTCCTCAGAAAATACTGCGTTGTACATACCAACCCATTTTTCCAATGTGATTAGTACCAACGCCTGCTCCTTCACATTGTCGTTAAACAGCTTAGGTTTATGCATCTTGTGAGGGGTATGTGAAGGTATAGATTGTCTATAAATTATAACTACTGATGTTAATAAATAATATAGACTTTTATATTTTAATATCGCAACACAAGAAAAACATAAGTAATTTTGCAATATTTTATTTATATTTTGTATTTGAGTATTACAGCTGTCAAAAAGCTACAGTTTTCTTCCTAATAATTAACATATCCATACAAACCGCCTTAAAGTAAAACAAAAGTATATTTGGTAGTTTAGATCAAAATATTGGACCGGTATAGATTTTTGTGTGACTGCCTCCAGATACAGACAGTTGCTTCGATTTTAAGATTTCTTTATGAATTTAGTGCACGCAGAATCGTCCATATCTATTGTCAAGTTTTTGTATCCAGTATCTATTGAATGCAATTTTAAAGGCTCTGCGTGCACACGAGTACGTCTAGTTTTATTTATATACTAACATAAGAAACACACAATGGGGGCTGAACTTAATATATGTATATATATAGGACATATATGTATGTACAATACAATAATGTGACATTTATGGCAACCATAACAAAATTAACAAGGGGGAAAAATTATTATTAAATAAAACCATTCTTTACAATAAAATTATACGTTTCCTAGATTATGTACTTGCATGAAGGCAATAATAAAATTACAATTTCTTTATTTTACAAATCAATAAATTTTATGTTACGAAACGAAGTAAATTAATGTATTTATACGAGTATACGAGTGTGTGCCCCAATTTAAAGATGTTTCCCAAGAATCGCATATTTTTTATAATTATTCCTTAATCTTTTGTAATTTACCTTTTTTATTTATAGTTAAATGTTCTCCTGTGATATTGTTGTCCGCATTACTTTCTGCCTGACTTCATGTACAATATTGTCTTGAGAAAAAGAGAGCGAATTTAGTTGCTTACATTCTTGTTTATATTTAAATTATTTATCCGGCTCAGGTGGACACATTTTCGTTTTGTTTCCTTGGGTTAAGTCTCGTTGCTTGTATATTAACGTCCTTAAATTACAACATACAAATTATTTAATTTCTTTAAGCAAAATCTACAACATGTTGATATAATTATGGTTCAACTATACATACATAGTATATGTTGTAATCATGCAGTGAATTCAAATTTTTATTATTGCTAATTACGATTTTATTGTATGAAACACTATTTCATCATATACTCGTACTATATACATATATAGTAAAAGTATAGTAAATTTAAGCAAAAAAATTATTGCATATATGAAAGAAAGGGTGGAGCGGATTCAATCGATCGCAAACACGATTTTCCCCAAGACGTGAACCACCGCCGAACTATACATTTAGAGTTCAAAACAAAATCAATTGGAAAAAGTTTATCAAATTTTTGTATAATCATAAAAACACAGAAAGCAATAAAAACCCTTCATGAATAATTACATTCAAATCCAGAAATCAAATTGAAGTTGCAAACATGAGAAATAGCGTGTCAATGTATATTACAAAAAAAAAATGGTTATGGAACATAACCTAAAGGAAATTGTTGTTAAAATGACAAAATGAATTGTAAAAATATAGTTACGTTACAAAGAATGAATTACGTTGATTTCAAGACTATATATATACAGCAAGTATGTCGTACGGAATTAGTTTAAGTACATAAATGATCGATCGATGTATAGGGATTGTTGAATTAAAATATACCGCGACATCAAAATGTAATCGAATTGCCGACACTTTTAAGGTTGAAATTCGCAAATGTAAGAATTTATAAATCTTCTGTAATTGCTTATATAATTTGACCTATAGGCTAGCTTAGGTTAAGATTGGGTGTAGCTGTACCCCTGAGCTTTACATGAACAATTGAATACCTCTGATGTCGATTTCAATAGTCGTCTAGATGGTGGAGTCTCATTAGTTTCATTCTGTTTTGTGCTATACGAAGACAGGTATACAAAGCAGGTGGAACACTGTTTCTTCCTCCTCTTCATCTTCGCTGCTACGACAGTAATTGTATGAGGGAACATCCAATCTATCTGGCGGGATCTGGATCGGTCTAGTTTACGTTACGTTATACCATGAGGCATGTAGTGCTTTGACGGCCCTGGCCTTCAACTTCTACATTCCCCTCAGCTAAGGCAATTCTGAATTTAAGCGTTTAAAATGGCCATCCAGACCACAAACCCATATAACAGTATGGGTCTGACTGCTAAACCATAGAGCAGTGTACGATATACGGCTTCAGTTCCCACCTCTTTCTAATGGTTTGTTTTACAAGAATAGAGCGCTATAGTATCTTCCTTTACTCTCTAGAAGATTTTTGGTTTACTCCTTAGTTGGCTGTCCACAATAACCACAATGGTTAAGCTGGTGCCATTTATGGTTGGTGGATCTTAGGAAGTTTGTGGCTGGCAGTAAAGACCAGCCGTGAAAATTAATGGTACCGATTATAACGGCCTTTTAAATCACCTCACGATCATACCATTTGGATTGTGCAATGCATCGCAAATATGCACCGAGTGATTCCATACCGACATCACGAATAAGTCTTTATTTATTTAGATGACCTGTTACTTACTTCCGCCACCCTAGATGAACATTTCGATCTGCTCAGTGTGGTTGTCGGGTTAATTAAAAATACGGGAATGACTATAAACGTTGAAAAAGGTCGATTTATGCTTATAGAAGTTAAATACCTGGGCTACTTGATTGGTGTATTATGTTTGCGGATTAACCCTGAAAAGGTAAAGGCAATTGAAGAATACCCTACTCCTAAAAATACTAAGCAGGTCAGACGATTCATGGTGAGATGTGCGGTTGTTATTGACGTTTCATTAATAAGTTCGACACACTTTTCATTAATAAGTTCCACGCACAAGTAGGGCGTAAAATGGAAATGACCAGACGCAGCCGATGAGTCGTTCATCTATATACAGTGTGAAGGCAGTATACCACTGGAGTAGGAAGCATGCTATTTCAGCTAAAAGTAAATGCCACCGGAGAAGCACGACCAATATCGTTCATTTCTCAGACGCTAAATGCAGCTCGTTGGAGTTTAAAATTGCAATTTTGAGATAGGCAAAATCTATCTCAAGTGTTTAGTGAAGAATCAGTAATTCTGTCATCTATTACAGTGGAGCCAGAGAAGCCTTAAAATTCTACTGTGGGGAAAATTCGGATGTCACCAAACCGCTCTATATATATACTAACCTAGATTTGCCAGTTTCGAGGACCCCGAATACTATAGCTAAGTTAACAATTAATAATTGTCAAATTTGTAAAATGAATAAATCGGTCAACTTCCCGATGCTATATATATATAGATCTGTTGGAATCGTAGCCATGGTCCAAGAAGGATATGTGTATATTCTAATCATTTTCGATCATTCAAAATTTGTACTACTAAAACCTCTACGGGAAGCATCAGCCGCTCTGAATTTTCTCGAAAATTATGTATTTTTTTATGATGTCCCGTAATTATCACTATTTATAATGGTAAACAGTTTGGTTTCACATTATTTCAGGAGCTTTTGTGTAAATATGGAGTAGAGCACATTCGTTCCCCAGTGTAATGTTGTCCATGGATTAACTAAATTCTCCCCTCGTTATGTCGTTTTTGGACAACTTAAAGGGTGTTTTTTTAGAGGTTCACATAACTTTGAGTTGGCAACACTGCTTTATTTGACAACCCATTTAACAGCTGATAGTTGATTTTTGATTAGTTTGGTTTGACATTTCATTATGGATAGACTTACATCAGAGCAATTTTTTTTATCAAAATAATTATTCTGTTCGTCAAACTTATCGTGCACTTCGTCCATTTTATGGCGTAAATAATCGTCCTTCAGAGCGGCTAATTCGACAAATTCTAACAAATGTTTGTTTTCGGACGACGTTTAGTCTTAAGATAATGTTCATCCCGTGAGACGCCGAACAGTACGCACTGAAGAAGCTGTAGCCGCTGTGCAGGAAAGCATTGAAGAAGATCCAAATCAATCAATTCGTCGCCGTTCTCAGCAACTGGGGTTGTGGCCTTCCACTTTATGGAAGATTTTACGAAAGGATCTTTGCTTAAAAGCTTTCAACTTGTGTAGGAATTAAAGCCAAACGACCATCGTATGCGCCACCAATTCGGCGAATGGGCTGAAGCACAAATTGATATTGATGTTGAATATTCATTCAAAATGTTGTTCGCCGATGAAGCCCAGTACACAAGCTTTTATCGAAACACCATAACATCCACAGAAAATTACTGTTGGTGCGCTTTATGGGCTGGCGGAGTCATTGGTCCATATGTCTTCAAAAACGATGGTTACTGTCAATGGTGAGCGGTATAGGGACATGATTAAAAATTGTTTCGTACCTCGATTGGCTGGCATTAATCTTGCTGACATGTGGTTCCAACAGGACGGAGCCACATGCCACACAGCGCGCGCTACAATTGATTTACTCAAAGAAGCTTTTGATGAAAGAATAATTTCGCGTAATGGTCCAATTAATTGGCCACCAACATCGTGTGATTTAACCCCATTGGATTATTTTCTTTGGGGTTATGTAAAGTCACTTGTCTACGTCGATAAACCAGAGACATTTGGAAGAGTTATTGGCGAAATACGGCCACAAATTCTGCGAGAAGTTTGTGAAAATTGGTGTTTTAGATTGCGCCTTGTACGCGCCAGCCGTGGCTGCCACATGGCCGAAATCATATTTAAACATTAATGTCATAAACTTTTCTATCCAATACTGTCCAAGACTGTTTCATTGATATTAAAAATATATTTTTATGTTTTATTATGATTTAAACTTGTGTAACTCTATAAAAAAAACACCCTTTATATGACACGGCATGGGACCGAAAACAAATTAAGTATAGACTCCTCTCAATACCTGACGAGAACAAAGATTATGCTATATCAAAATCTGACCGTTCGAGATTGATTCGAGATTAGATTCAGCATCATCTCAAAATCGCGTATAACCGTTCTGCAAAACATTTCAATCTGCGCAGCTGAAACCGCGAATTAGTGGGTTTTCACTTTGCTCAAAGTTTCGAAGAATGTAATAGCAACATCATCTGTGAAAGTAATTATCTTGAAACCTGGTCGTGCTAGGTTTAGTCGTATACAATTCGGCTGGTGGACGTCCCAGATGAGCTGTCACGACCCTACCTCTAAACAATTGATCTATCTAGTTTCTGAGTGGCATACGTACCCCCAAGCATAAAAATACCAGAGGGATGGCCGCCGGTCTGACATAATAAGGGAGTGGAAAGCTGTTTCCACCTATCTTCCCTTACTGCATGCATGTACAGATTTCGACAGGCTCGGAATGGAAAGACTATCAGATAGTATTTTACGCCGCCTTGCCGCCTCAGAAGGTTCCTATATATTTTACCACTTGTACCGCTTTTACCAATTCACAGCGGAGTTTGTTTTCTCAGCTTTTTTGAAGTCTTCGTGCATTTTGAACGAGTGCTTTGGAGTGCTTTCACCGCTGAACCAAAGATTCCGTGGCTGTCTTACAGTGGTGGAGATAATAGGGTGGCGAGTGAAGAGGAAAATTAAAAATTAAGAATGCAAATGATTTGTAAAATGGATTAGCTAAATGTCCGGGCTGTGTGAGTTTATTAGGTTTTAACATACTAATGACTAGACTAGAGACTATATGTAAATGGTAGCGCACACAAATGGTTATTTCTGTGCGGCCCTATGCTTTTACAGTGCAATAGCTGAAAGCATAAAAAAATTTAAAACCATAATGGATTAATTAGAACACTCACTGGTTTGTTATATTTTAAAAACATCTAAATGTATTATTCGTATTCCCAGTTTTACTAAAAAGAATAGTCGATTGCTTGTAGAAACAGGTCACCGAATGAACACCATTACGACCGGAGCAGGTCGTAATGGTTTTCATTGTCGTATTATTCAAATTGATTGTTTCAATTCTCGCGATTATTTAGACCTCACCCGTAGTAATCTTAACAATCGCTTCAACCAAGTTTTAGCAGAGGCTACAACTTTACATGGTCCTTTGAGCCAGATCCAACAACATAAGCCGGATTTAATAACATAAGCTGAATTTAACAACATAAGCTACAATTATTCGAGTCTTTACATCAACTCATCAATGAAATGGATAAACTACTGCAAAAGAACGATGAGACTGGCACAAAAATAAATACTTTAGCCAGAAACTACCACAAGGATGGAGATATACGAAAGACTAAATCGTATCTCGAATGAAAGATAGAGGAGTTAAAAAAGCTCTTCGCCGAATTTCTGGCCGCAGATGAGCAGATACTATCGATGGATCCTCCAATCAAAGAGGATCATCCGTACAGAGCAATGCGGATTACAATTGCCGAAACAAATAAGGATCTACTTTATGAGATGGGTCAGCTCCTGAACAACGGTCCACCACTAACACCAACAGTGCCATTAGTATCATTGTCCAGTGCAGACAAACAAACGCATTTTGACTTCCCTAGCAAGGAAATGATGAACAAGGAAATCAACGAAAGTAAATCTGCGGCAATTCAACAAAAGCAAACGAGTACGAGTAGTTCAATAGAAGCCAAAAATAAAAGGGAACAACAACATAAAATTACTCAAGAGACAAGACGTCCTCATGCGCCAAATGTATCAAAAATTGGCGTCAATAAATTATGCCTTAGCAACCAACAACATATCTAAGGAATATGTTAGTCTTAAAATAAGACAATTAGAAAAGGAGATGGAGGAAATCGCAGCCCAACATACAAAATTATTAGTAGAGCTGGAAGAAGCCGAACAAACCTCCAACTACTTTAGGGAAGATTATTATGGCAAACTTCAAGAAAGAATAGAAGATGCAATGATCAAACTACAACAGGTTCGTTCCCAAACAACAACCACGGCAGAATCAGCAGCGCAAGTGAAATTGCCTAAGGTAGAAATACCAATCTTTTATACGGTGATTATGATCGGTGAGAAACATTCAACGATATATTCACTGAGCTGATCCACCAAGACAACAAACTATCAGATACAGTAAAGATGACGTATCGGAAATCACACCTGCAGAAGGGAGCAGCGCATATTTTTAGTCACCTAACAACAACTGGTGACAATTACCAAACCGCTTGGAACATAATCCTAGCAAGGTACGCAAGGTACAACAACGTGCGTTTCCTGGCAAACCATCAATTTAATGCATTATTGTCATTGGCGACAATTCAGATAGCATCCGCCCAAGCAGTGAGAAACTTGCATGATACGGCACGTGAAATATTACAAAATATAAAGCGGCTAAATATGGATTCGCCCTTTGAGGCATTCGTGGGTTTCGTCTTAAACAAAAAATTGGACCCAGAAACCATTAGGATTTACGAAACAACTATAGAGAAGCCCAGAGAAATTCTTCAACTGGAAGATTTCTTTCGATTCCTGGAGAGAAGGTTTCAATCTTTGGAAACCATAGGCAATCATAGAGCAACAGCAATATGACCTCAAATGCAGTATATACCACCGTTGAAATGAGTGAATACAGCCATGTTAACCAAAACATGTTGGGTGGAAGGTGCAATTCAAAAAGATGTCAACATTAAAACAAGCAAGGCTTGTCAGCTCAGCCATCTTCTGCATACGCTGTTTAAGCCAGCATCAAGGAAGAAATTGTCAGGCAGAAACTTATATCGTGTGTCAAGGTCAACATCACACTCTTCTGCATAGCAATAATATGGCATCAACCAACAATGGTAGCGCAAACTCTCATAGTCAAACAACAAGGTCCCGTACTGCTACCAACAGCAGTGGTCAGAGTAGCAACAGTCACTGGAAAACCCAATACAATAAGGGTACTAATTAATTATGGGTCACAAGCAACTTTAATATCATCAAAAGCTGCCAATCTACTAAACATTAAGAAGAAAAAGGCACATATCAACATTTCAGGCATTGGCGGTACCTAGGCAGGAATCTGCAGACATACAATCAACATAAAATTAATGCCAAGATTCAATAAGAACTTTAGCTTAGACATTGAAGCCTTAGTGCTCAACAACTTAACTCAACAACTACCCGCAGTTTCCATTGATACAACCAACTGGTCCCATCTTCAAAATCTAGAACTTGCAAATCCACAAGATAACCAACCTCAACCAATTGACCTGGTACTCGGGGCAGATCATTACACGTCGATTGTAACCAGCAGCATCATCAAAAGTGGATACCAGGAGCCTATGGCACAAAACACGGAATTTGGATGGATAATAGCTGGTAGCATGGGCAACATGGACGATAGTAATAGAACAACAATGGTGACCACTAAAGGAATCGAGGAGCAATTGAAGTTGCTCGTGAAGAACGACAATATTCCTGAAAAACGAAGCCACACCGCAGAAGAAACCCATTTTAAAACCACCGTAGTAAGGGGTACAGATGAAAAATGTATAGTAAGGATTCCATTCAACGACAACCCTAACACGCTAGGGGAATCGTGAAAAAGAGCCGTTGCTAGGTTATTACAAATCGAAAGAAGATTTATGAAGGATCCAAACTACAAAAAACTTTATCATAAATTCATGCAGGAATACATCGATTTAAACCACATGGAGTTGATCTAGGAAAGACGGAACGACGAACAAGCTGAAAACACATATTACATACCTCGTCATTGTGTGATCAAAGAAGGCAGCACTACAACCAGACTTCAAGTAGAAGTGATCCTTCTCAGCCAATCAACGCTTACAGATTAAACAAAGTAACGTATGGAACATCCGCAGGCAACTATTTGGCAGTAAGAGCACTATTACAACTAGCCCAAGAAGGAGCCAGTACCCATCCCACAGCAGCTAACATCATCTCAACAGACTTTTATGTCAATGGAGGAGGCACTAATAGCACTAAACGAATTACGAGAGCTCACAGCCCAAGGTGGATTTCAGTTAAGAAAATGGACATCCAACAAAATCGAAATAACGAAACAAATTCCTCACGAGCAACTGGCCGATGGAAACATTAAAATCAAACTAAACGACTGCCTCAAAACAGCCCACAAAACGATCATTGCTCTCCGATTCATCAAAGTTATTTGACCCTCTAGGATGGCTATCACCAACAACAATTATTGCCAAAATTATGATGCAGGAAGCATGGATGACCGGAATAAATTGGGATGACCAGTTACCAGCAAAAATACGAACCGTATGGCTTAGCTGTAAAGACGAGCTAATCGTAATTTTTAACATAAAAATACCGAGATGGCTGAACACCAGAACAGAAGAACAAACAGAATTGCACGGATTTGCTGACGCATCAGAACAGTATTGTTAGCAAAATTATTAAAACACGTCCAAAACATCATGCAATTTCAGAACATTAAAACATACGCATGGTCCGATTCCACCATCACACTGTGCTGGATCAAAGGCGACCCAAGCCGTTTTAAAACATTTATAGCAAACAGAATCTCGGCCATCAAGGAGACATTTCCATCGACAACATGGCAACACATTAAATCGGAAGATAACCCAGCGGACATGGCTTCACGTGGTATAACACCAAGCGAACTCATCAATAATAATTTATGGTGGCACGGGCCGCAGTCCTAACAACAACATTGCACTGGGAGACAGTCTTGGCTAGCAACTCAGATGACGAGCTACAAGAAGAACAGAAACAACTGTTACCGGAACTTGAAGAGATAGTAGTGATTGCAACCATGATAAAAGAATCTCACTTTCTCTCAGACGTATTTAACAAGATCTCATCATACAACAAGATAAGACGCATAGTTGCATACTGTTTGCGATATACCGATAACAGTAGGCACAAAAATATCTACAAGGAGTCACTAACAGTACAAGAATTAATATTAAAGTTAAGCCAAGGGCAAAATTTCAACCAGGATATTGAATGCATAAAAAAATCAAAGAAGCTATACACAATGGCAGCAAATTAGCATCATTACACCCAGAATGCGATGACAAGGGGCTATTATGCGCGATGGGACGTTTACAAAATTCCAATTTGCCCATTGACAGCAAGCGACCTATAATTCTCAGTAAAAACAACGTAATCACGCAAAGAATTATCGAGGAAGCCCACCAAAAGACATTGCATGGTGGCACATAATCAACTTTAGCTCTCCTGAGCTAATGATTGGATCATTGACGGCAGACGCACTGTGAGACAAATTATCAATAAATGTGTAACGTGTTTCCGGCACAAACAAACCAATATGAAGCAATTGATGGGCAGATTACCACCATCAAGAGTAAGGCCGGGAAGACCTTTTGCAAAAACGGGAATTGACTATGCGCGGGTCCTATCCAACTATTACTAGCAAGTAACAAGGATAAAAAACGTGTGAGACAAGGTCTAATGGCCGTGGACGCTCCTCGTGGAATTATACATCCCGCCATACTTACTCCAACTCTATTAAACAGAGAGCTACAGTTTATTCGCCATCACGTGCCAGCTTTCATTACAATCCCAGGACACAATCTCTACGATCTCACTTATGTGTATAAAAGCATGAAAACCCGAACTAGGGTAACACAACGGAGTGTAATAATTGAAATCACATTACCGCTTGCCTTTACGTGGGTCTATACCCTCTGTCAGTAATACCTCTTCCAGATATTCCAGAACCAGTGGATTTACGCTATACCCAATGAAACGATAGTTGAACCGCATAAGTTTCATCCGGGATCCGGGCTGGTAGAGATCAGCCCAGGATATGCTAAGGGCCGCTGAATCGTTAATCATAGCGACAGGAACAGCTCACAACAACATCAGAAATGCGTTTCATAATTCACCGGTTTTGTTACATGAGGGAAATCATCTAAGAGATTCTAATGCACGAGTCCAAAACAAAATGAAAGAAACTCAGCAGGTCAAATTGTAGACTGCGCCAATAACAACTAATTTGGAAAATCAAACCACGACGTTGGAGCAGAATGAAATTTTTCCGCCGAATCAGAGCGTACACCATGTACATCACTATGCAATGATCCATCTAATATTTTGGAGTGGGTATCTAGGGCATAAGATGCGTGTGTAGAAGAAAAACATCAAACAATTCCAGGCCACCATTGCCACTACCACCGGTAGAAACGAGCGCTGTATAATCTCACCACCAACAACTAACCCCTCTAATACCTAAAAAATTACACAATCACCCGGGAGTATGTTTAGTTCACTAAACAGGTCATACAGGTTTATATCGGGTGTTTCTTTTAAACTGAGACGATCAAATATCTCGAAAAATAGCCACTCTACGGAAAAAATGTCCATAATCAAAATTTAATCATACCGCGGGGGAAATACATTAGTGCAAAAAAAATAGTCCCCCATCCGCGCTTTGTAGGTGGGGCGGGGGTAACTTTTAAACTAAGATAGGAAGCCATATTTTTTATTGCAGATACGGATTCTACGACTAAAAGTACGTATGATTTGAATGAAATATTTTGTTCGGTTCATGATAGATGGCGTTGTAATCGACGAAATTCAATTTTTTCAATTTCTCCTTCTTAGAACACACGCATTCGATTCTGCCATACGTTTGAAATAAAAAACATCACGTTTTCATAGGAAATACTCGAAATTCGTCGTTTCGTAAATCTAAAATAAGTGTTCAAAATGATGGCCTGCGACTTCAATGCACTTATTAATCCGCATTTCAAATGATTGTACACAACTGAGAAGTGTGTCTGGTTGAATTTCAGCACACGCATTTCTGATTCGCTGAATCATGTTCTCACGTATTGTCGGTTTTTGTGTGTAAACTTTGTTTTTGAGGTAGCCCCACAAAAAAAAATCTGGCGCAGTAAGATCTGGTGATCTGGCGGGCCAATTTATCTGACCAGCTCTACCGATCCAGCGACCATTGAAATCACGATCAAGAATTTCACGTGCCATCAACGAATAGTGAGCAGGACAACCATCATGTTGAAACCACATGTTCCGTCTCACTTCTAAGCTCAAATTTTCAAGTAATATTGGCAGTTCATTTTCCAAAATGTTTCGGTACATTTGACCATTCAAGTTGCCTTCAATAATGTGGGGGCCTATGAGTTTGTTGCCAATTATTCCACACCACACGTTGACAGTCCAAGGACGCTGATGTTCAACTTGACGAAGCCAGTGCGGATTTGTAACACTCCAATAATGCATGTTGTGTCGATTAACCGTTCCATGGTTTGTAAAAGACGATTCGTCGGAGAACATTACCCAACGAAAAAAATTGGGGTTTTGTTGTATTTGTTCACGTGCCCATTGACAAAAAGTTACCCGATTTTGGAAATCAACGCCATGAAGATCTTGGTTTAAAGACACATGATATGGATGATACTTGTGCCGTTTTAAAATTCTCCAAACACTGGTAAGGGGCAATCCGGAATCGCGAACTATTTCTCGTATACTAATATGATGATTATGAGCCACTGCTGCCAATACAGCAATTTCATTATTTTCTCCAGTGACTGTTGCTCTACGGGTCCTCTTTTTCGGTTGAACATTTCCATCAGTAATAAATTGTTTGATAGTACGGCCAAATGAAGCACGTGAACGAATCCTATCCGGAAAACGTTGAGCGTAAATAGCAATAGCATTTTCAATATTTCTGCCAGCTTCTCCATAAACCAGAACCATTTAAATTGTCTCTGGCACAGTTAAACGCTCCATTCTAAAGTATTTTGTCGTTTATTTTGAAATTACGAAAAACATGAAGATAAGAAATAACACAAACGTTAAATGTGATTTACAAAACTGAATAAATTGTTTTGATGACGAATTTCGAGTATTTCCAATGAAAACGTTATGTTTTTTATTTCAAACGTATGGCAGAATCGAATGCGTGTGTTCTAAGAAGGAGAAATTGAAAAAATTGAATTTCGTCGATTACAACGCCATCTATCATGAACCGAACAAAATATTTCATTCAAATCATACGTACTTTTAGTCGTAGAATCCGTATCTGCAATAAAAATATGGCTTCCTATCTTAGTTTAAAAGTTACCCCCGCCCCACCTACAAAGCGGGGGTGGGGGACTATTTTTTTTGCACTAATGTATTTCCCCCGCGTTATGATTAAATTTTGATTATGGACATTTTTTCCGTAGAGTGGCTATTTTTCGAGATATTTGATCGTCTCAGTTTAAAAGAAACACCCGGTATATCATAATATTTGTACATATTATATTACATACATTACATATGTATGTACATATTTTGATTTTATATAAAAAAAAACAGAATGCATAGCAAAAATGCTAAATGTACACAAAATTAATTTAATTTTGCCATATAAACCGAAAAAATCTATTTAATAAAACAGAATTAAAATTATTATTCAAATTGATTGTTTAAATTCTCGCGATTATTAAGACCTCACTCATAGTAATCTTAACAATCGCTTCAACCAAGTTTTAGCAGAGGCTACAACTTTACAATCAGTTTGCAATTAGTATATACAGATTAATGCAATTGAAACATGTGGTTGACACGATTGTGTGTGAAACACGATTTCAACAATTTTAAACCTGCAGAACGAAACAAGCGTATACCTCCGGCCGAAGGTACCAAATTCTCTTGTAAGTTTTAGGGATCACTTGACAACTTGTTTACCAATTTTTCAGTGCTTATTAGAGACCGATTAAACAGCTAGAACGTGCCGTACGACATAATTGGGGAATTCGTTCTAAAAACTGTAGTGGCACATATATAGAAATATATATTTATACATAAATTACAATAATTTGTTTATTGCCTCTCTACAAACAGTAAACATTGTACTATTGTAATATCTTCATCCACACAAAGACTTTAAATTATCCATATACCAATCGTAATCCATTTCTAATCAAATTGCAAAAAAAAAAAAATCTCAACAGAACGATTTAAAATTTACAAAAAAAAAAAAAAAAAAAAAACTCAAATGAAATGAAAATATATACATTGAAAACTAAAATTTTCCATCATCATCAGCAGCATCACAACTCTGAATCGAAAAACAAGAATCAAGACAAATTATCGAAAAATGGGGGTGGGTGGTTCAAATGTATATATACACACATATTATGTAAAAATAGTATGAGACACTTGAGGTTTGAAAAGGAATCAAATCGACTAAGCATCAGGTAGTTTATTTTATATTTTTGGTTTGGTTCTTCTTTTCTGTCTGGTATATATGTATAGTATATCTGTGTGCGCTGAGTGATATTGTTAAATATTCAGGTCATGTTGGTTTTTTATGCAATCAAAATCAAATCTGGTTGTTGTCGATACCGACTTGTGTTATACATATACATATGCTCGTACTATATCCGCCCGAAAAATTATTCACCCCTACCTAATCGATTATCTATTTCGATATATAATAAATACATACATACAGACATATATACGTACATATGTGCATATACAATATAAACGTTGTTTCAATAATATCCAAACGACGTACATCGATATGATATGGATTTTTGATTTTTATGATTGTTGTATTAAGATGATAATCATGAATATTATTGTTTATATAGATAGCTATATAGTGTTTATTATTATCACAGCGAACAATAAAAACAGAATTCAGTATGCATTCCATCAACATTTCACCCGTACAAAATTTTAAGATATATCGATTTCGTATTTAATTTAGAGCATATCAGTCCAAACAAAATCTATTAAAATTGATTTGCTATATAATTAATCCAGGGGGGAGGGGACTACAGGTTAATATCCCTTCGTCGTTAATAGTCGCAATTTTATGATTCACAACACATAATTAAAAATAAACTTTATTTGGGGCACTGTAAAACCTATTTAAACCGTATATATAAATTATATTAACGATTTCTGTCTTTAATTTAATTACTTATATGTGTGATATGGTTGCATGCGGTTTAGTTCACCAATCAATCCATCCGTATATAAATACATTAAAATTAGTGTATCCTTCTATGTTGTATATATGTACATCGTACATCCTTGGACATCGCAAAATAAAAAATATAAAATTATTTTATTTTCAATTTAAAACAGATCTTCATTTTATTTTAAAACAGCTAAAAGATTATGTTCACGATAATGATGGTCTCCATATAAGATAAAACAGATGGAATTCGATTGATAGCCTTTTTGCAAAATTCGATTTACTCTTAGTACTTGGAAAATTATATTATGTATTTACAATTTTTTACGGTTATTATCCAGCGCAATAAAAGTTTATTAACACCAAAATTGGAAATAAATACATAAAAATTGTTGTAAATTAAATGTATTATTACTAACACAAAATTTTATTATATATTTTAGAAGTACATACATATGTATAGTACATACATACATATACGTCATTATGTTGTTAAATGTTTGGGTTCCTTCGCAAAAAAAATATTTACAATTATTTTATGCACTTCCGCAGGACCATGAATATATTCACAAAGTTATAATAAAAATACTCGTACTCAAACTGAACAATTTAAAATCAAACTGTGCGTCGTGTATTTTACAGAATATTTAATGGCCAACCATAATTAAAATAAACCAAATAAGAATCAATTCTTAAGAGAGCGGAAAAGTTACTGTATCTGTATTCTAATCAATTACCAAATCCCCCAATTATGTCGATTTTAATCGTTGCGGGGTTTGGACGTGAAATCTATAAAGTAAGCGATAAAATAAAAATAAAATAGTCAAAAAGTGCATTGATAGTAGTTTCTTTTTTAATTATTTTTTTTTTAAATTATTTTATATACACTCCCGGCCAAAATTATTGGGTCGATAAGTGTTTTTTTTAATTAAGGTGGTAATTCAGACTGGCCTCTATGACTTCTGAGGAGGGCCATCTGGTGCATAAAAAAAGAGCCTCCACCTATAAACATAGTTGGTATTAAAGACTATCCGGCTGTCAAGGCTCTGATAACCTCAGTTACGGACAAGGATTTTAGGTTAGTAGCACTAAATAATGATGTTTGGAAGGTAAATGTTCCCTACTCAGATACTTATAGAAATCTCTCTATGAAGCTTAATACTGAGAAAGTTCAGTGGAATACATATGAGGACAAGCAGGAAAGACCAATTAAGGTTATGACTAGAGGACTACATCAAACATGCGAGAGTGAAGATATAATTGCCGAGCTGCAGAGTAAAGGATTCTACATTAACGATGCTGCAAACATCATTAAAAAAGAGAGAAAGGTAGATGAGAAAGGCAACAGTGCCGTCACAAAACGCGGGCTACCACTATTCATGCTAACGTTTAGTAAGGAGGAAAATATTCAAAAAATTCATGATATTCGAGCCATTCAAAATATGAAAGTCAGAAGATAACCAGTGAAGAAAAAGTCTCTGCAGATAGTCCAATGCAAAAAATGTCAGGGCTTCAATCACACTCATAGATACTGTGGAAGTATGGCAGGATGCGTTAAATGTGCTGGTAACCACCTTACGAGCACGTGTACATTAGATAGGAACTCAGCTCCAAAATGCATTAATTGCAAAGGTCAACATCCAGCTAATTACCGTGGCTGTGAGGTAGCTAAAGAGTTACAAAATATAAGAAATCGTGCTAGAAAGTCTGATCTAAACCGTAGAAACCCTGCTAGTGAAGCCCCGACCAATCGACAGACAAATCGGGAATTATATAAATTACGAGGAAAAGAATCATATGCACAGGTGACCCAAGGTCAACAGGCAAAAGCGAAGGATAGCAACGACGGCCAAATTTTGGTAGATGTCGTGAAATGCATAGATGCTCTAAATAAAAAACGATAAACCAATAAACTCATATTTGAACAGTTGAGAAACTTTTCATCATTCAACACGACTAGAAAACAAAAATAAATTTACAAACGCTCAGAATAGTAATTTGGAATCTGATCCAACACATCCCCGAGCTGGAAATATTTCTATTTAAACAAAAAATTGGTATTTGTCTAATCTCTGAAACCCATTTTACTAACTCCTCATATGCAAGAATACGTGGGTACAGATTTTACCATGCTATCCATCCATTAGAGAGAGCAAAAGGCGGATCTGCCATTCTTATTAAAGAGGACATACAACACAACGAAGAATTAAAAATTGAAAGTGAATTTATGCAAGTTACAACAGTCAAAACTCGCACATTGTCCACCACGACATAATCTGAAAAGAGACGATTATGCATATTTTTTAACACCATGGGAGGTTGTTTTATCATTGGTGGCGACTTCAATGCGAAAAACACATACTGCGGGGCTCCAGAGTTACTACACCAAAAGGGAGAGAGTTGTTTGAAGCAGGAAAAAAATTAAAATGTGACTTTCAATCTGGTGGCTCACCAACTTACCGGCCAACAGATTTAAACAAAACACCGGATCTTATAGACTTTTATGTGACAAAACGTATATCAGATAACTATATTCGTTTGGAAAATAATGAAGAGCTTACATCGGACCACTCTCCTGTTATCATGACGGGCAGTGAAACAATAATTGAAAAAAGAATTGCGAGACTGTCCATTAAGAATACCAATTGGAAAAATTTTCGAGAATTATTAGAACAAAACATCGATCTTCAAGCACCAATAAGGAACATTATACAAGTCGAAGAGGAAGTAGAAAGGCTGATAGAAAACCTACAACAAGCTGGCAAAGTACATCTTTCAAATACGCAAATAACAACAACTGTAAAAACTATCCACTTGAAGTAAGAGAGCTTGTGGCAAAGAAACGAAAAGCTCGAAAGTCTTGGCAAATAAATCAAACCAAGGAAAATAAAACCGTCCTTAATAACCTATGTAACAAGTTGAAATCTCTGATCAGAACAGTTAAGAATGAATCAATAAGTACATATTTGTCGTCACTTACTAGCCAAAAAGATACCGAATATTCCTTATGGAAAGCAACAAAAGTACTTAAGAGACCAACAAATTCGACGGCACCAATTAGAAGTGAGGATGGAAGCTGGGCTCGAAGCGCTAAACAAAAAGCTGACTTGTTTGCGAGACACCTAGAAGAAACGTTTCAACCATTACCCAGGCAAACCGCGGATGAAAATGTTAACCTACTGAAACGATCTGATGAGCTTGAAATAAAAAGTGTATCTCTACAGGAGCTAAAAGAGAAGTTTAGACTAAGATACGTTCCAAGGCAATGGAAGGTGGCAGAGGTAATCATGATCTTAAAACCTAACAAACAATCTAACGATAAAAAGTCCTTCAGACCGATCCATACTCCCAACCATATAAAAGATTTTTGAAAAATTGCTCCTGAAGAGAATGAAACCCATATAATGGTTGACAGAAATCTCATTCCTGACCACATGTTTGGATTCAGAGAAAACCACTCGACTATAGAACAAGTCCATAGAATCACAGATATAATAGAGCGAACACTAGAAACTAAAAAAATATGTTCAAGCGTTTTCCTGGATGTAGCGCAATCATTTGACCGAGTTTGGCACAGAGGATTGGAGTTTAAGCTCAAGCGAGACCTTCCCAAACAATACTATGAAACTCTGAAATCATACATAACCGATAGACACTTCCGTGTTAAATATGAAGACGAATACTCGGGTCTAAAGAAAATTTCAGCTGGAGTACCACAAGGTAGCGTTTTGGGCCCTGTATTGTACCTCCTGTATACTCGGGATATACTACCAATGGAAGAAGCAACTATAGCAAAATATGCTGATGATACTGCGATTTTGGCAGTTGGGAACAATGTAGAAGAAGCTACTAACAAATTGCAAAAATCGACAAATTCAGTCAACAATTGGATGAAAAAATGGAGGATAAAACTAAATGAAACTAAATCTGTGAATGTGAACTTTACTAATAAAAATATTTCTAATAGAATCCCAATTATAATCAACTTTAAACAAGTTGCCTATGCAGATACGGCGAAATATTTAGGTATGACGCTGGATGCCAAGTTGAGGTGGAAAGAACATGTCAAAAAGAAAAAGGAACAGCTGAACATGAAGTATAGGAAGATGTATTGGCTCTTATGTAGACATTCTGAACTATCTATACCCAATAAATTGCTTTTATACCGGCAAATACTGTAACCGGTATGGACTTATGGTATACAGCTTTGGGGCTGTACCAAGAAAACGAACATCAAGATGATACAGACGTTCCAAAACAAAGTACATACTTCGGAATATTGTAAATGCTTCGTGGTACATTAGAAATGAAGACCTCCACCGAGATTTAAAGATAGAATACATCGATGAAGTTATTACGTATCATACTCTCAAGCATGATTCACGCCTCCGACAGCACGAAAATATCGAGATATGCAGTATGCGGGACGGACCGTTGGCAGTAAGACGTCTCCAAAGGACCAAACCAATTGATCTAGTTAATGGAACATAAAATACTCGTAACTATTATAGGCAATATTTATATAAACAAATAAATTTAATTTATGGGACTAGCCGTTGGCTATATCCCAAAAACTGTTAATATAATTATGATAGAAAAGTTACTAGATGACGACCACACTCGAAATAAGAAACTTTAAAATTGTTAATATTTGCTTATAAAATAACCTAATTGTGTCAAACAACACCGACCGCATCCAATATGGCATATGCATGTATTGATCAGGGATGGGCGTTTACGCGTCATCTAATATTTGTTCGTCGTAGATAAAGTAAAGAATTCCTAGAGTGATTTTGTAAATTAGCTCTAAACTATACGGTAACCACAAATTTCGTTAGGCTCAATGCGTAACGGGTGCGGTTGCATTATACAGAATTTTCTTCAATGGGTTTTAACCTTAGCATGGGCAGCAAATTTTTATACATATTGGAGAGGATATGGGCAGGATTTACAAATGTATATATTTTTTTTCCTTGTATTTCGTATGGAAAAATATGGGACGCCATGTTATCAAATAAACTGCAGTTTTATCGTGCATTTTGGTATACACTGTTATCAAATTTAGTTTTATAATTTGTTGCAGGTGTCTATTTTTATTTTTATTTTATTTTTTTTGTGTTGGAGGGGGGAATTTTCATAAGACCTCACATGTGGACTAAATCCATAAACATGTAAAAAAACTAAACCCTAACCCCCAAATTCTTATGCCTATCGTTGTCTCGTGGAACTACTGTTATGTATTACTTCGCGAGAACAGGCTTATTGGGCAATAAGGGGAATCATCTTGCTTAAATTTAGGTAAATAAGCGCGAAAACAACCATGCCCCGTCAGAAATTGGCATAAATAGAAGTCAATCTTTCCATGTTTCCTATCTAGCCATTTAACTAGCAAAGGGACTAACCGATGTGTCCACCGACCTTTTCCCGAGCTGTCCCAATGCTGCTGCCACATGTTAACGGTCTCTGCGCGAGCCACAATACGATTTCCTCTCTTATCCCGATTTTCACGGCGAGAATATATTCTTTCACGCTCCTTAGCTAATAACCTATAAACAGATGCCACCGGTTGCTTGTATGATGCCACCGGTTGCTTGTATGTACTTCTCACCATAGCGGTGGCCCAGATTGGTGCTCCATACGTCAAAATAGACGTCACCACACTACTCAGTAACAGTTTACGGCTCTGGCGAGCCCCCCCCCTGCGTTTGGTATAATTCGCATTAACGCCCCTTTAGTTCACTTTTCCTGCTTTTTCCCCAACGGTATCCAAATGCGATTTAAAGGACATTCTAGCATTAATTATTACTCCCAGATAATTAATAGATTGTTTTGACTGAATCAGTTGACCACCAACTTCCACCGTCTTGAATTCCAACCTTTTCCTACTGGTGATTAGCACTGCTTCTGTTTTGTGCTCCGCCAACTGAAAACCCACAGATGATAACCAATCCTGAATTATTCTTATACTCAATTGAAGATTTCTTCCACCTCTTCTTTGTACTTTGCAACAACTACGATCGCAACATCATCATTGCTTCTTCTGGTATCGGCTCAAAATATTATCGTACATGGCATTCCACATTGTGGGTGCCAGCACAGACCCCTGTGGTACACCTCCAGAAATGTGATGGTATTTAGTACCTTCATCGGTTTCATACTTCAAAATTCGTTGCCTAAAATAATAAACCACCATTTTAAGTAAATACAGATTAGCCACCATTTTAAGTAAATTGCAGGTGGTTATTGTATTCACAAGTATGTATGTGTGTAAAAAAAAAAATTTGCGATATTGTAAAATGTGATCCGAAAAACCAAGCGTTTACATTTTTGTGTTAATGAGTTAGTTTCGAAGTGATTTTTTGGAACTTTGTTGTGTGTGCTGTATAGTTCATCTTTGAAAGTGGCAAAAAATATAAAATAAATTTATTCAAATAATAAAATAAACATTTGACTGATTACCAATTTTTATCTGCGAGTGCGTTAGCTAGGTAAGTACTTGATAAGTTGCAAATCTTCGAGCGAGTTATAAACCATCGGAAAATAGTACCGACGACCAATTATTATACCATCAAAATCTGCTAAGCGTTTCATCCGTTCAGTGGCCAAATATATACGGACAAAGTGGGAAATCAGAGGGACGTGAATCAAGGGATCAAGGGAATTATAAAGGATCTCGTAGAACCTACAACGAAAATACTGGCCGAAACATTACAAAACACTATTTTTTTACTTCAATTTCTTTAGCGAATACCCTACGAAGGTATAAATTATCCATTGTATGAAAATAAATTAACTGTGTCTACTAGCCGAATTTAAGCCTTCTCCATGGCATTTGTCCTAAATCTGCCCTAAAAAACAACAAAAACAATTTTCTCTTATATGTGTTAGTGTGCAAAACAGAATGTCTCGATATAACGAATTTTATCATAAGGACAATCAAATTTGGTACGACGAACACATGATTTTCGGAATTTTCTTTGGAAAATTCTAGGAACCGGACACCATAATGACGCATATACCAAGATGCCCTAAGGTCTTAGCTATCCGAAAAATATTTCAATTTTGGAAAAAGTAGGGGATTAGGGGGTTTAGGACAACCAACTTTGTTTTTTTTTTTTTAGTTTTTAGGACAGATTTAGGACAAAATTCACGTGAATAATTTATTCGTAAGTCCATTGTCTTTTTTTTTTTTTTTACAGAGGTTCCGCACTCAATGCCACAGTGATCCCATGGTGCAAACCTTGAGGATCTATCCTAACTCGCATAAGCGCACTGCAGCCTTAGGAAACTGTAAAAGTTTGAACCAAGAGATGGATAGTAACTGATCTACGTTCAAAGATCCGTACGAGAACACTAGGAATCTAGCTTCGGCAAAGACCGGACAGCTGCAAAGGTAGTGTAGGCAGTCGTCCACTTCCTCCAGGCAATCGTCACAAAGATCATCTGAGCTAGTCCCATGCGTTGGAGATGAATCTTGAAACGTCCATGGCCCGTAATAAGAGCAACCAGAATTATTAGAATAATTTATTCGTAAGTCCATTGTCTTACTATCATTGTTGCATTTTGATGACAAATTTCTAATATGAAAAGTAAGTCTGAGATTACCTCGCAAAATACCTCGGACTACTTTTGGACAGCAAGCTAAGCTGGAAACCAAACATCGTAGAGAGAGTAAAGAAAGCTACTATAGCGCTCTACTCCTGCAAAAATGCCATTGGAAAAAGATGGGGTATGGAGCCCCACATAGTACACTGGCTCTACGTCTCAGTGGTCAAACCTATACTGCTGTATGGGGTTGTCGTCTGGTGGCCAGCGTTAAAAGTTATGGCCAACCTGAAACTATTGATGAAAGTTCAAAGAACGGCCTGCTTGTGTATAAGTGGGGCTCTCAGGAGCACACCTACTCAAGCTCTGGAGATTCTCTTTCATCTTACTCCATTGGATATTGCGGCCGAGCAGCTTGCATCTTGCACAGCCATTCGGCTCAAATCCATATCTATGTGGACCTGTAATAATGCAGGGCACTCATCTATCCTATGCAACAGGGGTATTCCGGAAGCTACCGACTACGCTATCCCTTTGCCATCTGTTGAGATTAAATTCCAAACTGAGTTTCCCACCAGAGAGGACTGGGTGAACGAAACGGTTATGGACAATGAGGCCTTAAGCTTCTTCACGGATGGCTCAAAAAGGGATGGAGGGGTTGGCTGCGGGGTATTCTGTGAGGCACTAGGGGTTAACCTCTCTTTTCGTCTTCCCGACTTTTGCAGCGTTTTTCAAGCTGAACTGACCGCGATAATGGAAGTCATGGACTGGTTGAAGTATAATGTAATATCTACGAGGGATATTCGCATTTTTACGGACAGCCTGGCTGCTATTAAAACGCTACAATCATACTCCCTGACGTCGAAGGTAGCCCAGAACTGTCTGGCATCTTTAAATGAGATGGCTGATCAGTTCAACATCCGCTTGACGTGGGTGCCAGGGCATTTCAATATCGCAGGGAATGAAATGGCAGATGAGTTGGCCCGCAAGGGTACAGCACGCCTAATAATCCAAAGCAGGCGGGATATACAGATACCGCTTGCTTCATGTAAACTGCTGCTTCAAGAAGAAGCCATAAAAGAAACGAACGTCAGATGGTCTAAAGCCAGTTCGTGCGTAACAACCAGGCAGATCTGGCCTGGACTTGACCGGTCCAGATCAGGCCAACTGATATCGCTTCGACGGCAACATATTGGTATGGTCGTGGGAGCTATAACGGGACATTGTCTCATTGGGATACATGCGAGCAGACTGGGTGTCCCAGCCCACGATTTCTGCCGCAGCTGTGGTGATGAGGAGGAGGAGGAAAATGTGCTCCATCTGCTCTGCACCTGCCCTAGTCTAGCGTACAGCAGAACAAAATTTATGGGAACTTCCCCCTTGAACGACCTCTCGGATCTTAGTAAAATCGAGATCCGGGACTTTAAACGCTTCTTGGTAAGCTCAGGATGGTTTAGCGAGTGAAGAGGAGGAAACTCGAATGTGGTACAGCTACGGACCAATTTTGTGTCTATGCTAGTCCTTTAGGACAGCCACCCTTACCTAACCTAACCTAAGTCTGAGATTATTTTATTTTATAATATTTTATAAAATGAATCGCGGGTCATTGGCCTTATTTTATCACATATTGGACGTGGCAGCTCTTGCAGCCTATATAATTTATGCGGAAAATAATCCATCGTATTTGATATCAAGAACAAGTGATTATACTTTTTTATTTTCTTATATATGAATGTTAATAATGAAACATTTATTTTCTATTTTTTCAGGTTTCCCACGTGAATTTATATAAGCGTCAGATGAGCAGTTGTGCCATCAAATACTACGTCATGTTTCCTGACTAAATCAGCCATATAGTGAATTTCGGGACGCTGCGTAGAAAGCGTCAGCAGTTCCACAGAGGAATTTATTCCAGATAACGATAACGATCGAGGCAACTCGACGGTAAAAGGATCACGAAGAACAGAAAACAAACGTGCCACAAGGAAACTTTGTGTGAAATGCAAGAAGCCTGTTTGTCTGGAGCATAGCCTTACACAAACAAAATGTTTAAACAGCAATGTGAAATTATTTTTTATACAGTAAATATTGAAATACAAGAAATAATTTGGATTATCAAATGTCACAATAGGGTGCTAGTTGACAGCCTCCACGTGGCGCACCCTGGGTAATGTACTGTAGATCGAACGGTTGTGGTATCCAATCCCAGCGTAGTAGAGAAACAGTATAACAGATGGTCAACAAAAAGATGAAATGTCGGGTATAAACAAAAATATACTCCAGGTGGGTCAGAACTTAGATTTTAAATCACACCCCGATTTATCGGGCTGCTCCACGGATTCTGGAGGGAGCAACACGACATTGCAAAGGAAATCGTCGGTAGGCAACCAGGTTGATCCTTTTTGTACTACTGGAAGCAAGGAACAAGCGATACATGAATGGCCATTTGGTGGAAGAAGTACGGCACTCCAAAGAACACCACCATCAACCCCACCGTAAGGGAACACCACACTGCTGTGTGAACTAAACAATGAGGAGGAAAATACCTCTTCCATCAAGCATAAAAATTCCAAGCCAACTGCCGAAGACACATCCAGCTCTCAAGCAGTTATAATACATAACGCGGAATTAATAAATAACAATGAAGTTGCCGTGCTAAAGAAAGAAAACCTTATGCTAAAGGAAACCGTAAATAGAAATAACAACGCAGGAAACTTAGCAATAATGAACAACCAATTTCAAGTATTCGCAGATCAAGCCGAATATCAAACTGATGAAGATGAGCTTGAAAAAGAAACAAATTGGAGACTACAGAAATCCAAGAGGGCAAATAAGAAACCTAGAGAAGAAACCAACCCAAGCAAGAGGAAAGCTGAATCATCACCAGAAGTTGAGCCAATGCAAACCCACATTAAAACTGGCAAAGCATTTTCTGGATCAAAAGTGCATGAGACAGAAAAGAAAAAACAGGTACCACCTCCGATCAATATTCTAGGAATAACCAACCACGGTAGTATTCAGAAACTGATGAAAGAAGTAGTACGAAATGACTACAAAGTAATATCGCTCAGCAATAATATTTGGAAAATAAATACAACAGAGCCTGAAGATTATAAAGCTCTAGCTAACAAACTAAATGCTGATGGTCACCAGTGGTATACCTACGAGGACAAAAATGATCGATCAATTAAAGTAATGGAAAGAGGTCTCCATCCAACTTGCTCAAAAGATGAAGTTATTGAGGACCTGCAAAACAAAGGCCTGAAAATAATCAATGCAGTCAACATTATCAGAAAAGAGAGAAGAGAAAACAGGGACGGAAATGTTGAAATCATGAGAAGAGGTCTCCCACTTTTTATGCTAACCTTCGACAACCAAGAAAAAATCGAAAATATTAATAATATTAAGGCTATCCTCAACCTTAGAGTTAAAATAGAAACACCGAGAAAGGTCACTCGACTAATACCACAATGAAAAAAGTGCCAAGATTATAATCATACACAACAGTACTGCCACCGTGAAGCAAGATGTGTTAAATGTGCAGGAAAACACGCAGGAAATGACTGCACAGTCCCCCGAGATACAACACCGAAGTGTATCAACTGTAATGGCCAGCATCCAGCCAACTACAGAGGATGTGAAGTTGCAGTAGAACTACAAAAAATGAGAGATAAATCACGTAAACCAGGTACATCAATAAATGTACAAACTATAAAAAGAACCACGGAGCCTAAATCGTCAACTGCTAATCACAACATACAAAGCCAGAGAGTAAACGAAAACGTTACTTATGCACAAGTAGTTCAGCAAACAGAGGAGAAACAGTTAAAAGTGGATCTCGTTCTACAGGACATACTGAGAAATCTAGAGAACCTTAACAAAAGACTTATTTCGCAGGAAATGAGTCTGCAGAAAACACTAGAAGAAATGAAATCACAAACTAGTTTCAATAAAAAGTAGAAGAAAACCTTGGTCAAGTGTATCAAAGTATAAATTATATAAAATCGAATTATAAACAAAAGAAATGAATAAAACATTACGAATTGTAACCTGGAATGCAAATGGGCTATTGCAACACATTCAATAACTAGATATATTTTTAAACATGCATAATATAGATATATGTCTTATATCAGAAACCCATTTCACCAAAACTTCATTCTGTAAAATAAAAGGATATAATTACTACTATGCACTACATCCTGAGAACAAAGCCAGAGGTGGATCAGCTATCCTCATAAAAGAGTATATAAAACATAACGAAGAACCAAAAGTTGAGAACCTTTCCATGCAAGTCACAACAATCAAAATACAATTAAGCAATATTAAAACATGCAGTATCTCAGCAATATATTGCCCTCCAAGATACACTCTCAAACAAGTAGATTATACTAATCTTCTGAAAACGCTAGGAAGTGTCTTTTTAGTTGGAGGTGACTATAATGCAAAAAATACATATTGGGGATCTCGGTTAACGACCGCTAAAGGAAAAGAACTGTTCGCAGCAGGCAAACAACTAAAATGCGAGTTTCACTCAGGCGGTACACCAACCTATTGGCCTACGGATACCAGTAAGATTCCAGACCTTATAGACTTCTTTATTACAAAACGGATTTCAGATAATTATATCCATATAGAGAACAGTGAAAGTCTATCATCAGATCATTCACCAGTTATTATGATACTTAGCTAAACAATTATTTTGAAAGAGAGCAACCCGAAATTAACGAGCTTCAAAACCAATTGGGATCTCTTCCAAACACAGTTAACAGAAAGAATTAGTCTGCAGAACCCAATTCAGGGACCAGTCCAAATAGAACATGAATTAGATAAGCTCATCCATAATATCCAATATGCTGCGTGGGAAAGCACTCCAAAAAAGAGGCAGGAAATAAAGCGCAATGCTAGCTATCCAGAGGAAGTGAGAGAACTTCTTAAAAAGAAAAGAAAAGCAAGGAAGAATTGGCAAAAACATCGAAATCCTGAAAATAAAAGAGTATTTAACCATTTGTGTAACAAATTAAAATACCTTATAAAAGACATTAAAAATCAATCAGTTAATAAATACCTCAGCACTCTAACTGGGCAAAAAGATACTGATTATTCATTATGGAAAGCAACTAAGAATATTAAAAGACCTAAACTTCAGATTCCTCCAATTAAAAATAATGAAAATTGGGCTTGAAATGCCAAGCAAAAAGCAGATTTGTTTGCAAATCAATCGAAGAAACATTTCAACCTTATCCAAAACAAACGGAAGAGGAAAATATTACACTATCGGGCTAACTAAAATGGGAAATCAAGAATAATCTGAATGCGTATAAGGCTCCAGGATATGATCTTATAACGGGTCAGATAATAAAATTGTTACCGGAGAAAGCGTTGAAGAAACGAGTGCATATAATTAATGCAGCATTTCGACTAAGATATGTACCAAGGCAATGGAAAGTTGCAGAAGTAATTATGATACTTAAACCGAACAAACCTCCGCATGATAAAGCTTCATATAGGCCAATTTCTCTGCTACCAACATTATCGAAACTATTTGAAAAAGTTCTTCTTAAAAGGCTAAAACCAATTATCGAAGAAAGGAATCTTATCCCTTCACATCAGTTTGGATTTAGGGAAAAACATTCTACGATAGAACAAGTACATCGAATTACTGATGTAATCGAGAAATCACTAGAAAGCAAACAAATATGCTCAACTATATTCCTTGATGTAGCGCAAGCATTTGACAAAGTATGGCACCAGGGGCTAGAATTCAAACTTCATCGAGATCTTCCGGAGCAATTTTTTCAAATTTTAAAATCATACATATCAGAGAGGCACTTCCGAGTAAAGTATGAGAATGAGTACTCCCAACTAAAAAGAATAACAGCCGGAGTACCACAAGGGAGTGTTCTTGGGCCAATCCTATATCTCCTATATACTAGAGATATACCAACTACAGAAGAAACAATGGCGACTTTTGCCGATGACACGGCAATACTTGCAACAGCAAAGAACATCAATGACTCCACTAGTAAATTACAGAGGGCTACTAACCTTGATATGTAATCGGACAAAGAAATGGCGAATTAAATTAAATGAAGCAAAATCAATCCAAGTGAACTTTACAAATCAAAAAGTTAACCATATACCAATAATGATAAACTCAATAGTAGTACCCCATGCAAACACTGCCAAATATCTTGGTATGACTTTAGATGCTAAGCTTAGATGGAAGGAACACATAAAAAAGAAGAGAGAAGAACTAAACATAAAATTTAGAAAAATGCATTGGCTCCTAGGGAGACAATCTGAACTAGCGATCCATAACAAACTGCTGTTATACAAACAAATTCTGAAGCCTGTATGGACATATGGTAGCCAACTCTGGGGATGTGCCAAGAAGACAAATATAAAAATCATACAAACAGTTCAAAATAAAATTCCACGATGTATTGTTAATGCACCGTGGTACATTCGAAACGACAACCTCCATCGAGATCTCAAGATTGGGCTTGTCGCGGATAAAATTAAGCATCATGCAACAAAACACCTACAACGTCTGCATCTGCATCAAAATCTGGACATACGCTGTATGCTGACTACATCTCCAACAAGAAGACTGCAAAGAATCAAACCACTGGACTTATCGCGACCAGGAGGTCAGTAGACTTCCTGTGGCGAAAAATCTGAGGGAGGAGTTACACTAAACTGGGGATAATCACTTGATTACGCCGACTATTCAAAATACTGTATTATGCAATGTAAATTACTAAATGGGTACAAGACTCAGTCGTAATATAAATAAAAAAAACAAAAAAAAAACGAAAATGTCACAATATTCTTATTTTTTGCATCTACAAATAAATTTTAATTATCTAGAGAACTAAAATGGCCCCGATTTTGTTCTGGAAAGTTCGACTTTGGCGAAGATGATAAATAACCATTAACACCCCTTGCCAGAGATTTGGACTCAAGTTCCGATTATACATGAAATAGTTCATTAAATTTCGTCCAAATAGCCTAATAGAAATCCATTATCGAGAGAAATAGAATTTTTTTCTGGCAAGTTCCAGTTTGGTCGAAAATGATAAATGACCATTAACACGCCATGCGATATATTTAGACTCCAGTTACGATAACACCTGAAACAGCTTAATAACTTCTTTGTCCAAAAGGAATCCATGACACAGGACTTCATGACAGGAATTCATGAAATAGCTAATCAAATTCCTTGTCCAACTATCCTAATGGATCACTCATTATCGAGAGAAAAAAATTGGCCCCGAATTTTTTTTTTTTGGAAAGTTCAAAAATAATAACTGGCCAACACCCTATGCCAGAGATTTGAACTCAGGCCCCGATAGTACAAATAGCTCATTAAATTCTTCGTCCAAGACATATAATTTAAATACTTTGGTATCATTTAATTGATAAACTTAAGGTTTATAGTTTAGTTAAAATTTAGGAAAATTTAGTTTTTATTTGATGGAGACTGTCAAATGATTCTTGAAAAATCTTAAATGGTTATAAACATACATATACATACTCGTATATAGTGAACAAATTATGTATGCGATTTAGTTTTGGAGCTATCACGTGACTTGAAATTTTTACTCCCAAATAACAATTTCCCAGTTCTCTGACTTATAAGTCTTGATCAATTTTAAATTTTGTAAAACGACAACGACCAATCATCATTTTTGGCTGAATATAAAAATGATATATAAAAAAGCAATTGAAAAACATACCAAACCAAAATAAAAATGTGTATGAAGTAAGATAATCCTGGTAAATTATTGGAAATAAAACAACAAAAAATTGAAAAACTCCAATAATTTATTGTCAATCAAAAAAGATTTATGTTTTAGAAAAAATAAAAATATGATGCCGTCTAACAAAAGTAGGATGTACGAGTATGTATACATAATATATACAAATGAATCCCACTAAGCTATATATACATATGTATGTATAAAGTCGCATATACTGGTATTGCTATTCAACTTTCATTGGAATATTGGTGATTGGAAAACGTGGGGATTGATTTTCGCCCCTCATTTGCTAATCCGACATGATAGAATACAATTCAATGTTTGTCCATAATTTGGTCTTAAATATTTACGTACATATTCAGATCGACTAAATTTCCGCGCCATTAATTTATTTAACAGAAGTGCAGTTGTTTAATTTCTCACCTCACACATATTTTCATTTATATGTCCAATATTGTCGCATTAAAACTGATGATGATGACACGACAGTTTGGGTGATTTTCATTTATTTGTGCTCAGCTATTTTTGTGTCTATACATCGTTGTACACACAATTAATTTATAAATAAATAAATATAATTTTAAATAAAAATATTTTGAATTGAATTCTATAACAACAATTACACTTAAAATAAATGTTGTGGTTATTGTTTTTTATTGTGCGGTGATCCCACATAACAAAAAATACCTATGAAATTTTCAATGCAAGTAGAAATTTATACTCAGAAGCCTTTTAAACTGTAAAAACCTGAAAAAGACGTGTTTTATTCGCCTCATTAGGTAGCGCAAAACTGCAACTTTTTCAAAACCAATTTCTTCCTCGTACACAACAAACTTATACAATTTATTTTCGGGATGAATGAATGGCAGACATGTTTTTTGAAAGAGCTGAAATTACATTCGTATTCAAATGGACCACGTTTTTTCATTTTAATAAATTTCATCCGTGTTCTATATATGGGAAAAATTCCTCGAGATCTTGGTAATTTACACGTTTATACAAAAAAAACAAAACATTTCCATTGTTTTGTTTCTGTGTTTTTTTGTGTTTTGCTGGTTTTTTATTAGTTTCTATGTAAATCCATTGTTTGTGTTACTTACAAATAAAATTAAAAATATACATTTTTTTTATACATTATAATAACAATAATAATATATTTTTGTAACATTTTATATTTATATATTTTGCGTGCCTCTTCATCTGCGCTTGATAAATGTTTGTGTATATTTGATTACTTCTATATACCTATGTATGTACCATTCAAATAATGGAATTTGTTTTGGAACTAATTAAAAATTTAATGGAATTTCGTTTTTATTTAATTTAATTAAAATCGCGTTTACAGATGTAACATGTTCGTTTAGATGCTGTCTACTTGAGCCTAACATGGATTTTTTTGATTAAACCGCCGAGATTTCTAAATGATACAGTTCTTTTAATTATTGCACAAACCTAAAAATGTTTTATAAAAAAAACCATTACACTTAAATGGATAATTTTATGGATGAGAAGTTTATACTAAAATTATAACAGGAAGAGTGAATAGTTTTAAAAATTGTGTGCCTATGATTCTAGAGGAGCCTGTGCTATGTTTATGTTCGACTGGTCTTTTCTATATTCTGAACATGATTTAGCCATTTCAAAATCTTATCTTTGAGTATCGAAATATTCCATTTATTAGGAAAAGGTCCAGTTTGCAATGATTTATAAAAGATGAGTTTTAATGGTTTGCAAACTACATCGGCCATAAGGTCATAATTAGCATAGCTGGTAGGTTGATTGTGACTAGGTGGATCATCAGGATTGTAAATTGTTTGAAAAAATGATGAGAATAGATTTGCTATTTCTTTGGGTTCTGATGCACGTGACCCATTCAAACGCACAACACCCGGATATCCCTTAATTTTCCTCTTATCACTGAAGAAATTCCAAAGTATTTGGGGTCACTAATAATATAGAATGAGAACAAGGTTTTTCGAATGAAAATTTGAAATTGATATGCTTTTCTAGACAGTTTGTTGACATTTTAATAGTAAATTGTATAATTATTATTGGTGATAATACTATCAATTCGTTTAGCTGATAACGAAACGGTGATTATATTGTGTTGGTGCCTTCTGGAAATCGGCCTTTTTTTAAGCTCAAATTTTTTAATAAATATTCCATGTGGCCAAAGCTTCAGATTTGATGCTCGTGCAAAATTTTCATCAGTGAGACTAATCCTAAATGATAAGTAGGCCATTAATTGGGTTGGCTATCATCTTAATGCAGTTAGCTGTTGATATTTGAAATTTCTCAGACAGGTAATTTTGAATTTCTTCCCCAGACACAGATTTATGCAGTCTGCTAAATAATGATGCTCTCAGAAATAGGACGTACTATTTCTAAAAAAATATTAAATTAATTTCTTTAATCAAATATTTAAAAGACCCTGCTGTTTAGCAGGAGCAAGCGCTCTATGGGAATGACCTATTTCAAAGGTTATTTTAAATTCAATGTACATCTCATATAACTGAAAATTAAAGGTAAAGTGGTGAAGTCCTTTATAGCAAATGTCCGACCCTGATATATGACGAATATATCAAGAAACCGGAAATTAGCATCACATATCGCTTGGCATTGTATAGAATAGTCTAATTTCCGGTTTATAAATTGGTCGTGAAGATGTGTGGGACAAGCTATTTGTATGTGTCCCATCGATTACTCCAGCAAGGTAATCATTAAAAATCAATGTCCTACCACGTCTTCCAAATTTTCGCCCGATGTCTGGTAAATCACTGGTACACGGTAATCTATCACGGATTTTATGAATTATGTCATTTATTGTAGACCTCGGTATATCAATAATTCCACTCACCATTCTGTAACTTGTGCCACTTCCCAGCCGTAACAAAATGGCTATTAACTCAAGCTCTGGAGACCACTAGGGATGGGCGAGGTAGATTACGCCGTGTAATCTACGCGCTTGTCTACACGTAAAATATTACGTAAATTACTTGGCAATAACTTTTGTCAATGTCGACAATTAAGACAATGTCAACAACCTATGATATTTAAGCGCTATGATATAAAAAGCGATATTATGTAAAAAAGGCGATTTAGTTAAGCCGTAAAAACAAATTAAAGAAAAGGTTTAAATTAAATCAGGAACCACATACCGTACTATAACTTTGGAAAAATATATTAAAATAAAACAACCAAAAGCTCTAATTTAAGAAAGTTTATGCACTAAACGTTCGGATTGGTCTATATTTCAAATTTTGTTATAACGGATAAATCCAAGCACATGTTGTTCAATGCTCCCCATGAGATTCTACACAACTTCTGATGTGATTTTGCCAGCAATATTGTTCCATTTAGAACGCATATTTTTGCTAATCCTATCGCCTCCGCAATTCTTCCTTTTCATCTATAACATTGATGTGATTAGTTTCGTACCAATTTATTGTGTTTTTAGAGGAGTGTAAACTAGCTTGTTCCGGCCAAAACTTTGGTTCTAGACTGGTTTATCATAAGCAATTTACCGTTACCATTATGATATATCTCAACATATTGAATGAAAATAAAGTTCTTCATGACTAATTTTGATGTAACACGGCATGTTGAAGGGCAATGGGATTATAAAATTATTTTAGAAGGAAATTCTGGCTCACCTATGAAACTAAACTGAGCTATTTCTTAACCGATTCTGATGGCATCCGACATGTTGGATTGAAATGTGATTATAAACTGATTTTTAGATAAAGTTCTAGAATATTATTAATTGTGGGGAATATAAAAACTATTTTTGTATCATATTGTGGGATATGGCCAACTGGGGGAACAACGAAATGTCCTGTCGAGTAGACCAGGGCCGTGCTGTAACATTTGGAGGCCCGGGACAAACAAAAATGGGGGGCCCTACAACAACAACAAAAATTCTCAAAATATTTAAATACAAAACATAAATTTTATCACAACAATCACAGTTTAATTCATTTGCCTAATCACAATAATTTTAGTTAGTTTTATACATTAAGATACTTTATATTCAATAAGAAAATAATGAAAAATAGATAGTAAAGTAGAATAACAAATTATAAAATAATTTTTATTGCCCTTTTGCTGGCAAATTCATCGATAATATTATTCAAATCAATAGTTCTGGCAGTTGCATTTTCAATTGACAGGATCGCTAATCCAGAGAGTCTTTCCTGTGGCATCGTCGACCGCAGATAATTTTCAATCAGTTTTAGCTTTGAAAAAGATCGCTCACAATTAGCAACGGAAATTGGTATCGTTAAAATTATTCGGTATACGATACACACATTAGGATATAATTCTTCCAAATTTCTATCTAAAATAAATTTGAAATTTTCCAAAACTGAATAGTTATCTTCTAGGATATGTCTCAAAACGGAAAGTTCATTTCTGAACTCCATCTCCTCGATATCGTCTTTTAAATATTTGGATAAATTTGAACAATGATTGTTAAACTCATTTGTATTCATACTTTTCAACATTTCATTATCAAAAAGAAACCCGAAAAGCTCATTTAAATAATTATACGATTCAAATCTTTCTTGAAATGAATCTCTCATTACGTTGATTAATTTATCAAAATATAATGTTTTAAATTTCTCTTCAGAAGCCAGATGGTTACACTCTGCCTCAACTTCTGTTTCGAGCATTAACTCACAAATGTTGATATCATCACAGCATTCGATAATTTGTTCAGTTTCATGACTAACACCTGTTCCAATTGCATCAACAATTTCGTCATCTTTATCATTATTATTTTTTTCACTCTCAGTATAATAACAGTAGTCGGCCAACCTTTTCGGTTTTCGTGTTCTATGTTTTGGTAAACAAGGTTCGGTTGGTTCAGGATCAGGAAAACGAAATGAACTGCTTGTTGTAGACGGTTTATTATAGGAACGTGGAACATTGAAATTTGGCATGATATTTATTTTTTCCGATATTTCAGTTGATTCTTTTAAAATGCTGTCGAAATTGTTGTTAAAATCTTCAAGTCATAATAACGTAGCCTTTGTGTGACTTAATGCAACATTTAATGCCATATCTTTTTGCTGTAATAATTGGCTTAAAATATGAAGTTTTCATAACAAATGATACCAAATTGTTGTCAATACAACAAACTCATAATTGTTTATTTGTTGTTTTAGTGATTCAGCAAGAGCGTTACAGTCTAGGTGGGTAATTTTAAGTTCATCTAGAGCAAGAATAATTTCGGTTAGCTGGTATTTAACAGCTTTTACACTTTTCAATCGATATTCCCAACGAGTATCGCTAGGTGGTTTTAAATTTATTTTTAAATATTTCGTCTGAATAGCCCATCGCTTGGTTGATGCAGCAAAAATTTTATAGAAATTATTTATTGTTGTAAAATAATTCTGGCTTTTTAAAGTGTTTTTAACACTATCTCCTATCACTAAATTGATGTTGTGTCCACCACAAGGCTACAGCACTACTATGTATTTCTTCATTATCATTGATTTCTGAAAAATCATCAATAGATAAAATATCTTCAATATTAGTGCTAGCTGGTATGTCGTCTAAATTCTCGTTCTGCTTTTGGGGTTCACTAACATTTTCGTCAACTTTATTGTTTATAGGTTGGGAAGAAATATTTGAATCACACATTTCAATTGAATTGTTGGTCGAATTTGATGAACTTTCACTTCGCTTAACAAATTTATCTAGTGATCCAACAAGACTACTTAATTCTGTTGCTTTTCGAGCTTGTTTGGCCCTTTTTTGTGCACCGCTTTCATACAATCTCTTAGACATTTTTAACTGTGGTTTAACATTTTTTATAAAAGTATAAATATTAACTTACATTTGATAAATAATTGCAAATATTTTACCTTAATTTTGATGGTTATCTAAAAATTTAAATAACATTTACACTACATACCATTTATCATTACCATATTCAACAAAAAACTGCGAAATCACATTAAAAAAAGTACCACAACTTCAATATGCACAAATCCTTTAAATTAAAACCACTAATCGCTATGTGATTAGCATTTGATACTAATAAGGCTTGCCAAGATTTTTCTGTTTCCTCTCTAAATCAATTCATATGGTTTATTCAATACTACTTTATTGTACCGTTGAGTTTGATCGCACGTTGTTAACACTTTACCTACCGCTTTCAAATTAAATAAATATATAGAACTGACCGAGCAGCACTTTGTGTTATAAATATATCGTGTTAACATAAGGGTTAAGCAAAAATATTTTTTCGTAAAATTAAAAATATCTTTGACAGTATTGGTGCATCGCGCATACAGAAAAAGTTGTTTGTAATGTTTTTGTTGTATAACGTATTTCCTATATGTACATGAAGGCAAAACAGGGCGATACATCACCAATAGAGCGAAAATATGAATGAAATGATTTTTTCGAATTTTTACCCTTTTCTCCATTTTGGCCTCGATTCTGGGGCCCTAAAACACGCGGGGCCCGGCGCTATTGCCCGTTTTGCCCGTATCTAAGTACGGCCCTGGAGTAGACGTGCATTTTTGGTCTCCTACATTATAAATAAATTTTAAATGGTTTTGGGCAGAATTAATTAGTATGGTTCGTGTTAATATTTAATTAAAGTGTTGATCTTTCAGTTTCTTAAATTATTTAACAATAAAAGTGTCAAATTAAAAATAGAATTGAGTTGCATTTATGAAAAGTGTTGTACTTCATATTTGAGCGTGCATGGATACAAAAAAAAAAAATAATAATAACTCGAGATAACTATACAGTGAATAATTCTTCCTGGACGATTAATGTACTCGTATGTGTAAATGAATATAGGTGCGTTTTTTAATTAACAGAACTTCAAGTTCTATAAGAACATCGGGAATAATACTGGGAAATCTTATTTGGTTTAACCAATATATTTAATTTAAGTTCTATTTATTTGAATGAATTTCAACTTCTAACTATATTTTTTGACGTCTATTGTGAAATAATACAGGTATCAAGCATAAAACAATGAAAAATATTTGTTTAAAATATTTCCTTTTAAAATTTCCCTTTTTTTTCGAGTTCGTGTACTATGAATTTATCGCGAACTTGAAAAAACCAATGTTTTATCCAGAACATTGAAAAATAAAGTTAAATTATATTTTATTTCGATAATAGTGAATTAAAATGTGTAGTTTAACATTAGATGTATCTTATTTATTGATAAAAAATTAAATTCATTGGGATTTTACTGAAAAAAAGGAGAAAATTCTATCCAGAACTTCATTCCAATAAGAAAATGTTTTGAATTAAAAAACACGACTTATGATTTTTTGAAGTGATGTTAAATTACAAAAGGAATCTGGCAAAGGTCGCAGATAAAACGTAAGTAGTAACGTTTTTGGTGGCAAGATGGGATAATTAGGTAAGTTTTGTTAAATTATCTGTTAAGTTAGGTTAGATATCGAAATAAAATATTCCCATTTATGGGTATGCGGGAAAATGTGTTCCAATTGGAATTGTTTTTAAATTAAATTGGATTTACAGTGACGGGCCACAAATAGTATCAATTGATACGGATATCGGTGTCTAGATGGTGCGTTGGGTGGAATGAATTAGTTTAATTTGATACATAATATTCATGTTTATTTTATTTTATTTCTTATTAAGTAATCAATAATGATATTTACTTTAGGTGATGTATTCTAATTGGAGTGTTATATATTACGACTTTTAGTTTAACACATCTTATTTTAGTGTGTGTAACAGAAAAAGTAAAATTCATATACAGAAGAATTTGAATTTTTAATTTTGTAGGGATAGAGCGAGAACGTGAACTAGTGCTAAACGCAAATGGCGGCAGTGTTTACACTAATTATTATTCATTACAGGTCTACCACAGATCAAATATGGAATTAATAATAATGAATTGAACTAAATTATATGTTCTCTGCCACTTAAATTTTAATTAATTATAGCTTTGAATTCAGAATATAGTAAATTGGAACTAATTTGTATTGATTTTCAGAAGTATCTCCTAATTTTGATTACAGTAAACTAATAGATTTTATTGCATAGCTCAGTTTTGCTGTCAAGGATTGTTAGTTGAATGTTAGGCATGAAGAAAGTGGGTTGGCTGAAAACAGAGTATGAACAAGAGGTAAATGGGTATATGTATAAAACGAGGGTTGGAAAACGAGGTACTAAACTAGTTATCATTTATGTCTATCACAGTTCAAATATATGGATTTAATAATAATAAATTGAACTAAATTTCAGGATTTCCGCCAGTTAAACTTGGATTTAAATTAATAAATTAAAGGTTGGCATGCAGAATAAAATAAATCGTAACTAATTTGAGTTGAATTTTCAGGAGTATCTCATAAGTCTGATCCATCAAACTAATAAATTTTATTTCAGAGCCCAGTGATGCTGTCAAAAATTATAAAAGTAGATTAGAACTGTATCGTCCTGTGTTACTAACTATTGGCTATACCAAAACCTAACTGAACCTTTCCAAATCCTCTTTATGTTATGTGTAAACGGGTGTTCGGTGAGGCCCGGCCATCTACGGGAGATCCTGCTTAATACTTGGTCGAACATTCCAATCAAATCAAATATTGTGGGATATGGCCAACTGAAATGAAACTAGGCTATTTCTGTACAATATGTATTATATTACACTAATTTTCATAAAGATTAAAGAAAATTAATCTTAATCAGTGAAAGCCACATTCCAAAACTATTCTCATTCATATTCCAAAACTTATCTTAAATATCATGTTAGAATTTTCATTTCAAGATTTTCATGATCGGCCGAGAAATGGACTAACTTTATACTAGTTGCTATTGGCTATATTCATGAATTGTATTCAACAATTATTTAATATCACTTTTTCCCAGGGATGTGCGACGTCAACAAACGTCGACGTCGACAATTGTTGTCGACATATTTTTTTGGAGTCAACAATTACAAGTTTTGTCGACGTGCATTGTTGCCGCGTCAACAATAAAAAATATAAAAAATGATAGTTTTGTTTGTTTCTTTTTATTTTTTTTCATTTGTAACACATAAATATTAAAAATATATATAGAAATCATAATTTGTAATGTTCATTGATCATTTATCACTTAACAATTTACAAATGACTAACAAAAAATAATAAAATATTTAAATATTAATTCAGTTAATTAAAAATAAATTTTAATAAAAAAATTAGGTAAAAATTTAAAGTAAGTTTAAATAGGAAATACTAAAAAATTTAATAAATAATTTCGTAATCAGAAAACTCATTACTCTCTGTTTCCGAAATTGTACTGGTAAAATATATAAATAATAATTTTTTTGATTTATCCATCGTCAATCTATTTCGAAGGTCACTATGTATATAAGCCCAGTTGGAAAAAATTCTCTCAATTTGACCGGAACTGGCTGGAATTTTTAAAAGTTTTCTGGCCAAACTAGAAATCTAGGTAACGAAACGGGCAAAAAACAATCGTAAAACACTTTCGAAGTATTAAAATTAGAAAATAAAGGCAATAATTAACGAACCACAATTAATTATAATAATAATTGATAAATTTGACTATATTACGTACTCTCCTCCACGCAAATAACCAAAAAAAAACTAAATACTAAAATGATTTTTGGGGACTTACTAATCTAATAACAAAATAATGTCGTCTCACTCTTATAAAGTAAAACAAAATAAAAAATTAACGGAAAAATCGAATAGAATTAAAAAGGAAAAAGCAAAAAAAGGAATCCAACACTAAAAAATTTATTAAAATAATTTTTTCTCGACATTACGTCATTGTCGACTTAAACATGACGTCGACGCAATGTTGACGCATTATTGACGCTTCAACGTCGACAATAATAGTTGACGTGTCGACGCACATCCCTGCAGTTTTTCCACATCAAAAATCGGTTAAAAATCATCCAACATGTCGAGTTTCATTTTAATCGGTCAAGGATTGTTCTCGCGTTGAATTGATTGCGATGAATTGTTTATAATCAATTTCATACGATAAATTGCGATAAATCTGCCGGTTACCAAACCTTTACTCGTGTTAACGAGTACTGTCATTCGACGCTACTGTGGAGAATGTCACAAAGAACTGGCTAACTCCATGAGTCGATTACTGTAAATCGCTTGCCATCTTAACTCTTTTTGCAAATTTGTCTAAGTGGATGTGCTTATATTTAGCGGGAGAGCATTTCCACTTTCACGCACGTTTCGTCATCCATCAAAACACATTCATTATCGGACAAAGCTCTGTTTATCTGAACGATTTGATTTTTTAATAATTCAGTAGCTTCATATTCTTCCTGAATGAATGAGGTGGGGAGATTTATTACACATTTCGGACGGCATAATAAAAAATTGTGAATGTAGGGGAATAATGTTCAAATAATGTCAAAATTCTGTACTAAAAAATTGAATCACCTAGGCTTTGATAAGTTTAGATCACCTGCTTGTATTAATTGATTTCGTGCAGCCCAAAATAATTGATTTATCTGAAATTTGGATCTATGACAATGAAATCGCGATATTTAGTCTAAAAGAGTATGGCTTGTTCTCATATTGCGTGAATGATAAACACTCAAGTGGTGTAGAAGTTTCAGCCTTTTGCTTTTATTTTAGGAAGCTGGGATGGACGAGGTGGATTACGTCATGTACTCTACGCGATTGTCGACACGTAGAGTATTACGTAGTTTATTTGGCAAGGTTTTTTCCAAAGTCAGAAATTTAGACAACGTCAACAACCGCGATAGTTTCGCCGAGTGCACTGCGGTCAATGCTATATGTTTTAATCCTTTGATTCAAATCACAGATATTGGCCTAAACCATTTGCCAAGCTATTATGTTGCACTTCGTGAAGTAAGCGTATCTGATTGTTCGAATATAACAGATTTTGGACATGATCTAGCTAAATTAGGTGCTTGTTTAATATATTTGAGGATATATAAGGGGATGGGAAGCAAAACGTAGCAAAACCATTTTCTTATACTTGCGTTAGTATGCAAAGCAGAATTTCTCGATATAAAGTATTGCTTGGGATTAGGAAAACCATGTTTGGTATATCCTCATATAATTTTTCGAATTTACTTGAGAAAATCGTAGGAAACGAACACCATAATGACATATATACCGGGATGTCATTGGCTTTAAGTTATCCGAAAATTATTTTAGTTTTTATAAAACTAGGGAATTAAGAGGTTTAGGGCGACAATTCGGCAAAGCAAATAATCAAAATATATGAGGTCATGTCAAATTTGGTTTTTCTAAACCTCGAGACATTTTCCAAAGAAATTTCGGAAAAGTCATATATTGGACATATATGAGGTGATACCAAACATGGTTGCCCTAAACTCCCTAATCCCCTACTTTTTCCAAAATTGAAATATTTTTTGGATAGCTTAGACCCCACGACATCTTGGTATATACGTCATTATATGGTTGTTAGCTTTCCAGGGTTTTCCCAAGAAAATTTTGATATTTATTTATTTGGTAGACTTTTGCCAAAAAAATAGTTTGGCAGGAAAGAGTCATATAATCTGTTAAATTATTAGATTTATGGAACATGGTATTACTAACTCATGTAAAATAGGATGTAGGACAATGTAATTTTAAATTTCTAGAGATAGAATATGAAAATAATTGAGTTTAAAGTTTTCTTACCTATTTCGAAAACAGATTAAAATGCATTGTAGGAGATTATAAAATTGTCGCTTCCCGTATCATATTAAACGAACAGTCACGTTATCTACGATATCTACGTTGTCTGCAAGCCAATACGTCGACGTAGAAAATTATAGATGACGATTAAATGCCTATTCCTGGTTGTGGTTCGGTAAATATTTCTGAACCAACACGAATTACTGATTCAAAAGTATTCATCATAGATTTGATCAACGTTTTATTCACTAGTTTCTTAGAGTATTGGACTAACAAATTTCGATCAGATCTCTGTTTAATTGAAATTAAATTATCAGGATCCACTTTTAATACCAATTTCAGATCTTAAGAGGATTAGCCCATATCGGTAATAATAAATTACAAGAAATACTATTGTTTGAGGAATAGACTGACGTTTAATATTTGCGTGATGATCTACGATAATTTTATTAATAATTTTCAAGGTTTACTTAATAATTGAGCCACATTTAAGTATAAGTGAAGCATGAAGCTATGGATGTTTGGCGGCATTGTAGAGGATGTGACATAACCACTTGAGTTCACAACAGCAAACCGCTTACCAAATCAAAATTATTTTTGTTAATTTATCTAAGTTGAAGTGCTTATATTTAGCGGGAACATTGTCACGATATTTGACCCGTTAACCAACAGGTTAAAACATTAAATCTAAATTCGTGTACGTTTTATCATCCTCATCATTTTAGATTGAAATACATTGAAGGAAATTCTATAGTTTAGAATTAATTTATAAACTCATTCTAGGAATTGTCTACACTATCGACATTGTTTACGTTGTCACGGATTGTCGACACGCCCTTCCCTGGCTGCGTTCTGTGATTTAGTCCTCATTTATCCACCAAATATTAGCGTTTGCTGCTAGTACATCGGTACTAACGAATAACAAATCGAGTGAACTATAGAAGTGGTACGAGTCTGTCAATTGGGAAACTCCGATAATTCTAAATATTATTACAAAATTAGTTTTTCAAAATTGTTAATTCCCTAAATTTATATTTAATTTCTTATTTATTTCTAATTAATTTTTATCGAATTTTGTTTTTAATTTTACCTATCTCGATAATTGAATTTATTTACTTGTTGGCTAGTTTTCCATGCTTTCCAAATTGTCTATAAATATATACATATGTACGGAACTGTTTGTTTTTTCTTAATTTTCTCTGATAACAATCGTTATCGACCAATAAATAATTTACGATGTAATAATGTGGTATGTGTATATATCTAGGTAATATGTATAGAATCGTAGATACGAAGTATAAATAAGTCGAGAGGGAGGTAATTATTCAATGATTTATTGTTTTGAGTGCACATATTCTTTGTACATAAGGAACCAACCCCCTTTTCATTGGGCCTGTCTATATGTATATGTACGTATATATATACACATGTAGTGTACACATTTAATCATGTCAGAATATTACATTCTGGGTTTGTGTTCTATACACATCTTAAAACAGATATAATTTGTGTTACGTCGATTTGGTGTTTTCTTTTTTTTTGCTTTTTATTCGGGAAATAAAAAACCCAAGTAAAAACATATAAGAAAAGTGCGAAATAAAAAAAAACAAAAAAAAAACGGAAAAATGGAAAAACAACATACATACATACATACAATTTGTCTATTGGTTTAGTTTTTCGGGTTTATTTTGCTTCTTGTGTTTTATATGTGTGTTTGATTATTAGTCCCCAACCGAGTATCAAACAGCAAAAAAGCAACCAGCAATCCCTATTGAGAGATTTTATTTTTATTTTTGTGTGCTGCTTACTTTTTTTTTTTTTTTTTTATATCTTTTAGCTTTCTATTTTTGGTGTGGATATAAAACTAAGATGTGTCGATGAAGAAGGATCACATACAAGATATAAAAAATCTCAAGGGAATTGTCTATTTGATCTTATGGATTTTACTTCTTTTTCTTCGTCGCCTCTTCTTATTGTGTATGTTTTTATTTTATTTTTATTAAATAAGGTTTTCCGTTCGTTTTATTTTCTGTGTAGTTGTTTTATATATACATACATAATATTCGGCAGGATAATAATATAAGGATACAGTATATTGGTAAAGTGATTTTGATTCGGAACCAAAAACAACAATTTTATACTTTTTATTATATTTTTCATTTGTGTACATACATATACATATGTATATAGGTACGACGATATACAAGAATTGAATTGACTTCCAGGGCAAAATTTATAAATTTTTCACTTTTCACACACACACACAAACACAAACACTATTTACCAGCCATTCGTACATCTTATAAAAGATTTTTCTCGTTTTGGATTTCATTTTCACTCTACATCGCTTATATTATACATTTTGTTGTTGTTATTCTTGTGCATCAATTTCCATTTCGTTTTATTTTATGATTACCATTCGCTTTTGTGTGTGCTTTAAATAAATATATTTACGTACAATCCAACATCCGCCTGCGTCTAGAGAGCGAGTGTAAAAATTTTCTTGTTTGGTTTGGTAATTTAGTTAGGGAAATTCATTTTCATCAATTATGGTATATGTACATATATTTGTTTGCTCCATATCCATTTCATCCAATCATGTGATTTACGTCTATAAACAAAAACAAAAAAAATACGTATCCAGTTGGCAAGGTACGGTATAAAAAACATTCATCAGAAGCATTTTCTATTTTCATCCATAAAAGGTGTGATGCAACCGTCTTAGTTACCTAATTCATTATTTTAATTAATTAAACATGAAAGTAACAAATAATTTTCTCTTGTGGTCTAGTTGCGTTATCCTTGACCATTTTAATTTTCCTCCGGTTTTCTTTTAAAGGATTTATGTTCTGTTTTTTTCTGCATAAATTTAAGTTAATTGTTAAATGTAATCAACATTATTATTTAGCTTTGGGAATTATTATATCTCAGCTAATTTCTAGACTTAACCGCAGCATTATGGCAAACATTTTGTATAAAATTGTTTTAAACTAAAAATTGCTCGCTGTATAAAGCCTTTTACCATTTTTAGCAAATTCCATTGAGTCAAAAATAAAATTAAATATAGATATCCAAACGTCATCTAAAAACATGTCTTCGATAGTGTTTGTTACACGTCTTCACAAAATACATGATTACTACGAAACTACAGTACAGGCGTATAACGCCATTCAATTTATGTCTAATTTTTGCTTTAAGTCTAAGTCGTCTTTCAATGTTCTTATGGGTAAGTCGAATTATATATTTAAATTGTTTTATAAAATCAAATCTAATTGTATATTTTTAATACTGGAGGGACAGTAATGATTCCCAATAAGAAAAAATTTCTTTTAACTATATATTATTTGGCGAACCAGGATAGTTTTCGACAGGTTGCCAATTTGTTTGATATATCGCAAAGTACAGCCCATCGATAATCAACAATATAATAGATCTTATATAGAGAGATTGCTCAAAATTCATCAAATGACACGAGAAAAAGCAATTGCTAACGAAAAACTGTTTTTCGATAAGGAAGGTTTAAAATACGTGTTGGGCTGTATTGATGGTTCCCATATTGGCAATATTCTATTACAAGGAGTGCAGGGTCAATTATAAAATGGGGTTTATTTATGTCCATTGTGGCGAGTCAGAAAGAAGAATCCCCAGTAAAAATATACGAATATTTTCTCCTAGAAGACTTAGCCTATATGACACAGGACTGGTTGGTACCACCTTTTAAGGATACTGGAAATTTAACAGCACAAGAACGTCGTCTGGACTAAGTTCACTCATCTATACCAGTATGCATTGAGAACGCTCAAAGGCAGGTGTTGGTGATTAAGAGAATTCCAAAATGTTAATAGGATTTTTATCATAAAAGCTACTACTCCATAATATATGTACAGCACACAAGGATGAAACAGACATGATTACTGATGCACGAAGTCAACCCTAATATTTTGAACCTGAAGACATTTCCATCGAAGGATGTAACAAGAGAAGACAACAAGCATTTATACAATTATTTGAAAATTAATTTAAAATATAATCATAATTTACGTTAATTCAGGTATTTTGATTTTAATAAATTCTAGTCACAAAATATTAAAGCCTCTCAGCTCAGCTAATTTTTTTATTACGACGAACTTATCCGTTTCTATTTTAATGAATTCTTCTTCGCGCTGCTCTCTTCTTTCCAGTTTTTCTGTTTTTAATTTATAATATTGCTCCTTTGCATTTAACCGTTTTCTTTTTGTTTTCTTTGGAGGAGCGGGTTTTATGAGTAATATTATCCTTGCATGTTTTAATCGTTCTCTGCAAGTGTTTCCGCTTATTGGGACAGTCGGCAGGGATGGGCGAGGTAGACTGCGCCAAGTCATCTACGCGGTTGTCGACACATAATGTATTACGTAGATTACTTGGCAATATTTATCGTTATGTAGACAATGTCAGCGTAATGTAGACAAAAACAAAAACCCACAATAATTTTAACATTTTCAAATCCAACGCTCTAGTTTTTGTGTTTAGTAAAAAGACGGCTTAAATTAAGCTATATGAAAAAATTGTAATATGTGCATCACATGATTTTATCACACAAACGTGTCTACAAGGAGGTTAAAATTAAAATTAAAGTTGGGTGGATCACACCAGCACTTAATGCGACAAACGGGCCCACGGTGCAATACCCGAGCAAACACCTATAAATACTTACACATTAAAAACACCCAACCGAGTTTTGGTCACCATCGCCGAATCCATTACCGCATCGAATTAGCATACAAAAAAAAATTCAAACGTGGATTTCGTGGAGTTTTGTAGAAATAGATTGGAGGAAAGAAAGTTTGGAATAACATCGCTTGGACTATAGATGCTCGATGATTGGAAACGTATGTTTATAAGCAATATAGTGGTATACATTTTTTGATCAATTATAAAAATTAACAAATTAATTAAAGATTAATTAATCGTCATACTTGATTGAAAAATTTTCAATCAAATTCGAATAAGAACGAACAGGAAACACACTGACTTTTATTTCTTGTTCGTTGGCTGTTGATGTAGGATTTTTTATAAGGAGCACTTCTAAATTGTCCAATATTAGATTTCGTGCGTATGCTCTCTCAACATTTAAATTTTCTATTCGAAGTTCGAATGATGGTTAGTTCAAACACCTCATCAGACAATTTTGTGTTGTCCATGGTCATTCCCTTATTATTTTGACTCGGATATAAACGTATTAAAAGCTGTTCAGACTGATCTTTCGTGGTAACTTTATATGAATAATTTAAAAACATGTTTCAGAATTGGCCGGGTATTCGAATACTCGATACCCGACAATAAGCGCCTTAAGTGCGATTTTAATCATACTGTAAGCATTTCCAGATATAGCACTCTTAAAGGTTTAGATTTGTACACGTTCTCAGAAAGTCCATTGATTCGCGAGCATCACGCCAGAAATCCCATTTTAGAAAACCCAAATATTTTATATTTTTTATACTTGGATTTGATTGTGCCAATTTATGCCTTTCGCTAAAAAATTCCAACTTGATTATCACTCCAGAAAACCCATATATGTCCTTTAATATATTACTTGCATTTTTTAATATATTTGGGTTGTGCCACATTGTGCATCACTAAATTATTTTGCCACACACTCCTGTTCTAGAATAGGCCAAAATCAGCCAACTGTAAAAGCAATATATCTCAATATAAATGTTATACGATCAAGTCACAGAGGAACTAATTGAAACAAACTATAATACACATTTTAGCCCAGTATCGCAATGCATACTCTACATTGGCTAGAATTGGCCATAGAGTATGTTAGTTGCATTGAAAATAGCGTATTAGTATTAGTGGGGGTCAATATTATAACTCAATTTGTGACAAAATGTTAGATACAACATTATAGCTTGTCCAGATTAAATTGAACTTTTCCACATTGAACGCAACTTTGTCCAAATTAAGTTAAACTATTTCCAAACAGATTTCACTTTCTTCCAAATTCATAGAAACTTTTTCCATTTGAAATTAAATTTTTTCCAAACAGAATTAAACCATTGATGAATATAAATTAAACATTTTAGAATTAACAATTTTCCATTTCAAATTAACGTTTTTCCAAATGAAATTAAAATTTCATAAAATTGCATTTTTTAAATCTGCAAAGGTTTGTCGATAGATATTTTAAATAATCCAGTTTATTTTTAATGATTTTATTAGACTGACGGTGAAACAAATTAGAATATCGGGAAAACAGTGATAGTCAAAATAATGATACTACACTGCACTAATTTAAAAACCGAACAAACATTTTCTTTGAAAAAATACCCAAATTTGAACGCCTGGGCCCGTATTCTTGAATTCCTCATCAAATTCCCCGTGTGGATATCTGTCAAAAGTAAAAAAAAAATGTGATATTTTAAATCTAGTATTCTTGAATATCATACTAATGGAAAATTTCCGAATGGGTATATGTATCTGGAAAAAAATTCTCCAAAGGGAATTTTGACAGCTAGCTGTATTTATTTTAAACAACAAAGCGTTAGAAGTTAGAAGTAATGTCGATTTTCTTTGGTTTTACAAAAAATATCAATTATCTTCTTGCCAATCGAAAACGAAAAATACTTGATTATTTTTGGTCTTTGTGTTGGTATTTTGACATTTTGTTTTCTGTCAGTTTAATGTGAATTTCATAAAGCTACAAGCGACCATTTTTTGTGAATTAATTTGTTATTTTTTTTTGTGATTGACACAGCAAAAAAACCATTTAAGAATTGACATAAAAATGGCGAGGCGTCTATTTGTCATATTTGACATTTCTATTTTTCAATGTAGTGGTAGTAGATTATAGAAAAAATCATGATTTGAAAAAATTGATTATACATCAAAAAATAATCAATTATTTTCGCCAAAGAAAAATGAAACACTGAAAAATATCAATTATTTGTCAAAATAATCAATTATTTTTAACCAAAGAAAATCGACATAAGAATTAGCTTAGAATTATCAGTTTGACAATTAGAATTGTCAGTTTGATAATTAGAATTGTCCGTTTGACAATACTATAACATAGAAATGTCTCTACAATAAATCTACTATATTTTGAAGTTAGTCACAATTTAAAAGTGGAGAGTTTAATATTTAACAGTGGAAAATAAAAAATTGCGAACATTTCAAGAATTTGCAAGAGAATTTAGAAACCTTAAAAATGTTATTATGGAAATTTCGGTGCGGCCACTCCTTTAATTATTATTATACCATTATTTACTGCAACCCATAATTTCTTCGTTGTCGACGATGATTATCAGTCAGATACGGAACTCTAACAGATCGACGTGATCTTTATCAATAAGATTAACCGATTCAACCGATTTATTATCATTTGTTTTGATATTTGGTTTTGTGGTGGTACATTATTTCTATTTTATTGGGCACTGCTTGACCTGTTTTTTGTGCGAGAGCTCGATCTTCTCTTAATGTAGTTTTCCTTTGTTGACCACACCGTCCACGCCGACTCACACTGCCTGTTTCTAAATATCTGACAGATACTCTTCGAATATATATGCGATAAATTAAATTATTATTTTCCATAAAAAGACGTTAAATTTAAAATAATTTAAAATTTTATCGTAGGGTGTTTAGTTTACACGATAAAAAAGTATACTTGTTAACGTCTTTACGCTTTTTGATACGTTTTCTCTAAAACTTCAATAACTCGACAAGGAGTCGCACAGAAATTTCCATAAAATTTGGCAAAATAATAGAAGGCAAAATAATAGAACGCAAAATTTCCTTCAACTAAAAACAAAAATTTTTTTAGAAAGGCGTTATTTCACCCAGATACAAGCATTCAAATTTGGGTATTTTTTCAAAGAAAATGTATGTTCCGTTTTTAAATTGGTGCAGTGTAGTATATATCATTATTATGACTTTCACTGTTTTCCCGATATTCTAATTTGTTTCACCGTCAGTCTAATAAAATCATTAAAAATAAACGAATTATTTAAAATCTCTATCGACAAACCTTGGCAGATTTAAAAAATGCAATTTTATGAAAGTTTAATTTCATTGGGAAAAACGTTAATTTGAAATGAAATTGTTAATTTTAATTCTAAAAAGTTTCAGTGAATTTGGAAAAAAGTGAAATCTGTTTGGAAATAGTTTAATTTAATTTGGAAAAAGTTGCGTTCGATTTAGAAATAGTTTCGTTATTTTGGAGAAAGTTGCGTTTAACTTGGAAAAAGTTCAATTTAATCTGGAAAAGCTATACCACTCTAGGTTTTATCGATTGATTCAAGCAACAATATTGTTTTGCATATAGTTGATTCATACATATATTGTTTATAAAAACTAATGTCGTATATTCTTCTTATCGTAATCCTACAATTTATTTACTCATTTCGAAATTATAGATTTTATTATAAATCGAAAAACCCATCACACTAATAAAAATTTTCAAAATCTAATTTCCATGTTTATATAATTTAAATTTATTTAATAAAATAAAAATCTACCTATACCATATAATATAAAAATAAATAAAATTAGAATACAAATTTATTTCTAGACATACAAATAATTTTCAAACAATATTAAATTTTTCAATATCTTGATTTGAAACTGTATACACATCGATAAATTTTTTAACATACGAAAATTATTTTGAAATCGATATCAACTATGTGACCAAATGTGGTACATACATAAAATTATCAAATATACGTAATTTTTAAACTATAAAAAATTAATTCAAGAATGAAAATTATCTGTCCTCAACGTACGCTATAAAATAACTGGTACGATCGATACACACAAAACTGAAAATATTTAATGATTTTCCGCAAAACCTAAATAAAAAAAAACGAATAATTTTTTAATTTGATTTCATGACATTTTGACTTGCAGTCGTAAGCATATCAAATTCCTAAAAATAATACTAGACGATAATATTAATAATAATAATAGAACATACATAAGCATATATGTATGTACTGTGTACTTATAAGAGGAATAGTAATTTGTAGTCTATATATGTACATAAACATAATAATAAAAATAACAAGTTGGTAATATGATGAAGAAGAATATTTTTTTGTATCAACAGCGAAACATTGTTTTTCAATTTATATTTCTGAAACTATAGTGGGTTATTTACTGTATTTTATCAAACTGCTGATTCATTTGGTTGCGTACAGTAAAGAATATCGATAATCGATTATAATCGATATCCTCGGGTATCGAAATATAAATATTTTTGCAACGACCGATGCTCTTTAATTTATACAAATTGTCATGCCGCTACATCACTCCAATCCACAGTGCGATTAAAGTATTCCGTATGCTGGCGTGAGTCTGTCGATGTCATAATTATGGTGAGTTTTCCATTCCGATGTCCACAAACCACAACAAAGAATTTGCGGTATTGTTTTACAACCCTGAACCAATTACAATAACAAAAATACACTCGTAAAATAAAAATACTATAACCTAATAAAATTGTAACCTAAATTAGTAATAAGTTATTACTAATAATGTAAAAATAGTAACCTATAAATAAATTTGTAAACATAAATGACAAAATTGCAATTGAGCAAAAAAATAAATTCAAGTAAACTCGCGCGTGGAATTTTCATAACATGAAATAATTATCACTGACGTTACAAAATATATTTAACACACTAAAATCGATACCATCAACGGCAATAGTCATTCATGTCCCAAATACAAAAATGCTAATGACGAAATAAAGTTTAAGAAATAATTTTTAAGTTCGCTTAACTCACAAAAATTGGTATAAATAATTCAGAATTTTCCAATAAAATGTATTCGGTTTTTTGACTTCAATCCAGTTAACACAATAAATATATTAAAAATCAAACAGCCAATTTTTCCAATTATTAGAGGATTCAGCAGACTAATAAGTGAGTATAAACGATAACCAAACTATTGATACCGACCAGCCCCCACCAGTGGTAAGCGGGTATCAACAAAACACTAATCATCTACTAACACCTGAGCACCGAGTAATTTCTTCTCCAATTACCTGCCACGGCCAAGGTGGATTCAGATACGCATCGTCTGTGGGCGCGCAGACTCCTCTGTGGCAATTAAAATTGCAAACATGATAAAATATTAACATACATAAACATACACCTACGTACATATACCAGCCATAACAATTAAAACATTTCTCACAAAACCAACCTCAACAATTATTATAACATCGACACTACCGTCACATAAAAAAAAATAGTGTCCCAAAATTAACGCAAGATTTGAATTAAATAGAAAACACAGTTTTTAGTCTTCAGATTGTGATTTTTTTATTGAATCATAAAATACATAGGATAGGGATATTTATGGAATATCACATCGGGCAAATGGCCTCCACAGCTTTGCTGGTACACGCACCCTTTTATGAAAATTATCCATGACCTTTTCGCATAAATCTGGCTGAATTTCGTTGATGCAGCGTTTAATTTCCTCCTGTAATGCACGGGTGGTTAATATGGGCTTGTTGACATAAACCTTTGACTTCAAATAACCCCATATAAAGAAATCTAATGGTGTTACATCGCAAGATCTAGGGGGCCAATTCTGATCACCGAAACGAGAGAGTACCCAACTTGGAAATGTCTCATGCAGTAATTGAATTGTTCTACGGGCTGTATGGCATGTGGCGCGCACCATCTTGTTGAAACCACATGTCGTCTATGTCAATATCGTCCAACTGAAGTAGAAAGAAGTGTGTTATCATGTCGCGATATCGAGCACCAGTAACAGTTACTGCTTGACCAGCCTCATTTTCAAAAAAGTATGGTCCAATGATGCCTCCAGCCCAAAATCCGCACCAAACAGTGACACGCTGTGGATGCATTTGTTTTTCGACAATCACATGTGGGTTCTCCGTACCCCAAATGCGGCAATTTTGGCGATTAACAAAGCCATCAAGGTGAAAATGTGCTTCATCGCTTAGGATGATTTTGCTCGAAACATCAGTATTCACTTGTTGATGCTCAATAATCCATTCAACGAACTGTTTTCGCTGTACATGGTCATTAGGCTTCAGTTGTTGTGTTAATTGAATTTTATAAGCATGAAGACTTAGATCTTTAGTGCGAATACGCCGCAGAGAGCTTCTTGAAATTTGCAATTCTTGTCCACGACGCCGAATTGATGTTCCTGGATTTTCATGCACTGCTTCGATATTGACATTTGAACGGCTTGTTTTTATGGACGACCAGTGTGTCTAGCGTCTCCAACTGATCCAGTCTCATTGAATTTTTCAATTAATCTGTTAACAGTTGACGAAGTTAAAACACTATTCCGACCATATTTGGTATGCAATTTTCGAACTGCGTCTGCCAAACTTTAATTATTTATAAGATATGCTTCAATAATGAAAATACGTTGTTCTATCGTGTAACGCCACATTTTTACTAACCTTAACCTCTCAGTTGTCAAATTATTTTTTGTTTGGGGTTGCCAACACTTTACTGCACAAATGGTGGTAAATTCAAATCTTGCGTTAATTTTGGGACACGCTTTATAACGACGCATATAACCCTCACAAATTATAACATTTAACACATCACCTAATATCCAGAATACTCAAAGGACTGTTAACTCTTTTTTTTTACGCGAGTAAATACGTGTGAGCAATTTTCCAGATATTTGGGTATACATATACGAATCCTGTTTGGTTGGATGTCTCGGTTCTGTATTGGTACGAAGCTACTTTATTGGTACGAAGCTTATGAAATCCGAAGTATCTCTGTTTGGGTTCAAATTTTGGTCGTTGATCAAAATTCACCGGGAAAATCCAAATCTACAGATATACTAACTCTAGAAGATCTTACTAACGGTTTTGGCAGTCATTTCTCTGATTGGATAAGCTTCTGGCCAACGGATAAATCAGGTCCATGTGAATGTGTTCAAACCTGCCATTTGGTGGCTCGAATTTACCAAGTTCTGATTTTGTGTGGAGGTGAACTTTGGGTTTTTGACATTGGATACAAGATTTCGCCCAGTTATACTTGTATCAGATATGCCTGGATGTTATATGTTCTTGGGAACGAAGGGTCTATTTTCACCTGTCGATGTTTCACACCGACGATTTTCACCTGTCGATGTTTCACACCAAATTTGCTCCTGGTTGTCTGGTAGGTTGACTTTTTGCAGGTTGACTCTTAATTTCGAATTCCGAACTGAAATCAATTTCTGTAATTCGTTGTCACCTTGTTGCTGCCGGAGTATCTCTTTCATGTCGAAAGAGGAGACGCGTAGTGAGAAGTTTGTGGTCGGTAAATATGGAGAAATTTTGGCCTTCGACGAAATGGCGAAAATGTTTTATTGCTAGATATATAGCAAGAAGTATTTGACTTCCGCTAGAGAAAGTTTCTTTGAAAAGAACGCAAGTGGCTGCCAACATCAAAATCAAAGACAGCTCCAACTGCTATACTGGAAGCGTTTACTTTGAGTGTTCATTTTTTCTCAAAGTCTATAGGTAAAATTGAAAGTCAATTTTGAACAGCTTTGTTCGTTAATTTATAAGAAATGCCCTGGCTGAACCCATACATATATGTATATATATATATATATATATATATATATATATATATATATATAAAGCGTAACTATATATATATACAAGTATATATATATTTTTTTTTTTTTTATTTATTTTATTGATTTATTGATTTCCGGGAACAATCCAAAAAATTTTTTCACAAAAATTTGTCCTGGATTGTATAAAATATTTTACACCTCATTTACAAATATAAGTAATTAAACAATATATATACACTATAAATAATTATAAAAACATACATATATATATAACCTATAATATTATCTAATATAATGATTATTTAATTTATAATTTTATCTTCCAATTGTATTTCATTCCATTTTCCTATGTATTTATTAAATAAGTCATACAATATAGACAATCAATCAATTTGGAGACACTGATTGATCTTTTATTATATTGGTAACTGTGAGTACCATTTAAGAAATAGATAATTCTTTAAATCCATTTTAAATTTGATCAAGTTGTTAAGGTTTTTTAAGTCACTTGGTAAATTATTATACATAATTAGGCCTCTGTAATATGGATTTCTAGTGGCTCTTACCGTTCTGCAACTATTTATGTAAAAGTCAGCTCTTTGCTGAGAACGAGTCGGATAAGAATGGACTTCATTAACCAGATTAAATTGAAGAACGCATTTCAGTTTGCCTATTAATATTTTTTTTATTAATATCAGAACTTCGTACTGATTTATGATTTTGATTGGTAAAACTGAGATAGAGTAAATCAGTTTGGTGGGGGTTAAGATCGGTAGTTTCATTACTATTTTGATAACACGATTTTGAAGTATTTCCAAGTCTCTCAGATTGTTCGTAGTTGTTGATGCCCAAATGGAGCTCATATATAATAAATGGGAGTGAATAAACGAAAAATAAAACATCCATGCAATGTGCTCATCTATGAAAGGTCTTATTCGTTTTAGTGCAAATATATAGGGCCAAATATTCTTCTTTATGTATAAAACATGTTCTCTGAAATTTAAAGATTCATCCAGATAAAGCCCTAAGTACTTCGTAACTTTTACTTGCGAAATTTTCGTATATATATATAGTTACGGTTACACTTCCCACAGAAACTGTCTACCTAAACTATTTTAAACGTATGGTTGATCAAAGTGACCGGAGGCATCATATTCATTTCATCGAGTCGAGGCAAAAATTGATGAGTTAGTAATTTTAAGCTTAGAGATAAGTAATATTAGAATTAAAAAGAATTAGTCCGATTTTAACTTTTAAGTAAGAAACTTGTAAAACCATTGTTAAATATTGAAATCATAATTATATATAGCTTTTATCTTGACATTATAGCATCGTACAAAAATTCATCCAGAATAGCTAAATACAATACATCACGCTTTCGCACTACAACACTATAATAAAATGATGTATACTAAAGTATTTTGAATAATTACAAAACTTACATAAAATTATTCTAGATTTCCGGCTATTTTCCTTTTCATGTATTGTGTCCGACGATTCCTATTAAAAACTAGACCAAATAGAAATAAAAAAAAGTATACAAACAGTAATGTAGTAATAATGTAATTGTTGTGAATATTTAAACGTGTTTTTGTGCCTTACATACATACTTCTAACGAATAAAAACTACTCAACGGAAAAACACTGTACACAGGAACAGTAAAATAAAGAATGAAGAAAAATTCTAATAAATTTGTCTTAATACAAAACAAAAAATTATAATAACACCATGGAACCGCATATGCGTGCAGACAATAAGTTAAAAAACTAAAAAAAAATAAAATACCCATTCGTCCATCAAACCAAAATACGTACAATGAAAATATTCATTTTCATATGCAAATTTTCACATTTTCATTTATTATTCAAAAAGAAAATAATAATTTACAACAAATTTGGTATTGTTGTTGTTGTTCATGTAAATTTACCATTGCTGCTCATTTTTGCAGCATGAACATATAGTTCTATATGCTAAGTTTATATGTATATACATATATAATGTGTATGGATGAGGATGAGATGATATAAGAGGTGAGTTAGGCGAAGGTGAAAAGGTTATTAGAAACACAATTTTGTTGTTAATAGTGTTGTATGCCAACAAACCAACCAACCAATTGAAGCATATTTTCAACTTGATTAATTTGTACGTTGGAATTTGTTTTAAAGTTGCACAAAATCTTAGTTCATATTCTTCTCGAATTTAAAAGTAATTCAATTAAGCGTGATAAGATACGAGCACAGAGAGACAGGAATTCTTTTTAAACGAGGATTTGACATTTTCGAGTTTCATGTTTAGTGTTATTGCCATAGATTTATATTTAAATGTCATATTCACCTATATACATAATTTACAAATAATAATAATAATCATGTTGACAATTTATGTACTATTTATGTTTATTAAGCAAAAACATTAATTTACTAGTTCCAATTAAATTTTCGGTTTAAATATATTCTGGAGTTATTATATTACCATAAGTTCCATCAAGCACCCCTCCCAAATAAAAATCAAGGAACAATTTACTGTGCCAAAGTGAAATATAGCGTGTTTTAACATTTACAACAAGAACAAAAAAACTGAATTATAATTGTCCATTTAAAAAAATTGAAAATTTCATAACAATAATGAATTCTAAAAAAAAAAAAAATTAAAAATCGAATAATTTAACCATTTTTTAACAATACGAGTACATAATGTTATTATTAATAATGTGAGCGCGGATTTTTTGTAAGTGCGAATTTTAAACAAATTTAAACATAACAAAGAAATGTGTGTATATAGGTAACTTGTTTACATATGGTAAACGCCAATATGACATGAAATGAATTATACAGAGATGCATAACATAACAACGTTGCAAACAAAAATACGTTAAAACTTCCTTTGCAAGCGCGTGCCATTATGCAAGAAGGAAAATTAATAAAATAATTCATAGGAAGAATATTGAATGATTCAACAACTACGTGTGAAGAGGTACTTAAATAGATACCAGCAACCGATCAAATTAACTTAATAGATTATCTCGCGAATGAGTAAAGACATATTCATATTACATTATCATAAACTAAAGACATATAGATGTCCAAACTCGTCAATGCCGCTACATCATATTGATTAGAATTATTAGGCCCCCTGCTACATCTATAGTAGTACCATCATACGAAACAATTCTTTAGTCGGTCATGTTTCAAATGTTACGTCAATCTTATCTAAGCCTGTTTCAAAAACCGAAACTTATTTCAATCTTATTTGCCGCCATCTTAGATAAATAAGAAAAGTCATCCGAATTGATTTCACATATTTTGACATAAACACGAAAACAATATATTTTTGTGATTCCATAGACACAAATTTTGTTTGTATTATTTATTGTAAACAATACAAATATTAATATAATATGGATAATTTAAAAAAATGGTTGCCTTATTTAAAATTAATTAAAAGTGATAATGAAGGGTATGGCCCCTGTGGTCGGGGGGCACTCACATGTCTCGTAAATCAAAATTGCACGAACATGTTTCCCAAGAATACCACCACAGTATCACAGCTGGGCTGACGACCCGCATCCGTAAAAAAATAAAATGTTTATAAAGTCAACAAAAAGAAAAATGGATACCGCCAAAACAACACCGGACCCCCGCACAAGTACCCGGACACGAGATTTAGGATCGGCACGTGGAACGTGCAATCACTAAGGAAACCAGGAGCGTTAGAGGGCCTAATCACGTGCAAGAAGGAATATCGGCTGGAACTCGTTGCTCTTCAAGAAACTCGCTGGCCTAAAAGTGGAGACCATGTGTCCCAGGGCTATACATTGTTCTACAGTGGAGATGACCTCGGAAATCTTGGAGCTGGATTTCTTCTTGGGCCGCAGGTAAAGAACGCTGTTTTGGATTTCCAAGCAGTCAATAACCGATTGTGTAAGCTTCGCTTGCGCATGAAGTTAGCCAACCTGTCGATAATTTGTGTACATGCGCCGACAGAAGTCAGACAGCCCCAAGATAAAGACTCATTTTACAATGACTTGGACGATCTGATGGGATCTATACCCAAACACGATGTTAGAATGGTAATTGGGGACTTTAATGCTAGAGCTGGCAGAAATCAGACCGACTTGTGTGAATACATAGGTCCGTACTCCCGACACGAAACTGCGACCGATAATGGTGAGAGAATGATGTACTTTGCGGTTGCTCATGATCTTAGAGTAGCAAGCACATTCTTCCCTCATAAACATGTAGCAGCTCGAATATTCGACTCACCGATATTCGATTCTGCCACAAACAAAACAATTAGTGAAATTCAAATATAAACCAACTTATTTGAATTAAGCGTTCACTAACCCCATCACATATCCATCTATCCAACCACCACTATCTAATAACCGAACCATTACTATAAAACATTTATAGTAAAAAACAAGTCGCCATCTAACAACATCACCACGAACAACAATGTTCGGTGATGCAACACTAATGCGTAAGTGCAATATTCACCGTCGCCGGCGCATGTGTTCCTTCATCATAAAACGAAGACGAAGGCGACGTCATCACAACAAATATTCCATTTTGATCTTTCGGTGAATGTACAACAATCGTAGTGTCAATCTTGATAATGGTGGTGTAAACAAATTAAATATAAATAAAATTAATTAATAATAAAATAAAAATATAAACAGATTAAAATAAAAATTGTATATTTTAATAAATAATTGAAATAATAAATGTGTGGTATTGAATAATAAAAATTATATGAACAATAAATAAATTACATAAAAATTATTATCAAATAAATATTGGTCGTGTGTTTTTAATTGTGTGCAAAAATCCGGAACGGATTAAAGTATCTACCGGAGCAACCTTACAATTTGGTGACCTCGACGGCGGTTTTTACCGCTTTTCAAACCACATACCACCGCGTATACTAACGCAGGAAGAAAACAAAAATATTACAAAGAAGAACAACGGAAATACATTAATTAATTAGTTAGTTAAAACAACGGAAATACATTAATTAATTAGTTAGTTAAAACAACGGAAATACATTATTATACAACGCGGGAAGCAGCAGAAACAACACGTGGTGAAGGGCAAACCCACCCACGCAACGAGGGAATAAAAAAAAGCAAACGAAACACGTGGCGAAGGGAACAATTCGAATACCCCCACGCAGCGCGGGACACCGTGGGACGCCGATGGTGTAGCGACTTACCCACACCGCAACGAAACAGCAGCAGCAGCAGAAGAACCGGTAACAAGTTTTTTTTTTTTTTTAAGTAAAATTTTTTTTCCTTGTATCAAAATTAAATTTTTTTTGCAATATTTTTTTTATTCAATAATTTTTCATCATTTAATTTAACGTAGAATCATTTTTTTTATTTTTATAACGTAAAGTAAAATCAATTTTTTTTAATCAAACAAATTAACGTAGAATTATTTTTTTTTCTCTATAAAATTTTATATACATGTATGTTTTCACCACCATTTTGAGCACCCATCCAAAATTTTATACACACTGGTCGTTTTCTCGCTGCAACGGTGACACAAAAACTCGCTAAAAAAATTCAGCTCGCATGACTTAAATTTTTTTTTATTTTTTTTTAAAATTTCAACGAGCCCCCCCAATCGCCTGGAAGGACACAAGAGGCCTCCTCTATTCGGGGGTATCTCGCATCGAGCGTTAAGCAGAAGGAACATCCCGGCCTTCAAACCATTCACTATACGGTAACCATTCCGCCTTACTTTTCATTTTGTTGGTCAATTATATTTTTTTTACACGGTAACCATTCCGCCTTTCTTTTCAATTTTTTTTTGGTCAATTATATTTTTTTTTCTCGCACTCTAAGCTTGTAAATTATGCCTAACAAAACGCAAACAGAACCAAATCAAGACCAAAAAATGGACACAACTCCAGCTGGTCAAACACAACCAGAGGTCGCGGCGGCAGCACCAAAGCTGCAATTACAGCCTTTTTGGCATCATAAGCCCGCAAATTGGTTCGCGTTGGCCGAGATACAAGGCATTAAGAGCGAGAAACAAAAATATAATCACGTCATAACGTCATTGTCACCGGATGTCTGTGAGCATATAGTCGATTTACTCCAAGAACCACCAACCGAGAACCACTATAGCAAGCTCAAGACCATCCTGTTAGATCGATTAACGCCGTCAAACGAGAGACAACTAGAAACTCTCCTCTCTGGCCAGGAGCTAGGCGACAGAAAACCTTCAGAAGCGCTCCTGAAAATCCGATCTCTCGCTGGGAACAACTTCTCAGAGACCGTAATCCGCTCATTATGGACGAGAAAAATGCCAGAGATCATACGCATAGCAATGGTCGCGCAGCCAGAGACAATACCAATAGACATCCTGGCCAAAACAGCTGACCAAATGCATGACGTAATAAATATCGGCCAAATCAATCAGTATGACTCAAATGTAACACACAACATTCCAAACTATAGACCAACAGGGCGTAGAGGGACTGGGCGTGGTGGAGGCCGAAGTCCACTAGTGCCCGGTGTTTCTGTCGAGGATCGATTAACACTAATCGAATCAAGACTCGATGGGTTGCTCCGACGCAGGAGCCGGTCACGTGGACGACAGTCTCCATCACGTCCACGAACACAAAGCAATCCACGGCAAGGTAGATGCTGGTATCATGCCAAATATGGAACGGCTGCACAGAAATGCACACAGCCATGCAACTTCCATACGGCACAGCAATCCTACCCATCTACCTCAAACAATACAAAAAACCAATAAAGTCACGGGTAGAGGGTTACGCAACTCCCCTGACACCCTATTCAACACGTTTGTTTGTGTACGATAGACACAACAGACTAACATATTTAGTCGACACTGGCGCTGACCTTTCGGTTATTCCAGCCATGAATTTCAAATTGAATTACAAATTATCAAATCGAAATTCAGATCTAGTCTTATCGGCTGCCAATGGTTCAATTATCCACACGTACGGCACAAAATTGCTTAACGTGGATATCGGACTCAAACGAACCTTCACGCACGCTTTCATACTAGCTGCAGTGAATCGTCCGATCATTGGCGCCGATTTTCTAAGCAAATTCGGACTTCTTGTTGATGTCAAACACAAACGGCTGATTGACCCAGCTACAAAGCTGTCAATAAACGCCACAATGGTTCGTGTTAACACACCAACACCGATCCATTTTAACATCGACAACGGCTACGGCACTCTGCTCAAAAAGTACCCACTACTTACAGCAGAGCCGAACTACAAAATGCCAGTCCGACACAACGTGGTACATCACATCGTCACGGAAGGCCATCTTCCCGTGTCGAGACCACGCAGACTAGATTCGGTGCGTCACAAAGCTGCACAAGCAGAATTTCAACACATGGTGGAATTAGGGATTTGTCGAACATCGACATCTTCCGTTTCTTGTCCATTACACATGGTCAAGAAGAAAGATCAAGACTGGAGGCCATGTGGGGACTATCGGCGTTTAAACACGGTTACGATACCGGATCGCTACCCGATACCCCACATTCAAAACTTCACCATGCACTTGCATGGCTGCAAAGTTTTCTCCAAACTTGATCTCATCAGAGGTTATCACCACATTCCCGTGGCACCTGAAGACGTTTTCAAAACGGCAATCACCACACCATTTGGCCTCTTCGAATACACCCGAATCCCATTTGGATTACGCAATGCCGCACAAACGTTTCAGCGCTTCATGAACGAAGTCGTTCGAGATCTCGACTTCGTTTTCGTCTACATAGACGACATTCTTGTGGCATCTCAAACTGAGGACCAACACAAACTCCATCTGGAAACACTTTTCCAACGACTTGTCGAGTTTGATGTTCACATCAAGAGCTCAAAATGCGTCTTCGGCGCATCCACTCTTGATTTCCTCAGCCACAAGATCACCGCTAATGGCATTCTTCCGTCACAAGACCGAATCAATGCCATTAAAGAATTCCCAGCTCCAACCTCAATCAAGAGTATTCAGCGATTCATCGGCATGGTAAACTACTACCACCGATTCATACCAAAGCTCGCTGAAATACTCAACCCAATTCACAGCCACCTGGCAGTACTACTACGTAAGCCCAAAACCGCCAAGAACTTCTCTTGGCCTGACGAATGTCAACACGCATTCACGTCACTCAAGGCTGAATTGGCAAAAACAACACTCTTGTCACATCCACTGAGCGACTCAAAGCTCAGCATTACTACTGATGCATCAAACACTGCTGTCGGAGCAGTCATTCAACAGTACAACGACAAGTGTTGGGAGCCCCTGGGATTCTTCTCAAAGAAGCTCTCGGATACCGAAAAGAAATACTCTGCATTCGATCGGGAATTACTCGCAATATATCTAGCAATAAAACACTTAATGTTTATTATGTCGAGTGTCGGGACTTCACAATTTACACCGACCACAAGCCTCTCACTCGAGCAATTCAGTCTAAAACTGAACGCAATCCAAGGCAAGCACGCCACTTGGATTATATTAGTCAATTTACCACGGACATTCAGCATGTTCAAGGTACCGACAACGTTGTCGCGGATACACTTTCGCGCACAACATCAAACGAAACGGCCACAGTCGAGACTCACTTCGACTGCAACAAAATCGCACAAGCGCAAAAAGCAGACTTAGAACTTCAGAAATTACTTTCTGGTTCCACACGTCACACTAGTTCATCACTGAAACTAGAGCTTTTCAAACAACCTGGCCTCGAAATCTACTGCGAAACATCTACGGGTGCAAATCGCCCGTACATCGCAGAACAACTACGTCGAACCATCTTCGACACACTACACGGTATCTCACATCCTGGTGTCCGCGCAACTCGTAAATTGATTACTGCTCGATACTTTTGGCCCAGCATAAACAAAGACGTGACCCATTGGGCACAATCCTGTTTATCCTGCCAAAAATCAAAAGTCCAGCGACACACAAAATCTCCTCTTGGACAATTCGCCATTCCGCCTGGTCGATTCGAGCACATTCATTTGGATGCCGTAGGACCACTTCCTCCATCCAATGGATACTCATACTTACTCACCTGTGTCGATCGTTTCACTCGATGGCCAGAAGCGTACTGCATGAGCGACATGTCTGCAGCAACCATTGCCACCACATTCGTGCAAAACTACGTATCACGATTTGGCGTTCCACTTGACATCACAACTGATCAAGGAACCCAATTCGAGTCGAAGCTTTTCTCGGAGTTAACGAAACTCCTCGGCTCGCATCGGATACGTACAACGGCTTACCACCCGCAAGCCAATGGCATGGTTGAACGTTTCCACCGCCAGCTCAAAGCTGCTCGCAAGGCCTGAGGCAACACAATGCACTGGAGCTCCGAAGTACCAATCGTTCTACTTGGTATTCGAGCAACGGTTAAAGAAGATCTGAAGTGCTCACCAGCTGAAATGGTTTACGGTCAAACCATCAAGCTACCCGGTGAGTTCTTCGTCGAACATCCTCTACCGTCTCCATCCACAACCGACACAGTCATCGACCAACTCCGCACCACCATGCAAAATCTTATCCCCACGGCAACAAGACCAACGAATGAAAGCAACATATTCGTTCCCAAATCGCTCAACAATTGCGATTACGTCTTTGTCCGGGTTGATAAGGTTCGTACTGGATTACAATCTCCATACGATGGGCCATACAGAGTTATACGCCACTTACGCAAGCAATTCATTGTCTCAATCAAAGATAAACACCACTCAATCTCCATCGACAGATTGAAACCGGCGTACGGTATTCTCAACACGGCTGATCAGATATCAGCCAGCAAACGATATAAAACCGTCCGGTTCAACGTATAACGTCTTAAAACCTATGGTTTCTCATCTGGAGAGGGGGTACTGTAGCAGCTCGAATATTCGACTCACCGATATTCGACTCTGCCACAAAAAAAACAATTAGTGAAATTCAAATATAAACCAACTTATTTGAATTAAGCGTTCACTAACCCCATCACATATCCATCTATCCAACCACCACAATAACTGAACCATTACTATAAAACATTTATAGTAAAAAACAAGTCGCCATCTAACAACATCACCACGAACAACAATGTTCGGTGATGCAACACTAATGCGTAAGTGCAATATTCACCGTCGCCGGCGCATGTGTTCCTTCATCATAAAACGAAGACGAAGGCGACGTCATCACAACAAATATTCCATTTTGATCTTTCGGTGAATGTACAACAATCGTAGTGTCAATCTTGATAATGGTGGTGTAAACAAATTAAATATAAATAAAATTAATTAATAATAAAATAAAAATATAAACAGATTAAAATAAAAATTGTATATTTTAATAAATAATTGAAATAATAAATGTGTGGTATTGAATAATAAAAATTATATGAACAATAAATAAATTACATAAAAATTATTATCAAATAAATATTGGTCGTGTGTTTTTAATTGTGTGCAAAAATCCGGAACGGATTAAAGTATCTACCGGAGCAACCTTACAAACACATACATCTTGAGACATGGATACATCCTCGCGGAACTTCCCGCAACCAAATTGACCATGTGTTAGTTTCTAAAGGACGGGCTCAGGTTGTGCAGGGTGTGAGAACATATCGGTCAGCAACCAAATACGTAGGCAGCGATCATCATTTGGTCGCTGCAAAGCTACGATGGAAGTTTTCGTACAAGTCTGGGAACACAGCGAAACGCATGGTACGTTTCGACTGTGAAGGTCTGATAAATGAAGATCAAAAGAAACGATATCAGGATCTTGTCAGCGATAACATTAACGAAGCTATTTACCAGTCTGACTGCGTGAACTCTGTCTGGGAGGTACTGAAAACTTCGGTTTTCAGTGCTGCTCAACAGACTTTAGGTATAGTGAAAGTCAGATCCAAGAATGATTGCTTTAATGACGAGTGTCGTCTTGCAGTTGAGCAACAAAATATAGCCCATAATGAAGTGCAACAACGTCTCACAATCGCGAGGAAAAACAAGCTGCTCTTGCAAGAAGGGCAGCTAAGCGGATTTGTAGACGGAAGAAGCGAGAATGGTGGAAGGTCGAGGTTCTTAAAGTACAACAACTCAGCAATGAGCTCAGTTCGCGTAATTTCTTTAAAGGAATTACTGGACTGCACCATACTTTCAGGCCTACGTCAACCGCGATTCGGGACCGGGATGGAAACCTCTGTGTCAACATCGATGCAGTACTTGACGCATGGAGTGGACACTTTACTGAGCTGCTTGATGTCCATCATGCGTCACAGACTGTTGTTGAGCCACCTCTAATACAGACTGCGGAGATTTGCACTGAGGAGCCATCCCATGAGGAATTCACTAAAGCCATGCAGAGATTGAAACGAAACCGTGCACCTGGAGTGGACTGCATTAATTCGGAGGTCTTGATATTCGGAGGGGATACTTTGTTGAACTGTCTTTTCGATCTTATTCGATTAGTATGGCGAACCGAAGTTATGCCGGACGAATGGAAAGTGGCCGCGATATGCCCCATCTTCAAGAAGGGAGACCGCTTGAAGTGTGAGAATTATCGCGGTATAGCTCTCCTTTGCACAGCGTACAAGTTACTGTCATACATTGTATTGGATAGAATCACTCCTCTAGCGGAGGGCTTGGTTGGTGACTATCAAGGAGGATTTCGTCCGAATCGATCAGTCACCGATCAGGTCTTTTCGCTGCGGATGATTCTATCTAAATATTATGAGACATCCCTCCCATACATCAGGTGTTCCTGGATTTCCGGCAGGCCTATGACTCGATCAATCGAGAGAGTTTATGGTCTGCTCTGGAATACCAAGGAATGCCAACAAAACTGGTACGACTATGTAGGATGACAGTGACGCAGTCTCAATGCTGTGTTAAAGTTGAGAACAGGCTATCGACAAGTTTTGTAGTTAACTCGGGTGTTCGGCAGGGATATGCTCTGTCCCCGATACTCTTTAATCTCATTTTGGAGTACATCTTTCGTAAAACTGAAACACCGCAGCGTAACATCTTATATCGCCAGTCCAATCAGGTGCTTGCATATGCAGATGACATATGCGTGATTGGACCGAATAGCAACGGAGTGAAAGAAACACTTGATCCGCTTGTAGAGTTTTCAGCTTCAGTTGGACTTCAGATCAATGAGTCTAAAACGAAATACCTGATCTCTGGTTTTAGGGACAATGGCACACCAGATTTTGAGGGAGTGAGGAGGTTCAAATATTTGGGTTCTCTTATCACTCAATATAACAGTGTGGGTGAGGATATTAAAGTACGGCTGGCAGCTGGCAGTCGTTCTTTGTATCCTCTAAGGCCACTGCTAAAATCTAAACACTTATCTAGTGCCGTGAAGCTGAAGCTTTACAAAGCGTTGATCAGGCCCGTTGTTATGTTTGGATGTGAAAGTTGGGCGCTTACGGATGAGTACGAGAGATGGCTACTAACATTTGAGAGAAGAGTCATGCGTGTGATTTACGGCCCAAAACGCGAAATAGGTGGTACCTACCGAGCTCTGTACAATATCGAGATCAGAGATCTGATGAAGATCCCCTGTATTGTACATGAAGTACTGCGTGCTGATCCGGAACGAATTGTGGAGCGATCTCTGAAAGGAGAGCCACCATATGGTAGGCGCAGAGGTCGTTGTAGGCGACGATGGCTCCATGGTGTAGAGAACGACTTGGCCTCTTCAGATTGTCTTAGACAGTATGAAGACCATGCTCGGGATCGAAACCGCTGGAGCCGAATTGTTGAGTAAGGGACCAGCAATGGCCTTTAAAACTGTTTTAATTAATGAAGGGTATGTTATAAAAATAATCTATTTTTTTGTATAAATATAAACTAATTTAAAACTTGCAGAGCTTAAAGTATTGCAGTCTAATGCTTAACATTATTCTGAAAAGAGATGAGGTGGAAATGAAAAAAAACATTTGCGAGTAACTGTTCAAGCATTCCAAAACATGATTGAACTTTCCCCAGTTAAACATCACTGCTATGATCCAGAAATCGATTTGGGTATAACACTTTTTTGGTTAGCATGTGGTACCAGTTACAGGGTAGTAAATACGGTATTCGACATACCAACTTCGTCCATAAATAACATTGTTCAGCGAACAATGGAACTGATTTTGTTCTTACTACAAAAAATTATTGTTTTGCCGAAAAAGGAAGAGTACGAAAGTGCTACTGAATTTCGTGACGAGTTATGTGGAAATATTTTATGAAACTCAAACGTAATTATTTAATTATTTATTAATATAAATAAAAAGATTCAGTTGACTATAATGTATGACGGGCTTGAAGTTTCTATGGAGTTTTTATGGAACGGTGCAAATGTCAAAACACCTATCAAATGTCGAATTGTCTCATGAAAATTTATTAAACAGTTTCGAATAAAACAAATTAATTTATACGAATTTAAAATTATTAAATTTAAAAATGTTACTCAAACTACTAAAAGAACTAATTAAAAATGAAAATAAACTTAAAACGATTAAATTATTTAAAAAAACCGCCAAAGTATTCTAATTAGAACGTCTCATTAAATTTTTTTATAATTTTTAAATAGTAAATTTGAACAAACAGTCACCATATAGAAAATGACCATAAGGCTCTATAGTCAGACAGAGAAATACCAATGCATCTGAAAATATAGACCCAGAAGAATCTCATCCCTTCTCAAACATCTCGAAATATCCATGTGAAAATATGAAAATATACGCGGCTCATAATAACTTGGTAATTTCTATTAAACTCATTTTGCAGAAACATTTTGGGGATGTCCATAAGGCTCCAGTCTATTAAAAAAATGCCAAAGTAATAAAAATATGAACCCGGAAGTGTGTCATCCGTTCCTGAAATTCTCGATTAATTTCAATAGAGGCAATAGAAATTATCAAGTTGTGAGTATTATTAGTTGATTACTTCGCCGTTCTGCCCTAAAAGTTTAACAGTAGCATAATTGGATATAACATCATAAATTTGTTCTTTCGTTGATACCACCTACAATTTCTTAATTCTAATTTCTTAATATGTTCGGTGGAATAAAACTGTGACCTATGATTTGAGGCGTACCCTATCATAATTTGTCAAGTCATATTGCATTAAACATACAAGATGCAATAATATTAGAATCACGCGGGAATTGATTGTCGGTCCAACAGTAAGATGTTACTGAGGCACTGTTTAATTTTGACTTACTATGGCCGCTAGCAACTGTGAAATTTTGGACATGAATCTGGTGACTATAATAAGTAGATTAATCAGGCAGCTTAGGAATCGGTAGATTTTTTCCGGAATCAAATGATAAAATGAGTATCTTTTCGTCAATATCTTGCAGTTGTGAGAAAAATGGTTACATGCTTTTCTATCATAATTTCATTTTTCTTCTGGCCTTTCTTTTCCTGTTTCAATTTTTCATCCACGTTTTAACATACCGAGCAAACATGTGGTCGTGCAGTGATCAGAAACCTAGATTGTAATTTGTGTTGAAAACCATTCAAAAATATGATTCCTTAATAGCAATATTATCATGTTCCAATGAATACATTTACCGTCGGGAAACTTTGCCTCTACAATAATGGGACATTTCAGTTTATTTATAAAGTTTACCACACATTATTTTTTTTTTGGAGCAAATTCAGCAGATCTTTTAAATCCTCCTTGCTTTTCTGTTACCTACATAATGAAATTTTTTGGAGAGGTTATTAATTCGGAATCTCGAAACTCCCAAAATAGAAATAAAACTTTTTAAGCACACTGGAATTTTCTTGTTTTTATAAAACACCGAATGGAAGCTTTTAATCTCGTTCATCGTGCATGAGCGATCTACGGGAAAGCTTTCCCGCTGGATGCTTGCCATTGAGATATACAGGAATGTCGGTAGCCATGTATCTGGACCAAAAAACAAACGTTTCCTTAGAATGGTTATGGGTTTAATTTCGTAATAATAATAAAGCCGCACATTATTATATCGCCGGCGTTCTGGACCTTGCGACTCAGATTATCATCCTTTACATTTCCTACGATATTGAAGTGCCCTGGCACCCACGTCAATCGGATGTTAGCCTTAGCGCTTCTACACCCGCAAAAAATGATCACCAACATAAACTTATCATTATAACATTTTACGTACCATTTCCTATCGAGGAGTACATAAACCATATAAATTTATAAAGTAATACCAAGACGAGACATATCAAAAGTTTCGCCAGGACAATTTCGTGTTCTATTGAAGGATATAAATCTTATTTAATAAAAAAGTTTGGGATGAACCACCTGTATAAAATCCAACTGTAATTTAACATAATTTATAATTTTTTCAAATGATCTGGAATAAGACTTTTACGCTTGTGTTGTCAGAGTTAGTTTTTAATTTTCCTGTAATAGGAAATGAAGTCTTGAATCGCCGAAGTGTTGACAAAAAAGTGAACAATTTCCGAGGATAGGATGTTGCAACGTTTTCATATGACTTTCCTGCTTCAACACTACGAAATGAACTGGAAGAAAACCCAATTGACAAACGAATTTTGCTTATAGGGCAGTAAAGTTAGGTTAGGTTAGGTAAGGGTGGCCGTCCTAGTGGACTAGCTTAGACACAAAATTGGTCCGTAGCTGTATGACATTCGAGCATACCTCTTGTTCACTCGTTAAACCATCCTGAGCTTACCAAGTAGCGTTGAAAGTCCCGGAAAGTCTCGATCGTTCTAAGATCCGTGAGATCGTCCAAAGGGGAAGTTCCCATACATTTTGTTCTGCTGAACACTAGACTCAGACAGGTGCAGAGCAGATGGAGCACAGTTTCTTCTTCCTCCTCCTCCTCATCACTGCAGCTGCGGCAGAAATAATGGGCAGGGACACCCAGTCTGCTCGCACGTACCCCTATAAAACAATGTCCCGTTATAGCACCCACGACCATACCAATATGGTGCCGTCGAAGCGATATCAGTTGTTCGGATCTGGACCGTTCAACTCCAGATCAGATCTGCCTATAGCTATTACACACCAACTAGCGTTAAACCTTCTGACGTTCGTTTCTTTTATGGCTTCTTCCTGAAGATGCAGCTTATATGAAGCAGCATGTTCACTTGCGGGCCAGCTCATCCGCCTTTACATTCCCTGTGATATTGAAGTGCCCTGGCACCCAAGTCAAGCGGATGTTGAGCTGATCAACCATCTCATTTAAAGATACCAGACAATTCTGGGCTACCTTTGACGTCAGGGATTATGATTGTAGCGTTGGAATAGCAGCCCGTCTGTCCGTAAAAATGCGAATATTCCTCGTAGATATTACATTATACCTCAACCAGTCCATGACTTCATCTCAACAGGTGGCAAAGGGATACACAAGCGAGCCGTTCTTTGGACTTTCATAAATTGTTTAAGGTTCACCATAATTTTTAACGCTGGCCACCAAACGACAACATCATATAGCAGTATAGGCTTGACCACTGAGACGTAGAGCCACTGTACTATGTGGGGCTCCATACTCCATCTCTTTCCAATGTCATTTTTGCAGGAGTAGAGTGCTACAATAGCTTTCTTTACTCTTTCTAAGATGTTTGGTTTCCAGCTTAGCTTGCTGTCCAAAAGACGTCTGAGGTATTTCGCTCTATCCTTAAAGATCAAACGAGTACCATTTAATATTGGAGGGGTCAAACAGAGGGAGTTTGTGCTTCCTGGTAAAGAGGACCAGCTCCGTTTTCTGTGGGTTTGCGTTCACTTCGCAACTTCGTGCCCACTCTGAGAGATAGCCGAGTGCGCACTGCATGCGATCACTCAGCGTAATAATATATTTAACGAGGACTGCAATAGCAACATCATCCGCGTAGGCAACCACGTTGAAGTCTTACCACGTTTTGTAACATTACATTAATGACCAAGTTCCAAGAGGGGTCAAAACCCCACCTTAAGGTGTCCCTCTGCTCATGTACATATCTGCCGGCAGACGTCCCGCCAAGATAAGCTGTCACGGTCCTTCCTCTAAGCATTAGATCTATCCAACCTCTGAGTGACCCGTCTACCCCCTATAAGCGAGTGGAGAGCTGTTTCCACCGATGGTCCCTTACAGTATGCGTCTTGAGTTCCTTGCAGCTCACCCAGCTTGATAGAGCCCTAATCTGCAGCAGCATTTGTGCTCCTCTTTTCTGGAACAGTCTCCTGCATTTCATACGAGTACCTTAGAGTTCTCGCGACCACCAAGGTGGCCGAGATTTACCCAAAGACCTACTTATAGGACATGCACCTAACATGGCTTTGTTAGACCAGATAGCTTGGTTACTAGAACATCAAGTTCCTGTGTAGATGCAAGTGGGCTTGGAACCGATACCGGTAATGAATTCTCCAGAATGGTTCTGAAGCAATCCCAATCAGTTTTCTTCCTATTCCTGAAGAATGGTTTGCTAATGGGTTTTGTATCCACTTCGTACTGGAGATAGCAATGGTCAGAAAGGAATGTTCTCCGGACACTTTCCAGTTCAATACCTTCTCCTTAATAAATCTGAGACAAGTGTGATGTCTAGCACTTCAAATCTATTTTTAGTAATGAAGGCTGGCTTACACACGATATTACATGTATTTAGGTTAGTACTTAAAATAAAATCAAGAAGTAACTCACCTCGCCTGTTGATATTTGTACTTCCCCAGATTGAATGATGCGCATTAGCATCACTGCCCGCATGATGACTCCTACTTTTCGTCTTTGAGCCTCCGTTATTGCAATGCCCAACCTACCTGGTGGTATATTTTCCTCCTCATATGGTAGATTCGCCGATATAAGCCAGAGATTTTGCGCACCCATCTCGATGCTACCCACCACGCTGTAATTTAGTAGTATAAAAATATTCAAATTATTTCTAGCGAGAATGCAGGAACGTATCTTACCTTCATTCTTCGCATGTAGTATTTTATATTTGGGAGTTCTATGCCTCAGCGCCCGGTCACCACTGAGCCAAGGTTCCTGGACCAAAACCACATCAATGAACTCAGATTCTATTTTGAGCAGAAGGGCCGCCGAGGCCGCCTTACAGTATGGAGCAGCAAAATAGTTTAGTAATTTTTTGTATGAGTTTTTTATACAGTATTGAGCCTTAGACTCTCAAAATGCATGTTTACTATCTCTGTATATAGCTTGGAATATCATCCCCTAATTAGTATCAAAGTAAAATTTCAAAAATAAATTCATCATTTACTATTTCAATATACATATAATTATTTACCTTTCTCAAGAATGTATAGATATACTCGTACATACATAGATACTAAAACAAACACGAAAATAACAAATTGAATTTTAACAAACTATTAGAACAACATGAATAAAAAGCTACATAACTTATCACTTAATCTTATTATACTTTACAAACAATTTACTTTTACTGTGTATATACATACATACATATGTACATGATACACATAGCAGCAGATCAAACAAGCAGCAAAAAATAAAATAAACTTGAAAAATCTTTCCCGATTTCCCACACACTTAATTCCCTTCTTTGTATCTCGATTCCTTATCAATCTCACCTCATCATCAACATCATCATCATTCTTCAACAAATTTTGTATTTGTTGTTTTTTTTTTTGCTCCTGTATTGTTATTATATATACAAAACACACAAACAAAAACTATGTATGTACACATACACACACACACACATAGCCATACACACTTCAGATAGATTTAACGAATTAGGAAGAGGTTGGGAAAATAAGACGAAAATATTATTTTTTATTTCCTGTATTATGTTTCTCTACTCATGTCTAGATAGATACGTACGTACGTATGTACATATGTAGGATGTAATATTATATATGCTGAGGATTATATATTATTATGATGATGACTATATGCACACACTTACATATTCATATCCATAGATACATACATCCATACATGCATATAAAAAATAAAGAATATGATACAGGAAAAATCAAATTTAACTTGTTGTTGTGTTGTTGTTGTTGTTGTTGTTAACAAAAGGATAATTGTTTAACTTTAAAATGTTTATTTTATATGTACGTTTTCCAATTGATCATAAGAGCTTAACATTTATTTATTTATATAATCTACAGACAATTTCTTCGTATTATTTTCCCATTTTCATTTTACTTTCCATTTATCCAAAAGAATTTTCCATAATTTTGAATTTCGTTTCTGTGTGTGTGTGTGTATGCATCAAATGAAAGAAGATTTATGTTTTATGATTTTTTTGGCCAGAAAAGAAATCGTTTATGATAATTTAATGAAAATAACAAAAAATCATGTAAATTGATTGTTAAATTTTCATATTTCCTTGCTTGCTCTGCCTGTGTGTATATATTTGTGTGGGAATCATTTACCATGCTTGTGGTATGAGGTGCTAAGAGTTAGCAGCTATAGGATATTAAAATATATCTTTTGGTATTTGGAGAAATTTTTAAATTGAAAAATATTTTTATTCCTTTTGTGTTTTTCATTCAAGCTATCACTTGTGCATGATTTATTATGTTGATAGGAGTTTTTATGTTTTAAAATCTGATTTGTGTTGCGGCTAATTGAATATTAGTATTAGTACCTTAGGAGTAGTAGTATGGTTAACAGGTATAGACGGTAAATATATATACATAAAATATAAGTGCTAAAGTAATGATTCACTATATTGTAAACCACTTTCATCCACCTGCATTACACAATAGGACTAAACTATCAATGAAAGCCGCATACAAAACAAACCGTTTTTAATAATCACTCGAAAAGAAAATCATAATTTTCACTTTACTTTTCCCCGCATCATAACTACGTTTGTTTCATCAGTATTGTGATTAATTGTTGGAAAACACAACAACAATAAGCAAATTCATTACATAAATTGATGTTATTCTTATATTTCTTGTGTTCTATACAACAAAAACAACGAATACAAAATAACTATGTTTTATTCACGTTTCTATGATATGAAGTATTTTCCATCTTTCAACAATGTTATAGGCGTCATCATTTTACTGGAGGAAGAGAGATATTATTATTATTTTCGTTTTTAAAGGCCATTACTGGCCCCTCACTGAGCCTTAGACAATTTGAGCAAGCAAAGTCGATATCTGTACCTACCGTTTGGTGGCTCTCCAGTTTTAGCGATGGCTGCACAATCATCTCCGGATCAGCACGCAGAACGTGACCTAGCCAGCGTACTCGCTGAGATCTTATTTCATATATACAGTTTAGGGGATCTTCATCAGATCTCTGGTCTCGATATATATATATATATATATATATATATATATATATATATATATATATATATATATATATATATATATATCATTTGAATTAGCCAATAATATAGTCAAGTCAATGATTAAAAATAGTTAATAGTAATTTATAGTCACGTGATTGTATATTGGAAAATTGCATTCACTGAATTTCAACATGTAAACATATGTAATGGCCCCTGTGGTCGGAGGGCACTCACATGTCTCGTAAATCTAAATTGCACGAACATGTTTCCCAAGAATACCACCACAGTATCCTTTGCTTGTCGTAGGACGCTTTACGACCTGCATCCGTAAAAAAAAATAAACTGTTTATAAAGTCAACAAAAAGAAAATGGATAGCGCCAAAAAAAACCGGACCCCCGCTCAAGTACCCGGGTACGAGATTTAGGATCGGCACGTGGAACGTGTAATCACTTAGAAAACCAGGAGCGTTGGAGGGCCCAATCACGTGCATGAAAGAGTATCGGCTGGAACTCGTCCCAGGGCTATACGTTGTTATACAGTGGAGATGACCTCGGAAATCTTGGAACTGGATTTCTTCTTGGGCCGCAGGTAAAGAACGCTGTTTTGGATTTCCAAGCAGTGAATAACCGATGGTGTAAGCTTCTAAGCCTTACGTTAGCCAACCTGTCGATAATTTGTGTACATGCGCCCACAGAAGTCAGCCAACCCCAAGATAAAGACTCATTTTACAATGACTTGGACGATCTGATGGGATTTATACCCGAACACGATGTTAGAATGGTAATTGGGGACTTTAATGCTAAAGCTGGCAGAAATCAGACGGACTTGTGTCAAAACATAGGTCCGTACTCCCGTCACGAAACTGCGACTGATAATGGTGAGAGAATGATGTACTTTGCAATTGCTCATGATCTTAGAGTAGCAAGCACGTTCTTCCCTCACAGACAGATACATCTAGAGACATGGACACATCCTCGTGGAACTTCCCGCAGCCAAATTGACCATGTGTTAGTTTCTAAAGGACGGGCTTAGGTTGTGCAGGATGTGAGAACTTATCGGTCAGCAACCAAATACGTAGGCAGCGATCATCATTTGGTCGCTGCAATGCTACGATGGAAGTTTTCGTACAAGTCTGATATCAGGAATCAAGATAAGTCAAGATATCAGGATCTTGTCAGCGACAACATTGAGGGAGCTAATTACCAGCCTGGCTGCGTGAACCCTGTTTGTGAGGTACTGAAAACTTCGGTTGTCAGTGCTGCTCAACAGACTTTAGGTATAGTGAAAGTCAGACCAAAGAATGATTGGTTTGATGACGAGTGTCGTCTTGCAGTTGAGCAACAAAATATAGCCCATAGTGAAGTGCAACAACGTCTCACAATCGCGAGGAAAAACAAGGCTACTAGGAGGGCAACTAAGCGGATTTGTAGACGGCAAAAGCGAGAATGGTGGAAGGCCGAGGTTCTGAAAGTACAACAACTCAGCAATGAACTCAGTTCGCGTAATTTCTTTAAAGGAATTACTGGACTGCACCATACTTTCAGGCCTATATCAACCGCCATTCGGGATCGGGATTGAAACCTCTGTGTCAACATCGACGCAGTACTTGACGCATGGAGTGGACACTTTACTGATCGGCTTGATGTCCATCATGCGTCACAGACTGTTGTTGAGTCACCTCTAAGACAGACTTACGGAGCTCACCTGGAGTGGACTGCATTAATTCTACTGTCTTTTCGACCTTATTCGGTTAGTATGGCGAACCGAAGTTATGCCTGACGAAAGGAAAGTGGCCGCAATATGCCCCATCTTCAAGAAAGGAGACCGCTTGAAGTGTGAGAATTATGGCGGTATAGCTCTCCTTTGCGCAGCATACAAGTTACTGTCATACATTATATTCGATAGAAGATGGAATCACTCCTCTAGTAGAGGGCTTGGTTGGTGACTATCAAGGAGGATTTCGTCCGAATCGACCAGTCACTGATCAGGTCTTTTCGCTGCGAATGATTCTATCTAAATATTATGAGAAATCCATCTCCGTATACATCAGGTGTTCCTGGATTTTCGGCAGGACTATGACTCGATCAATCGAGAGAGTTTGTGGTCTGCCCTGGAGTACCTTGGGAGGCATTCCAGATTGTTTTAGACAGTATGAAGACCATGCTCAGGATCGAAATCTTTGGAGCCTAATAGTTGACCCAGTAAGGGGCCCCAGCAAACAAATTTTCTATGTGTCTATTGCATGTAGAATACCATAGCACATGAACCATAGCTTTTCCCATTCGAATTCCTATTCGATTCACATATAACATCAGCGAGACGATCAGCTTCATTTTAAAGATCCCAATTATTAACAAAAGCACGGTCACCAGTTGCATTCGTCCATCAGCAAAACCGAACTAGATCCACGCAAACTGCTCGTTTCTTTTAAACAATTCCCATAAATTTAAACAATTCTCATTTAATAAAACAATTTCCGATTGGGGATAAATTTGGCATAATGGTGGTCTGAATTTTTCGATCATGTTGTAAAATTGGCGAGATTCTATTGAATTAAACAATATGTTTGTCCCGAAAAAAAATGTTGCTATCGCTAGGTGTAAATCGTGCTTGTTTTTTTTCTGTAATTAAATCAACAAACTGTTTCATTGAAGTATTCTTGTTGATGTTTTTCGCATTCTTGTTGTGAGATTTCAAACTGGATGATGAATTAATAAATCATAATTTAATTTTAAAGGTTTAGTTTTAATTTTTATGTATTATTTTTATTAACTTTAAATTAAATCTAGATATTCTGTAATTTTTTTTCTTATTTTTCGTTATTTTCGGAATTCAATTAGTTTTTTACATGTAATTTACCAAAGTAATTTACATAGTAAAGTATATAGTAAAATGTAAAAAATGGTTTTTATACGAATTTGCCCACCTGTGATTAAAACTGTGTCATTGTCATTCTACACAATCATGCCGGTGGAAAATTAACCGAGGTCATAGGCCAGCCTGAAATCCAGGAACACGTGATGGGGATGGATGCCTCGACTCACTTCTTACATAGTGAATTCCTCATGGGATTGATCCACAATACAAATCTTACAGACTTGTTTTTCCTCGCGATTGTGAGACGTTGTTGCACTTTACTATGGGCTATATTTTGTTGCCCGATCGCCGTAGACACTCGTCTCAAGCCAATGATACTTGGTTCGCTATATACCCAGAGTTCACACAGTCAAACTGGTATTGTTAGCTTCCTCAATGTGTTCCCAGATCTGTACGAAAACTTCCATCGTAGCTTTGCTACGGCCGAATGACAATCGCTGCCTGCTTATTTGGCTGCGAGAAGTTTTGCGAAGATTGGTTCATGTTTTCAAAAGTATCTGATTATGTGGGAAGAATGACTTTTGAAATTTGTTCTAATAATCTGAATCGGAATAAATGTGGCAACTATAGAGATAGCCAATTACTCAATAATAACGTGCAAGTGAAAAGTGGCAATAAGTTAAACTTAGAACTTTGAACAGTATATATGTACTTCGGTTGTTCAGCAATTTAAATTTCACTTCTTAATTTCCCAAATAACAATTATAAACTGGGATTAAAATACAACAACTCATCTTGTTAACTTATATTTGGATACTTTGGCAAACGAGAATACTTTAAACAAATATTTCAGGTTGAACAATATATTTTATTTCTAGATTTGATTTCACCCTCTTTTGAACTATACCTGGTTAGTATTTGACTAATTAATTAAAAATTATCGAAATTTTAACTTTTTTATAACAACCAGCGCTAACCGGCATATTATTATTACCTTACTTAGTTATATCCATAAGTGAAGATTATTAACTGCGAGGTTGGATTTCCATAACAAATCAATACAGAGTGACACAAATAACAATAAATGATCTTTTAATCTTTTATCACCAACTAAAGTGAACTGTGAAGTTGTGCCTTTTGGAAAATATTCTCATTTTGGTTTAAAACAAATACTCACCAAAGTATAAGAACATATTTCTATCATCAAAACTACCACTAAATTTTAATGTAGATATTCTTCCGATAAGCAAAAATTCCAAGTGATAATTTTGGCCCAGCTTGTGTTAAATTCACAATATTAATTTAGAGCCGTTTTGCTCTAAGTAGTCCTAAGAATGTCTTGCAACATTTCTTGAATGATGTTTTGGTGCTACTTAGTGATGGACTTGTGAACACTAGTATCAAACAAAAATAAATTAAAGTTGGGCGGATCGTTCGAGCACTCAATACCACAAATGGGCCCACGGTGCAATGCCCAGATAAACACACATATTTACACGTTAAAAACAGCCAACCGTGATTTTTGGTTTCCACCGGAGACCCTCGGATAACAAAGCAAGAACGCTACTTACTGTGCCAACGAGGGCGACATTCTATATTTAATATTTAATTCTTCTGTTTTCTTTTTCACACGCTCTTTCCCCTCGTTATAACTAGTTATTTACTTATTTCACCGCATTTGCATAGGGAATTTGTGTATTAAGCTGCGGTATCCAGTTAAATCTTCAATTGGTAAAATTTACAGTTAATTGTTTCGTCTCGTTGAGCTTAATTCGCTATCTTTTCGTCTATTTACTCACTGGGTTAATGGCCATCTGCAGTTTGGCTGTTGCTTCATGTATATTGTCACCAATTGCTAAGATTGCAGTATCAGCCGCAAATGTTGCTATATTGGTTTATTCTGTAGTTGGCAGATCTCTCGTGTATAGAAGATATAGAATTGGTCCCAATATCAGGTTCAGGTTAAGGTTCAAAATCTTGTAAAACTGTCTCGGTAGATCTCGGGGTAGTTTATATTCTAGTCCTTGATGCTTAAGCTACATACAAGAAGATAGTTAGTTTCAAGAGCATCTTCAATTATGTTTGTAATTCTGTGCAATTGCTATATGTGGAGTGATTTTCTCGAAAGTCAAATTGGTGAGAAGGTATCAGATTTCTGTTCTCTATTATTGGTTTGAGTCCCCAGAGCAGTTCGTTTATTGGCTTTTATTGATTTCATATTTTAAGTCTTCACTTGTTGTGTTATATTTTCATCAGCTCTTTTCCGATTTTTGATCGTTTTAATCCTTTTGTCGGTTTCCAAAGGGTGAAATCGGTGTCTTTTTGGCCAGTAAGGTAATTCTTAAATGATTTGTTTTTAACTTCATTGATTAAAAATTTTAATTTATTGCATATATGATTAATTATTCTCTTGATTTGTGCAGCTCGTTTTTTCTGCAATGTTTTTCGTGCTTTATAATTTTCTTTCACTAATTCTCAAACTTCCACTGGATAACTCCTATTTTGGTTCATTTCCGTTTGGTTAATAGGAGAACTGTTCCACGCTGCGCATTGAATATGATTGTTTAGGACGTTTAGTTCGTCTTCTAATTATTCGTCTTATAATTGGTGGTGTCTTCAATTAGCTTCCGGATTTGTTCCCAGTTAGTTTTATTGTTAACGACAAGTGAGTGATACGAGTCCACCGCAGTTTTTAATTTATGGATTTAAGTAATGTAAAAGTCAAAAGATCTAGTATTTCAGTTATATCTTCAGGCCAGTATGTTTGGTTACTCTCAGAATGAAATTCACAATTGGATGTTCGTCCAGCTTCAAGCAACTGTTTCCCTTTGAGTTGTACTATAAGTCTGCTATTTATACCGGTATTTTTCGCGTTAAAATTTTCACCAATAATAAAAATGGATCCTATTAATTTAATTAACGTGACATAGTCATTTCTATTTAAATTATAATGTGAGGGGAATAAATTGAATAAATAAATTGAAGAAATGTTGCATTCTTTATTGTTATTTAAATATATATTTATAGTGATTATTTGCATATTTTCATCTTCTATTTTTAGGTTTTCATAGTGTTTGATATTTAGTTTTACAATTATTGTTGATCATTCTCAGCCTGAATATTTCTGCGTATGATTGAAGCATCGGTATTTTTTGGCAATCTGTTTTATTAACGTCGACAATTAACACAACGTCAACAACCTACGATATTTTCGAATGTTGAAATGACCGACAGAAGACTGTTGCTTTAATATCTAGAATTGACCGATTACATAGCCGCATTACTGACAAGATCCCGACAGCTCGCCCGGCTTTATTGAGCCTCTAATGTGAGCCTCTATTAGTCTTTCCAGTGTTTTCAACAGAAAAGAAGATAAGCTTATAGGCCTAAAGTCTGTGGGATAGCAGTGAGACCTTTTTCCCGCCTTAGGTATAAATATTACTTTTACTGCAGTCCACTTTCTAGTACTTTATAGTAGTACTTTATTTGATAGTACTTTATCCCAATCAGTTTTCCTTCTATTTCTGAAGGGTGGTTTGCTAGTGGGTTTTGTATCCACTTCGTACTGGAGATAACAATGGTCAGAAAACGAATGGTCTTCGGACACTTTCCAGTTCAATACCCTCTACTTAATAAAATCCGAGACAAGTGTGATGTCCAACACTTTCTGTCTATTTTTATTAATAAAGGTTGGCTTACACCCGATATTACATATATCTAGGTTAGTACTAAAAATAAAATCAAGGAGTAGTTCACCTCACCTGTTTATATCTGTTCTTCCCCAGATTGAGTGATGCGCATTAGCATCGCTACCCATGATGATTCCTACCTTTCGTTTTCGAGCCTCCATTATTGCACTGCCCAACCTACCTGGTGGTATATTTTCCTCCTCGTATGGTAGGTAGGCCGATATTAGCCAGAGATTTTGCCCATCCATCTCGATGCTAGCCACCACTACATCAGCGTTGCTGTAATTTAGTAGAATAATAATATTCAAATTATTTCTAGCGAGAATGCAGGAACGTGTCTTACTTTTATTTTTCGCATGTAGTATTTTATATTTGGGAGTTCTGAGGCCCAGCACCCGGTCACCATTGACCCAAGGTTCCTGGACCAGAACCACATCAATGGACTCAGATTCCATTTTTAGCAGAAGGACCGCCGAGGCGGCTTTACAGTGATGGAGGTTTATCTGAAGGATCTTAAGCATTAGATATTGCTTCCCTCCATCACTGTTGAGTTAGACTTTTCTGACGTTGATTCGTCCCTTAGGAGCACACAGTGTCGTCCCAATGATCTCGAAATCTCCGAGTCCAGGGATCGTGTCTCCTGAGCGTCCTCCGGGATGCTGCGAACTTCTGCGACACCACAAGTGGTTTCCCCCCTGCTGCAGGTGCCCCAGTTCTGTCAGCCTCATCGCGCTTATAGATTTTAAGCGTAACCGCTCCAAATCCATAGCTGATCAGGCCTCCAGATTTTTCCAAAGATCTGCTTCCGCCTTTACCTCTTCTAACCTGGCAATCTTCCAGGTGGCCGTTGGCAGATCTCGATTGCTAATTTGCAACATTTTCAGGATCTCCTTTTGATCGCGCCCTTAGTCTGCAGGGAATTTCTTTCTTCGTCACCACTTCTAATTTGGCCCCCGGCCAGACTTCGCCAAGGCTGCCGATCGCCTTTTTATAGAGGGTCACCGACCTTTCATCGGCACAGGCAGTCAGTTTGACGGGACCCTGGTGGCACCATCCGTCTCGGCACGACGGAGCAGGTCCTGGGTTCTCCCTCATTATGTTTAGGAAGATGGCGGCTAAGGCCTTCTTCACCTTCCAGTATAATACAATAATCCTAAATAAATTAGGCCACTTTATAATTTAGAACTAGTTCACTAAGTCACTCTATCAATCGTCTACGGACGTTCTCTCCGAATAGTGTACGTTGTCTACGGTATTTACACTGTCTTCGTTGTCTACGAGTTGTCGACACGTCGAGGTAGAAAATAATAGATGACGCGTAAATGCCCATCCCTGTTTGCCATACATTATTGGTTAATGAAATGACTTTCTAATCCTTATTTGTAATCAACTTCATTATAGATTGCATCTTAGCATATTCGGTTATCCCAATAATATTGATTCGCGGTGGTGCTATTTTTTTAGGTTTAACAAGTGGTTTTTCTTCGTTATTGTTTTTTTGGTGGTTGCTCGAGCTTTCATTTAATTTTGATTGCCACCATTCTGCCTGATCTGGAGAGTGTTCTGCTTTCCATTTTTTGTTCGGTCTTATTTCCTTTTGCATCGCCAGTAAAAAATTGATTGTTGTCGTCATGACAGTCTGCAGCTTATCCGGGCCTCGGCTTATAAAATCTTTATTTGGTATTCGTTTTCTTTCTTAAGCATCATAACTTCATTACTTTGATGAGCAGTAAACTTCGCAATTTCGATTAGCTTATAATGCAGAGTTCCAAATTTTCCTATTCAATCTGAAAATTTTACTAGTTGAAGATGTTGGTGATCTTGGAGCCTTGGGGCGTCGTTTTATATAACGATTGGTCCACCCCAGAATCCATTGGGCCAGCCTCCATAGAGGCTGGATTTTAATTAACTTTTCAGTAGGTATACTACCTGGCGTATTATTTTTCTTTTTCGTTGTTTGCTAGATTATTAGTTGTTATTGGTAATGTTACACCTACCACTTATACCAGTACGATGTGGCAGTGGGTCTTACAGAAGAACGATAATAGTCTAAACAAAATACAAAATTGTATAATTTGAAATTGGAGGTTGGTGATTGTGATACAGATGATATAATAATAATAATAATCAGTTTTAAAGGCCATTACTGGCCCATTACTGAGTCAACAATCTGGCTCCAACGGTTTCGATTCTGAGCATGATCTTCATACTGTCTAAGACAATCTGAAGAGGCCAAGTCCCAGTCATCGTCGCCTGCAACGACCTCTGCGCCTACCATATGGTGGCTCTCCTTTCAGAGATCGCTGCACAATGCGTTCCGGATCAGCATGCAGAACTTGACCGAGCCAGCGTACTCGCTGACCTCTTACTTAATGTACAATATCGGGGATCTTCATTAGATCTCTGATCTCGAAATCGTATAGAGCTCGGTAAGTTCCATCTATTTTTCATTTTGGGCCGTAAATCTCACGCATGATTCTTCTCTCAAATGTAAGGAGCTATCTCTTGTACTCATCCGTAAGCGCCCAACTTTCACATTAAAACATAACAACGGGCCTGATCAACGCTTTGTAAAGCTTCAGCTTCACGGCACTTGATAAGTGTTTAGATTTTAGCAGTGACCTTAGAGGATACAAAGAACGACTGCCAGCTGCCAGCCGCACTTTAATATCCTCACCCACACTGTTATCGTGAGTGATAAGAGAACCCAAATATTTGAACCTCCTCACTCCCTCAAACGTGTGGTGGCCACTACTAAAATCTGGTGTGCCATTGTCCCTAAAACCAGAGATCAGGTATTTCGTTTTGGACTCATTGATCTGAAATCCAACTGAAGCTGAAAACTCTACAAGCGGATTAAGTATTTCTTTCACTCCGTTGCTATTCAGTCCAATCACGCATATGTCATCTGCATATGCAAGCACCTGATTGGACTGGCGATATAAGATGTTGCGCTGAGGTGTTTCAGTTTTACGAAAGATGTACTCCAACATGAGATTAAAGAGTATCGGGGACAGAGCATCTCCCTGCCGAACACCCGAGTTAACTGCAAAAATTCGTTGGTTTCGTTTCAATCTCTGCATGGCTTTAGTGAATTCCTCATGGGATGGCTCCTCAGTGCAAATCTCCGCAGTCTGTATTTGAGGTGGCTCAACAACAGTCTGTGACGCATGATGAACATCAAGCAGGTCAGTAAAGTATTCACTCCATGCGTCAAGTACTGCGTCGATGTTGACACACAGGTTTCCATCCCGGTCCCGAATGGCTGTTGACGTATGCCTGAAAGTATGGTGCAATCCAGTAATTCCTTTAGAGAAATTACGCGAACTGCGCTCACTGCTGAGTTGTTGTACTTTCAGAACCTCGGCCTTCCACCATTCTCGCTTCTTCCGTCTACAAATCCGCTTAGCTGCCCGCCTTGCAAAAGCAGCCTTGTTTTTCCTCGCGATTGTGAGATGTTGTTGCACTTCATTATGGGCTATATTTTGTTGCTCAACTGCAAGACGACACAGGTCATCAAACCAATCATTCTTGGGTCTGACTTTCACTATACCTAAAGTCTGTTGAGCAACACTGACAACCGAAGTTTTCAGTACCTCCCAGACAGAGTTCACGCAGTCAGACTGTTAATTAGCTTCATCAATGTTGTCGCTGACAAGATCCTGATATCGTTTTTTTTGATCTTCATTTATCAGACCTTCACAGTCGAAACGTACCAAGCGTTTCGCTGTGTTCCCAGACTTGTACGAAAACTTCCATCGTAGCTTTGCACCGACCAAATGATGATCGCTGCCTACGTATTTGGTAGCTGACCGAAAAGTTCTCACATCCTGCACAACCTGAGCCCGTCCTTTAGAAACTAACACATGGTCAATTTGGCTGCGGGAAGTTCCGCGAGGATGTGTCCATGTCTCTAGGTGTATGTGTTTGTCAGAGAAAAATGTGCTTGCTATACTCTAAGATCATGAGCAGCCGCAAAGTACATCATTCTCTCACCATTATCGGTTGCAGTTTCGTGTCGGGAGTACGGACCTATGTTTTCACACAAGTCGGTCTGATTTCTGCCAGCTCTCGCATTGAAGGTCCCAATTACCATTCTAACATCGTGTTCGGGTATAGATCCCATCAGATCGTCCAAGTCATTGTAAAATGTGTCTTTATCTTGAGGCTGGCTGACTTCTGTGGGCGCATGTACACAAATTATCGACAGGTTGGCTAACTTCATGCGCAAGCGAAACTTACACAATCGGTTATTACTGCTTGGAAATCCAAAACAGCGTTCTTTACCTGCTGCTAAATAGCTACAAAATTTCCGAGGTCATCTCCACTGTAGAGCAACGTATAGCCCTGGGACACATGGTCTCCACTTTTAGGTCAGCGAGTTTCTTGAGGAGCATCAAGTTCCAACCGATACTCCTTCATGCACGTGATTAGCCCCTCCAACGCTCCTGGTCTTCTAAGTGACTGCACATTCCACGTGCCGATCCTAAATCTCGTGTCCGGGTACTTAAGCGGGTGTCCGGGTTTGTTTTGGCGGTATACATTTTTCTTTTTGTTGACTTTATAAACAGTTTAGTTTGATAAGCAAAGGATAATGTGATGGTATTCTTGGAAAACATGTTCGTGCAATTTAGATTTACGAGACATGTGAGTGCCCGCCGACCACACGGGCCATACAGATGATATACGACCCTTAAAACCCATAAATCAAAATTTTAAGTTGGAGGTCGGCTTATACTCCGGCTACTAAATAAAAATTAGTAATTTTTAGATCAAATTTTGTAAAATATCAAACTATTTTGTTTAAATAAGAATTCAAGCTTTAACATAATCCATTTGATTTCTGATTTTTTTGTATTTGGGTTTAGTAGTTCAACTGGGAGCGCCCCGAAATATTGCAAATCATGAAAATCAAAATTTTGAACTTAGAAATGTTGTCGTTTTAGTTCCTATCTGTAATACAATCTTTCGTGTTCATTGAAATTAATGATTTCTCAATTAAAAATTACCATAAGCCATTTTTGAGTTTAAATTAAATTAAAAAAGCATAATATCGATGCGGGCGATTCTTTTAAAAAAAAAATCAATTTTACTGAGTCTTTCCCTTTTTTTAATGATCCGTTTTATTTTTAATTATTGTTTTTTGTTTTTTGAAAGACGTTCTCCAGATTTTACCTTATTAATTTGAAGCTTGCCGTTGTCCAACTGCAATTTTAAAGCGCCGGTGTCACGCTTCGACACTGTTTGTGTAACTGTATCTGGATGTACAATTGTCTCCAAAATATTTTACTTTTAGTGAACCAATGTCTAACCAGTTGGACCTTCTTATACTAGCAGATAAGCTGAATACATAAAAATCAACGTAAAACGATGTCTTCGTGTCATATGTAGGTCGCCTTATGAGCCGGTATCTACGGTAAATGTATAATATAGATGTCATAAGTTTTAAAATGGATTACAATAATGCGGATGGCAAATAAAAAATTAATTAATTTGTTAAACTCAACACATAACAATAAAATTGAGCTTACATAACATGACCACTACAGAAGTGTAATACAGAGATGTACTATGCTATATGGATACCATCATCATGGTTGCGATAAATCCGTTCAGTATGGTTTTCATAATTTTATTTTTGTGGTAGAAGGTGTAGTTGGTGCATGTATCAAAATCAGAACAGTTTAATCATAATTTTCTGTGTTATATGACCTCAGTCACTAGTAAAAACTTAACAATAATTTCATAGCTATTATGGTTAATACGTGCCTGTACATACATAAAATAAAATAAAAAAACATTTAACTGCCAAAAGTTATTTCCAGTATATTTAACACAATCTGTTAAAACACAATTTTCTATTTACTAACTCTCTAGATTTAGTTTTTTTTTTTTGTTGGTTTTCTTGGTTGGTTTTTCATTTCATTGACTTTTTGTTGTAGTTCTCCTTCTGTGTTAACTTCAATTACATTTAAATTTTTTAGTTTCGATTCTCTAAAATGAAAATTCTGTATTCCTTGAAGAAATGAAAATTTTGTGTCTAAAACGACAAAACAAAAAAAAATGTTTTGTTTCCTCAAGGGATTTAAATAACCAAATATGTATGTATATGTATAGAATAGAGATAGCTTTTTATCAGATTCAATATGATAGTTTTCCAATTTTCTTTAGTTTTTATTGTTAACATCTTACCAACCGGATGGTATTATTGGTTTTATACGTAATGGCATTATATTTAAAGTATAAAGTAGATTATTCTTATACACATACATACAAATAGTTTCGTTTAACCATGTCGCGGTTACATTGCTACGATTTAGAAAATTTGCGGTCAGCTTGACCCACAAATTTAACACGATTTTCAAGATGAACAAAATTATGTAAAGATATTGTTTCCATTTATTTTTCGTTTTATAAATTTCGAAGCACCGTTATTTCCAAAGCTTAAATCTCCAGCTACATACACATATACCGGGTGTTTCTTCTAAACTGAGACGATCAAATATCTCGAAAAATAGCCACTCTACGGAAAAAATGTCCATAATCAAAATTTAATCATACCGCGGGGGAAATACATTAGTGCAAAAAAAATAGTCCCCCACCCGCGCTTTGTAGGTGGGGCGGGGATAACTTTTAAACTAAGATAGGAAGCCATATTTTTTATTGCAGATACGGTTCTACGACTAAAAGTACGTATGATTTGAATGAAATATTTTGTTCGGTTCATGATAGATGGCGTTGTAATCGACGAAATTCAATTTTTTCAATTTCTCATTCTTAAAACACACGCATTCGATTCTGCAATACGTTTGAAATAAAAAAACATCACGTTTTCATTGGAAATACTCGAAATTCGTCATCAAAACAATTTATTCAGTTTTGTAAATCACATTTAACGTTTGTGTTATTTCTTATCTTCATGTTTTTCGTAATTGCAAAATAACCGACAAAATACTTTAGAATGGAGCGTTTAACTGTGCCAGAGAAAATTGAAATGGTTCTGGTTTATGGAGAAGCTGGCAGAAATCTCGAAAATGCTTTGAAAATGGATTCGTTCACGTGCTTCATTTGGGCGTACTATCAAACAATTTTTACTGATGGAAATGTTCAACCGATAAAGAGGGGTCGTAGAGCAACAGTCACTGGAGAAAATAATGAAATTGCTGTATTGGCAGCAGTGGATCATAATCATCATATTAGTACACGAGAAATAGTTCGCGATTCCGGATTGACCCTCACCAGTGTTTGGAGAATTTTAAAACGGCACAAGTATCATCCATATCATGTGTCTTTACACCAAGATCTTCATGGCGTTGATTTCCAAAATTGGGTAACTTTTTGTCAATGGGCACGTGAACAAATACAACAAAACCCCAATTTTTTTCGTTGCGTAATGTTCTCCGACGAATCATCATTTACAAACCATGGAACGGTCATTCACGAACCATGCAACTTGAATGGTCAAATGTACCGAAACATTTTGGAAAATGAAAATTTGAGCTTAGATGTGAGACGGAACATGTGGTTTCAACATGATTGTTCTCCTGCACACTATTCGTTGATGGCACGTGAAATACTTGATAGTGATTTCAATAGTCGCTGGATCGGTAGAGCTGGTCCGATAAATTGGCCCGCCAGATCACCAGATCTTTCTGCGCCAGATTTTTTTTGTGGGGCTACCTCAAAAATAAAGTTTACACACAAAACCCAACAACACGCGAGAACATGATTGAGCGAATCAGAAATGCGTGTGCTGAAATTCAACCAGACACACTTCTCAGTTGTGTACAATCATTTGAAATGCGGATTAATAAGTGCATTGAAGTCGCAGGCCATCATTTTGAACACTTATTTTAGATTTACAAAACTGAATAAATTGTTTTGATGACGAATTTCGAGTATTTCCAATGAAAACGTGATGTTTTTTATTTCAAACGTATTGCAGAATCGAATGCGTGTGTTCTAAGAAGGAGAAATTGAAAAAATTGAATTTCGTCGATTACAACGCCATCTATCATGAACCGAACAAAATATTTCATTCAAATCATACGTACTTTTAGTTGTAGAATCCGTATCTGCAATAAAAAATATGGCTTCCTATCTTAGTTTAAAAGTTACCCCCGCCCCACCTACAAAGCGGGGGTGGAGGACTATTTTTTTTGCACTAATGTATTTCCCCCGCGGTATGATTAAATTTTTATTATGGACATTTTTTCCGTAGAGTGGCTATTTTTCGAGATATTTGATAGTCTCAGTTTAAAAGAAACACCCGGTATATATAGCATTTTATTAATATTAATTGATTTGTGAACCATTTTTTTCCAAAATACAAAATTATGATTTGTCATTCTACTACTTAAATCTCTGTTCACGGTTCATTAATTAAAATGATAAATTAAAATCTGGTGTAAACATGATTTTTTCACAGCCGCCCCACACACACACACACAAACACGCAATAATACAGAATTTCTCATCATTTATGTTTAAATAACACAATAATAACAATAATAATGATTGTTGTGTTATCCTTAAGGGGTTAAAAACAACATTTAAAGAAAATTTATTTATGAGCTTTTATCATCTTCTTCTGTACGTCGTCGTCGTTGTATATCGTATGGTCACACACAACACAAGAAAATTGTGAGTTTTGTTATTTTGTGTGGCTATGTGTATGTGTGTGTGTGCTTTTGCCTGAATGTCGTATAAGATGTGACACATAATAATGACAATAAAATACATAAAAAACGATATTGCTGAAGGGATTTAAGATGCTGTGTTTTATACATATACACATATATATGTGTATATATGTACATATATGTATAGTACATCTACTATTTGGGGTTGATTTTGTTGGATAAACACATTTTTATGTTTCAATTTGTACGAACAATATTTTTTTTTTGTGGTTGCCTAATTCATTTGGTTAAAATTGAGATTGAACTCGGCCTTATAATTTTGAATTAATTAATATTTTGCCAAATTATGTAATAGTATACACTGACAATTAACCATAAGGGGATAAAAGTGGTCTAAATATGACTGTGAAGAAAATACTTAAACAAAATAACAAAAAGTTACACTGTTAATTTGGTTATGTTTTCTTCCAATTGGATTTTGTTGCTATACGAACATTTGAATTTTAGATTTTTACGACATTTTACGAGAAGCTTAGACCAACTGCAATGTTTGTGCCTATAGTTTTTATTTATATAATATTACAACTGACTTTATTCTAAGTCATCTAGTAACTTTTCTATCATAATTATATTAACAGTTGTTGGGATATAGCCCAACGGCTAGTTCCAATTAAAATTATTTATATTTATATAAATATATCCTATAATAGTAATTTTATGTTCCATTTACTAGATCAATTGGTTTGGTCCTTTGGAGACGTCTTACTGCTAACGGTCTGTCCCGCATATTGCATATCTCGATGTTTTCGTGCTGTCGGAGGCGTGAATCATGCTTGAGAGTATGATACGTAATAACTTCATCGATGTATTCTATCTTTAAATCTCGGTGGAGGTCTTTATTTCTAATGAACCACAGAGCAGTTACAATATTCCGAAGTACTTTGTTTTGGAACGTCTGTATCATCTTGATGTTCGTTTTCTTGGTACAGCTCCAAAGCTGTAGTTGATTATATGGAGAAGTTTACGTATCGCTTTATTTGGTAATTGTTTAATGATTTGTCCGGTTATGAGGTCGTACCCTGGAGATTTTTTTATGTTTAAATTTTGAATTTCCTCTTTTAGCTCCTGTAGAGATACACTTTGTATTTGAAGCTCATCAGATCGTTTCAGTATAGGTTAACATTTTCATCCGCAGTTTGCCTAGGTAATGGTTGAAACGTTACTTCTAGGTATCTCGTTAGCGCTTTGAGCCCAGCTTCCATCCTCACTTCTAATTGGTGCCGTCGATCGAATTTGTTGGTCTCTTAAGTACTTTCGTTGCTTTTCATAAGGAATATTCGGTATCTTTTTGGCTAGTATGTGACGACAAATATGCACTTATTGATTCATTCTTAACTGTTCTGATCAGAGATTTCAACTTGTTACATAAGTTATTAAGGACGGTTTTATTTTCCTTGGTTCGATTTATTTGCCAAGCCTTTCGAGCTTTTCGTTTCTTTGCCACAAGCTCACTTACTATAAGTGGATAGTTTTTACAGTTGTTGTTATTTGCGTATTTGAAAGATGTACTTTGCCACGCAGCTTGTTGCATGTTTTCTATCAGCCTTTCTACTTCCTCTTCGACTTGTATAATGTTTCTTATTGGTGCCCCTGGAGCCACAGTATGTGTTTTTCGCATTGAAGTCGCCACCAATGATAAAACAACCTCCCATGGTGTTAAAAAAATCTGCATAATCGTCTCTTTTCACATTATGTCGTGGTGGACAGTATATTGGTGATACATTTATTTTTTTGTACTTTGTGCGAGTTTTGACTGTGGTAACTTGCATAGATTCACTTTCAATTTTTAATTCTTCGTTGTGTTTTATGTTCTCTTTAATAAGAATGGCAGATCCGCCTCTTGCTCTCACTGATGGATGGATAGCATGGTAAAATCTGTACCCACGTATTCTGGCAAATGAGGAGTTAGTAAAATGGGTTTCAGAGATTAGACAAATATCAATTTTTTGTTTAAATAGAAATATTTCCAGCTCGGGGATGTGTTGAATCAGTCCATTCGCATTCCAAATTACTATTCTGAGCGTTTGTAAAATTATTTTTGTTTTCTAGTCGTGTTGGATGATGAAAAGTTTCTCAACTGTTCAAATATGAGTTTATTGGTCGAAGCCTGCTCATCAAGTTTTTTATTTAGAGCATCTATGCATTTCACAACATCTACCAAATTTGACCGTCGTTGCTATCCTTCACTTTTGCCTGTTGACCTTGGGTCACCTTCACTAGCAGGGTTTCTACGGTTTAGATCAGACTTTCTAGCGCTATTTCTTATATTTTGTAACTCTTTAGCTAGCTCACAGCCACGGTAATTAGCTGGATGTTGACCTTTGCAATTAATGCATTTTAGAGCTGAGTTCCTATCTAATGTACACGTGCTCGTAAGGTGGTTACCAGCACACTTAATGCATCCTGCCATACGTTCACAGTATCTCTGAGTGTGATTGAAGCCCTGACATTTTTTGCATTGGACTATTTGCAGAGACTTTTTCTTCGCTGGTTCTATTCTGACTTTCATATTTTGAATGACTCGAAATTTTTTGAATATTTTCCTCTTTGCCAAACGTTAGCATGAATAGCGGTAGCCCGCGTTTTGTGACTACACTGTTGCCTTTCTCTCTGTTTTACTGATGTTTGCAGCATCCTTAATGTCAAATCCTTTTCTGCAGCTCGGCAATTATATCATCACTCTCGCATGTTTGATGTAGTCCTCTCGCCATAATGTTAATTGGTCTTTCCTGCTTGTCCTCATATGTATTCCACTGAACATTCTCAGCATTAACCTTCATATAGAGAAATTTCTATAAGTATCTGAGTCTGGAACATTTACATTCCAAACATCATTATTTAGTGCTACTAGCTTGAAATCCTTGTCCGTAATTGAGGTCATCATAGCCTTGACAGCCGGATAGTCTTTAATACCAACTATGTTTATGGAGGCTGTTTTTTTCCCCTGTGTTAGGAATTTCATCGTTGCACTGAGTAGTTGGTTTACTTGATGTTAATGTTTGCTTTCCCTGCTCAACATATTCTGGCGATGATTCTACTTTTTGTTTCTTCCTGGGCTTGTTTTTTTTCACGATCCAATCAGATTCCCTTACCCCTTCCTCTTCATCGGAAACTGCCGTGTTGAATGGGGCGGTTTTTCTTATGTTTCTTGGTCCTAGTATCCACTGGGAACTGGTTCATATTTCTCTTCCGAGTTCCTCTTCGTCTGTGTAATAATCATTACAGACTTGTTTTTTTTCTTTACCTGATTCGATGGTCCTTTTCAGGTCTTCATTTTCTCTCTTTAATAGGGTAATTTCATTACTCAGCTTTGAGACCACCTCTTCTAGGCTTTTTAATTGGTTATGAAGTATGCTTTTTTCGCTTTCAACAATTGTTGTTGGTGAAGATAAAGTCATATTAATATCTCCTAGAACTAACGAGTTTCTATTTTTTTCTGGTGATCTTCTTATGTTTGGTCATCTTTGGAACGGGTTTGGTGTTCCATGGTTATACACCAGATGGCCCGCCTCAGAAGTCATAGAGGCCAGTCTGGAGTACCACCTTAATTAAAAAAAACACTCATCGACCCAATAATTTTGGCCGTGAGTGTATATAAAATAATTAAAAAGAAGCTAACACTGCACTTTTAATTTTTTCACAATATGTACGAGTATTTATATAAAATAATTTAAAAAAAAAAATCATTAAAAATGAAATTACTATCACTGCACTTTTTGACTATTTTATATTTTTATTTTATCGCTTACTTTATCGATTTCACGTCCAAACCCCGCAACGATTAAAATCGACTCCTGCCTATATGGGGATTAAATTTTAATGAGCTATTAAATTTGGCGATTTTACGTGATTTTTAATATTTTGTATGTACACCAAATCTTTGTGGTCAAGAGGACTAAATTCAAATAAATTTTACTATTTTTTAAGGAGATTTTAGTAATTTTGAATTAATTTTTATCTACTCCTAACAATCACTCCTACATACGGACCCAAGTAATCATAACGGATTCATTAAGATTCCTAATCTTTAAAATTCTTCTGTCAGTGCGTTGTAAAATGCAACAGCCCAATTCGTTAGAATTCACAATTTTAGATTGATATACCATAAACTTTATCTATATGTTTTTATTACCTACAAGATAACGGCTCAAGTAATCCGCTACCAAATTATTAGAACCTTTCACGTGATCAACCACAAATGCAAATTCGAACAACTTAACAAACCAGATTATTTTTCTTTAATGCTGCTATTACTGTAGCACTTTTAGATCTACTGCTAGATACTTCACATGATCTGGTGTAGCTTTTCTCTAATGTAATAACAATTGTAGTACACCGCCTAAACGTAAATAAATTGATGCATCTCTAATCACTTGCAACAACCCTCGGTTTTTCATCCTTTTACGAATCGTCAATTAATTAAGGAATATGGACTGAAATACCGTATTATAGGTAATCAAAGTAGCCGTTTCGTGTAATAGAAGCCAAATCGGTCTAGATGGTCAGCCACCAGAGGGATTGGAAATTTCTGATATACCATTTTCTTAATTATGGGCTTAGTAAACGTTCAAAATACGTGATGAAGTCGATGTTAAATTCGTACTCGTATAATGATTATACTATACTCTTGTACAATAAATCAAAAAATTTATCAATATTCTTATAGCAACTAATGGTGCCACGTTGATGATGTGCCACTCTTCAATTTTATCGTACCATTCCGCACTTTGAATAGGTTAAATGCCGCACGTGTTCCTCTCCATTTCACTCACTTCCTTGCTTATCGATTGTAATCTCGGCTGATTCCAGATCTCGACTTGAAGTTCGTACTAATTGAGGTACTATATCGTCTCGTTTCGAACAAACATTTTCAATCAAATTTATATTTTGGGTTGGCTCTAGGACCACACTTCTTCTTCTTCTTCTTCGCTGGTGCTATATCCCATGGAGGGATTTGGCCGCCTCAACGATGCTCCTCCAAATAGTTCGATTCACTGCAAGAGAACGCCAGGCACGATGACTGAGTGTTATCAGGTCCCCCTCGACGTCGTCCATCCACCGGGTAGGTGGTCTCTCGCGAGGTCATACTTTCGTTGGTGCCGACTCTAAGGCTGCTTGGTGGTCCGATTTTGCGAATCAAGAACGTGTCCAAGCCATCTAAGCCTTGCTGATTTTATGAATTCGATTATATCAACTTTATCGAGATCATTTCTGATCTAGTGATTCATACGCATCCTGTAACAGCAAGTTTTTTGACTTTGCGCTGTTAGTGTCCAAGACTCGCAACCAAAGGTGATAACTGGCCTTATCACCGCTTTGTAGATGTCCAGTATCACTTTGCCCGATATGTAGGGAGTCTTGAAAACCTTAATGTTGGCGTAAAATGTTCGGTAGCCTGCTGCAATCCTCGATGCGATGTCGACAAAAACGGAATGTTGCTCACTGATCAGGGATCCTAGATATTTGAACTCTTGAACTTTTTCATACTGTGTGTCTCCAGAAATAAAATCCCCACGTGGCTGCCTTCTGGCAATCACCATGTATTTATTCTTCGCTTCATTGATCGAAGGCATCCGAAATTTTACTTTCTATTAATTATTTACCTTCTATTTGCAAGTTACATATTGAGCCATCCATTAAAACCTGACCCAAAGAAACCAATTTTGACAGTATGACCAGATAGGATAAGACGTTCCATAGCATATCTTGATGCTGTCGCACGCCTGCTGGAAGTCTACGACTAGACTGTGTACAGGAGTGTTCTTTTCGTAGCATTTTTCTAGCAACATCCTCAGAGTGAAAGTTTGATCGGTTGTTGATCTATTCGGGCGAAACCGCATTGATAATTACCCAAGATCCTTTCGGTGTATGCTTTGCCGCGACTACTTCAGCCAAAACCTTGTAGTATGTATTCAGCAAAGCTATACCGCGGTAGTTGTTGCAGTTTAACCGTTCTCCCTTTTTATAAAGCGGACAGATAAAATCTGTGTTCCACTCATGTGGAATGTATTCTGTAGACCAAAATATTGATATGAGCTCAAACATAAATCAAATAATCGCCTCCATATTTGAGCATTTCGTTGCAGATACCATCCTCACTAGGTCTCTTGTAATTTTTCATCTGCGATATCACGTTCCGCACTTCGTCATATTTAAGAGGGGGCGGTGGAGACATCTCGACGTTAATATAGCGTTGAAGTAAGAGAGGTTGTTGCGCGGAAGGTGGTGCCTGTTTATTTAGAAGTGGGGAAAATGCCTCCGCCACACTTCGAGGACGATTTTAGTGTCCATCAATAATTCACCGGATTCGTTGCGAATAGCATTGCTATACGCGGATGAAAGTCGGTAGCTAGTTCTATTATGCAGTAATATCTATCTATCAGGCTAGAATTTTGGATGTTGAGCGCCTGTTGTTCATGCCATTCTCATTTCTTTCGTCTCCATAGCCGATTGGATTTCGAACATTTTCGTTGCAGTCATGTAGACGTTGTGAGATTGTCTGGTTTTTTTAGATAGGTTTCGTTGACGAGCGTGACCGTTCTCCCGAATAGCACCTAAACCATATCTGGTATATGACCTCATGTATGTCAATTATATGATTTTTCCGAATATTCTTGGGAAAATCCTTGGAAGTTTTGGAAAAAGTAGGGGCTAAATGAGGTTATACCAGATATGGTTGTACTAAACACCCTAATCCATTACTTTTCCCAAAATTGAAATATTTTTCAGATAGCTTAGACCTAATGACATCTTGGAATATTATGGTGTTAGCTTTCTAGGGTTTCCCCAAGAAAATTCGGAAAATAATGTATTCATCGCACTAAATTTTATATTCTTAGTGATAAAATTCGTTATATCGAGACATTCTGCTTTGTACACTAACATATATAAGCGGAAATTGTTTTTGTTGTTTTTTAGGACCGAGTTAGGACAAATTTCACCTACGTGAGTAAAACAGAAATATTTGATTTCAATGAAGTTGATGGAATAGATGTTTGAACTACCTACAGATGAAGAAAAGACACCATTCAAAATGAAAGAGAGACTGAAGCTTTTTGCGCAAACAAAGACTAATGCTAACCACCACCACCACCACCACGTTCTTTTTGGAGTTTTGACAAATCTAACAGCAAGAAAAGTAACTTCTATGGCAAAAAGCTAGTAACAATTTAAGAAGTAGTATTACCCCATATCAGTAGTATTATACATATATGTAAGAAACAGCGAGGTAAATTGGACACCTTTCTTTGGGGTAATAATATGCCTTATTCATTCATTATGACTAGCCTTAATAAATCCCAATAATGTATACAGAGTTGCATACTAAGCAAAATAAACGACTTAAGTAAGACAAACACAATTAAAAAAGTGACTATCAAAGTTTGAAACGAAAACAATTACAAAACAAAGAAACAGGTGAATCTTCATCTTCAGCCCCGCTAAGAGATTACAATTGACCAAGAAGGCGTCGATGAAGTACATGACAACAGAAATGCAGAGTGTAGGAGTTACTTAACGGCACGTTCATAGAATTCTCCGGTGGTTTTGATTTAGAAGATGGATAATAGTATGAGATTCAGCGTTGGTAATTCCTAGCGTTGGCCATGAAGGATGGTATATACAATATCCTTTACCAGGGATTAAAAATATACTAGAAATATTATCAGCCGCAAAAATATTTCCTCATAGCCGCCGTTCTTTGACAAGCGCAAAAATTATTTGCCAAATTGTACGAAATGTGAAATAGTGCATAAATTGGTATGTTTATACTTATATTTATGTATTTTGATTTTAGTTACCTCAAATTATTTATTAACGAATCGCGATACAAAATGTCCGTAAGAAAACAGTTTATTCAATAGTTTTATTATTGATTCTTAAAAACTCAGTGGTTTAAGTTGCAAATATGCTAAAAAAAATCACGATGGAGTTGCGTTGAAAATAAGAGAACACGTCACTTTAAGTGAAAATGATAGCAAGGAATGCTCTTAGAAAATATACAGAACACATTCTCGCTACTATAGCAGGTAGAAAGAATTTGGAACATGCACACACTGCTTGAGCGGAGGTTAAAGTTCAGCTAAATAAACGATTTATAAGAATACACCAATTGTCCAAACAAAACGCTTTTCAGACGAACAAACCCAGCTGCAGCAAAACTGAAATAACAAAGTGAAAGCGGATTTGGGTTGGACACAGTGAGGAAATCTTCAAATAATGCAATGCGTATGCCATTGGACTTGAAGTAGGAAGGCCAGCCTTGACATGGAATTGGTAAACCATGGCCATACAAAAAGCAATAGCCTTATGTAGATAAGGTGAAGGGGAACCACAGTGGAAGAGTTGATCCGGAAGAAGGTAAAACTTAATAAACGAGGGAACAAGGCTAAAAGTTGCACGTTTTAAGTTTCTTCACAATCTATTATACAATTATTCGGTAAATCTAGAATAAGATGCGCTTCAATCTGTCTAGTATTTAATTGTCATAATACTGGTTAGATTCGCAAAATTGTCAAATGTTAAAATATAAATCTAATAAAACCTAACACATACATATATACTAATGAACAAGCATACATTAATAATAAATTCTCCGATAAAATGTATAACAAAATTGGTTTTGGGTTGACATTTTATTTTTGTGATAATATTTTGATATTTTAGTGTTTGTTTCTAAAAATGATATTTTAATTTATAAATAACAATTTTTAGCAAAATATTTACATAAATTGTATTAACTATGCAAATCCGGGCAGAAGACACGAGTGGGCTGGGAATATATACATATTCGATTTTGATCGATTTAATTCAAATTTTGTGCCCGACATACATTTATGGTCTAGTGAATGAAAAAAACAAGATGATTTGAATCCTAGAGATATAGCCAATAGTTAGCATAAAATATAGAACAGAGATAATGTAGTTGGTTATATGCAATCAATTAAAATGAATCAATTTATTGGTGTTCTTGAGTTTCTAAACGAAATCGAAGTTTGTCTGATGGATGTTTTTATGTCCTGTACGTACTTATACATACATATATGTAAGTAGACATCAAAGGTATGTATATCCATTATATTAATTATAAAATGTCTTTATTAATAATTATTTTAAATTAATTGCAATAAATTCTGATTAAAAAAATTTGTTCGCATTTTTTTATAAATCTTTGTAAGTTGAATTACAACATTTTAATGTTGTTTTTTTTGTTTATAAAAAACAAGTTCAAAGAGGAACTTTTGTCGAACAGAACTTGAGTCATTCAACAGACTTTAGTGTAAATAAAAGAAATACAGGCTACCGTTCCTTTTTTTGTAAATTACATCAAAACTATTAAGTTTCCTTTATAATAAAGCTTTTTGCTTCCTTTCGACTAGTACGAGTATAAACATACCTATAATTCGACAAATTTTCCTACTCGTACCAAAAAGAATTGTAGTATCATGCAAAAAAATAAAAACTTTATTATTTTTCTATTTATTTAAAAATTATTAAAAAAGTTTTTAGTTCAGTAATACACCAAAAAAAAAAATCAAAAAAAGGTAAAACGGAAATTTTCATGGATCATCAAAATAAAAAAAAAAGGTTAGAAAATCAAAAATACATAAAAGTTTTCGGTGCTATGAATATACTTTGGCAATTAAATGCTCCTCACATAAAGTTGTTGTCCAAGGAAAACAAAAATTTGATTTATAGGAAAAGCTTTACAAAAATAAACTGCCATTGTCGCTTGTCATTTGGTGCTTAATGGCATATCAAATAGTTTTTGACCTTCCAGATAAGCGATGGCATATTGTGTTTTTCCAAACCCTTTCGACCAATGTATTCCAAGCACTATTTTGCATAGCCCTAAAATTTGAATTGAATTGGTATTTATGTGTATTTATTTATTTTACACCTACGACTTTATAGTGGAAGAGAGGTAGGTATTGTAGCCGGGACTCTGGGTGAACGAGTTATCAAATGCTTTAGCAAGTACGATAACCCACCCGAAGTCATATTTTGCTTCAACTGATTTTTCACTAGTGTTCGCCTGTTAGAAACCCTGGAATACCCTGGATTGGAAAATATAATAAATTTACCGAAGGTAACACATAATTTAAAAAAAAGAGAGAATACGTATTCAAGTCTACTGTAGATTTAGACTGTCCGAATTAGATTTAGAAAAAGACCATTTTGGTGTTACTAGAAGACTTGTAGCCTAATTCGGTACAAATTGAAGAGTTGCAGTTTGATTTGTCGTAGCTCCTTTTCGAGCCGGATAATTTCCCGAATTCTTAGCTTGTCTGGTTCTTTGGTGAAGTATTTTTTAGAAGATTCAATTAATGTTGTTGCTTTGAAGATCAAAGCAAACCACATAAGAGATGATTTGTTTGAATTATTTCAGTAAACCCCTGCGTTTTTGAAAACAAAAACTTTTAACAACAGCCAAAAAAATGTCACTATAAGTGTTTCTGTTTTTTTTTTAATAATTACAGGATTAGCGGACGAGAGTGTGTGAAGTATCCCAGAATTCCGTCTCAGAAACATTAAAATGTTCATCAGGCAATACCATCCCCATACCCCATCCCATCCCAACATTTTGAAAATCATCCTAGAATTTGATATTACCATTCAAAAAATTTATAAACACGTTTTTCATGATATATTCTTGTTATATATTCTTGCGCTATATAGGCTCATACAGTCATATGAATTATTATTTACGTTGCATGTGGCACCATCACTGTGTCCATAGTAAACTCGATTCCACTCAGTTAAATTTCAATGTTTAAATTTGAAACACGAATAACAAAAAAAAACTATTTTTACAAATAACATGTACAAAACGAATTCGACCACATTTCGTCCATTTCCAAAGGAGTACTATGTAAATGCTATATGGCCAAGTTATAGAGCAGCTTCTGTAAAAACAAATATCCATTCAGACAGATAAACTTTACTCAATATCATTTATGCATATATATTTATAAATTGATTAAAAATTTACAAAACAATTTATAAGTTTATCTTGAGTTCGATACAACTATAACAATATACATAAATTAAAACTATAAAAATTAGAAGATGAAATTTTTATTAGAATTTAATAAGATAAAGGAGAAAAATATTTTTCATTGTTGCCACACAAAAAATTTAAAAAAAATCTGAAAATTTACTGTGTGGTTTTATGTTTTATTCGGTTGAAGATATATTTTTTTCCTGAACTTCAAGAATTTAATTAATAAACAATTAGTTTGATTACAATAAGTTAAGTTTTTGAAGAGGCCTGAAAATTTAAAAGTTTGATTAAAAATTTGAATTACATCTATATTAGTGAAATGTAAAAATCGCGGTTCCAGATGAAGTCAATATTTCAGATTACATGATAAAAATGTCAGTTAGAAACTATAATTATGTGAGAAGATTTATAGATAGAGCTTTTACCGATGATCTATCACTCAACAAACGAAATTGCATATACGAACTCAATATTTTGCCTGCCATATCTATATGCACGGTATAACTATTGCAATCTGCTCTACTCTCTAGTTTATATCACAATGCGATCATTACAAATCTCATGTTTGGATTCTCTTTGGTACGAAACGATAAATTATTTTTCACGATGAACAAATCGTTTATAATCCAATAGGACTATAGAAAGATTATAATTATATAGATAAGAATTTGACTTGTGATTTTATATTTTATTTTGAAACAAAAAATTTGATCTACCAATTTTTTTTTATTACAATTTTAAATTAACGTCGCCGGCGACTTCGTCGGCGACGTGATCTAGACCTGGTACGAGATCGACTACGTCTCCTAGAACCTCCTCTGCGTCTCCTACGAGCCATATCATTCGGTTCTGGCATTGTACTATCGTCGTCTACCTCATCCAGTATTCGAATTATATTTTTTCGAGGTCGTAACACTCGACCTAGCGATCCACCCTAAAATTGTTAAAACTTAATAAAATTTACCTTAGAAAAAAATTGTAATTCATTTCAAAATTACCAGATCATCGTTAAGTTCATCGCTAACGTTATCATCGGGAAACGATTTTTTTGAGTTTGTTTCAGATGGATGTAACGCCGATTGACTAGTCGAAACCCCTGCATTGCTTCCTGATTTAACCTCCTCCCCATTGATTTCTGTTGTCATTTTGAATTTGAAAATATTTTTGAGAAATAAATTAATGTATTGAATAAAAGTTTCCGTCGTAATAGTTTTAATTTTCTAAATAAACTGAAAACAAAAATTTTGTTTTATACAAATAATGACCGGTCTCCTTGATTTGCCACGGTATAGTCTAGAATGACATTTAATAATATGCTGAGTGTTACTTCTCAAATTTAATAGCGCGAATTTGCACTATCAACCGGTACACACTTTGGACACACAGCACTCTGTTTTTTATCTAAAATGACATAAATTTACCGAACGTCAAATTTCATATCAACATTCAAGACGCATGCTGTTCCACTTATACAAAACAACCTTTGACTTCTACTTTCAGATGATATCAAGAGTGTTTAAATGATTGTAGATGATATCAAGAGTGTTTAAATGATTAATTTACCAAAATTATTTCCCCAATAAATGGTTTAGGTGATGATCGGAATCAATTCTTTAAATTTGAAACCATTTTGATTGAATACAAAATTGTCTTCATTTGACCAAATTCTAATTTCTTTCTTTTATCGAATTGCAAACCAAACATTATAATTGAAAGTAAAATAAAAATTCAATTCAATATTGTTAATAAATTTTAATCAAATTTGAAAAACGGAATTTTGAATATTAATCCAATATGCAATTTTTGTTGAAATTTATTTCAAATTTTAATCAATCTTTCATTCAAATTGAGAAAGTTAATTGCGATTATAGTTTTTGTCAAGATTGTCAAATCAAAGATGAATTTGATTGTGATTTACAGAAACTATATACAAAAAAAATGTAATAAATGCCAATTTGGGCACCTATCTTGAATTATAATAGGGGCAAGAAACAAATGGGCTTTCCGCTTTACGAACTGGTTTCTCCTTCGTCTCCGGCCTTTTCATTTCTTTCTAGAGAGCGAAACGATTATGGGTTAGTAAAGATGTTCCAAAAATTCATTAAAATGTGTACAGTACCAATATGTGATTGTCGATATCAAAGTCCTGAAGAGTTTAACAACACGCAGTAATTACTAATCTTAAAAATAATTATGTATTATTATGTAAGAGCAGATGGTCAATTAACGGTAATGTACAAATTCATGATTTGCCTGGTAATGCAGTTATGTAAGAATGTAAAATAAAATATTGAAAGATTTTGGGAGAGCCTTGAGCCCCAAAAACTAAAAAATGCAGCATTATTATCATCAAACTTAAAAATTATAATTTTAACAACAAGAGTACGGTTAACCCTATAAGCTTCTCTCTATGCTTAAATAGTTATCTTATTAAATGTACAGTTTTATTCAATTCTACACATTAGGTAAATTATCAGCGCCACGCGTTTAATTATTGCAACATAAAGGGTGTTCTAATAAAAGCTGCTAAATTTTGTTTTGAATAAATCACAAAATAATTTCAATTCAATTTCAACGTAAACTTTGGATTTTAGTTTATAAATGGAACACCTTGACTATCACAGTTCATCTAGCTCGATCCTATTTTATTTTGATAAAGTTTGGTTGGAAACAAATTGTGCAGTTCTTTTTGGAACTCCCTATGAGTGACATAGTGTTCACGAGATCGGATTCAAATCCTAGGAATTAAAATCCAATCTTTCTTCCAATCAAATCAATTAAAATGACAAAAAACACGCCCCTTTTTCTCTTCTTGAGTTGAAATATATTTAACTTTTAAGTTCCGCTCTCATGCAAATGAGTCTAAGGCTTATATGAGACGAAGTCAACATGACGGAGTTAAATTTTGTCCATCTCGTTATAAACATTTCGCAGTCGTACCAATTTATAGAGCAAATAGAGCAATAGCAAACAGAAAAAATAAGGAAATCGGTACGATTTCTTTATTTTTTTGTTTGCTATTGCTCTATTTGCTCTATAAATTGGTACGACTGCGAAATGTTTATAACGAGATGGACAAAATTTAACTCCGTCATGTTGACTTCGTCTCATATAAGCCTTAGACTCATTTGCATGAGAGCGGCTTTAGCAAAAAACTTGCAGACGACCAGCTTAATCACACAAAATTTCTCTTAATCACACAAAAATTCTCTCAGAGAGAGAAATTAGATTTGAATGGGTCTCGTGTACAAGTTTTAACAGTGCTGAGATGTTCCACCATCACATTTTCGATAATCGATAGACATTTGTGTCTTTTTTGTCACGAACAAAATTGTATTTCGTAATCAATTCCGAAATTTCTATTGTGATCATTGCCTACTCGATTCTATTTCTATCAATTCATTCGATAAAATATCACCAATATTTTTATTTTCGATGGCAAGTGAAAAGAGGAAAAAGAGATAGTGCAAATTTATTCTAACAGGCTGAGATCGCAATAGAAAAAGCGTAATTGAAAAAACGCAATGGAACACAATTTTGTTCGTGAAAAAAGAGACACAAACGTCTATCGAATATCAAAAATGTGATGGTAGAACATCTCATTTCCCTTTTTTCGAGTTCGTGTATTATGATTTTATCGAGAACTTGAGAAAACGTTGTTTTATCGAAAACATTGAAAAATAAAGTTAAATTTAATTTTATGTTTATAATATAGAATTAAAATATATAGTTTAACATTAAATGTATCATATTTATTGATAAAAAATTAAATTTATTTGGATTTTACTGAAAAAACCAGATAATTCTTAACCAGAACTATATTCCAACTTGAAATTTTTTGAATAAAAAAACAACTATAGGTGCGTTTGTTTATTAACAGAACTTCAAGTTCTATAAGAACATCGGGAATAATACTGGGAAATTTTATTTAGTTTAACCAATATATTTAAATTAAGTTCTATTTATTTGAATAAATTTCAACTTCTAACTATATTTTTTGACTTCTATTGTGAAATAATACAGGTACCAAGCATAAAACAATGAAAACTATTTGTTTAAAATATTTCCTTTTAAAATTTCCCTTTTTTTCGAGTTCGTGTACTATGAATTTATCGCGAACTTGAAAAAACCAATGTTTTATCCAGAACATTGAAAAATAATGTTAAATTTGATTTTATTTCGATAATAGTGAATTAAAATGTGTAGTTTAGCATTAAATGTATCTTATTTATTGATAAAAAATTAAATTCATTTGGATTTTACTGAAAAAATGAGAAAATTCTTATTATTTAGAACTTCATTTAGAACATACTTTTTCGGACTTATTTTTACATATTTAGATATGAAATATTCAAGTTAAAAATCTGTTGTGCGGCCAGAAAATGGAGAACACAATGGCCTAACAAAAAAATATCAGCTCAAGTGGGGTCACGGCCATTTTCATTAAAAAATATTCCATAAATTGCCCAGTTCTTACGAAATTTGTACTTTCTCGAACTTTTTTACTTATTTAGAAATGAAATATCCAAGTTAAAAATCTGTTGTGCGGCCAGAAAATGGAGAACACAATGGCCTAACAAAAAAATATCAGCTGAAGTGTGGTCATGGACGTTTCCATTAAAAATTATTCCTTAAACTGCCCACTTCTTACAAAATTCGTACTTTTTTACATATTTGGATATGAAATATCCAAATTAAAAATCTGTTATGCGGCCAGAAAATGGAGAACACAATGGCCTAACAAAAAAATATCAGCTCAAGTGGGGTCACGGCCATTTTCATTAAAAAATATTCCATAAATTGCCCAGTTCTTACGAAATTTGTACTTTCTCGAACTTTTTTACTTATTTAGATATGAAATATCCAAGTTAAAAATCTGTTGTGCGGCCAGAAAATGGAGAACACAATGGCCTAACAAAAAAATATCAGATGAAGTGTGGTCATGGACGTTTTCATTAAAAATTATTCCTTAAACCACTTCTTACGAAATTCGTACTTTTCACATATTTGGATATGAAATATCCAAATTAAAAATCTGTTATGCGGCCAGAAAATGAAGAACACAATGGCCTAACAAAAAATATCAGTTCAAGTTGGGTCACGGCCATTTTCATTTAAAATTATTCCATAAACTGCCCACTCGTACTTGTTATGGTGAGGTTTAGTATGGTTTTTTATGCAATATTATGATGAGTGATATGCTTTCCAAATTTTATTTTTTTTATATTATATATTTATTTAAGGTTGCGTTTAATATAAAAATTTTTTGTTGTATTTATTAATTGTAATTTATTATTTGGACAGCCGGAGTTTTAAATACTTAATTAAAACATAAAATAAAATATTTCCGCCCGAATTTATGCAATTTATTTGATATTAACACCAATACATTTATCGTAAATTAAAAGTTAGGACACTTTTAGTACAAACTTTCACATCGTATATCAATCAAATATCAAATTAGAATTGTATATAATTTTATCATTTTGATTCAATTATAGAAGATAGCAACTTGGAGACAGGCATATACAGCATTTCTCTAATACTATTCACTCAATGTCACAGTTCAAAAAATTAGAAAAAAACTATTTACAAGATCTAAAGAAGAAAAGGCTCTGATCTATTCGGTGGAATATAAAGTAAGAAATATCATTAAAAGTTTTACACGATTTTATGAATTAAATTAAAAGTTACAAGCGTTGGAATATGTTGAGTAGATCATAAACGACTTCACTTGTTTAAATAAACAAGTTAACGATCCTTTTAAAATAATTCACATCTCCCAAATTTGTTTAGCCTATTAGCTAGGATTATTATGTGACCGATGTTTTTCAAAATTTTGAAGACCATTCATATAAGATTAAATTTGTACGCCTACAGAAAACGGTTTAAATTATGAATGAAGAGATTGTAAATTATATAATTTAAGCGATCATATAAGTATAAGTAATTGCGCAAGCATCACTCCAAGGAATGTCGATATTAAAACGTTTCTTGATTTACTACAGTACGAAGAATTTTTCTCCCTTCAAAGTTCGACATAAACTTCAAAGAATTTGCACACTAAATAAAATACACGTCTCTATACACGTATTGTATACACATCATACATCATTCATTCATTTAACATAATAAAAAAACATTATTTTTCTGCAATAATCTTCCACAGCTTGTTCACAGTGTATACATATAGTGGAAAAACAACAATTTTCCTTGTTTTTATTTTTTATGTTTCAGGTTTTTCGCGTTTTTATTTTTCATTTTCAAATAAAAGCACGAAATTGTAAAATAACACAAAAACCGTATAAAGACAATGAGAAAAGCTTTAGACAAATTATACGAAGTTATATTTATTTACAACATAAATATTATATAAATAAATACAACAAAAGGAAAAGCTGGAAAATATTTAAACAATCAAAAAATATAAAACAACAACAAAACACGAGAGAGAATATAGAAATGTACCAGAGGAAAAAAGTATGTATTATCTTCATTAAAACAATGAAATATTTTTTTTATGATTTTTATTTATGTGTTTTGTTGTTGGTTATGAGATTCAAAAGTGGTTATTTTTATGTAAAACAAATTAATCAATGTTTGATGATGATGGTGAAGCACGGTATACTTATGTACTTTATTTGTAGGAACAAACGCAAAAAATACAAAAATATACAAAATAGTTGAGTGAATAAAACTATAAGTCGTCTTAATTATTGCCACTCTGAATACACTCCAAACATATTTACATACAGATGTATATTTGTGTTTGAACAAATTATGAGTCATTCGTCGGTTTCGAGTGAGAAAATTTATATCATCTTTAATTCAAGTCAAATTTATTTTATATTTAGAACGGTGGCACGTATACATATTATGCTCTGATATTGACACTGGTAATACACAAGTTGTTACCGGCATCGTCATACACCGTCTTCGTCATTTCTATATTGATTTAAATGAAAAATACATTCCCCAGCATCATCAAGAATTCAAAGTGTTTTCTTCTTTTTGTCTTTAATTTGTTGTGTTTATGTTTTTATTTTATTTTTCATTTTTATTATAAAACAAAACAAAAAATAAAAAAATTATTTTATTTTCTATAAAGATGAAAAACAAGCATAAGAAGAAGGAAATTTTTGTCATAAAAAATACTGCAACGAACACAAAAAAAAAAATGAAAATAAAAAAGTTCTACTACTTTTAGTTTATTATCTGTATTTTGGTTTTTTTATTTTATAAAAGGGAAGATACCTTAAAACTCGTCCCGCTTCAACTTGCTGTGCTGCTGATGGTTCTTGCTTATTTATATTGTTGAGAGTCTATATATTATACATATATATTTGAGAATGGTACTCGTATATATGTATACACGAATGAAGCGAAACAATGCCGTATTATATAGTCTTAATGAAATAGAATTTTATTTTGATTTGGTTTTTATTTAAATAAAATTGGAAAACAAAAAATAAAAATAAAAATTTGGTAATCGCTTGTCTCTGAATATTGTACAAGCTCATGTCTTGTCTACAAAACAAAAAACCATTTCCCAAATGGGTCATAGAATATTTTATTATTTTGAAAATTGACAAACAAAATTATGTTTATCTATTTTTTAAGTTTTTCATAATTTTTAGCTTTTATGTCAAAACACTTGCAGCTATCGTTCCGAATTTTATGTACATATTCAGAGCGCAAAAAAAAAACAGGTAGCGTTTTTCTTTTGGGTTAAATCGATAAGCGAGATGCATTAAAATTTTAAGAGCAAAGGCATTTTTTTGTGCATTATGCCATTAGGTTATGTTGTTATTGTTATGGGGTCGTTATTTGGAAAAAAAACTATGTCTTATAACATAAACTCGAAGCATCATACATTTTTACCAAAAATTTTGTATAGTCCATAAAAAAAATAATTCAGTAAATGCATATTTCAATTTAGTTTGTGTGTTAAAAATTAAAAAATCATTAATAAAACAAACTAGTTGCAATGCAAGCAATTTTCGTGTTTCATTTCATTAAAAATATATTGATAATTACGTTTAGTTAGAGTAAAACTGTAGGGTAAGTAAAAAAAAAATAACCACCGAAGTGTTAAGTGTCATTGACCTATGTCAACATTTATTCTATAGGTATTTGTAAAATGAAAGTGCCGAACCTGACACTTTGGAAGTATATTATGAAAAACCTTTGTGTCTTTTTATGCTTGTTACATGCAGTGATACTTCCATAAGTCGAATCACTAGCTGCCACTATAATTTATTCGACTTAGAGAAAATTCGAGAAATAGAAATTGGAAATAGAACATATCAAATTTACTTCAGTTTTATTTATTATACATATAATACATATCCTCGCAAAACATCCCGGAGCCAAATTGACCACGTGTTAATTTCAAAAGGGCGAGCTCGGGTTGTGCAGGATGTGAGAACTTATCGGTCAGCAACCAAATACGTAGGCAGCGATCATTATTTGGTCGCTGCAAAGCTACGGTGGAAGTTTTCGTACAGGTCGGGGAACACAGCGAAACGGATGGAACGTTTCGACTGTGAAGGTCTGATAAATGAAGATCAAAAGAAACGATATCAGGATCTTGTCAGCGACAACATTGAGGGAGCTAATTACCAGTCTGACTGCGTGAACTCTGTCTGGGAGGTACTGAAAACTTCGGTTGTCAGTGCTGCTCAACAGACTTTAGGTATAGTGAAAGTCAGACCCAAGAATGATTGGTTTGATGACGAGTGTCGTCTTGCAGTTGAGCAACAAAATATAGCCCATAATGAAGTGCAACAACGTCTCACAATCGCAAGGAAAAACAAGGCAGCTCTTGCAAGAAGGGCAGCTAAGCGGATTTGTAGACGGAAGAAGCGAGAATGGTGGAAGGCCGAGGTTCTGAAAGTACAACAACTCAGCAATGAGCGTAGTTCACGTAATTTCTTTAAAGGAATTACTGGATTGCACCATACTTTCAGGCCTTCGTCAACCGCCATTCGGGACCGGGATGGAAACCTCTGTGTCAACATCGACGCAGTACTTGACGTATGGAGTGGACACTTTACTGAGCTGCTTGATGTTCATCATGCGTCACAGACTGTTGTTGAGCCACCTCTAGAACAGTCTGCGGAGATTTGCACTGAGGAGCCATCCCATGAGGAATTCACTAAGGCCATGCAGAGAATGAAACGAAACCGCTCACCTGGAGTGGACTGCATTAATTCGGAGCTCTTGATATTCGGAGGGGATACTTTGTGGAACTGTCTTTTCGACCTTATTCGATTAGTATGGCGAACCAAAGTTATGCCTGATGAATGGAAAGTGGCCGCGATATGCCCCATCTTCAAGAAGGGAGACCGCTTGAAGTGTGAGAATTATCGCGGTATAGCTCTCCTTTGCACAGCATACAAGTTACTGTCATACATTTTATTGGATAGAATCACTCCTCTGGCGGAAGGCTTGGTTGGTGACTATCAGGGAGGATTTCGTCCGAATCGATCAGTCACTGATCAGGTCTTTTCGCTGCGGATGATTCTATCTAAATATTATGAGACATCCATCTCCGTACATCAGGTTTTCCTGGATTTCCGGCAGGCCTACGACTCGATCAATCGAGAGAGTTTGTGGTCTGCCCTGGAATACCTAGGAATGCCAACAAAATTGGTACGACTGTGTAGGATGACAGTGACGCAGTCTCAATGCTGTGTTAAAGTTGAGAACAGGCTATCGACAATTTTTGCAGTTAACTCGGGTGTTCGGCAGGGAGATGCTCTGTCCCCGATACTCTTTAATCTCATGTTGGAGTACATCTTTCGTAAAACTGAAACACCTCAGCGTAACATCTTATATCGCCAGTCCAATCAAGTGCTTGCATATGCAGATGACATATGCGTGATTGGACTGAATAACAACGGAGTGAAAGAAATACTTGATCCGCTTGTAGAGTTTTCAGCTTCTGTTGGACTCCAGATCAATGAGTCCAAAACGAAATACCTGATCTCTGGTTTTAGAGACAATGGCACACCAGATTTTAGTAGTGGCCACCACACGTTTGAGGGAGTGAGGAGGTTCAAATATTTGGGCTCTCTTATCACTCACGATAACAGTGTGGGTGAGGATATTAAAGTGCGGCTGGCAGCTGGCAGTCGTTCTTTGTATCCTCTAAGGCCACTGCTAAAATCTAAACACTTATCAAGTGCCGTGAAGCTGAAGCTTTACAAAGCGTTGATCAGGCCCGTTGTTATGTTTGGATGTGAAAGTTGGGCGCTGACGGATGAGTACGAGAGATGGCTCCTTACATTTGAGAGAAGAATCATGCGTGTGATTTACGGCCCTAAACGTGAAATAGATGGTACATACCGAGCTCTGTACAATTTCGAGATCAGAGATCTGATGAAGATCCCCGATATTGTACATGAAGTTAGATCTCAGCGAGTACGCTGGCTCGGTCACGTTCTGCGTGCTGATCCGGAACGAATTGTGCAGCGATCTCTGAAAGGAGAGCCACCATATGGTAGGCGCAGAGGTCGTTGCAGGCGACGATGGCTCCACGATGTAGAGAACGACTTGGCCTCTTCAGATTGTCTAAGACAGTATGAAGACCAAGCTCAGGATCGAAACCGTTGGAGCCAGATTGTTGATTCAGTAAGGGGCCAGTAATGGCCTTTAACACTGTTATTATTATAATACATATCATTAAAGTTTAACACTTTATTACATTAAAATTAATTGACAAACAAATTTCAACACACAAATTTCAATGTTTGATTTCTTAATTTGTTGAATTGGGTTTCTTATTGGGAATTTCTTCAACCTCTTCTTCGTCTTTCGTTTTATCTTCAGTAACTGGCGATGTCAGTAGTTCGACGATCACGAAGTCGTCGAGAAATGCAGTAACACAAATATTTTTATCAATATTTAAATATTCGTCTGCTGACATATTTGGCAAATTTGTTGTTTCCATAGCCACCCATTCCCTCGATACCCATCGTACTCGGAATTTTCGGTTTGAATTCGAACTCTAATTTCAGCCATAAATACTAAATCTTCTTCATCCCACTCTTCATTTTGATAAACATAACGCAATCAAGTAAAATTGCTTTTTACTGAACATTTTTGTCTTCTAGTGGGCTTTGAAATTTTGTATTATACCCATGTCCATAGGTTGCAGCTTTGATGGGGTATTTGGAGCCTGTGAAGCTTCTAACAAAAAATAACACGTATACGTATACGGTTCCAATTAGAAAAAAATGACGGATCGGAAATCCCATTGTGCTCCAATTGAAATGAATATGTATTGGTAAATTCCGCCATGTTAAAATGAGAATTTCAAGAAAGTGGATTATTTCATAAAGTGATTTCTAACATAATTATGGGAATATAATAATAATTAAAAAAATAAATTTTAATTTTTTACTGAACCACTTTGGGGCGTGACGGGTAAATATGCGAAAATACAAGACCATTTCGTTTCTGGCGACCAAAATGACTGTCGAGTTTTACCAGTCTTCCCATATATACTGGTCATCCCAGCTTTTTTATTGTAATAATTGACTCCGAGAGATTTGACGCCACGAGATGCTCGCGGATTTTTGCTTTTGCCGATTATCAATAGTTTTAATTTTTCTATATTTGCTATATTTACCTCCCTATTTATTCCATTTAAATGTAAAAGATTTGTCGGGGAATAACTGGAAAAGCAAACCAGTTTCATCACAATTAAAGATGTTATTTGAGTTATAATTTGCCGTTAAGCCTGGCAGTCTACCATTTCCCCCCTCTTTGCAAACATCCGAATTTACCGAAGCACTCTCTCTACTTACGGCTTTGAAAACAATATTATAACCTTAAATTTATCAAACCAGCCAATACTTTGCTCTAAATTCTGAAACTTTAAGGCTTTTCGCGAATTCCACAGCCTGTAGTCTAATCAACCGACCGCTAATGGGTAAATTTTTATCCCGTACTTGATGCACGCCGTTAACCACACAAGAAATCAATTCCAGTTTTTGTTATTTCAGTTGTCGCCGTGATATTTTTGTACTTTTAAATCCAACAATATTACTTTACTATGATATTACTATATATGTCAGAATACAGCAAAATTGAAACAGAAATTCATTCATACGAGTATGCTACTTTTGTCTTTCAGTAAGGTGTGTAAGTGAAATAAAAAATATTTAATTCTTATGTAACTTTTCCAATTAGAAAATATACAAATATTAAGCTATAAGATGGACAACGGTAGTGAAAATAAAGAGGGCAAACGTAATAATTCGAAACCTCTAAACGAAAAAGCCGAAAAATAAAAATTTCAGTTTAAAAAAATCGTTTTCTTCTGTTCGAGTAAAAGCAAAAATTGTGTGATAGAGAAGAAATTATATGGAAAAAATTAGATGAAAATGCTTCCGCTAAAATAAAAATGCGGTTTACAGAATAATTCGGATAATAGAGAGTTCGATTTAAAGAAGTTATACTGTATATGTGTAAGTGGGTACATCTGAGAAAGAGTTAATTAAACCTTTCGATAGCATACCACATGCTATAGTGGCATTAACCAGACACACACAAATTTAACTGCTACTCACCGATTGAAGGAGACAAACTGCATTTATTAATAAGAAATGGCTGAACCGCTAATCCTCAGAATTTTCATGGCATTATTGTCAAAGCTGAGATAAATGGAGCCAGAAAAAATAAAATAGGAAATACCGCAAATGGAAGTGGCTGTAACAACACTCAAACTAGATGTCAACAAGGGCTGTTCCCTGCAGAATCGCAGGAGATATTACAATTTTTGAAAAGTTGACACAACTAATTTTCATCGAACTTTGAACGTTTCGATTGAAGAAATGATTAAATTGAAATGAGAGAAATTGAGAAAAATTATATTCTATTATATTTAATAGAATATAATCATTTGTCACCACTGCGGTAAATAAACCTAACCAGTGATGGAATGATGATAAATTAATTAACCTGAATAATAAGAAGGATAAGGCTTACAATGAAAAAATTAAATACTTCTCCGGAGACTGCCGAGACTGAACTTGAAAACGAAAAAGCCACTAAATATGTTTATGTTAACATTCGCGACAGATGAAGATGATAACAAATTTTTTTAAATCAAATATATCTTGGTTTGTAAAATAAAATAAGTTCAACCATTAAACAAACATCGTAAACTGATACCTCAGTGTAAAAAATGTCACGCTTGTGAACATACATAACGATTTTGTTCTAAACCACGTAGATGCGAAAAATGTGCTCTAAAGCACTTAACACATGAATGTTTGAAAACAGAAAATGAAACACCTAATTGTGTACACTGCGGAGAAGCTCCCCAGCAAGTTACGGCTGCTGCATGGTAGCCAAAGAATTGCCAAAAATCAAAGACAAAAGCTTGAGCAAAACTAAAATTATAATTCGACGAACAGTCATCAAGGAAATTGTTGAATTCAAGGGGCATTTACAACATCCCTCAGTACCCTATTATTAAATCGTTGAAGAATATTTAGATTGGTCGGTTTAGCACAACCCCAAAGCTGAATGCCATACATCGATATTGGTTTCAATATCTGTTTATATAGCATCAATTTATTATTAATTGTGAATTGCTTCCCAAGAGCCAATACAATTTTCTGTGTTTGAGTCTAACCTCTTCGCATTTTTTGTTGACTTGCACTGTCCATCGCAGTTTAGAATTTAAGCTCATTCCTATATATTAAGCCAAGTTAGCATGTGGTAATGAGACATTATGATTACCACAGATAGTTGGTTAAGTTTTCTATTAGTGTAGTCAAAACAGATACAGGCTTCTTGTTTGCACACGAAAGTATGTTTCTGTAATACATATTTGATTCTAAGAATTGGCAAAATTGTGGTAATAATATACTTTCTGGAGTTTGAATTGGTCGTGCCAGGATGTATATCCAGGAAAGCTGCCGAGCTGATCATCTTTTCTTGAAGTACTTTTTCTGTGGCATCTGATTTGAATACATTATGTCTGTCACCTCACGGTTGTTTTCAATTTTGCTTACAATTACTAGTTGTGATTTTGGTGCTATTGTTGTTTATTGAGTTTTATCAGGGTGAGTTCAATGTTTCTTTAATTTGTTCTGGAGAGGTTAAGGGCGACTTGATTGAATTCTTTAATTTTTCGCTTTTTCCCCATTTTGTTTTTACTAGCCATTCGGCTTCACTATTCAGTTCCTATGAATCCGTTTCATATTTTTTCTTTATTGCTTGGTTCGCTATTGGGTTTTCAGGCCATCTCCTGTATCATTACTTCTAATTGTTTAACGCAATCTGTTGAAATTCTTATTTCTGCCCTTAACTAATTGAGAGTCTTATACAAAATGTATTCTTTTGCTGTGCCAAAATCATCGGATTTTTATTCGCATTCGCGTGCTTAAACGTATTCGTACTATCAACATTTAGATTAAAACAAAATTGTTATTTTTTTCAAATTACCAGTTGAATAAAAGTTTTGCGCTCGGTAAGTTCCATAAAATTTGGTGAAATCGCACCTTAAGAAGACCAAACGAATTCTCCACCACCATCAAAGTGAACGTTTGGAATGAATTAAACTTTCTTGTTATATTCGTATTTTATGATCCGTAACACTTTGAATTAATGTACTAAGACAATTTTTTTTGTTGCAGAACCAGTGACGATTTTCTGATGTTGCTGTTATCATTGTCTGTGTATTCATCTATATCGCGCGAAATATGCCCGAAATTTTTCATGTGCTCAAAGGTTATTGTTTTCTTGCAGCATACGGTATAATATAAGATTCTGTTAAAAACTTGTAATCATTTTAAGTATTACGAAATAAATAAACTCAATGATTTGAAATTTATTTTTTTGCCTCCGTCATTTCGATATACAAAACAACAATCGTACTAACAACCAACAAGTACGAAGAAGACGACCAAGAAGAAATAAACTTTTCCGTCAGGATAATGTCTTCATTTTCGGTTTATTTTCTTGTTTTGTATTATAAACGTATCAATCTTTTTTCCGCATAATATATACGTTCTTAAGATTATATCAAGAATGCTGTTTGAGTGCTTATATACTATATATAAGACATAATATGTTGTGTTAACATTGGCACAATAATTACAAACACGTGCTATTTCAAGGGGTTAGTAGTTTATTCGTATATCAATTCGTTTATTCGTATAAATTTCCCCAATTCTCACAGAACGATTAAAAATGTTTAGCGGCATTTTTACATACCAATTATCAGTCGTCAATACAAAATACAACTTTTCAAAATCACAGAAATTAACTGTCCAAAATAAATCACCAACAATGTTGCTGTTAAAATTATCAATCAGTGTAAAAATTCATATGTAAACGGCGCTACCCTGACTGTAGTATCGGCTGAGCAGGCGGGATACAGCAGTCAAAACGATATTCCAAGCTAAAATCAAGACAATCATAATAAAAAACAATATAATAGTTTGTAATACAAAGTTATATACAATCGTTCTAGACACTCATAGTAAAACACACACCAAATTGTCTTACATTAGTGATTGACAAATTATCGTGTAATTTACTATGTGAGTTCTTGACAAGATCAACTAAAATTTGATATCGAGAATTTATTTTTTATTTTTTGTTATTATTTGTATTAATTATAGGAAATGGAATTGTCTATAAAAATAAATTCAAGTTTCATTAATTATAAATTATAATACAAAAAATATTTTAATTTTATTCGATCTCACCGAGCACTCACAGCAAAACACACGAAACGTTGTCTTGCACCAGTGCTATACAGTTTTCGAGTTTTGGTAAGTGAATTCTGACAAAAGTTGAGCAAAATTCGGTATCGTGAAATTTTAATGTTTTAATTTTTTTTTATTACCTTACCTTTCCTTTTCAATACCTTACTGATTGTACCAGATCATCATTTTTTTTTTGGTTTACATGTACAGTAAACGTTTTTAGCCATTACCCTAATGGTCTGATTTCTTTTCCTTTTTTTTGCCATGTTTCTGTAAGTTTCACCATATTCCAAGATTATTTTGATTCCATTCATCAACTAAGTATTAAACTAATCGGTTGAAGTTATTATTTTTATTTCTAAATTCTTTCTTGTAGTATTTAATTCGTTGAAACTTAAATAAACATTTATAAAAAAAACTCTAGAGATAGGACAAATCTGTTAAGAATTTTGTTAAATTTACTTATTTATTTTTAATTTTATAATTTCCTTACATCCGGCGTCGATATGAGTGTAAGTAAGGGGCCGACTTTCGCCTACTATTTTGGCCGGCTATCGTTTTCCTATAGTAGGAGAAGGAAGAAAAAGGAAAACTACAATATGTATATTATACATTTACTATTGTTTACCTTTTTCTTCCCTGTTTAATTTTAGACCCAAGTCTATTTCTATTTCTGCTGGTGACTATTTCTGTCGACATTTTTAAAATACTGATTTAGAATCAGTATTTGTAATTGTAATGTAATGTAGTTGCAGCTGTGGAACATACACGACGTTTAGTTAAGGCTACAGAGGGTCAACGCCAAACTCTATTGAATCACCTGCATAACACAATATAATAAAATGAAATCATAATAAAAATGCTTTGTCCACTTTTCACTGTTCCTCTTGGTATTCGTTAGACAATTGATGATACCCATGAAATTTTCGAAAAGGAAAACCATTTCGAATCATGTATTTCATGCACACCATATGGTCACTACGCATGGAAACAAACAATTGATTTGAAATATCCCATCATGCATTTGTTGTTATTATAGTTGTTTTGTTATCTTTGAAATTAACATCCCATTTCGACTCTTGCCGTTTAAATTCAGCAACTTCAATGCACAAAAATTCTCTGTAAAATAAATTAAGTAAAACAATTAAATATTTCACTGATAAGATTAAATCAAAACTGAAATCTTTCTTTATTATGCAAGTTTTGTAATATAGTAAACAAAGGAAACTGACTGAAAATAATATTAAAAAATTATTGTTTGTTACAATTTTTTTATCTTTGCCTATTATTACAAATTGATAGCTGGCGAATATGGTTCTAGGCTGGTTTATCACAAGCGATTCATCGCATGGAATGGAGTTCATGGCATATAGAGAGGCATATAGAGAGGATATATTTTGTTACATTCAAATCACAAATCATTTATATATCCCATTTCCATCCAATATGTCGAGTTTCATTATAATTGGTCAATAAATAGCCTATAAGTTTCATTTCTTTAATCCCTTGCTTACAATTAATTACTATTGTGAGTATAAATTACTTGTGATGACTTGCTTGCGATGAATTACACATGATAAATAGATCGACCGGTTCCGACGAATATAGTCAGCGAATTGCATAGAAGGCCTCTGTAATTATATACCAAAAGCTTACATATTTGAAATGTTAATTGGTTAAGAATTTAGGGAACCTTGATCGCTGTTTTTCAAAAACAATCATAAACCTCAAATCTTCAATAAAGAGTATTATGGTTTAGATCGAACCGCCACTTACACTATATCACATATTTTCAGAAGAAATCAGAATTATCCAAGTGTCAATCAAATGTGTATATACATATATGATTTCTAATTAATTAAAAGAAAATTTAAAAAAATTCCCATCGACATAATTTTCAAATTCATAGAAACATTTTGGTGCAGCCTCTCACACACAACCTAAAGAACAACAAACTTCAAAGAAAAATGAAATTTTGAGGGAAAATGTGTGATTTTGTATTTTCCAACCAACAAAATAAATGAAAACAAAACAAAAATATTAAAAAAGTAAAAAGGAAAACAAAAAACGGAAAACCCTATTGTGATTCAAACGAAATATGTACAGAATATTCCTCTCATTCCTCCCTATTTTGGTGCGGCGTATACACACACACAAAGTAGTGTAGTGCTGCAAAAAGCATGCGAGAATACAATAAGTAATAATGCAATGCAATATTGAGTGAGACAACCTAATTATATATAAATCATTCTATTATCTAATTTCTTGTTTTTCCTTTTTTGGTTGTTGTTGTTGTTGTTGCTACTTCTGGTGTTTCTTGTACACGAAGTGTTGTTGGAATTTCCTTTTGACACGCGGCGGGGGAATAACTATAATATAATTCTCTCACATGCGGAGAAAATATATGCTCGAACAAGGATAGACAATATATTCAAGCGGCTTGAAAAGGATACCAATAATAACAATGAAAAATTTGTATATGGTAATATCATACCAGTGTAAGTTTTCTTTAAGACATGCGCATTTTATTACAGCACCACGCGACTTTCGAAATTTTGTGATTCCATACACAACTGTGAATAAAAGAAAACAAAAACAGTTTGGTCCTAACTGTTCGACAGCCAAGTAATATAGACCTCGAATCGTATAGTGTATATAAGTGAAATTAAACTATAAAAAAATAGAAGTTATATGTTGGCTTATATGTGGAATAGTGGTTTAGTGTGAAATAATTTTGTTTATGTAAAGTGTTTTATGCGTTAAACTGTGCAAAAGTGAAAATAATACTTAAAAAAATAGAAATCCAAAGTGCTTGTGTGTTTTTAATTTTTTTTTTGTTTTTGAAAAATGACCGTTAAAATAATGTACGCCATTTTATATATATGCATATACTTCTAACTACTTTATATCGATATAGGCGTATTATATATTATTTTCACTTTTCCAATAATCATAAATCGCGATTTATCGCCACACTCATAAATAGTTGAATCTATTAATTTTCACGAAATATAAAAAAATACAAAAAAAAAAAATTTGTATTATAAATTATTTTGTTTGGAAAATTATCGATTTAACAGCCAACCGAAAATAATATTATTAATTTTCGAAAATTTTTCTTTGTCGGAAAATTGATTTAAATTCAATTAAAATAATATTTCTACCTTTTGATTTCTTTTATGCGCGATATAAAATGCTATATATACATTCAAACATCTATACATATACAAATATGTATATATATTCGTGGGAAAATGATAAACGCGAATGAAATACACTATGCCAAGTAATTAATTACGTTAATCATTATTAATTGGACAACATACGTATTTATACATAACATATTGTTAGGAATTTAGTTTTAAAAAAAGCAGATTAGGAATACCTGTACAACCCTTTTTTTTGTAATGAGTTAACTGCACCGTCGGAACCGCATACAAACTTCAAATCAATTCCGCATTTGGTGATAGTTCAATTTAATTTGACATCACGAAAACTATATGGAAAAGATGTATGTACAGCACGCCACATGTACATATATACATATTTTATGTATACCATACATTGGTAACATTCTTTTAATATAACATATATAGAATTTTTCCAACTGATACCGAGTTAAAAAAAAAAAAATTAACAAAAAAAATCGAAAGAATTTCTTTCTTTCTATATAGTCAAAAGAAAGCACACGCCAGAAACCTAAATTATACCCAGTTTAAAGGAAAATGCAATTGGAAAAATATAATCAATTTTCAGTTACATAATTTCTCTCGTAATTGAAGTTTTGTAAGTTTTTTTTCTAAATATTGGAATGGAAAATTTATAGTCTCCGACTACAACAATTTATATAAATGACCGATTTACCCTGCTATCACACAACCAAACGATTTTTTATTTTATTCGCGTAAAATCTGCTTTTGAATTTGCCAAACAATAGAAAAAGTAGGTATTCTGTGTATTACACACATACACATGGTCATGGAAAACGAATGAATGACAGTTAGAAAATTCAATTACAATGGAAATTTTTTTTTATAAAAATATGATCAATTATTGTCGGATTTACTATTTATAATTTTTATTTTTGAAATTTTATGTCGTCTGTCAGATGAAACACTGTATTTTCAATTTATATACATTCTCCGTGTGAAAAATTGTCATGCATCCTTTCAATAAAACATTTACAAAAAAAATGTTATTAAATTTTTTTTTTAAACAATTATTTTTATTAATACGATTAGTTGGAATAATTACAGAAGCCTTTGTTATATAGGATGGATGCGTACTTGTTTCGATAAATATAGGGTTTTATATAAAGCAATTTTTGGTAAAAAAAAAAATTGTGGTTACGAAATTGTTAAATTTAATAAAAATCTGATATGTTAACAACACCAAAATATTTGAAGTGTTCAGTATAGTGCAACTGAAAGTGGTGCGTTCCCACTCGTTTTTAACACTCAACTCTTTCATATTATATTAATGTGCTGTGAAGCATTTGAATTAATCGGATTGCTGTAAAATATCGTGAATCTGTTGTTAGATAATTATAAAATTTTATTGTCTAAGAATACCGAACAATTTCAAATATTTTCTAATGTTGAAACAAAGTGTCTCGTTTTTTTTATCAAATCTTAATAAATTTAGTGTACAATCATGTACGACTCCAAGGTAAATTTACAGATAATTATTATTATGAACCGAATAACTTAGTATAACTTAGGTCATTTTAAATGATAATGGTATAATTTTTCTAACCATTGAAAAATATTGACAAAGTAAAACAACATCAAAATTGTTTGGGTAGGATCCCAAGCCACCTTCACAGACACTCATAATTTGCGAGCGGGACGAAAATATTTTATGGCATGTAGTTTTCAAGGAAAGTGAAATTTGTATAATGCTTTGAATTATGTATCAAGTTTTTGTATTCAATTTTACTTTTAAAATACAGAAAAAATTTTAGAGTTCACTTCGTCCTCAAATCATACAATTGCAATTAATCGTCTATATAGATATCGCCAATTATTCTATAATTCGGGTGATCTCTTCGAAATTTAAAAACAGGAATCCGAAAAGATAAATCTATTTTTTTTTAAACTCAACACTTTCAAAACCCAAGACTTCATCAAAATTGGAAAATATTTCGTAACTTCAAAAGTACATATATTTAAAATTCAAGAAATATGCCGATTAATTGCATAATGATCCTCCCAAATGGTAGTTACAGTAGTAGTATTACCAATCTACAATTTCCGCCAATATCACTATAAATGTTCAGTTCATGTTTAAGAAAGCATGACATAATTTCTGAATTTTGGATAAATAAAGTAATAGCTTCACCAATTATAGTAAACTCAAAAAATATCTGTCACTCCAAGAACTTATCCAACAGTATTTTTGACCAAATTCTATCCGTTTTCTAATCTTTACTATTTTCAGCGCGGATTGATCAATCTGCATTATAACATTTTAATAAACTCAAACTCTTCGATTGACACAAAATAAATAATTTAAAGCTGGTGCTTAAATGTGATTACAACAGATGGCAATGTATTATTCCATTTGATATCCCTATAAGATTGAATTATAGTTGCAACTTAGGTGTAGTAAATCTTTCAAGTTTTTTAATTCTTATTTCTTGTGCATTTTCTCGATATAATGCAATTGCACTATAAGTCGTTTTAGATTTTTAGTTGCTGGGTATGACTCGTCAGTTTTGAATAGTGGAGCTTGGGTTTGGTTTCACTTTTTCCTCGATTTGCGTTTCACCTAATATATGTGTCTTTTATTTTTTTTATAAATCGTCTTGTTTTTATTTCTGGAGTACTTTCCCTTGCCGATTGTTGTATATCTATAATGATATTTTATGTATATTTTGGTTAAAACGAATTTTAATTGAAAAACAAGAATTATAGAAGAAGTATATACGCACTTGCAGTTAGAACTATCGGAGAATCTTATCAAAGTTTATATCTTGGCTTCTTCTTCTTTTATAAGATTACTAGAAATAGTTTGGTTACAAAGAAATCTGTAAAATGAGGTATTTTTTCTGGGTCTGTATGGCTCAATATGTTTGTTTTCCTTTAAGGATGAATCACACCAAGGGCGGTGAGTCATTCCAAACAATCCACAAGATTACACTCAAATACCCATTCACATCAAACAACGCGTTTGATTTTATTATTGTTGTGTATTGTTTTTCATATTTGACAGTGCTGTTGAAAACATTTTGTGCATCCCGATACAAGATAAAAATTTAAAATTTGTTAATGGTTTTATTAATTTATAATAATAAAATTAATGAATATTTTAATCTGATGCCCGCTCCGACGCTTGGTGTGATAATGTGTAGTTCCTGTTAGTGTCGTAGCATTACATCACATAATTTTTATAACATAATAGTACAATTTGCTTGTAGAATCGTCACTCGCCTTGTGTTTAAAGTACTATCTAAAAAAAAATACATAAGAATTATATTCCATTTTTAAAACTCGAAATGGTTCAATGGTTAATTTGAATTTACATTTATCAAAAAAAATTATAAATCATATTTGAAAATACCGAATTGTTATATAAGACTAATATCTGCACTACTTAATACTCTATAGTACCCAAACTGCACTGACAAATACGGTCAAGATCATTATTTATGTTTGCAATCATTGGATACGCATTTGATGGATGAGAACTTAGCAGACTTTGGCAGAATTTATCAATGATTTAATATGCTTATTATAAATATAGAGAGATGTTCTGTACTTTGTAACACCCGTAACCGTCTTATACAAAAGAATGTTCGTATATTAAAATAATAAAATCTGGGCTGCCCAAATATTCTGCACATTAGTAGAAAATTCATCAAAATACAACTTGTTCAGTTCTTAACAAACAAAAAACCAATTGAGCAAACAATTTTATTTATTTATTGTGCTAATACCGTAGACAAACACAAACAAAATAATGGCACATTCTATAGTCTAAGTTATTAAGTTGTTATTGTCAGTCTGTCATTAGGCGATTTTCAAAAATCAGCATTATTAGGTTAATTACAATCGGGTTATAAAAGCGCGATAAACATGAAACAGAATTGTCAATAAAATACCAACATAACTTTTATTTAGCATTTTTGAACATTTGATTTTCAATTGCGATAGGTGAAATCGCGATTTGTTTCTGTCAACTGTACAAGTTTATGGATACACACTATTACATATAGTTTTATAATAGAAGTATGACATTTATTGTATTATTGGGACCTCTAGATTTTTTATGTAATAATTATTGAGTTCAATAGTACTCTAAAGGATTTAACAACATATACATAAAAATAAACAAAAAAAACTTGCTGTACACCTTCATCGGGCGTTAAATATACAACACTGCGGTTAATCCAAATCTTGGGGAAAAATAAAGGAAAAAGTACAATGACAAAATGTATTCCAAATCTAATTACGAATATAATATAGTTTTATATTCTCTCTGGCTTTTCTCATAAAGTCTATAATTTTTGAGATATTTTATATTACCCTCACACCGATAACAAGGATCATGAATTTGATTTAATTTATAAATATTAATCTCTTGTTCTTGATCGACTTATGTATAAACCACAAATTATAGTCTTCAGATTCCAATTTGAATTCATAGATTCTAAATTTCCATTCCCAAATGCCTAACCACTGTCTTGGGAGTCAAATTTGACTCACTTGATCTCAAATATTAATATCAAATCAACTTTTAAAATTCATATCTATCAGTGACCTACTATAACAAATAATAAAAACAAAGCTTTCAGATTTACACGCTGGTATATTTTTTTACTCTCATGTATTATTTTGGATATCAATAAAATACTCCTGTTTGTAATTAATATAGTTTTAGAATGTAATTAATTATAGGAATGAACAACGACACAGTAAAAAATTAAAATAAAATAGAAAGTGAAAAAATAACGTAATATACCATCTAAACTAAGGAGCATAGATTATGAGTGAATTCTTATTGTTATTTTAATGCACTTACATAATGCAATTTCAGACATTATGTAAAAATTCTCTACTATTTGGATTCCGGTAGAAAAAAATAATACAAAAAAACATTAAATTTCAAAATACTCAAATAAAATTTCGGTAAAAAATATATTCGATAATTCGTAACATACAAAAACTGATAAACTTCAAATTTGAGAATATATAAATCGAAGTTTCAAAATTGTAAAATTCATTAAACAATATTTGTAATTCGAGAACTTTTCAAAATTTGGACTGACATGCATTAATTCTGTATTGTACCTACACGAAAAAAATTCATCAGAATTTCATCATAAACCACGTTATTAATGCGATAAATTATCAAAACGATAAATTATTTCTACGATAAATTGTTCACGATAAATCATTTACGATAAACAGACTTTATCTGAAACAAAACGAAAAAGTTCATAATTTTTTACATTTCTCCGGATTTCTTACCAACAAAAATCTGAAAAATATTTGTGCCGAGTTCTAACTCGAATGCATCAGAAAATCAAGACGAAAATTTTTTTCGTCGGGCGAAAATTGAAAAAATATTCTAATTTTTTGATCAAAAATAATTAAATGTTGATTTTAGGAAAACTTTAAACATGCATTTTAGAATTGGGATTATAGCAAAAAAAATTAAATCAGTTTACGATTAGCTGTGGCTAAAAAATTGCCAATAATTAAATTTCACAAAAATTTTGTACTATCTAAGAAGAAATGCGCCTATAACTGGCAAGCAATCAGATCTGGGAATTTGATATTTTGGTGTTGAGAAATTAATAATTTTGTAAAAGCATTAGAGAATGTATGAATTCTTGAATGTGGAAATTCCAGAATAACGAAATTTACAATTTTCAGTTAATTTTTGAGTTTGTGATTTGGAAAATTTGTATATTTGAGAACATTTAGAAATGGTCTGATTAAATAATAAACTAGTCCATTTTCACTAAAACTCAGTTTATAATTAAGTTTTACAATGATGATGATCGTACACCATTTTTTAGCAAATTTAATTTATAATCGTATCGCTATCCAAAATTCTGCTCTATACATAAATAAAACTATAAAAGTCTTAAATATAACAACTAATAATTCTTTTAATCTATACAATAATAAAAACTAAAATAAAATAACGGGATAACAATGTGATAACATCGTATTTGTAGGGATAGATACCAGATGTCATCGTGTTGAAATAACAATTTATTCGTTTACCAAACCAAATTTTATATTCGCCATCATCGTTCTACATACATATGTGCGAAACGTTTAGATTTGGAAGTTTTTTTTTTGAGTAGCTTGACAAGTTGGTAATTGACACTCGGCCGCTGAGTATATATGTGTATGTACATATATGTACATATTTCGAAAACCGATTTATATAGCAACAAAATACTGCATATCGTCATTAATGTTTCAGTTTTATTTCGTTTTGTAGTTTTACTGTATCATTGATTAAGCTTTTTTTCCCGACGAACGAAAGCTTTTTTTTTTATATACATATATGTATGTACATAGTTTTAGTTTTATTTTATTGCATGACTCATTCAATATTTATTTTGTGTGTTATGTTTTCGCGTTTTTTGTTTTGTTTTTTGTTTAAATTTTAACGAGATTTAAATTTTTTGTATTTCTGTTATAATTTAGTTTTATTTTTATTTTGCAAATACATATAAATAAATAAATAAATACAATATATATAAAATAAATACAGAGGCATATATCGCGCGCGCGAAATAAAGCTCTAATTTAAATCAATCAGTGCAGTGAATTAAATAAAATAAAAATATGTCTATGTGTGTGTATATATACGTATGTATATATAGTGTGTACTCATACAATAAAAACACATAAGTAAATAGAAGTTTTTGGAATGTTTCATAGTTTTTGTTGCATTTTAATGTGATTAAGCTTGTTTCAATATGCAAAATTGTAAAATTTGTACTCATTCAGTTTATGATGATTTTTTGTTCGTTTTACTTGAGGTTTCCGCATATAGACGTATAATGAACGCTTCAAAACGGAATGGCATGAGTTGTTTTATTTTATGTATAAATATTGTATGTTTATGTAGTTGTGATTAGTTAGAACTGTTTCTATTTATATTTAGAAGGTAGTTTATATCTGTGAAAACAACTATTTCAACAAAATACATAGCCAATAGATTGGCCAGCTTTTATTGAATGTTGGATTAATTATCTAGAATGTAACATTTAAGCATAATTTTCAATATTCTTTTAAACCTCAGCAATATTAACTAATCGACCAATATTGACGGTATAGGCAGCACACATTTTAAAAATAATCACTATTAATTATTCACTTTGACTATAATTAAATAAAACACTATCATTTTATTTATTTGATGCCAACAAAATTATGTTAACAAATAAATTTGGACAAAATAATATAACACTCAGCACGACTCGTTTATTACTAATTGAAAATTAAACATTTTTGTTTGTATGTACATATTTGAAAACGGTAAATATAAACACAAATGAAAAAAAAATTACGACCAGACATTATAATTTAAATTCCTCTATGTGTATAGTCGCTAAAGCATTTTTTTTTTATCATTTTAAAATCATGCAAATTCTGAATTATGATACATAGGAAAAACCAAAGAAATAATTTAGTATTAAACAGGACGTTCACAAAAGAAGGACGCAGTACGTCATAATTTTTGGAAATTGGAGCTAGTTTATCAGTAGCACACTAAAGGGTTCAAAAAAGCAATGTATTATAATTTCGCAATCTCAATTATCTCACTATTGGACAAATGAGAAATTCTGTAAAGAAAATCTGAGTGGCCGTCACTTAATAACATTGTCAAATTAAAATACTAATACGTAATATACTTAGAAGATACATAGTTAACAAAATAATTAATGTAATCGTGATCACAAGACCATCTTCTACAACGAGAAACAATAATATTAAAGTTTTGTTCACAATCATTAATCCGATGCTATGTACACCTGAAAAACATTAACAATTTTAACAGTTGAAGGTGTAGATTAAGTTATCGATTGAGGTTTTACTTATTCGATTTAACCAATCTAACCAAATACCATATATTATGGCAAATCCCAATACATCGCTAAATTTGTGAAACGTAAAATATATATCGTTAAGATAAAACGTGTTTCCGTGTGTATTACTTATGTACAGGGGCGGTTTTAAATAGCCAAGGCAGCTGTTTTTGGCCTCACGCTTTTGAGGCCTCGCTAAATTGAACTTATTGAACATTTCTCTTCTTTTTTTTGTTAGGTAGTATAATAGTTTGTTGGGCCTAGCAGAACAAAACTTATTAATTCCCTTTCAATATGTTTAACAACAGTTAATTTTCCGCCCTATTCTCATAGACGTGACATCTATCACATGATGTGATAATTTTTTTTGTGTTTTACTATGTGAATGCCTCGAAAGTTAAACTAAAGTTTGGTACCGAACATATTTTTCGATTTACTATAATTCATAAATAATAATAAAATAAAAAATATTATCAATACCCAATTTTATTCAACACTCACATAGTAAAACACAAGAAAAATTAGCTTGCAGAAGTGCTAGACACTACACAGTGAAAAATTGGTTCGAAGTCGATACAATTACCTTATTTCTAAATTTTTCATCGGATTGAGAAATGGTGTGTATACTAAATTAATGTTATGAGCAATGCCCGACTTCCTCAATACGACGGGACGCCCCATTTTATTTTAATATGTACATCATTATTGGCTATTATAAAATAAAAACAACGCAAATTTGTATCTTTATCTATTTTTATTTAAAGTGTCTTCATAGTTATAGTTAGTTATTCTAATCCCAATAATGTATCACAATATATATGCCCTGCCTCTGAACTCGATACGAGTGTTTTCGTCATCTAATAAATTAATGAATGGTACATTCAATTAAACAAGTTACGCCTGTGTAGGGGCGTTATGCATAAAATATGTGTTATTTAAAATTAAATTAGTAGCTTTTTTTAATCGTCAATCGTGAATAAATGGGCTGCTGCGCTGAAACTAGTTTATTAATATCGTATGATCAGAAATTTCAAAAAATATAAAATCCTTAACAGTGATCCGACTACGATAGCTCATACCTCTAAAATCTCGAAGCTTGAAAATACTTTGCTAGAGTTTAATTGGATAGCTCAACAGATTAAATATAAACGTGTAGTTTATTAAGAATTCGATAAGCCAAATCAAAAGATTTGGCTCAAAAATCTAAAATGCATAATAGCGATCTTACTGCGATGTTCTATAGGTTTATAAGAAGATCTCAGAACTAGTAACTACTGTGCCAAGTTTCATTTGGATAGCCCAATTGTTTATAATTATTTAGCATACAAATGCAGATTATTGAAAATGAAAATATAAAATAAAATATAATAATTATATAAATAAATATAATAATTTTGGTAGAGTAATTGGATGCCTATGATTGTAGCGTAAGTCACAATTCTTTAGATGGCTGCCAATTTGCAAATTCCATTGCTCTGCTGTAGGAAAGAGTAGGTGGGGTTAAAATATTAAACGATTAGCTAATACATATTTGTTCCTGAAGGTCTTGCTAAAAACGTATGCAATATGTTTAGAATAAATTTTTATTTAATTATTTACACAAATTATATGTGATACTCAACATATTCGAGTACCATACAGTTTTAAATAAATTCCAATTGTTCCGTATTGCTTCATTCGCAAATAAATAAATAATGAATAGAATCGAATTCTGCGCCACTTTTAATTGGTAATTGATATTCCAATCCCACACTACGGCTATTCTGGCTGGTATATCGAGTACGATAATTGTAAACAACTAAACAACTGTCTTGTCGAAATTGAAAAACTGACAAATGCAGCTAACTAAGTTTAGCGAAAATTGAGAGAGGTTTGAAAATGTCAAAATTGCAAACAATTTTCTAATGAAATGTATATATATATATATATATATATATATATATATATATATATATATATATATATATATATATATATATTCTCATTCCGTATAGTGTCATGCCTTATTGAACTTCCGTAATACGCTAAAAGGCAAAGACCTTGGATCACCATGCCAACGATTGATATAAACAAAGAAATTTTACCAATCCTATAAGAAACAATATTCGTCCATAAATAAGTGCGATTAAAACTAAAATTCCTAGATGTTAAAATGACTGTGGAATTTGACAAGACAAATGACATTCACAAAAAACCAACCTAATCGTCTAACAAACTAAAAATGCTGCAACATTGGCAGAGATCTTACAAAACTAACTTGCATTATAATAAAACTCCGAATTGCGGTAAAAACTCTAGAAAGATGATCCAATATGCGTGCGGTGCGGTGAGGAGCGACGCATACGTAAATTGTACAATTTTTTCATTAAATAAATTTTATATTTTTTTTTTGCATTTGTACCTACAAACTAACATTAATGCTATACATGGCTCAATCGACCGAATTAACGAAAGTAAGACGTATTAGTTAATATAATATTTAAATAGATATAGCACTGGAATATAAAAGTCACTAACCTCAATTCACACCAATCTATGTATATATTTGTCACAATGATAATATAAATGAAAAGTCATAGAAAAGTAACCTCTAAAATCGAATTTTCAGTTGGTGGCTATGAGACATTAGCAGATGTTTCAATTTTTTTTTAATTTAGTTAATTTATTCAATTCAAGGCGAGTTTATGCATTTCTATCTTGCTGCAAAATTGTCTGCAAAACATGGTGAAGTTAGCCGCTTTTTATTCTAGTATGTTGGTACATGGTTTTTTGCTCAATTTGCGGTTGTCAAAAATTATGTCAGTTTGACATAATTTTGACACAATTTTGACATAATGTAAATAAATTGATGTTATTTGCAAAGCAAGTTTGATGATAATATACATCACATAAAATACTACTGTTGGTAATTTCTTTGCATAAAACTTTGATGTCAAAAAGAAAAGAAATTCTATTTAATTTAACACAACGACTATATGCTATATTTGGAATATTAAGTAAACATATTTTATTTATTTGTATAATTAATAACAAAAAAATTACAATTTATTTTAATATAATTTTTTAAATAAAATCGATCGAGTCTATATTCCTGATAATCGGTTGAAACATGCTTTGGGGGAATGCCACATTACCGACGTACACAACTTTGTTTTGAACATGGCTTGCAATTGGAATTTTAGCTGCGTTTGGTTTAATCGTATTTTTGTTAAGAATGGTTTGTTTATCGTCACCACGTTGTCGCAATGCTTTCCAATGCTCGCAAGGATAGAGTTTCTCGCCAGTATGTATCCTTATATTATTTTTTAGTGCGTCTGTTCGATAGAATCGTTTACCACACTGTTCGTATCCATATCGACGTTCTCTACGGTGTATAAGTCCGTGTTGATAAAATACTGATCAGGTGAGAATAAGTTTTCCTCAGGCTAGGCATTGATACGGCCGTTCACCAGTGTGGTATTTTCGAATATGATCATTCAAATAAAGGCGAATCGTAAATTTTCGAGTACCCTTCGACACTGCAAGCAAATTTCTTAACGCCTCGGTAAAATCTTAAATGTTGCCACAAATGACTCGATTATGTATATACCATTATAATACAATTTAGTCTCAAAATTTTGCCAGAAATATATACTTCCAACTGGAAGTCCATCCATTACATGAATCTAGAAATATACAATCAAGATAAACAACCAAAATTTTAATAAATACATAGTACTTATCTTAAATAATAAATATCAAATCCATCATCCACCATTATAAGAACACGATATTTTAAATTAAATTAAAATTATTAACACCGACCGCCAAAAGTTGTCTAGCCATTTTTACTGCCATTCCAGGCAGTACATATTTTCTCATGAAAAAAATGAAAACACAATATAATTAGTAATTACAAATTAAAATTAACATTAATCTTACCATTAAATACATAAAAATACTAGTAGTTTCAGCAAATTCATGTCATTATTTTGACAACGTCAAGACGACAATAACATTTCGATTTCGCCAAGATATAGCAAAAAACCAAAAAATAAATAGAAAAAGAGCTAAAATTGATATAATGAGTGAATATTTGAGCATCTTTTTAATTTGTAGCAGTTGCCAGCCTGCTGCACATTTTGCATCGATTTGAAATTATTTTAATTTGGAAGCTAGTTTTGCTAGTTTTTTACTGGCTAGTTTTGATTGGTTAATATATGGTCGGTGAATATTTTGCAGCAAGATATAGAAATGCATAAACTCGCACACATTTAACTACTTTTCCCCGTTTTACGCATAAAATTCAAAATGATGCCAAAAATAAATCATAAGTAAACAAACTATATTTGTTTTTAAAAATTCTAACAAACAACGCCTACCTTTTTGTTTTTTTGTTTGTCGCATGTATTATTGCAAAACTATTATAACCGATTCAAATAGTAAAAATTCAACGTATCAGTCTACAATATAAAATATTTTATAACATTTTAAGTTAATCTCGAACAGAGGGGGTCCCTCTCTATCGTTTTCAACAATACACAATGAGAATGATTTATTTGAATGCAACATATTTACAATTTTATTCAATTTTAAATGTATTTTTCTAAAATCAAATAACAACGCTATACCACAATTTTATACTTCATGTTAGACGAACTCGAATATATAAGTATGTATGAACATTTTACATATTTTATAATTCTATTAAATTTTTACCCACAAATACTTTTAAAATTTAGAAACGATCATATATTGTTTCGCTTGCTTATAAAAGAAAATTTTTATTTAAACAATGGAAAATGTATGCAAGCCATTACACCACTTTGATTGAAATAAATTGCTAGCCAAGCAATAAAATACGAACCAATTAAACGAGCCATTAACCTCACCATCACCATATAACACGAAGTGCACATCGTGTTTTATTTTATATTTATTTTTTAAAGCTCAAAGCAAATAAATTCCGTTAAACTGAAAACAAAATGCGGGAAGGAAAACACTGAATTTCGAGAAAATTATTCGACATACTCGTACCATATACATTATACACAGACAGTACCTATACCTACTCTGGTTGATGTTTATTTTTTTTTTTTTTTATTTCGATCAAGCTATTTACAGAAATTATATTAACACAACAAAATAAAATAAAATTACAATAAAAAATAGTAAAATGTAACTTGACATGTAAACAGAACACAACACAGTATATTATATACACAAAATGAAAATCTCACGTTTTGATGCCAAATTTATCCATTTTTTTTTTGTTATGTATAAATGTATATAAATATATTTGGAAAATTGAATTTCCACTTCCACCATTTTCACGTTATTATTTAATTTTCTAATCTAACAACAACAAATACACAAAATTACAAATTCAACAAAGTTTCGTTCTATTTGTTTGTACAAGAATACAGAAGCTATATGTATATACATACACATATATTCATATAGTCAGAGTTTCGAATATCATCGAGCTTTCCCCGATTTAAATTTAAAATAAAAATCCGAGTGTCATCTTTAATTAAAGGTAAAAATGCATTTGTTAAATTCTGTTTTTGGGAAATTAATTACCAACTTCCGTTTTCAATTTCAATGCAATACATTTTTCAATTTTTTTGTACATTTTTGTTTTTGTTAACAACAGAATTGATTTTTAACGAAAGTTTAAATATGTACATAGTTGAAAGTATCCCGAAAATTTGATTTTCGCACAAATAAAGGTGTGTATTTGACAAAAATTGTATTTAAAAACCAATTGGTTTTGATTTAGTTCGAAATACTATATGTATAACATTACAATTTATATAGAATTATCTTCTTCTTTTTTTTGGAAAATTATTTGTAGACAATTTTTTGCTAGCGATGGCGGTGATGTTAGCTGAGCACATACGTTTAATGGAAAATTGTAAATGTAAAAATTGGTCTTAGGTCTTAATTGCTTCGTTCGGTTGTGAAGGTAAACAAATGTGGGCAAGTTATATTTACTGAGGCTATTTTAGTCACAATTGATGTTACAAAAACAAAAGATTTTTTTTCATTTTACATACATTGTCACTGGAGAAGGTATTATTACATGTTATTATATGAGAGTGTGAATAGGATATTTTCTACTTTTGGATACTTTAGGCAAAATCCTTACGTTGCAATCGAGGCATAAAGTTACGTGATTTTGGATTAGTAATCAAATTTTGTACCACTGATTCTATAAAGATGGATAGTTAAACTTACATTTTTGTCAATCGGATTCATTTCGAATAGACTTCATTGTACTTTTTATTGAGTATTACCTTAACTACAAAGATTGATAGTCTATATACGCTATCGAAAATGTAGATATAGAACCTGTGAACGTCTCTATAGGGTCGGTGGTACAATATTTTAAAACTCGTTCAAAATCACGTAGCAATTATTGCATCAGGATTGAGTCATTATAACCATGAAGATACTAATTACTTTTTTATCCGAAAATATAGACGAGAATCTCTAAAATCACTACGTCAGGTTCGCCGCTTATTTGAGTATAACAATTGCGGAAAAATAACTAAAACACATTCAAAGTTACGGGGATTCTAAATTCTAAACAAATTTGCAAACTCCATTAGAATTCACCACATCAGAGTTCACCACAAAGATATATGTAGATGACTCACCTGTTCACATCTCAATCTTATCAGCATTACAAAAATTGAAATATCGTGTATCGTATAACCATATACGAGTACATATTGTATTAATAATAAATATATACGACAATTAATTAAAACAGTTTTAAAGGCCATTACTGGCCCCTTACTGAGTCAACAATTCGGCTCCAGCGGTTTGAAGAGGCCAAGTCGTTCTCTACACCGTGGAGCCATCGTCGCCTGCAACGACCTCTGCGCCTACCATATGGTGGCTCTCCTTTCAGAGATCGCTGCACAATTCGTTCCGGATCAGCACGCAGAACGTGCCCGAGCCAGCGTACTCGCTGAGATCTTACTTCATGTATAATATCGGGGATCTTCATCAGATCTCTGATCTTGAAATTGTACAGAGCTCGGTAGGTACCATCTATTTCGCGTTTTGGGCCGTAAATCACACGCATGACTCTTCTCTCAAATGTTAGGAGCCATCTCTCGTACTCATCGTCAGCACCCAACTTTCACATACAAACATAACAACGGGCCTGATCAACGCTTTGTAAAGCTTCAGCTTCACGGCCTAAAATCTAAACACGGATAAGTGTTTAGATTTTAGCAGTGGTCTTAGAGGATACAAAGAACGACTGCCAGCTGCCAGCCGCACTTTAATATCCTCACCCACACTGTTATCGTGAGTGATAAGAGAACCCAAATATTTGAACCTCCTCACTCCCTCAAACGTGTGGTGGCCACTACTAAAATCTGGTGTGCCATTGTCCCTAAAACCAGAGAGCAGGTATTTCGTTTTGGACTCATTGATCTGAAGTCCAACTGAAGCTGAAAACTCTACAAGTGGATCAAGTATTTCTTTCACTCCGTTGCTATTCAGTCCAATTACGCATATGTCATCTGCATATGCAAGCACCTGGTTGGACTGGCTATATACGATGTTACGCTGCGGTGTTTCAGTCTTACGAAAGATGTACTCCAACACGAGATTAAAGAGTATCGGGGACATAGCATCTCCCTGCCGAACACCCGAGTTAACTACAAAAATTGTCGATAGCCTGTTCTCAACTTTAACACAGCATTGAGACTGCGTCACTGTCATCCTACAAAGTCGTACCAGTTTTGTTGGCATTCCTGGGTATTCCAGAGCAGACCACAAACTCTCTCGATTGATCGCGTCATAGGCCTGCCGGAAATCCTGGAACACCTGATGTACGGGGATGGATGTCTCATAATATTTAGATAGAATCATCCGCAGCGAAAAGACCTGATCGGTGACTGATCGATTCGGACGAAATCCTCCTTGATAGTCACAAACCAAGCCCTCCGCTAGAGGAGTGATTCTATCCAATACAATGTATGACAGTAACTTGTACGCTGTGCAAAAGGGAGCTATACGACAATACGTGTATAAAAAAAATTTTGCTTCTACCCTTATTTTGAACTTCGAGAGTCCTCAAATTAAAAAAAAACTATTTTAACAGTGCAGCAATTCTGTCAACTTTTTCCCTATAAAACAGTTGTCAAAATGTTGACCGTTTATTTAGAGTTATTTTTATTGTGATATCAACAAGACAAATTGTAAGTAAATTTTATTTTATATGCTTAATTAGTTTAGGTTTATTATTTCATCTCAAGTGACATTTGAGATTGACAGCTACGCATTGTACACTGTCATGTTTTCTCAACAATTTTTAAGATAAATAGTGGCATTAACTGTTGTGTATAACCACTATTTATTCTACCTTTTTTTCAAATCGAGGTTAAGTAAGTTGAAATTTTTCCATATGAAAATTGGGTTATGGCGTATATGACTTAATATATAAAATATGTGGTATAACTTTCAATTACCGTTCTTCTTGGTAAACCAATTAATTTAATAAGCAATGCAATACTAGATTCTTTTGCAATCAGGTCTCGTAATAAGCGATAGCCTGAAACAGCAATCAACTAGAAAGGAATTATGTTTGGAAGAACCATTGAAACGTATTTTACTACAATTGGATCATAAATTTAGTTTAAAGGCAAAGTAATCCTAGAAAATTGCTTCATATGATTTCGAAGTCCCTAAAAATGCAAGACCCAGACAATTGTTCTTTCTGTTTTTCATTTCTCTAGAAAAAGTAGAGGATTAGATTGTAGGAGGACAACCATATTTGGTAATATCTCATATGTCATATATGATATCGAATAAGTAGCAAACAGACACCAAACTAACCAATGTAGGAATACCAATATCTTATTATAGACTTTGGAAAAGTATATGGCACTTGGGTGCTTAGGACAATCATAATTGGCATGATGTCATATATTACATCAAAAATATATATAGGTAAATTATGAAGTTCCTATATTCAACATTTTAGTTTCGTACTTCCTTGTGTCTGAAATTCTAGGTTTCAAATTTCTTTTTTCAAATTTCATTTTTGTTTATAAAATTATTATTTTTAAATGATGTATAGTTATTTTCGAAATAATCAAGACCAGGAATAGAACCTGGGACCTCCTAATTGGAAGGCCACTTTAAACCGTCAATATTTCACAATGTCCAGCATCAATATTTCTATCCTTAAAATTGATTCATATCCTTAAATTTCCAAAAACGGCCTTTTAAAGATCTCAAAATTGTAATTTCAAATTTGTATCTAAAACTTTCAGTCTCGGAATGTCATTACACAAATGACCTACTACAGAAACTGTGACAAACACATTTACTTATCTTAAAATTCCTAGTTCAATTGATGTGCTCGCCACTTTCTACTTTTAAAATTTACTAAGCCAACATTAAATATGATGATTCTCAGAAGCAGTTTATGATTTCGGTGTTTTTAGTACAATCGAGGTTCCCAGTTTTAGATTTTTTAATCATAGATTATTTATTTATGATATAGACTCAAATATTTTTGCCTGGGATTGTGAAATATGTTTGTGCCTGGAATGGGAGGTAAGAAATTTGAATTTGGGATCTGGACTGGAAATTAAAATTTTAAGTCAAGGGAATTTAAAATTAAATTTAAATCCAAAGATCAAAAATTGAGTGCGATGATTAGACTTTGGAGTGTAATAATTGAAATATAAAGTGTGGAGATTATGTTTTGAAGACAAAAGATTAAAATTTGAAATCTAAAAATTTCTAATTTTAACTAAACCACAAATAAGTATATATGTATTAACCACAAATAAGTATATGTATTATATTATATATTTGTTGCAATCATATGTATATGATAGCAACAAATAAAGCATTGGAACTGGAAGGCAATGTATGTTATCTGAAACCAGAAACTACATAAAAACTCGGTTTGTAACTCATATAGGTAAAGGATAATCTAGAGTGTTTCTTTTAAAGTTCACGCATATCGAATATGAGAATATTGTCTTTTTAGACAGTTTATGCGCTTTGATTTTACGATAAATACAAATTATTAAGGTTTTTTGTCTAATTCCTTTTTTGCGATACGAATACGAATAGAAATACCCAGAAAATAATTTCAGGATGTTCTAAAATAGCCGTTTTTAAAATCAAAATCAAAAATTAAATTGTAGAGCCCTATTATGATTGACAAATCCATCAATAATCGGCTCGGCAACGCATTACTGTGCCGGTTTTCATTTGGTATTATATAACGATAACGAATCGATACATTTCTACCACCACATCAACAATTAAATAAAACTAGGATATTGTGAATTTTCGTGTTAAATTAGCATCGTCAATTTTATTTTAGCAGTGACAACACATTTTATTTACAAACAAATATCTTTCAGTTTCTAATACATTTATTTTTAAAATATGTATTCATTCTTTTTTAAAATATACATATCAAACGATTTATAAATTTATTTTAATTGGAGGCTATAATTACATAGTTCACTGCTAAATTCGTGACGATGGATATAAAACCTCCAAACAATATTTATCCTTTTTATATTTCAACAGCTAATTGAGCTGTTCCCAATTGTTTGGAGGTTTTAAACGCTTTCTTTTCTTTAAATGAGAACGTTTATTAGAGCCACGGCCCGTTATTTTAAATTCACTTTTTATATATGTTCCATTTAGTCATTCACAAATAAATCAAGTTGATTTTATTTCATTTAAATAAAGGAATATGTGATACATTTTTATTCATCCATCCGCGTCTCTTATAGAAAGCCGCAAACTAAGTTTTAAAAGCTCTTCCTTGAGATGATGTACCTCCTCGTGCAATGGTTATATATTTAAAATACATATAGCTGTTTAAATATACATCAAAATTCATTTTGGGATTTTATTAATTTGAATATAAATTTAAAATAAAATAAAACTTTCATTTTGTGTAGAATTTTTTTTGAAAACGGCTCAAATTACCTCTTGTGGTGAACTTAAATTTCATCTATAGAAAATGTCGATTTCACAACAAATGTCTTTTCACAATCGTCATTGATAATAGCAATTTTTCGATGCGATCGAATATAATCGTATTTAATATAATAATTAAACAACACTTGTCTATGATGAGTAGACAATTAATGAACAAGTCATCACGAGATCCAACTGATAAGTATATGGTCTTAGACCTATTTGCAAAAGCGAATATATCATTATAATAGTGTTTTTAAAAAGTGTGAGTTTAATTTAAGTCCAGAAAGTTAAAATCACCAACTATACATAGTTCGCTGTTTTATTCCATATACAGACTGGGTGTTATTTTCAAACTCATGAATAAATGGTTGCAGAAATTCAATTTCGTCACCACGAACATACATACGCAGCTACAAACAAATAGATTTGTTTTCGAAATGTTTACCTTGACTAAAACAATTTCGAGGTCAACAATATTAACTGTATTTTATTTGCCAAATTACAACAAAAATCCCATATATTCAATTCCAATTTAGAATTCAACGAATTTTTCTTTTTGATGGAATTTAAAATCCAATTCCAAGGGTAGTTGCAATGTTCAACAGCAGGATTACAATACGTTATTTTTAAGCTGTAAGCGTTGTCACATTGCATATTTGTGATTTTCGATATTTCGGTTTGAAAGTTAATTTTAATTAAGATAGGTACGATATTTTCAAAAAACAAAGAATATTTGTTTCATTTTTGATTCAACAAACCAACAACTTAGAAAACAATCCAATATGTTGACATATTGGATTGTTTTCTAAGTTGTTGGTTTGTTGAAACAAAAATGACCGAAAATGAATTCCAAATTCTATGGTCAAATAAAAAACCGCTATTAATTTATTGATATTTTTAATGACCATTTACAACTATCAAAATACTACAACCAACAACTTCACATAGCCTGTGCAGCATATTTCATATTTCACAGAAACACTACATATTTATTCCAATATTTTAAAAATTACAATCTGTTGCTCTTTAGTCAACGTCGTGTTTGTAACGGAATTTAAGAAAAGGAAATAAGACATCAAGAATGAAAAGAACGATGAAAAGATTTAAATTCTGTTCTTAAGTAACGGATCTACAAGAAATTTAAATTTATATTGTTCGTTCAGTTTTTCAACCACACTGTATTGATGAAATAATTCGAATATAATTGCGGATAGATGAATATAGAAAGAATATATCACAAATAACAATTAACTTTTTGAAAGCTCAGTGTTGAAAGTGTTGTTTCTACACTACAGACATGTCTACATATTATAAGAACAACTTTAATAAAAATTTAAAGTTTACAATTATTTTTTAGTAAACTTTTTCCCTTTAAATGTATGTATATGTATAGGTTTTCAATGTCAATTCATGTAACTTTCATCAACTTGGGTGTGTGTGTGTGCTTATGTTTTTTGACCCTTGGTGACCAAAACTTTAAAAACTCTTCGTCTCGTAATAAAGTGTTCTATATACATATATTCCATTTCTATTGTTTATTGACAAAATCATTAATTCTTTTTGAAAAGTTCTTCATGTACATATCCGAGTACATTTTTACAGTATACATATCGAAAACATATATATATATATATATATATATATATATATATATATATATATATATATATATATATATATATATATATATATATATATATATATATATATATATATATATATATATATATAACACATATATATGTATAACATACCAAAAAAGGATATATTGTAATAAATTTTCCATTTTTATTTTGTTTTGGAAAATAAAATTTATAACGTTGTTGTTTTTGTGTAATATATAAAGTTTATGTATAATATCGAAAAACTATAGTAATTTTCTATTATAAGTACACCACTGTACATATTCTTTTCGACTTATATTATATTTCATGTTGAAATCGGTACAAACTAAACGAAATAGACGACGAATTGTTATTTTTATTATCCTAATTATTTAGCAATTTTTTTTTTACTTTGTGTACAGCTTCTAAAATACTGACTGACTGACTATGACACTGTACTGGATTGAGATTTATATTATGCAGTTATATACCGAGTTCAGAACTAATTTACACTGGATTTTGTGTTTTTTGTTGTAATCAATATAAAGTTTTAAGATTTTTTTTTTCAGTTTTTTAACGACTTTTCGATATTTTGTCTTATTGTTTTCTACTTTGGTTTTGGTTAAAAATTTAATCAAACTAAAATAACTTCTTGGATATGATTATATAAGAAAATGGTTTTGATGATAAATTGAAAATTTAATTCAATTCGATATAATAAATAAAATAACTGTATTATGTGTATGTTTGTATATGTATGTATATACGGGATAGGTGAAAATTGTTCAATTAAATTAACAGGGTGACAATCTATTTTCAAATGTTATTAAATATTTAAATGGGCAGACAATACAATGTTGTTCTGGAGCCAATGAAATATTTACAAGGCGTATAGTAACCCTTATCATTTAATGGAAACTTGACCTATAAGCTATACAAACATTATAGGCAATTTAGCTATAATATTTATTTTATTGTAAAAGAATGTAAATTTAGGAAAAATATTATCATATAAATAGCCAAATGTAATGCATAAACGACCTAATGTATTTATGTGGTCAAGTAATTTCACAAATTGAAATGTTAATATTTTATTACGCATACATGAAGTTTTATTAAAATTTTTAATAAATAAAATATAGTTATAAACTGACTTAAACATATTAGAGTTAAGTTCATGAATAATTTCTATCAAAGATGATTATTCTGTAATATTATACGAAAGTTGAATAAAATCTAAATTTAATGCAACCGCTTTCCAGATTAGTTTGCTTTTCACAAACTAAATTATTACTTCGAATAAATTACATGGTAAAGCTATTGCGTTTAAATCGAGAGGTAACCTTCTTGTTAACAATCCCTTCAGAAAAGAAAGTATCATTTTAGTTAAATTTATAGCAAAGACAGACTGTGATTTATTAAAACCGATTTAGTAAATTTTCATACGAAAGAAAATTAACGCAAACTATCAAAGAACTTCTAAATCGGGTCTATTAAACCTCATTCTATCTCGGCTAAAAATATGAATCATTAATTCGAGACCTTTAATCTAAAAAAATTAGGAAAAACGCTGACCTATCTTGGTGGTTAGGATTATCGACTGGAAATATTAACATACCCGGAATTCCCAGTCAGTATGGGGATAATTAGTTCGCTTTGATTACGTGTTTAAACCACATTCTCCTAAATAACGAACTACGAAATCGCTTGTTTTGCCTAAATCAGAAAAAATCATCAAAGATGGAAATATCAGCGATCTAACGGACAAATCGATTGTCAGAATTGAGTATAATACTCAAATTTTAAATTCAAAATACCAAATTCCTAAAATTTTAAATTCCACAGATTTAAAAAAAATCAGATAATTTAGTCTCGTTATATTTAAAATTCGTTATCAAATGAAAATTTGTCAAACCTAAAATTTTAAATTACGAAATTCGATTTAAAAATTGTTGCAACAAAATCAAAAAATTGTCAGTTACAATATATTGGAGATTCTTAAATTTTAGTTCCACGCTTCATGATTCTAAATTCGAAATTATAAAATATATATATATATATATATTTATTAATTTGAAATTTCAAGCTGCTTTCCATAAAATAATTTCATAATATTGGATTCTAATTTATCAAAAATACAACAATATAAATTTAAAAATTCCAGATTCATAATTTTTAAACGATAAATTATAAAATTTCAAAACATAAAATTCAATAATTTTAAATCTATGGTCTAAAATTTGTTGATTAATTCTTATTTGCCGAATTTTAAATTTAATTTTTTTAATTTCAAATTCCTCAAAAAACTGCGATAATTTAAAATAAAACTTAAAAATTTAAAATGCAAATCAGGAGTTTTTAAAATTAAGAAATTTCAGTGTCACGACACTAGATTTCGGAATTTAAATTTTTTATAATTATACATCTATCTTTTGAAACCTTCAAAAATTTTTAAAATTGTTCCTTAAAATTTCAAAATAAAACATCTTATTTCTGTGAACTTAAATTTTATAGTTTACAATTTTTAAAATAGTATCCTAAAGTAAATTCTGGATTATTTTAATTAAGAATAATGCTGAATAGACTGAAATTTAATGTTAATTTAAGTTTGACAACACGTAAAATACAAAAATTTACTTTCAAAAATCTAAATAACAATTGCAAATTTATTTGAAATGTCAAGTGCTTTAAGAATGATTTGGGAACCGCATGGGACGTTCCGACGGTGAAGCTCTGGTAAATGAGGATCGAAAGAAACGATATCAGGATCTTGTAAGCGACAACATTGAGGAAGCTAATTGCTAGTCTAACCGTGTGAACTCTGTCTGGGAGGCACTGAAAACATGGGTTGTCAGTGCTGCTCAACAGACTTTAAGTATAGTGATAAGCGAGAAAAACTAGGCGGCTCTTACCAGGAGGGCACCTATGCGGATTTGTAGACGGAAGAAGCGTGAATGGTGGAAGGCTGAGGTTGTGAAAGTACAACAACTCAGTAATGAGCGCAGTTCGCGTAATTTTTTTAAAGGAATTACCGGATTGCACCATACTTTCAGGCCTGCGTCAACCTCCATCCGGGACCGGGGTGGACACCTCTGTGTCAACCTCGACGCAGTACTCGATGCAAGGAGTGGATACTTTACCGACCTGCTTGGTGTTCAACATCCGTCACAGACCTGTTGTTGAGCCACCTCTAATACAGACTGCGGAGATTTGCACTGAGGATCCATCCCGTGACAATTTCACTAAGGCCATGCAGAGATTGAAACGAAATTGCTCATCTGGGGTGGACTGCATTAATTCGGAGCTCTTGATATTCGGAGGGTATACTTTGTGGAACTATGTTTTTTTCGATCTTATTCGACTAGTTTGGCGAACCGAACTTATGCCGGACGAATGGAAAGTGGCTGCAATATGCCCCATCATCAAGAAGGGAAACCGCGTGGAGTGTGAGAATTATCGCGGTATTGCTCTCCTTTGCACAGCATACAATTTACTCTCCTACATTATATTGGATAAAATCACCCCGCTGGCGGATGGCCTGGTTGGTGACTATCAAGGAGGATTTCGTCCGAATCTATCAGCCACTGATTAGCTCGCTCTTTTCGCTGCAAATGATTTTATCTAAATATTATGGGACGTCCATTCCCGTACATCACATCACGCTTACTTGATCCGCTTGTAGAGTTTTCAGCTTCTGTTGGACTCCAGATCAATGAGTCCAAAACAAAATACACGATCTTTTGTTATGGGGACAATGGCGCACCAGATTTTAGTAGTGGTCACTACAAGTTTGAGGGAGTGAGAAGGTTCAAATAGTTGGGCTCTCTTATCACTCACGATAACAGTGTGGGTGAGGATATTAAAATGCGGCTGGCAGCTGGCTGTCGTGCTTTGTATCCTCTAAGGCCACTGCTAAAATCTAAACACCTAGCAAGTTTAAATTTTGTCGGCAATCAATTAATAATTTTTTAGTTTGCTAAAGGGTTAATAAGTGGTGGATCGAATAATTTAACCAAGTGCATCCTTGTATTGGTCCTTAATCAAAAATTCAAGTTCAAATATCAAGACAAATCTAACGTGAAATATATGCATTAAGGGAAACCTTAATCCTCTATTAACCTCTCAAAATTAGAAAGCTAATCTCAATAATAATCAATCTTTCATTCATAAAATATACCAGCACATACATACATATGTATATTACAGTTGAGTTTGGGCAGAGAAAAATGAAATTAACTAATTCACTTAAAAATCAAAATTTAATCATAAAAATTTATTTAAATTTCTCAAACAAAACTAACTGAAGAACTATGTAAAATAATAATACTATGGAAATAGTAATAGTAGTTATAGTAGTAGTATAGTAATAATAATAATTATAATTATATTAAATATTACGATACATTATAATCCAAAGGAAAAGTGAAAAATATGTATATATGCTTGTATATTATATTAACACACAGCAGAATGGAAAATGGAAAAACTAATTTTTCTCTTTTTTTCTATTTTCAGTTTTCTTTATTACATCCATAAACATTGCACTTATGTACATAATATTCATATTAATAAATATAACAAACTTTAAGTTCGCGTGTTAACTGTTATTTTCGTTTTTTTTTTTATATTTTTTTTATTTTATTTTTTTCTCTACTGTGCAAAAAAGAGGAAAAGTACTACGAACAAAAATATAATTTTCATTTTATTTCCCATTTTTCTTTTTGTTATTTTTTTTGTTTTTCGTTTTTTTTATGTTTAATTTTATTTTCTCCTTTTGAATCCGTTCGCTTGAAAACTACTCAAAAAAAAAAATATCAGAAGGGAAAACAACCCCAGCTCTCCGGGAAAAATGTGCTTTTTATTTAAGTTTAGTGTTGTGCTTCGGTTACCAATGTTATTATTCTATAGTTCAATATTGAATACAGTTTTGTCGGAAGTTACAGGTGAGATAATAAATTTTAAAGTGCATTTACAATTATTTATAATAGAACAACAACAACAACAAAACAATTCGTTTTCAGGTTTTTACTTTTAAGTGTTGTTGTTTTAGTAGTTTTCAATTTCCAGGTGGATTTATTTAGCACGGTTAGTATTTTACCTTCTTATATATGTATATATCATTTTCAAGACATTTTATTTTCTGTAGTACAGACCAACAAAAATTGGTATAAATAAATTTGTAATCTATAAGTTGACGGGTTTCATAAAAGTGAACGCAGTTATGTTTGGATAGAGGCGATTGTTTCTAAATGCAGCTTTACAGTTTTTTCTCTTAATTACTCAACCAAACGCATTGCACTTAACAACGGACTAAAAACGATTGAATTGCCTCCCACAGGCATAACTTAGTCACATCATATACATGTTTTATAAAAGTCAAGGTTTAATGAAATAACAATCTTAAAGTATTACATTCGAAGAAATGTTGATGAAAAGTTTACAAAAAGTTTTAAATAATACTTAAATTCTAAAGCTGATACCTCTTTTTATAACCTGTTAAGGAAAAGTGGAGAAAGAAAGCATTAAATCTACATGGCGATAATGTTGGAGGCTAAACGGTTAAATGAACCAAGTGCGTATTGTTATAATGTGAGGTTTCAGACTAATACAAATTAACTGAATTGAATACACATATTTGATTTCGACAAGAATGACAAGAATCCAACTATTATTTAAACAAATTTAAAATTAGAATCTGGGAAATTTGGAAACATATCGTTTGTGTCTTGACTAAATGTACAGTTGAATGAAAATTACCAATTCGAATTGATCGTTATTATCACACAACTGAATCCTTATAAAAGTTTCGAGGTATACCTAACACTAATTCAAAAAATTTCAAATTTATAAAATTTAATTATAATTTGATATCTTCTTGTATATAGATTGGGCCGTTGGAGAATCCAGGTTTCATCTCGATGGAAGTTCAGAACTGGTAGGAAGTGACCTTCAATTCGCCATTGTATCCCTTGCTGCCATTCTAGTGGATAGGAAGCCAAATGGAAAATTATCAGCCCGAGAGAAGGCCCCCATACTATTAAACTTCCATCACCAAAAATAGTTTTGAGAGTATATTGGATCTCCCCTCCATGAGTTTTTGCAAAATTTGGATTCAATAGGAATTGTTTCGAACAATTTAAATTTATGGGCCTCTGGAATAAACTGAATTTTCAGTTTTCAATAACTTTGTGGTTATACATGTGTATGAGCACAGTGCTCGCAATTGAAGTTGCATACGATTACTCTGCATTTATAGACCGCGCGAAATTGCTATTTCTTTGAATGTTATTGGAAAATACATCAAGGTCGCATTCGTTTAACTCAAACTCCGCTACTAGTGCTGACGCTTTGAATCATACAGTTCAGGCGCATTCACTTCACCTTTATTCGAAAGTAAACAATAAAATATCAATCATATTTCCAGTAGAAGCACTCCCTTATTAAATATTAAATTTAAAAATATTAAATAAAATAATAACTTATCCATGAGAGAATCGCACCAATAAACATTTATTTAAATAACCGCAGCGCGTTTTTGTCTAAGATAAAGCTGCCTATTAGTTTGAATTTATCTGTTCTATTTATCTCCATTTTTATGAGCATAGAGTGCATCTTACTTTCTTTGAAACTATTGCTTTTTTTAACGAGAATGATTTGAGGATTTGTTTTGCTTCTGCTAGCATTGTACTATAGCCATGATACGAGTGGCTGGCTTTGCGAGTAATAGTCTCTAATGGCAGTTGCGTTACATCTGCGAAGCTGTTCCTTTGTTATGGTGTGTTGCTTATCTTCTGTGGATGCTTCGAGGCTTCACTCACATCCAGTAGTACCAATTTTACACACTAGTTGAACATTCGCTGCGTGGTTTTTCGTAACAATGCTTCTCTGGCTTTGTTTATGCGTTTGCTGATGTATTCTTATATGTTCTACCAAGGTATATGACCTGATTTACATCTTTTATTTATTCTTGATCGATGTGTATCCGTGTGGTTATATTTTCTTGCCTTGGTTTCTCCAATATTTAATTTGAAATCAACTACTTTAGTGTATATGTATGGCTACATAATATTTGAAAATAGATAAATTAAAAATTTAAAATCACGAATAAACATACATGTGCCAAGATTTTGAAATTCGCACACTTTTAAAAATAGTTAGAGTTTTGGTTTCAACCAAATTATTACAGAAAAAATACAGTATACACACAGACATCCAGGCAACTATAGTATCAGAATCATGAAACTGATTTTCATACCTATGTATATAATAGAGTTAATATGTAATTGAATACTAATAGATATATATCACCTTTGCGGCTTAATTATCCAATAAAATTATCTAATTCAATTAAGCAGATGGTTCATAAAGTAGATTAAATAGTTTAATAGCAAAAATAAAAATTATCCCCATTGTGAATTACACCTATTTAAAGTATTTTAGTTAACCTTATATTTTTCAATTTGCCCAGTAATGTTTTTCTCTCCTACGTATACGTATACATATATGTATATACTTATAAATCCTGAGTACGATAAAAGTAAAATTAACTAAAAAATGAGAGGAGGAAAAAAAATTCTAGTACCAATATTCGTACGAGTTCATATAAAATGACTTTCTTATCTGGAAAAAGGTATATTCACCATACATACATGTATATATAGGAATATGGAACCAAAAAAAATCATACTTCATAATCCTATTTTCATAATAAAAGTAGAAAAATGTGAAAATCATTACAGAATATTTTCCGCCTCGCACCTCGCCCTATTTGGTCGTCGTCATCCAGATAATCAAAACGAAAGTGTGTATATATGTATATATGTAGGAGTAAATTGAAAAGGAAAATTTAAGATCAAATTTGATATTTCATGTCGTATATTACTTGTACATACGTATATAATAAAATGTGTGTGATGGCCAATCCAAATATATAATATTTTAATCCACTTTCGATTTTCCTCCCCTTTTTCGAGGAAATAATCGAGAAAGAAAATCATGGCCAGTAAATTTTTTTTTTTTTTGATTTTTGTTAAATGGACATTTGATATGAAGTTTGATTTTTTGTTTTTTTTTAATCAAGAGGGTATTATACCAGAGGATTAGATATATAGTTTTTAGAATTTTAGAATAATTACACCAAACCAATCCCTTAAAAAGGAGGTTTTGTTGATACGATTGTTATCGCATAATTAAGAAAGTATTTAATCATGATTTTACTGTGTTGTAAATTACCCAAGTTTTTATTTTTTATGGATGTATATATATGCGTGGGTGAATATCTATGGTGAATTGTCTTTTTTTCTACCCCTTGTTGATTTTTTATTTTTTTATATTGAAAATTATACTATAATTTGATGAATATCATTTACAAGCACCCGTAAATTATTTTCATATTTTTTCCTGAATTTGAATTTTTTTTCCGTTTTTATTCTGACAAATCAACAAAACCATTAAACGAACAATGACCCATACCACTAAAAATCGGTCGCTTTAAAAAAAATAAGTATTTTTATATGAGCAGTCATCATAATCATCATAATGGGGTGGTGGCGGCATTGGTTTTATTTATTTACTTGAAACTATATTGTGTAGTAAATATTAATCCGACAAGTAAAACAACAAAATACGGTGATTTTGGGGTGATTTCTATGCGATAATTGGAAAGTAGTTTTTGGCAGAGAAATATCCTTTGGTATATATATATAGTTCTAATTAAGGAGGATTATGGAGTGATGTGCGGTATTAAAGATTTAGATAGGAGATTTTAAAAATATTACTAAAAAATGCATGGTTAATGAAATGCTTTAGGGTCAGAGATTTTTGATAAATATGCATGAAACACGTTACTTGTTGCATCGAAACAATTTTTAATGACTGTCTATCATAACATACAGACTATGAAGGTTGGAAGTTACGACTAAAAGAGTGTAATTTAAAATTAGATAAAATTTTAATAGAATTTTCATATTATTAGTATCCGATCGATTTAAGTGAAATCCTCCTTAGCAGTCATGAGAGCTTTGTAGAAAGAAATCAAATTCCAAGCGGTAAGAGAAATTTCTTTGCAAAAATTCAGAGAACAATGAATTTGAAAAATAGTTCAATTGTTTTTAATTTGAAAGAGATTGTACAATATTATATTAAAATTTATTCAATTTCAAAAATTTAATTAATTTTATTTAAATGTTAATTCTTTGTAATTAGGAAGATAACCTATCTTCTGAGGACATTGCAAACTGTGTTGAAAATTTTCAGAATGTTGGAGGATTTTAGATCCGAAACAAATTAATCAATTCAATTACATAATTCAAACATTAAATTCAAACAAATTTTCTTACTCATAAGTTCTGTGTTATTTTCAAGGTTTTGATATACTATGTATATCTTCAGTTTCAGAAAATATTATTAGATTTGAATTTTGAGAACCGAATTTAGCATGATTTAAACTTTACGCAGTTACTCTCAACTTCAAATTACAAAGGCATCAAATTAATTGAGTCTGCCAAAGTTTTCTCAGTTTAAGAAATGATTTCGTTAAAATGTTCGTCTTATAAACTATTAAGCTATTTTGGTATCGTAAAAAATTTAATAACTGCAGTTTATATTAAAAATGATATGCCTTTTGTTCTTGATGATAAGCGCCTTTTGTTCTTGAGCCAATCAAACCAATCGAAGAATTTACAAAATCCTGAAGGTGTTGGAACTTAAATTAAAAATAATATCATTTAATCAAAACAGAACTATGAATTCTACCATATATCGGTCTCATATCATAGCTATATATAACTAATTAAAAGATTGAATTCAAATGGAACTCTAATTAGTAAAGAATAAACTTAGTTAGAAAAACTATACTGACAGTTTTAATATTGCTTAACCTTTAACTTTATTTGAATGAATTTTTAAAGCTCCGGGCCATTAACAATCCTAATAAATACCATAATGGGTTGAATGGGTAAGAAATATATTCATCTTCAATTTTATAAAAAAAAAATCTTACGATATACCATGACCTATTTACATATGATTAATGTATCGCCTTCAAACACCAAACAAAAACTACCTCTATAGGTATATACATACATATAATTTGTGGTTTAAACCAAATTATTTAAAGCTGTATTATAACCATTCTGTTATATTCAACATATCTATTTAAAATCAATAGCATACACATTTACATACATATATGTATATTATTCCCATTTCCTCCAATAATAATAAACACCCAATAAATAATGCATAAAATTTTCTAAACCAATTTCTATGAATGAAAATTTCAAGATATCAAATCATATGTACAAGCCTTTCCATGCCTATAATATATAAACTGGATTCCCAAAATTGATTAAAATGATATGGCACTTAAAACATCGACCGTTTCTTAACAATAAACCGTTGGCCTTAAGTTACAAATAACAGAAAAAGGCATCCAAAAATGACTTCATTCTATACAACTTTAACCAGAACATTTTTTATTCATAAACCTGTGTTGAACGAAAGTAAAGTAAAAAAAAACTAGGGAAATATCTATTTTAGTTTTCCCACGAATAATAATAATAATAATAATAACAAAAAATATGTTAATTTTCACATAAGAATTTAATCGATATACCTTATACAAAAGAACCATCTATAGAAATAAAAAAAAATTAATTTTGAATACGCGATGGAAACACTACCTTGTGTCGAAAGCTTTTCAAAACTAAAACAAAATTCTCTAACCACCAACACAAACAAACAGAAAAAAATCCGATTTCGTAACAACTAAATACTTTCTCATATAACAAATAATTATAATTTATAGTTTCACCTCATTTCGACCGACAACCATCACCCGCCAACAAATAAAGTAAAAAATGTAATCACCAGTCTCTCTCGCATATACTCGTACATACATACATAAATGAAAATGCTAATTAGAATCAACTTTAGACCAATCGATATTGCCCCGCATGAAGATTGAATTATTCGGGTCTGAAGTGGTTAAGCACAAGCAGAAAGCAACAAACAAAAAAAGCATTGAACATAAAAAGTAAACAGGACTAACCAATTTCAAGTTTTTTTGATTATAAATTTGTTTGCGCTCTATGTTGTACTCTATAGTATAGTATAGCAGTTTTCTTTTATATATGAATTTATAGTTTTCCTTTTGGTGGTATAGCAAAATAAATAAAATTAAAAAATATATATACATATTTCTCACATGCAAAGAGCTCATTTCTAATATATGTACGAGTATAATATAGAAAAAAAATTAATAGTTTTCGTTTGAAACCAAAAATAAAAATAAAAACTTTAGTTTTTCATCATCAAACCAGCCATCACGTCATTCGAGTATAAAGTTCACAACTATACTATTTTTGGTATAGAACTTTGTGTACATATACATACATATGTACTACTATATGCTGTTAAGCATGTATGAATGACGTCTTCTTTTTCATTCGACTTTATAAAACGCTTATTATTCAATCAATTAATGAATAAATGTATGTAGACTAGTATTTGGATAAGTTGCAGAAAATGGAAAAATACTCTTGTGTTTGTAATAATTGACTTTGGGAACTGAGTTGCAATATTACGTTAATAAACTTAGTCATAATATGTTCAATATACAAAAAGGCCTTGTTTTTACTAGAAAACGAGTCAATTTAAAAAGCGATTTAGGGATATGTTTAGTGAATTTGTTATCTTTCATGTAACTTTAACATGCAGTTGTGAAAACTGCATGACCGGAATGGGTAATCCTTTTTATTAAAAACCACAACTTTATTGTGTATATCCTATGCTTGTTTTTATAAAAATAACAAACAAAATACTTATTATATTACGTACGAAGAATGCACTCTGCGGCTATGTTGAATAATTTTTTCCGATAGGAAATTATGATCAAGATCATAATTGTACGTACCTCTATAGACCACTCTTTTATAGTGTGTGGTCGAATTAATTACTACACTTACAAACTACAACAGCCTGTAATATGAATTGCCGTCCTTTCATACTTCTAGTTGCCACAATGCCATAATTACGATTTTATTACATCTCATACGAGTTCGCTTCTTATACTAGACATTTTCCATTTAAACTCCATTTTGTAAATAAATATCACATAATAATTGACAAATATTTATTTAAATTTTAATTAACTACACCATTTTTTGTATTATTTATATAATTTACAATTACCACACAGTGATACGTTAGCAAAATATGTAAAACAAACGAATCTCCTCTTCACGTCATTTTTGAATATTCAAGAGTGCGATTCTCGTAATTTTATGTTAAGTTGACAAAAAATTTATATAAAATATAGTGGCAAATTTGACAATTTAAATATTTAATTATTTAAAATTTTAATAAAACATAAACATAAATTATGCATTACAAAATAGTTTATTTTACTTAATAAAATTCGTAGCTTTCATTAATCCTCGAGGATCAAAACCAAATCTGTTATAATCGATAATTCTGTTATATTTCAATAGAAATTGTGAATAATTTAGGGTGCGTACGAAATGCGTGTTTAAATGATAATATCATATCAATGCTCGTTAATTACATACTTTGATTGTGTAAGCCTATATGGTGCTTATTTTGAAAATAAAAATAAAAAGTTCAATTGAAGTATCGTATCAACAAAAACACATTTTAGATTCCAGTTGGCAGCTGAAAAAGTTATTTTACACGTAAAGAAGTTTTATATTAAAAAGGCCTTGTCGCACGGAAAAAGTTAAAAAAGCATCGGAAATAAATGAAAATTTGAAAATGGATATAAAAAATGTAGGGTTGTTTAATTTATATTTCAAATCATATTTATATGTGACACGTCATAGGTTGAAATTGGGATAAAGTGGAAATTCTGAAGTTAGATATTTATTGGTGCGTTTCTTTTATACTTCGGACACATATCTATACACAATCTCGTAATTCTGGTCCTGACACTACGATTTCCCTAACTTAGATACATAATATACTACAAAATACAATTCTAATCTAATAGATTAGTTCAACTTGGTTTAACGATTAAAACGATATGCTAGGTGACACGTGAACCTTTTATGCGTAAAGTAACTAGTATTCATCATTCCGTGTTAATCAGTTTGGTCCTATTCTTGAAGTTCTGGTTAACGATATTGTAACCATGGTTACGAAACTATGATTGTGTAAAATACTAATATTGAAAGGGGTAAATATAATTAGAATGAGGCAAAAGTTCGTTTTGAGCGTTAAAAAAATGATTTATTGACATATCTTGAGTCAATAAGTATAAATATATAACGCAAAACGAATAGAACAACATATTTTCTTGTACATTACACGAAATGTTCGAAAAAATGCCAAAACATGAAATGAAATTATTCCGAATTATTTAGGTTCCTGTCTTCTTATATACGAGTATGTATGTATATACTATATAGATACAAGTATATAATATGAGTATGCTTTTTTCCAGAAAATATAGTAAATATAAACTAACGACTCTGATAGACATATAAATTTTTATTTTTAGATTCTTATATGGCAACATTTTTTTTTTTGCAGATATGTATTATTCATGATTTTTAAATAAAATTATATTTTATTAGTGAAACGTTTTATAGTTTTTCGAGGTGCAAAACGTAAACATATACATAACATACAAAAACTATATTATTATGATGATGCGGGAATATGGACAAAAGTCATGAAAAACTTGTTTTTGTTCTGCCATTTATTTGTTCATTTCGTATATATACCACCAACATACATAAATAAAAAAATAAAAAACGAACATTTCTTTCTTGACAACGGGCACATATTATCAGACACAAAAGATCATCATGAATATAATGTATGTACATATCATAAAACACGTCTGTTGTCACCTAATACTATTATATAGGCATGTCGTATCTGGATGTTGAACATGCTGTAAATTATTTACTACTTGTGTATAGTATATATAGTCGTAATACTATATAGTGCCTTATTATGTTAAAAATCTATTATTGTTTGAAAAGCGTGCGCGCTAATTTTCGTGTTTGGCTTTTTATCGTGTATGCGGACATATAATACATGTGAATATGTAATAGTCACAGTAAATTATTATTAGATAATGTGATCATTTTTAATAACTTTACTCAATTCGACTTCTTTATTCATTTTCACTGCAGTCTGTTGTAGGATTAGCATACAAGTGATTCCGTAGATTTTTTCAAAACGTCATTAAAAATCATTGGCTATAAATGGTGACCTCACTGCTGGCAAGCTGGTAGTTTCAATTTTAATTTTATAAAATTTATAAATAATAATAACAAAATTCACGGTACCAAATTTGTTCGACGTTTTCAAGCACTCACATAGTACAACACACGAAATATTGTCTTGCATCAGTCCTAGACAGTTTCTCGTTTGTTTTACTATGTAAGTATAGAGCGATTTTAATAGTGAGACTGAACAATCAAAAATTCTATCATTATGAAAGCATTTTACCATTCTTCAGAATTTGTTTTTTCTAAACTTAAAGTCCCAATTTAGAGCAGGTAAGATGTGACAACAGCCAACAAAAGTTAAACCAATTTCATAAATAAAGGTTCACTAAAATTAGAACTTTAGTAGTGGTTGTTTTGGCCATATGTCAAGATCAGTTTGAAAAGTGCACACTTTAAAGTGCTTGATGTGAGATGCCTGGGAATGTTTTTCTATCGTTTCAAATTACAATAAAGTTTTAATTTAAATTCTCAACAGCTGTTTCATTTTCACAGAATTGGGAAGTTTCGTTATTTTGAACGATTTTTAATATTTTTAACAGCCGATTCTAGAGAACGTTTTCGAAAAGTTTAGACCAATAAGAATTAATGTGGTAAATGTTATCTGACTTCAACAATTTCAAAAATTTTTCAAAAAAATGCTACTTTGCCATTGACGGATACATGAACATTTACAAAACACCTGAAATCACTAAATCAATTTGTAGTCGCATATGGTGTCAGTTTTTCAAGCCTTTTTTAGCGCATACCTACTATAACAGCCAACAGCCTAGGATTTTCACTCGACATCAAATGAAATTATGGTCATCACAAATAGTCTTAATGGTTCGATTGAATGGATCACAAAATTATGTCAAATCTTATGGTGAAGTATTATTGTATTTTTTGGGTTGAAAACGAACAGTATAAAGGTTGGTGCTCTGTTATTTATAAATTGCTGCTGATATTATCGAAATTATGAAATTATTATTCCTTTTGTACTGACCAGGGCTCAAAAGCAATACAGAGATGAAAATGATAACTCTGCATACGAAGAAGGAAACTGCTTTTGATTGTTTCCTGATTGTTTATAACATTAATCAATCGGAAACCAGCTTCTTTTAATTTCTTGAAGACGAAGTAGTTGTGGTTGACGTGTTCTCTATCAATCTAATGGTGTTATCAGGCCTACAAAAAGAAAGCCTTTAAAAGATGTTCGATATACCGTTCGGAAGGCGCTAGGATTCAAAGGTATTCCATTATAAAATAAACTTCTGACGATAATTTGGAACTGCATTCTGATCACGTTCATAACTCAGAGAAACTGGATACAGTATCATCGAACTAAGATGATCAATCATATCTACTGTTTATAATGTGGAATCGTGTCTTGTTACGCTGTGATCCGGTGGTTATTGAACGTGACCATTGAAGTCAGTGAAGTTGCTATAATCATAGCGGTAGACTTCGACATTTATATATAATTCATTCTTCTGAAACAATGGCTTTTTTATATAGAATATTCAGCTTGTATATGGTTTGAAAGCTATTCTCTCTGTCGGTTTTTGACATTCAGATAATTGCGAAATATTAAATTTTAGGCTTTCAAGCTCTCAATACCAACGCCATCAATTATAAATCACATATATGAAAATATTCATGAAGATTTATTTAGTGGTGATTCGGTTTCAGAACAGTTACATTGTTTGATTTAACTATCGCGCTGAATATTGCAAAATCGGATAGCATTGGACGTGATATATAATATAATAACAACTGACGGGTTGCCGAGTGTTTGGAAGCACTGAAATATTGTACCTATTCCTAAAATAAATACCCCTACCGTATTACATCTGAATTTTGGCCCACAAGCATTCTTTCATCACTTCCTAAAGTTTGGATGCCGTGTTGAGTGTAGTCGATGATATTAGACGGATAAAAATAGGGCATCTCTATTAGTTTTGCTGGATTTTACATTTTAAGTCGTTGATCGTGCCGAACATGCAACTTTACTACGAAAACTAAAGTAGAATTGTAACTTTAACTTTTTAAATATCTGCTTGTAAATATCACTTATTCACTGAAGATATATAAATATATTCGTCCTGTTTGAAATAGGAAATTAATGACAGTATTGATCAGATTTTAGTAGTGGCCACTACACGTTTGAGGGAGTGAAGAGGTTCAAATATTTGTGCTCTGTAATCACTCACAATACCGAGGTGCTAAAATCTAAACACTTATCAAGTGCCGTGAAGCTGAAGCTTCACAAAGCGTTGATCAGGTCACTTGTTATGTTTGGATGTGAAAGGTGGGCGCTGACGGATGAGTACGAGAGATGGCTGCTTATATGTTTGAGAGAAGAATCATGCGTGTGGTTTACGGCCTAAAACGCGAAGTAGGTGGCACATCTTGTACCGAGCTCTGTACAATATCTAGATCAGAAATCTGATGAAGATCCCCAATATTGTACGTAGAATAAAACCTCAACAAATACGCTGACTCGGTCACGTTCTGTGTGCTGATCCGGAACTAATTTTGCAGCTATCTCTGAAAAAAGAGCCACCATGTACTGGTCGCAACGGTCTATGCAGGCGACGATGGCTCCACAGTGTAGAGAACGACTTAGCTTCTTCAGATTGTTTAAGACAGTATGAAAACCAAACTCAGGATCGAAACCGTCGGAGCCAAATTGTTGACTCAGTAACGGGCGAGTAATGGTCTTTATAAACTGTATTATTATAATTATTATCAGATAAATGTTTAAATAGAAAATATTGTGATATGGGCAACAAACAATAACCTACTTGAAAACTCAGGCAATATTCATCTTTAAGAATAACATTAACACTATCGATTGTATTCGCATTAAAGTCAACAATGAATCGGTAAACTTTTCTAGTAAAGTCAAAATTGTAGAAATCATTATCAGGGCCACCGAGATCCAGCTCGGGCCCCGGTACAAAACATATTTTGGGCCTCTATTTTTTTTTGTGAGGATAATTTTAAATAAAATGAAGTACCGAATTCTATTTTCTTGCTTATATTTCAATCCAATTCACTTTTACATTTTCTTTTTACCTTAAATTCCAATTTTTAAAAAATGCATGCTTTCCTTACATTTCTATTAGCAAATACTTCTATTATTTCGCTGAAGTCGCAATTTTTCGCTAACCTTGACTCGATTGATAACATACCTAAATCGGTTAGTCGATTTTGACACATCGTCGATCTTAAAACGTTTTTGCTCTGGCTAAAGTACTGAAGGAACGTTCTGCCGCTGCGACTGTTACTGGTAAATAACAAAATATTCTTAGTATTATTATTAAATTTGGAAACAGGATTTCTAATATTAGTTTCCGTATTGCATTGAGAAGCTTAATTGGTGGTAACGTAGTACCACCATCACCAAAATTGGTTACAAAAACATCCTTCAAGAACGTAATTTCTTCACAGATATTGTCGCTGATGTCGTCGTTATAAATCTTCTGTAAATTTTTAATTTTTTGTAATAGTTCTATTTCATCTAAATCCATGAATCTTCACAAAACAACAAATTTGCTATTAATTTCGTTAACAGCCTGAAATCTGGTATTTATATTTTTAATAACACAGTCTAACAGAGGAAAAAAGATTTCGTTTTTAAATTTTTCTTCCTCATTTAGAGATTTACCATCATCAAGTGTGGTGCCATATCTTGCAGGCTTTTGGATTTTTCGAGTTGTTTTAAAATAAGGCTCTATGCCTTTAACTTCCGCGTTAACTTTCGACTCTTCTAAAATTGGCTGATACATATTTCTGATGTCTTTCAATCGATCCAAAAGTACGCTGAGATTAAGAACTTCAACATCTATTGTCGAACATCTCGCTTGCAAAACAGTGCCTACATTATTTATTGCAGTTAAAATCTGAAACCAAATATTGCCCATCAAAATAGATTCAAAAGATTCCATAAATTTTTTAATTCTAATAAGATCTGCTTTATTTAGTCTCTTCAAGTGTTCGGCTAGCAAAGAGTCATAGTGACTTACAAGTTCTAATATTCCTAAGAAATTTCCATTTGTGGGCTCATCAACTAAATTACTACTTCCCCTAAATGCTAATCCACGTTCAGCAAGGAACAAACTCACGTCTGGTAATCGTTTTAATAGATCTTTCCAAATTTGTGTTTCATTTTGTATTTGTTGACCTAATAATCTATTTATTGTAGAATTCATTTTCAAGTTTTTTTTTTCATTATTGCTGTTCTCGTGTTCTGGTATTCGGTTATACAATTTGTTATATCCGTTTGATGCTATTTCCCAACCATTTGCAAGTGATAAGGTGGAACGGTGAGCCTCAGGAAGTTTGCAGAATAAACGGCAAGGTAAACAGTACAATGCCTGTTTTGTATTACTCCATATCAACTAGTCCCGTGTAATCATTTCATTATTATTTAAGCGTCGGTTCAATACGTGCACTGGAAAGGTATTACCGTCTTTATCCAGTGGTATCATTTTTGAAAAAGGTTCTCTATCCATTCTAACAAAATTTTCAACATCGAATTTGGATTCAATATTACCAATATCAATATTCACAATTTCGTTTTGGTTTAATGATGATGATCCACTTTCAGAGCTTAAATGTGCTTGTGTCTCACCAGTAGAATTCGGATTTGTATCTTTAACTATTTCAGTTAACGACATATTAATTTCAACAATTTGTATTTCTGAAATATCCATTTGTTCATTAATTTTCTCTGCAGTAGACGTGCTTAAAGAATTTCCTGGTCGAGTTAATGTAAATCCAAGACTATCGAGCGTTCTATTTCCAGCAGCAGCTTTCTTTTCTTTCTCCATTTTTCTTTTCGCTTTTGAGCGCCAGATGTATGTTGATATTCCATAACTTAACATAACAAAATAATAATTTAATAATCAGATATTAAAAACAAATAATAGTATTTTACTTACTTGGGGTTTCCCTTTTTACGAAAAAAAAACAATATTCAAATAAAATTACTGACAAAACTACAACACAGAAAACGCACACTTATAAATATATAAACGCTATTTTTATTTTTACAGGTTACATCGTTTTCCACTCTGCTGCTTTATATACAAAATTTAAAATAATTTAAAATGTTATACGAATTTAATATATTTTAAATGAGAAACAAAAGGAAATAAAATATAGTTTGGGTCCTTCAAGATTTTCGGGCCCTGCGAGTCCCGTTCAAATGTACCGCCTGTCCCCCTTCTTGTCGGCCCTGATTATTATTAACGAGACGTTAACCTGGGATGACCATATTGAGAAGACCACTGGTAATCTATATTATATGATTAGAAGTTTGTGGGTCTCAAAATAATTTGCGTAACAACGGAATTGATAAGAAAGCTAATTTTGGCATACATTTTTTTTGATAATGTTATTTTCAATGGAAATCAAATTTTAGCAGAAAAAAAATAGAAAAAGCATATACTGCTGGATATGAGTCAAATAATATATCAGCTTAACCCAAACAAAGTTGTTAAATGTAACATTAAGGTTTATTATGAATTTAAAGTATATGCTCACAAGCTATTAGAATATAATACACCGGTGGAACTCATTACCATTTAGTACTACAGATTATCTGAATCGTACAAGATGTTTGAAACACCAATTGTTGTAAAGAACCATTAACCATTTTAAACGATAGGCCAGGCTTTCAATAACGTAAAGATTTATATGTAAAGGGTTTTCCAATAAGGGGTATCATTTTGAACCGCCTGCTATTTGGGCAGCTGTCAATTTTGAAGCTGTCATCTTTTGACATTTGCCAAGTAAAAACTACGCCATTACTAAAACTGGTACGATACAGGCTTCAACAACGCATTGAAATTGTTCAAATTCACTACAAAAATTGTGAAATTTTTGCAGTCACAGTTCGCAAAACTAAACCACTTTTTGGTCGTCGTGAAGCACTTTCTCGACCGTCAATAGTGAAACTATTTGGTGGAAAAATTTGAGCTGTTGAGATAAGTTAGTGATGTGAAGAATCGAAACCGTGTATCGCCTAAGAACAAATTGGAATATTGCTGCAGTAGCCCGTAGTGTTGAAGAAAACCCTGCAGGTTTGTCGACTCCTCTTTGGAATTAGACATTCCACAAAGTTCAGATAACACAAGAACTCAATTTATACGTTTATATTCAGCAAGACGGTGCTACGTGCCACACAAGCAACGAAATAATCGCAATTTTGCAAGAAAAGTTTCCTGACCGTGCTATTTCTTGTTGGAAAACCCTTTATAATGTAACTTAGCATAAAGCTTTAGCTTAGTATTTGTGTAAAAAATGAACAGTAAACATATAGCGTTGAATTTCATCGTTATGGATGGCCAAATTTTGGCGGGTTATGAGAAGCCACTAAAAGATTTCATTTAACAAAAGAGAAGAATGGTATAGAAGCAACAGTATACCTGTACCGGAAGGGGATCAGCAAACCATACAATAGCTTTTATTATCAACAATTGCAAGAATATAGTACAGGCCAGTTAAATTGGGAATACTAACATATCTGCATTTAACAATTTGAAGCTATATACATGCGAACTATTAAAATATGTACTTCAATGTACTACTTATACACTAATTAATATACATTTCGCTGGAGATTAAAACATCGCCCAGCTTTTGAGTTTTATAACTCTTATATCCTTTATTCATTTATTTAATCGTGAATGTCTATAGTATAGCTTATTCATTTAATACATACATATGTCTAAACCTCAAAAATTCTAAAGGAAGCTGGAAAAATATTAAATTCATACTTTTTGCTATTTGTATACTACGAGTATATACAATATTACGATTTCATTTTTATTTTAATTCAGCTAAATTCTGTACAAAAAAAATATGTACTTCCTCCAATTTATGTAATGGATTTCACCCTCTCATATATCCATCCATCCTTTTACCAAAAAATAAAAATAAAAAATAAATAAAATTCTTTAGTTGTTTTCGATGATTTTTTTTTTTTTGCCATTTGCCATATCAAAATATCATTGGATCGCGATAAAATGATGAAAAGTAAATATTATCTAAATGAATTGAATTGAATATTACAAAATTCTTTCTCTGTGTATCAATTACAAAAAGCTTGTTTTCTTTTTTTCTTTTTTTGAGGAAGCTTTTTACCAATTGAAAATTACTGATGAATAGGTCATATACATACATATAATAAACAACAAAAAAATGTGTTAAAGAAAATTTCATATACTTTATGAGTTGTTGTGCGAGAAGCAAAATTAATTATGTTAAAAGCGTACGCTAAAGAAGCTATGTAGTTTCTTCGTATACGTACATCAAATGAATGGAGTCAAATTTTTATGGTTGTAATTGTAATTATCAATATATCAATCAAATATGTATAGATACAAATATTAAAATTCTGGACCATTGTTGTCTTCAGAATTTGTTGAAAGATGAATGATTAATCGGCTTTCTATCTTTTCATCCGAAATTAGTCAAATATTTATTGTATATATTCAATACATATATGTATTTCCATATATAATCATATTTTTCTGTTTATATACTCGTATGTATGATGTCTCTCTATATACTCAGATTATCCCATTCTTTTATCAAAAATGTTTGTCTAACAAGAGAGATTAAAGAGACATTTTGAAATGATTTACAACTCAAAAAAAGGAATTATCTATTATATTACCATATTGTAAAAAAACATATTTTGTTACTATGTTGTAATATTTTTGTGAAATTACTAGTTGAGCAATTTTACTAAATTCTGAAACACTCATATACAAAATTGGTCAAATGACACATAATGGATTCGTATTGGTGTTAGAATTTCATTGTACAATTCCATGTTTTATCTTTACAAATGACTTGCTTCCAAATCAGTGCACAACAACTGTGTTCGTTGCTAGATAAATTATTAAAGAATAAAACAGTATTTGAATTTAGACTGTGTCCGAATCCTGTAATAAAAAATAGTGAATTAATTTTTTGACATTTGCTTGATATGTATTCCCCTACATTCACGATTTTTTATTATGCTGTCCGAAATGTGTAATAAATCTCCCCACCTCATAAGTTTTTTCCCCACGTCATATATGTCAATTTTAGGTTTTATAACCTCAAATTTTTTGTGACAGGTGACAACTAAAAAATTTCATAGAAAATTTACAAAAATTAATATTAAAATAATTGATCCAATAATACTGTTAATGGTTCTGTATTATTATTATGTGCACATACAACAACGGTTAAATACCAGGATGTTGTTGAGACGAAACATGATGCCATATACACCACAAAGCCAAAACCCAATAATAAAACGAATTTTAGCATACGATGACAGTGAGACCCGTAAACAATTACGCGTATCAGCCAAAACCTTTCAGCTAATTGGATTGTTTTTAAATAAAAAGTGTAGTGGGTGGTCTCCAGAACTTGAACTGATGGGATTTTTGTTGTGGCTGGGAAGTGGCACCAGTTACAGAATGGTCAGTGGAATTATGGATATACCGAGGTCAACAATAAATGGCATAGTCCATAAAATGCTGGATTTTACGTTCGACCGTATAATGCCGAGGGTGATTAGATTACTGTCTACCAGTGATTTACCAAACAGAAGTTTTTATGAAAAAATGGATCTACCAAACCAAACCGATCTTAAATGAGTTGGAAGGACAAAATGGGAAAACAAAACGATTGAAGGATTTATCATGGAATTTAAAAGTTCACTTATCATCGATGTCAAAAAGAAAAAATTCCGGTGGGTTGTATCGAATTTGCGTCCAGCAATCAGGAACGTATGCAGCTTGAGATGAATCACGTAGAAATATTACAACTTTATGTATGTTTAGAAAATGTTCAAATTGAGTTGGATTTGTTGAAAAAATCAAAAACATACTAATTAGATGGTTTATACACAATGTTTATTCGACATTTATAATTGCATGCCGACCTGCACGGGTCGAAGGTTCTAACGCCGAAGAAATTTTTGTAGGACTTGATGTGGTCTCCGCTACAGATGCTCCAGCTGTTAACTCAAACGCGCCTTGTAAATTTAAACATTCCATCGTCAGCTGTTCTTCGATCTTCAATCGGTTCACCAGATCGAGAATTTGTTTAGCCAGTTCGGTGGAAAATTCTCCCAACGGTTCGCCATACACGTTTAGAAAAATCTCGATTGCATCCAGTAGAATTTTTGTGAAACGTGACTCACTTATATATCGTTTGATAAATCGTACAAATGCTGCAATAAACTTATGGTCACGTCCGAAAATTGCTCGCTCCAAACCCTTGCGTCTAATCAGTTCCTGTATTAAAGCAACAGTAATGTGTGGATTCTTGTTTACATCATACGCCTTCATTACACAGTCTAAAGATTTTCCGTATTCAAACTTTCGCAGAGATTTATCGTATCATAAAACTGGCCGATACAATAATTAGATTATATCGTATATAATATAATAATTAATATATATATATATATATATATATATATATATATATATATATATATATATATATATATATATATATATATATATATATATATATATATATATATATATATATATATATATATATATATATATATATATATATATATATATATATATGTATATATATAATATAATTAATTTAATATAATATATTATATAATTAATATTTCAATTTAATTTTGATTTTTAACAGAATTTTGAAACATTTGAATATTTGTGTGTCAAACAAATCAAAAGTTGGAAGACAAATTATTCGAAAGCTAATTCACGAATTCACGAACGAACCAATTTCGTTTATTTCTAATTATACGTATCCATGTGTTTTACTATGATTCTTGTTCTAATTTATGTTAAGTATATCTATCTAATAATTGGGAGCTTGGATGAATTCAAGTGGTACGTGGTAGTTCTCTTCTTTAATTTGCGATCTGAGCCCTTAATATTGAAATCGATCGTCCGTTTTATTAAGTTCGAACTATTGCTTTTGATGAGGTCGATACTGAACGACTATCATCCATATTAAACAATTCTATATTTTTCCATTTTTTATATTCTACTGTTTTCTGATGGAAAAAGTAAAAACATAAAATTTATCGTGGACTACTTTTCTTCTCAAATATTTATGTAATATTCCGGCTGTGATCGAATACATACTGTAGGCGTGTTATTTATTCAAAAATTTTCGAGTTCGAATATAGTTCTGGATAACAGTTTTCTCGTTTTTTCAACAAAATTCACATGAATTAAATTTATTATCAATAAATATGATACATTTAATGTCAAACTACATATTTTAATTAAATATTACACAAACGAACTCGAAAAAAGGGAAATTTTAAAAGGAAATATTTTAAACAAATATTTTTCATTGTATTTAGCTTAATACCTGTATTATTTGACAATAAACGTCAAAAAATATTGTTAGAAGTTGAAATTTATTCAAATAAATAGAGGTTAAATAAAATATATTGGTTAAATTAAATAAAATTTCCCAGTATTAATCCCAATGTTCTATATAGGACTTGAAATTCTGCAGTTAATAAAAAAACGCAGCATAAATAAGAAAGCAGAAAAAATGTAGTTTTTCTACTCACCAGCAGGAGCAGCGCTATAGATAAAGGAAATGTCATTTTATTAACTAACAGAAAAATAATGAATATGTGCATCTTTTTAAAGTATTTTTGTAACTACCAATAACACATTAGCAGAAAGTTTGTACACTTAAATAAATTATTCGTTACAAAACAAAAAATTTTATATTTTGGATTGTAGCCAATTATTATTTTAATAATTTCTCATAAAGAAACACTCAAACAATATGCTATGCTATTTTTGTGGTAGCTGGGATCATGAGCTCCAGAATTGTTGAAAATCTCTTGGCAGCTGGGATCATATTACACCTATAGGAACAGTTTAAGAAAAATCGATCTGATCAAAAGAACTCCTCTGACAACACAACCGTAAATAATATATCCCAGACTTTGTAAAAATACATATATAATTTATACAGTTGGTTCATCCCAGGATTTATTTACATTTAAACTATCCCAGTTTTTTCGTAAGCAAAAAAATGTACAGTTGGTATCAAAATACTCATTTCAGACTTTTTCAGTATGTAAAATGTATTTGGTGGAAAATAAATTGTGATTAAGTTAAGGACTTGGTTAGCAACCATAATGCGAGTTGTGATAATTTAGTGACGGTTTGAATTACCGCAATATAAATAAATGTGGCGCCTTTGCCAATTTTTCAAATTAAACTAAGATAGAAAAAAAATCATTTGGCCGAGCTTTTAAAGGGACGGCTATTTTCTCATATCGTTTGTGATCTTGTTGGCCACCACTGTTGATATTGTTTTGACCGTTGGAATCTCCGCAATATACATAAATGTGACGCGTTTGCCAACTTTTCTAAGAAAGCTAGAACCGAAAAAAAACATTTAGCCAAAGCTTTAGTAGGGTCTATGGTTTATTTGCGCTTGGGATAACTTCAAGGGGGTGGGATTAGGAGGTTTAGCACAAGCATCTTTGATATAAATTCATAAACTTGGTTGTCCTAAACCCCCAAATCCTCTACTTTTTCCAAAATTGAAATATTTTTCGCAAATATTGTGTCAGTGCGATCAAAATAAGCACTAAGTCGATCGAATTGTATAGTATAAGCCTGGCTTTGCCTTCGGTAACATAGATGTTAAACAATGACGCAATCCTTGGTTCAATAACGATAACTTCTTGATTTGTTAAGCCTTGTCTGTTAGCTTAACAAAAATTGATGTGTCCAATTTCGTCGTATTACCTATTAAGCTTCAGCAGAATTAATTACATGTGCAGCTGCTCTGGTGTTTCTCAGAATTAGAGTTCGTATCGTATTTAATACAGCCATTCTTAAAGGAAAAATCCCAAATTTCTTCAATAGAAATTAGGTAGTCTTTGCCAGGCCACTCACGCATACAAGATCATGTGCATATAAATCGTGGTGCTATATACCTCAGTGAAAATGTTTAGTTTGGTCCAATCTAGAATTCTGCTGCCAAAAAAAATCATTGAGTACTTTTAGATTATTATAAGACCGTGCGTCAAACAGTTAAAAATAGTTAAAACTTCAAATTTTTGAGAAAAATTTATAAATTCTAAAAAAATTTAACTTACTAACTAACCTGTTACACGAGTACGCAGTACATGGATGTATCTTCCTCGTTTCTCACCTGTTTACCTTTTAAACTTAGATGGAGAAGAAATATTTGTTGGACATTTACTAACCAACACAAAAACAAAAATACGAACAGGTTGATGGAACATCGTGTAAACCGGAAGTGTTGTCATGATGTGAATGTGCTGCATAGTGCATACTCATATAAACAGGTTTAACCGTTTATAAACTTTGGAACTAATGTTAAAAGCAGAGCCTGAATATTTTTATAGTTTAATGAAGTTTTTTACAAACGAACATTCTCATTTGGTTTGGATGTGGTATACATATTTTGCGCCCCTAATTTTTCGAGCTTTTAAATATTATTACAGCTTTTGAGCATTTTACATAAAGTTATTTAATTTGTTGTTATTTTAGACAGAAACGTCATGGTATAAAAAGTATTTAACATATCACATTTTATTTCATTTTTTTATTTTTATTGAGATAAGCCTGTTATGTATGACTTGAGAAATTAAGAGATTTTTTTTACTTTTAACGACTACAGGTCCGATTTTTGAATTGACCATCTATCTATATCTTGTATAGCTCCATGACATGAACGATGGTTCGGCAAATGAATTCTGCACTCCAACAGCAGGTCATAGATGTGTTTTAAATCATCTTGATCGAAATCATGGGATGAGGAATCCCTTTCGCATCCTGCCTCTATTGGGATTCAAATCCAGTACCTCCCGATCCAGACGTGACAGCTTTAACCACTGTTCTATTTGCTCGGTTTTTAGTGTTAGTGTCGCAATGTAGAAATTCAATTTGTTTATTGTTTATATTTGTTTATAAAGTCATTGTTATATAGGTAAGTGTTTCTATATACCAGGACTATACCCAAAAATAATTTTAGAATTCCATTTCTATCAAACATACCGAATCACATAATTATAGCGTTTGGGAAGGATAACTTAATTCCATTCTCTTTGGCCGAATATTCCAAAAATACATCAAAATATCGTTTTAGAATCTTACTATACCGTCAAACAAAATTTGAGTTTGGTTACTGTAGTTTCACGAAAACCCTTTTGCTTAAAAATCAAATTAAAATTACATTTTCAACAAACAAATCGAGTTGCACCATTAAAGCTCTGCTTTATTTAGTTGAATCTTAAACTATTTTTGATCGAAGACACAAATTTTATATGTACGAGTACATCTGTAAATTTCATTTTTAAAGTTTTAATTAAGAAATTTGGGAAATTTTAATTGGATCGCCAAAAGTTGAAACCAATTTGAAAAGAAAACGTCTGTGAATCAGTTAATAATAAATTAAATGTTAAATTTTTTTAAATTTGTTGTTAGGCCGTGTGTCAATTGTTGACAGACACAAGTAATGTTAAAAAGGCATTCCCTACTATTTTGTATTGCGTGAACGATTTTGTAGTTAAAAATATTTTAATAATTTTGTTTTGCCAAATTTATAAAAAAAAAAATGAATATGTTCGCACAAGGCCTAAACTTCGAATGCGTTTTGATTGTGTAATCTCTACTCAGTTCCGCAGTGATAGAAAATGTTTATAATAATAATCGAAACTGTGTACTGAAAGTATGTTTTAAATAAATCGGAGCCCAAATTGATCATTTCCGAAAAATATCAGTATGTATACGAGGGCGTAGCGAGAAGTCTGGTAATATTGCAACAGAGGGCGCCACAATCACAAATCTCAGATGTCATGTGTCAATACCATCTGTCACTAGACCAAATTAAAATTTTCAGACAGATCAGACAGACATTTAGTTCAACCCATTGTTTTTTTGCAAACATGGAAAAAAGTGAATTTCTTGTTTTAATTAAACATTATTTTTTGCGTGGGAAAACCATTACGCAAACCAAAACAAAACGGGAACTCTTCACCATCGATTAAAATGATTCACAAGTGGTTTACAGATTTTCGTTGTAGTCGTACAAGCTCAACTGATTCGGAACGTTCAGGACGCCCAAATTTAGTCACCACACCAAAAATGGTTGTCAAAATCCATGATACGGTATTGCAAGACCACAGAGTGAAAGTGCGCGAGATAGCTGAGATAGTAGGCATCTCAAATGGCGATGTTCAAGCGAAATAAAAAGAATTTTTTGCGTCGTTTCATAACTGTGGATGAAACATGGATCCATCACTACACACCGGAGACCAAAGAATAGTCTAACCAGTGGATTTCTACTGGCGAATCTGCGCCGAAGAAGGCTAAGGCGGTTTTATAGGCCAACAAGGTTTCCGTCCCTAATGGCCTAATGGCCTATAAAATTAAGTAAAATATAAATATATAAGCTTGTCTACTTATTTAGATCAATACTTTGTATAATAACAACACAAATCACAGATAATCTTCAACACATGCTGCTAAATGAGTTTTAAACTTTTAAGTAATTTTTTAAATTGGAAAACATTTTCAGAAGTTACTATTGCGGTTGGTAGTTTATTATAGAAATGGGGTTCAATGAAAGTTATTGATTTCTTACCAAAATCCGTTTTTATTTTGTTGATCACTAGAAAAATTTTAGAACGATATTAGTGTATCTATGACTTACATACTGAAATCAGACACTTGTACATGTGTTTAATGTTACGTTCAGACTGTACATGCATTTATTGGAAGAATACCATCGGCAACATTCCTATATAGCCGAACGGAAGGAAATAAATGTGGAAGTTTAAAAATAGCTTTGTAACTTCTATTTTGTATAATTTGCAATTTGTTTAATTTGGATTTTGCTGCAATTCCAAAAGTTGAGATGGCAAAGAAACAACGTGAATGAATAAATGAACAGTAAACCGTTTTCAAGACATGCGTTGGAACAAAGAGAATGAGTTTTCTAATCAAAACGATAAACGGACATATTTTCATGCTCAATGTATTTATCCCAAGACATGTGCTTATCAAGCATTATCCCAAGATACTTGAACTCGTCCACACGTTCAATGACAACGTTAGAAACTTGCAAAATGGGCAAATCACAATGAAATACATATAATAAATTTTGTTTTACTTAGATTAACTGCTATTTTGTTGTAATTAAAATACTCCAAGAGTGTCTGAAAATCATTTTGCAGATTAGTTAACGCCTGCGAACAATCACTGGAGTTATAAAAATTTGCAGTATCGTCAGCAAACTTTCTGATTTGACCAACCAGCGGTAATTAGGCTAAATCATTTATGAAAATCAAAAATAATAAAGGCGCAAGAATACTGCCTTGCGGTACACCACAGTTAAGATGCTGCTTGCGGCACCATTCATTACCACAAATTGAGTGCGGTTTTGAAGATAATTAGCTTGAAGATTATACGATATTCCCCTAAAACCATAACTATATATAGCTTATATAGAAGCAATCGAAGATCAATTGAGTCAAATGCTTTGTGTAGGTCCAAGAATAGACTACACATATATTCCTGATTGTCAATTGCTCCATAGTTTAAATCGGTATAATTTCAATTAATGCAGTGTCAGTGCCAGACTCCTGTCTAAAACCATATTGATGACAGTAAAAAAAAATTCAATTATTAAGATATTCTATCATACGATTTGCTATTGATTTTTCCAATATTTTATCAAACACGGGTAAGACAGAGATTGGGCGATAGTTGTTAATAGCATTAGAGTTTCCAGATTTAAAAATTGGTGATACTTTTGCAATTTTCAGGCAGTTAGGGTAGATCCCGGTTACAAACACTACATTAAATATATCAGCCAATAGGTGTGAAAAACTACTAGCATTACGCTTCACAACAATGTTAGTAAGGTCATCATACCCAAAGCCATTATTATTATCTAAATTGCTAATAATATTAAGAACTTCAGTGTCCTGAATACCAGAGACAAAATAATGGAATTCAAGTCAGTGTTTAGTTTGCAATAATTATTCAAGTTATTGTTCAATATCACAGAGGTCGAAGATGTACCAACATTTACAAAGAATTTCTTGAATGCATCAACAATATACTACTCGGCTCTTTATATTCAATATCATTAAATACAATAGATTGGATATTAGCACTGATGTCATACTTCATAAACTGATTAATTATCTTCCAGACTTCTTTTTGGTTTAACTTATTGAATAAATTTGCGAAATAATTTTTTTTGGCATGATATTTCAACGATTTGATTTTTTTGTTAAGGAATTCCAACCTGCCTTTTAACACATGATTGTTTCGTTTAAGAATGCGATTTTTTTGTTTGATTAGATTCCAAAGATCTATACTCATCCATGGTCAATTGTTAGAATTTTTTATTTTCACCTTAATCTGTTTGATTTTGTAATATTTATCAATCAATTCATTATATTTTTTAATGATCATTAGTAAAGTCGAATCTGGATTCCAAATATCAAATGAAGTATAGTAGTTTTCAAATCTCGCTGGAATTCTGACAGTTATCGCGCAGAAAGAATATGGCGGATACACAGTGATGTATTAAGTACAATAATTCATGTTTATTGTTTACATTTTTATGTTGTATTTGTATTTAAATGGAAAAGGAACGTTTTTAATCACAAAATGTTTTTATAATTTAACTTATAATCACGGACACTTTTGAAATTAATATTTAATTCGATAAATTAAGAATTAAATTGAAAACTAATTTTTCTTTTTATGTTGTTGTGGTTTTGTTCGATATGAATGCCATTTGGTCATTTATTTTCCTTAGTCCGTACCAAAATTAAATGTTGACATTGTTTCCCAAAGGCGTGCAATTTTTTTTTGACCTATTAATTTTCACTTGAAATATGATTGTAATAACATAAATACATAATCATTTTGAATGTTTTGTGTATTAAAACTGAAATATAATTCTTTTTATTGGTTATTTATTATTTTATTTAAGTTTACTACCTAAGATAAATGCGACCCATCAAAATTTTTATAATTTTTTTTTCTACATCACTGAAAGCTGCGCAGAACAATTAAAAAAAAGTTTTTTTTAAGATCTGAATAGGACTATATATTTAAGAAATTCATCAAAAAACCGATTAACTTTACTAAAATTGATAATTTTCTTTTCTAAATTTCTATAGTTATGTGGAATTGCTTCAACATCCGCCATATTCTCCAAACTTAGCCCCCTGCGACAATTTCCTGTTTTCGTGGAGATCATCGATACAATAAACGCTTACTTTGAAGGGTTGGCAAAATCATAATATTCAGAAGGGATCAAAAAATTGGAAAAACGTTGGACTATCGAGCTAAAAGGCGAATAAAATACATTTTTAGTTGGCCGCGAATATTATTCCTTGTTTTAATTTTAACCAGACTTCTCATTCCGCCATATTATTATTAAAGAAATCGATTTAGTATATTACAAGTATGATTTCATATGCAAAAAAATAATCAATTCAGTATTGATTATTACACACAAGATTAAATAATTTAAATTTTACAATTTTAAAAGTTAAGTACTTCAGATTAGAAGTTGTCAAAAAAATTAGATTGAAAAAGTATATTTTAAAAAAAAAATAAACTGAAAAGTTGTTACCAGATAATTTCTAATAAATTAAGTTTTAAAATTTAAAAAATAGTTCTTCAAGTTCCTTTTGAAGCAGTCCTTTGTGAGATGAAAGTCAAAATTTTCTTCAGCGATGTTGAATGATTTTGCCAGTCTGTTGATTGGACTATTTTCACCATAGTTAGTTGAGTGGCGTACTATCTCCAAAAACCGATGGTTTCACAGCGATTTGATTGGAACATGGATAGCTGTATTTTCCAATATGTAGGGAGAATCAATAAGGCCAAGCAGTATGTTACCGATGAAGGCTGAGTCTAAAAATAAGCTTTCTAAAATCAGTAAACACTACGTCTACTTGGTTGCGGTTTTCAATTTCATTAATAACTTTATTGGTAAATTCAACAAGGCTAGTAGATGTAGATCTTCTAGGCATAAACCCATGCTGATTGAGTGATATATGTTGAGCTAGGATTCCTTTAAAGGTGTTGCATACAACCTGTTCGAATAATTTTGCTATGGTTGAAGTGGTTGATATCCCTCTATAACAGGTGATGTCTTCTCTTTTACCCGATTTAAATATAGGTGTAACTTTAAATATTTTCCATGTATCAGGGAATATTCCGGATGTTAACGAGAGATTGTATATATTCCGTAATGGTTTTACTAAAATATTAGCATATTTTTTTAATATAGACGTTGGAATATTATCCGGCCCACATCCGTCACCAAACTGATTAAGTGCATATAAAATATCCTCATCACTAATAACTGGTAAACTGATAAGTACATTATTATTTACGTTTGATTGATTGGTAAACCAATTACTGTTTTTAGGTTTGTATACATATTGAAAAAAGTCCGCAAACATGTCAGCAATTTTTTTAGGATCTGATGTTGTAATATCATTCAAATACATATTAGTTGGATAACCATCAATTACTCGTTTGGATCTAAAGTATTTCCAGAATTGTTTAGGTTGTTTGAATTGTTTGTAATGCTTCGTTGTACATCTGCAATATATGAGAGGTGCTTTTCCTTGAAGTATGTATCAAATTCTTCATTAGATTGGAGAAACACAGTCCTATCCGATTCTAAACCACTTTTAATCATCTTAAAATAGGCTTTAGATTTACGGTTCTTCAGATTAATCAGATGGTCGTCAAACCAAGGAGGATGAATATTAGATTTTTCCCGGCACAATGGAATATGGGTTTCAAAACCTTGTAATAAAATTTGGTAGAATTTGTTAGCAACTTGGTTTACATCATTAGTATTTAAAGCAGCGCCCCATTGTATACCTTCTAAGTACTGCGGAAGTCCAGTGTGGTTTATTTTTTTTAAATTATAGGTGGTATGCATATGATGCCCGGATGTTGTTGACTTAATTTCATTTGAATCAAAAACTTCCATAGATTTGTGGTTAACATCATTAACAACAAATGGATTGAGTGATTCTGTCACTTTAAATATATCTGCATCATTTGTGAAGAATAAATCTAATATTCTCTCAAGAGCATTGGCTATGTTGTTGATTTGCTATAGGTTAAAACCAAACCTAGCATCAAGAAAGACATATTCCGATTCTGATGTGATATTGCATGGTAGAAAGGTATCCATATCTTGATCATAATTCCACATTACATTTGGAAGATTAAAGTCACCCAGTACTAAGACTAAGTCATTTGGTTTAGTGAGACTAATTAATTCGTCAACTGCATCACTGCATCTGCCGTATATTTCACTACACAAACTCGGTGGAATGGCTAGTATAAATAAACAGATTCGTCTAATTTATTTTGATTTTTACGCACACGTGCTCGATAGATGATGGAGTTAAATTTATGGCAATACTGGAAACCATTGAATGCACTGCGATAAGTATACCGCCTCCTGATTTTTTTTCACTTGTTGATGATGAACGATCACATCTAAAAACAGCGTAATCATTTCCAAAGTATTCCTTACTGTTAATGTTAGGATTCAATGAGTTTTCACCAATTACTTAAATTAAAAAATTAGTTTTCAGAACAAAATTGAAAAATTTAGAAGCTTTGGTTGCCATCTTGTTCACGTTCTGCAAGTATGCGGTTTCGGATTAGTTCTTACACATATCACATTTGGTGATGTTAAACCTTGCGCTTCATGGATGGTCATGACTTTACTAGTTGATGGTATGGTGAGTTGAGAAACTAATTGTTTATCCGCCTTGGTGAAAGTTAGATAATATGTATTATCTAAGACAGGTAGCATCGATAATGTGGATGGCAAATTAAGAAATTCAACAATTTAAGGAATTTTTAGAGCTGATATTAGGATAAAATTCCTTTAGAGCAAACGTAACATCTGCCGGACATCTACATATGTATATATGTTACATATAACGGTTCTACGTTTGTTATAAATGAATTTGCATTGGAAAACTGCATATTGACATGGTGTAATCTGTCAATGTACGGTATCTGATTTTTATCACCCAGAAGGAAAACCTTTGTACATTTGCTTAAAATAACCACAAGTCCAATAACCAGCATGTACCATCATGTACTCATCAATGAATACCGTTTCATACTCGAGACTACCATTTTTTTCAGAAAAGAAGCAATCGTTTTGTAGTTGCCTTTAACTTTGTTGAAATCCATATTTTCATTAATACAACGAGAAGCAACTTTTTATTTAAGATCAGCTAATCCTTCTTTAGTGGCACATAGAACAAGATCACTACCTAGTTTATGGTTGTTTATAATCCATGTAGATTTACCACAACCAGGAGCTCCTTGGACATTTGTAATAGTTGGTATCGTGATGTTTTCCTTTTTGTACATAATGTTTAAATGGTTGTAAATCAGGAGATCCAACATGATTTCCGTGCCCGATGAACAGAATATGTACTTGTGTGATGTTAAAAAGTTATTGGAATCCTCACAGAATTTAATCAGATTTTCCCCATGAAAGCCAAATTGATGTTTAATAATAGGCTTTTCTATATAATGTTTGGTATGATTGTCGAATACAAATATATTTACCGACCGCAATGAAGAAGCTGCATAAGGCAGTAGGTGGATATGCTTGTTGTAATATTTATGCAGGTGGGTTTTTATAAGGTTACTATAGAATGCTTAAAATAAAACATTATTTCGATTATTGAGTTTTTGTAGTAGTATTCAGCAGATGAATCATTATAGATTGTCGGAGATACTACTGGAAGCTCATCCATGGGATTAGATTTTAAAAATGTGGTAGGTTCGCCAGTTATCCAACGTGAGGATAGAAACCTTTCGTATTGCGGTGCCATATTGAATGGAATATTTAAGATCCATTTGATGTTACGACATGGACAGTTTGTGATATAATCTAAACCCACTTTTAATTGGTTAACTGAACAGTTACTATCCAAAGTGATGGTAAAAGATTCTTCTTTACGATGTTGTAAGTAAAACGTTAAGGTGTTAAATGCATATATTAGATCACTGCAATCAATTTTGGTTTGATTTGTAATCACCATTACAAACTTATCCTCAATTTGATAAACTTTGGTGACAGTCTATTTAGATATCATGTAGAAATTGTTTAGTTTAGCAGTCTTAATCGAAAGAAATTCTTTTATAATGCATTTATCTAATTTATTCGTCATAGCCACACAAATTATGATTGATGATTTAGGTAGATATTGGCCATTAATCCAGGTTGAGATCTGAGGTTCAGCATACATAATCTGTTGAGTCGGAATAAGCTTTAAAAAGTCATACCCATTTGAGTAGTCTTCAGAGTAATTACCACCAACGCCACTCTTTTGCAACTTAGATATTAAAGATGAGATGAATGATTTAGTTTTGGTAGGAGTTGACCTAATATCATCCACAGTCTGCGTTTCACAATGTTGCAATTCAAAAATATTTTGTCCATATGTACATATTATGTTGTGGTGATCTTTATAAAATAACGTGACGGTATTATATGATCTTGCTATATCGACATGATAATTTGAAGACATATTGAACAAATATATTCAACAAATTATTATAATTATATTATAATTATACAAATTATATTATACGAAACAAATTATATTTTTATATTTCCGAAACCAATATTTAGTGTAACTGAAAAAATTATAACAACGCCATAATTTTTTTTAATGCAGTTAATATTTTATTGATTCGAAATCAGTGATTTTTTATTTGTGCATACATACTTTATTGTAATTTTACCCCAATAACTGAAAAAGACTTACCTCTATTAACTAGATATAATTAATAATATCTTAATTTAGATATATCTACTTTATTATATTGTATGTTTGACAGAGTTTTACTTTCCTATTGCAATTTAGTATCATGCGGTTATCTGTATGTGAAATGTTTAAAGTTTGCAATTTTGTTAATCTTATCTCATATAAATCTACGTGAGCAACATACAAATATATATATATATATATATATATATATATATATATATATATATATATATATATATATATATATATATATATATATATATATATATATATGTATATATATATATATATATATATATATATATATATATATATATATATATATTTGCAAGGCTATATAAATAACCACATATACATATTATATAAACACCAGGATATCAACTAAGATTCCCTTCAATAAAAATTGTTAAAAATTTAAATTTATTGGTAAAATTAAAAAATTAACTACGTATAATTAAAACAAATGGTATTATTATTTTAATTACTTTATTTTCGAAAAGTTGTGGTTTTATATTTTCTCTAACAATATACATATATATATATATATATGCACATATATGATATTGATGCTAGATAGTTTCGTCTCTCGAATTTTTACTATAGTATATCCATAATATATAAAAACAATTTTTAATGGATGATATGGTCCATTCACAAAATATAAAAACTAAAACACGAAAACTTTATTTTTTATATTTTTCCCAATAAATTTTGTTACTAATCTTAAAAATTTAACAACAAACACGTATCGTGTGCTTTTTATAGTTGGTTGTCTTCTAACCAAATTATGGGTCATTTATATTTAGTATATAATAGTCGGGGGATATAAATTATACAAAACCAAAAAGCTTTTTGATCTAGTACTATATATGATGTTGCTATTAAATAAAAATGTCCTTCTTTATTTCCCACCTTTAAAAATGTTATGTTTTATGATAAGGAAAATTCAAAGACTTCATTAAATTTGCAAATTAATTAGCTAATTATTATAACACAAACTTAAACGAGTAAGTACATCAACCATATTATCTTTAGTAAATATTAGATTTCAATAAAAACTAAAAACCAAAAAAAAAAAAAACATAAAAATCAATCACTATGTTTTATCCTTTATCCTTTTTATAATATAAATATATAATGATGATAATGAAATATTTTTTCCATACTATAAACTATACTTAAAGCAAAAGGACTCGACTAGTTAATTCCCTTCTTTTATATCAAATATACCATACAATCTCATTTGCGTTTCGTCTGCTAAACTCCATGTACTCGTCGTATGATAAAAGATGTACGTACATACATAAAAATAAAAACTGATTCAGTAACGACAAAAAGCATACGGAAGTGGATGTACGATAAAGGATTTAAAATGTTTAATATGAATTAGGATTTTTTACATATTGCCGTGTGTGTGTATTCGATCCATTAGTTTAAGTAGTTACAATACGATTATGTTTTAGGACTATTTAATAAATTTGCTGAAAAAGTAAATGAAATTTTATAAAAAAATAAAATTTCAAACGACCTTGCCAATCACTCACATAGAAAGACACACAAACAATTGTTTAGCACTGATTCAAAATATTTCATTCGTGTGTTTTACTATCTGAGTGCTTGGAAAAGTCGACTAAAATTTGATATCAACAATTTTTTATTTTTTTAATTTATTTACTATTCAGCCGACACCTCAGTCAAAAACTTTTCTTGTGTACTGACGATAATATTTTAACAATTTCAGATTAACTAGTATAGCAAAGCTCACTTTACCCCCCCCCCATTATCAATTGAAATTGTATATTTTAATTTATTTATTCAAAATTATTTTATTTATGTTTTTTTTTATTTAACACCGGTTAATGCAATAACGCCTAAACCACAAATCTTATTTAATTACAGTTCATCGCTCTCTTTCGAAAATGAATTTAGTTTCATGTTTAAGATTAGTCAAAATAAATCAAGTCCAAAATTCTCAGACGTACACAAATATTTTCTTAAGAAAAAAAAAGGATCAACAGTCTTTAAAACACACACACACATAACAAAATATCAAAACCATATCACTTTTACCTTCAATACTTACATACATAAATAAATAAATATATATTTATGTAAAATCATTTTGTAACAACAAAACCTTAAACGTACAAAAACCTCATGATTTATACATTTCATGACATTGAGGTAAAAAGAATTTGACATTTGTAACCACTTTTCTCTCATAATTGTTTTGTGTTCTTTTTTATGTATAGAATTTATATATATTATATATATGTACATAATGTTATGAGCATAAATAAAAATTTGGTCTCCCCTCAATTTTCTCCATGTAGGTTACACATTTATATTCTTCATTTTTTTTTTTATTTAATCCTATTTGCATAATTTAGTTTTTATTGTAAATTACTTTTGATATAATATGTATGTACTATGTAGAACTTTAAAATTAAATGCCAGGGGAGCTTATACGTAATCATAATAGTTGCGATTTGATTTGGTCAAAGACCACTATAAAAATAAATTATAATGGTTATTATGTCTGTTGTCCGGTAGAAAAATACTCGCCTAACTATATTTATACTTATGAATATGTATAAAAATATACAAGGTTGTTGAATGACTGCCTGCGATTATAAACTACCCCTGATTTAAATATTCTTAATGTCTTATTTGGTCCTTCAATTTTGAAACGAAACATTATATTTAGGTGTCTTTTCCAATCCAGGCATATCCTGAGTCACTAAACTAGTAATTTAGTACGTCGGATTTACGAACACAACGTGGTTTGATATCTTATCAACGCTGTTACCCCAGACTACTTTAATAATACAAGTTACATACTTAGTTAGATATGGAGTTAGGAAATATTCGTCACCTATATAGTCAAACTATTCTTTTGTGAAGACTATAAGCATAACGTGGAAATTGAAACCTACTCCAAAATAGATTTAAATTAAATAATGTTATGATGATTAGTTGTTGCCTCTGCTGAGAGAGATCTTAGCGTAATAAAGCGCATTAAGTCTTTTGATATTTTTTATATGAACGGATAATCAATGTGAAGATAAACTGTGATATAGAATTAAATAATAGGTTTCAGAAAAGCCGGCCCGTAGAGCAATCGTAAATGAAACTTTGCTTTAGGAATTAAAGCTACCAGAAAAGTTTTTTTTTCAACGAATAAAACTGTTGAGGAGAACCGTAACCTATGTTAGTTATATTCGCAAACTCCACATACGTTTATTAGCGCAAAGCGCGAGATTTACCTAATTTACATAATTATTGACCTCTGACACTCCAAACATTTTCCTTAAAGATAAAAATTACGTTAGCGAAATTTCGTTTAATTTCGGAGGCTAGAGATTTAATTCTAGAACTAATTTTTAACACATGTTTTAATTTTTCTATTCTGGAAGCTCATAAAATTTTGAGATTTATAATAGAGTTCTTTCAAAATTCTATAACATTGCGGCATTCGGTTGAAACTAAAATTTGATCTCTAAAAATTTATAAAAAGTCGTTAAATATAATTTCATAATTAAAATAATAAATAATAAGATCAATACACGACATTAATATTTGAAAATGATTTCGGGAATATCGGCACCACGGCTGTTCTTGACGAAACCGTATGTCACGACTATCACGAAAATGTTGGTCTCCAAGGCGTCAACTGTTGCTGTTTTATCAGCATATATCAGTGACTTCATGTAGGCCTATAGGAAATAATCGAGAAGGGTCAAATCGCACGACCTTGGAGGCCAATTGACAGGCTAATTGACAGGCCCATTTCTCGAGATCAACTTATCGCCAAACTTTGATTTTAATAAGTCGATGGTGGCGATCGCCGTATGGCATTTAGCACCATCCTGTTGAAACCACATCTCGTCCGGATCAATGTCATCCATATTTTCAAACAACAAAACCATTGATTGAGCCCCAACTCCTTAATTTGGATCTTCTTCCACACTTTCGTTTACAGCGGCGTTTTTATTCTCTTCAGTACGCTCATTCGTTCGACGTGTTGATGTTATTGCATCCTCTAGAGAGTGTGTGGTACGAAATCTATCCACAGTTCGACGAGGATGGCTTGCTCAGATGAACGATTATGTGAACCATAAGAATCACGAAGTCGTCTATAAGTTGCGCGAATCGACGACTGATTTTCAACAAAAAAATTTAATAATTTCGTAGAGTTGTTCAAGCGTTAGACTATTCATGAGGATTTCCCAGAGTATACTGAATATAATTTTTAGTTCTATTTTTTACAATTTCAAGTTCTATAAGGCTTAAAAAAACACCCTTTATAATTACCGACACCAAAATTTGATAATGATATCAGAAGTGATTTTAAAATTAATAAATAAAAGAATCTACGCCTAAATATAAAATAAATTCAAGCAATGAAATATTACACAAATAAATAAAAAATTGGTTTAGTTCAATTATTACTCAATAGATGGTAACGTAAATCACCGTTTTTATTTATTTAGTTAATCTACTCATTTTTATTTGTACCCATTTTTAATTAAATATCAGAAATTCTCAGAAAGCCTAATGCTCAGTCTTATATATTGTGGCATTGGTTCTAGTGATTTGACCATATTTAGAAGATATGTCCAGTTCCAATATGGTATAATTAGATTAGGTGTATTTACCATATATCCATATATCCTGTCAAATAAAATTTAATTAAATACATAATTTGGTGGAGCTAACCCCAGAGATTTGGCTCAATGATCGAATATGAGCGAAGAAGACCTACATAATATACCAACATGACAAAATACTCTCAATCAATATATATTTTGTTTTTTCAGAAATTAACTGAATTTTTGACGATTTCGAGTTATAAATGAAAATAACCTAAAATTTTTACATATTTTCAGATAAATTTCCAAAGTTTACTATACATTATATAAAAGTTAAAGAATAAAATAAAGAATCATTGAAAAATGTTAAAAGATTAATTTAAACCTAAGGTCAAACGATAGTAAAATTTGTTACAAAAAAAATAAATTTCTACTATAGTCAATTATTTCTAGTTTTATACATTTCGCCCTCTTCTCATTGAACGAGAAATCAGAAAACATGTTAACACTCGCAAAATAAGAATCGCATCAAGATTCATCAATTCGAATGGAAGCTATATATTTTCTAGGTCAATAGCTTGCTGGACATCGCAAAAAGTTTTATTTTCAAAATCCAGCCAAAAACTAATAATCATTTGTATTATGAAATAAAAAAACGCTCTAATTTTTTTTAATTTTTTTTTGTTTATTTCTAAGGATATACACGAAAATGAAATAAATCTGTGTTTAGTGTACTGCCATCTATTGAACAATAGATTTACTAAATAAATAAAATTAGTGATATAAATCAATCTTTTAAATTGTCCTTATCATCTTTAAAGAAATAATTTAACTAAACAAATCTGCCGATCTCGTTAGCACAGTAAGTAGCATCCTTGCTGTGTTATTCGAGGGTCTCGGGTTCGATTCCCGGTGGTGACCAAATATCACGGTTGGCTGTTTTTAATGTGTAAGTTTATGTGTTTGTCCGAGTATTGCATTGAGTGCTGGAGTAATCCGCCCAATTTTTTTTTTTTAAGCAAATCTAGATTTATCGCGTTTCATAGATTTTCATTGTTTAAACCTACATATTCACTATACTTTAACACAAACTATTTTATATTATTTAACGAATTTCGAATTTTAGAAATCAAAGTTTTCTTTAAATTGTAAAATTGAATGTTTTTCGAAATTAAACCATTCAATTTAAAATTATAATTATATATTTTGGAAACTAATCTAAATTTCGAATTTGTGTTCGGCTGTTTGATAGATTATTAAAGATTGGGGACCCTTCCGTTATAGTAGAAACTAATTATTCTAGAAGAATTTTCGTAGATGATTTTTTTCCGAATCAGTCGGAAATTGCGAAACATTAGCTTACATGTACTAGTTTGCCATGGTTAATTGTGTGATAATGAAATTTTTTTTAAATTTACTGAAAAAGTTAAATGGAATAATTCTTATTGTTCTGTTATTTGAATACTCGAATTCCTAAATCATCAAACTGCAATTGGCATTTTAATACATTTGGTTAAAATATTAGGTTATATTTTATGTCATTTTACATGCGTTAATAATCACTAGGCACTACGCACGACGCTAATATAAATATTAGGCTTATTAAACTCGTTCACCGCAACAAATTAAGGTAATAATTGCGATTTAAATTGTATTACGTGTAAGCCAGTATAATCTATTTTAAATAATATACATTCTTCTGAATATCTATGTAGGTACAAATATAGAGCTAATAGTTATGTAACTATAAAAATCCAAAAACTAATCAGTATTTTATAAACTGAGTAAGGAATTAACTATGTGTGTTTGTCTGATTCATTTTGATTTTCTTCTTCTGATCGAACTATTGATTTTCTATTATTTAATTTTCTTATCACAAACAAATGATTATTATCTCAAGTTGTTTATGAAAGTACGTTGTGTAAAAGAAATATACATAAGTATGTATAAATATAGTTTTCCTCTTATATAAATAGAAATAGTTGTTGCCAAAAAAATAGTTTTTTTTAATACATTTGTTGAATTCATGATATGAATGTTATCGATCGATTTTCATAATTTGAATTTATTGCAAATTTGGATATATATTTACATAAATACAATTATGTTCTATACATAGACTATGTACTATAGGAAATAGATTTTTTTAGTTTTATCAAGATACTGTAGAAATAGATTTTTAAATGATGATTTGGGGGGATGAGTCGAAATAATTTAGTTTTTCATATTTTGGTTTGTTAAATGCTGTAAAATCTTACATAACTTTAACATTTTATTATTTTATCAGATTGACGTGTCTAAACAAAAAAATATATATTTCCGTATCTATACATGCATGTAGGTATGTATCTTAAATGTAATATAGTAAATCTTTTCTATATAAACAGTATAATATGTCTTAATTTTTACGTTTTTTCCAAGATGAATTATGTCACACTTTGAAAACTTGGCAGTAAACTGTAGCTATATATGTATACTCGAACATACATAATACGTATGGTATACGAAAATTTACTTTTATATTACGTTTCATTCAAAGACGAAAAAATTTGCACAAAATATTCATTTTAATTATTTAATAACATAAATCAATTTAATTTAATTTGAAAACGAGAAGGCAAACGACGACATAGAAAATAGCAATTGTTGCATAAAAAAAAAATTTTTATGTTTTATGTATGTATGTATATGTATATAAAATATAAATTGTGAACTTATTATATAGATATTAATTAATTATGAAACATTATATGAAATAAGATGGTAATTAAATTGTAATTAAGATGAAAATTGATTTGTATGAGTATGTTAAAAAGTTTACTTTCGCTCAAGTTATAAAATATTGTAAAAGCTGTTATGGTAGAAGGGTACGATGCAGAAATGAAAGTTCAATAAATAGGGATTCTCTAATGCAATAACTAGTGTCACGAAAGAGATGACCTTGCAATGGGATCTATCCAGTATTCCACAGTTTGCCATACTTTGACACCGGAAAACTCTCAAAGAAACAAAGGCAAAGTATCACTAATAATAAAACGAAAAAGTATCAACCCTAATCCAGAATTTCTTGAAAGTTCGAGACCCTTCTTCTAGACTTCTGATTACAACTCACATGGGAGGACGAGGGCCAGAATGTTGGTGACTTCAGCATCAATAAATTCAATGCATCATCTACGCTGATGTTCACTGAACCTCGTGTGTGTGTTAGAGATGAGGACCTTCGATGGTTAAATTTTCGATTCCATCCAAATCTCCGGACTGTGATCACCAAATCTAAGAATGAGCCATATTTGTTTTTGAATTTCCGAAATTGCTTTAATTTTATATTTAATTGAGAAGTTGAAATGTGGGATCTGCACATTTAAAAACTTACATATATTTTATGTTTTGCGTTTTTTCTTAGTCTCAACATTTTAGAATTGTGAACCTAACTTATCTGATTGTTTTAAAATTTTATTTTAAAAAAATTATGAAAAATTATAGATTGTTTATTAGTTTACTGTCAGATTTCACAAGCAGGTAAATTATGAAATAAAACAATTAGAGTGTTGATCGACGAGAGTAACACTTTTTGTCTCTAAAACTACGGTCGAAAATTTGAATGTTATATATGACAAAGTTAAAATTGAATATAATAAAGTATGGCAGTAAACAAAAAATAGTTGAAATCACCGATCCATGTCTTTACCCAAAACCGAGCAAAACCATAAAAATTACTTCACTTGACATACCCATATATGGGACCTAAACTGATAGAATATATAGAATTCGAATGGCTCCAATCAAAAATATGGTTGAAACCGAAGATTGTGATGCAAATTATTGATGTTGATTTATTTTACAAAAATTTATTAAATTAAAAAGTTTTAGTATTATTTAAAAGATGGTGTACATATTAAGAAACTCAGATGAGACCTGTATTTTTGTAAGCGGTCAGTAAAGGCACTGAGATAGGTCATACAGGTTCTACAATTTAACTACATGAATGTAGAAAGCAGTTTTAAACTACCAATTTAAACAAACAACACCGTATGTCTTGAGTTATTTTATCCTACCAATCAACATAATATTCGCTAGGCAGCAATTTATTGTATCAATTTAAATTTTTTGTTTATAAATTTACAACTATGTATCTGGATCAGACAGCACCCGCTTTTTATGAATGTTTTAATTCGAATGTTGATTCGTCAGACCAAATAATATTGTCCCAATACGATTGTGCAATATTAACATACTTTCTTGCGAATGATAATTGTTTGTCCATTTCCGTTTTTCTTCAAAATTATTTAAGCCAATTGCTTTTAAGTTTATGTGAACCGTACAAACTCCTTTAGTTTTTTAGTCGTAGTACTTGGACTGGTATTCGCTTCTTTTTATTAATGTTTGCAGTGTCCAGAAATTTAGGATTGCCGACCTACTCCATTAAATGTTTCGCATGTACCTGTCTTCTGTATTCGCATGTACCTGTGACCCGTGGTTTCCATAAATCTTGCGGTGGTTTCCATAAATGAAAATATAGTTGAATAGTTGATTAAATCTCACCTGCGATGCTAATTAATTCACTTAAAACTAAAATAGTCGACACATAATTTCAATTGTTCTCACATGGCAATTGCTTATTCCAGTTAAAGCAATACATCAATATAAAACAGAGAAAAAGATAAATTGTGGTTGCAAAATTATGAAATACTTTTTACAGATAAATTTATACTTTCATTTCTTCCCTATAGTGCACATACACTAACTGTCATTTTAATCATCCAATTTTCGTAGATTTGTACAAAAGCAAAGAACTGTTAATATTTGTAATGGTTGTAAAGAACAATTACTTAATTTAAATATTATTGTAAAGTAAATTTTATTGATGATAATGATCGCATCTTTAATATTTGTTTATATATGTAAAATATATCATTTATCATGTATGCAACCAACAACCAAACTAATTGTCTGTTAATTTAAATGTTAAACTACAGATGGCACTTATTATATTAAACTGAAAACTGAAACTGTCATAATTTCGGTAATAAAAACTTAAACAAATCAGGCTACTAAGCAGTTCCAATTCAAATATAAATCGGTGTTTATTATTTAAAGTGAATTAAATTATTTCAACACGGTAAGGAAACACAAAATCAATAGGTATATGATATCCACAAAACTGGAAGGAATTATCCAGATGTCGGTCACAATTTATTTTATTTTAAAGTTTAATTTCTGAATTCTTCTAACAAATTATTCGAATTTACTTTTTCAAGAAGCAAGGCCAACTCATTTTATAAAAATTCCGAAACTCGACTATTTCTATGAAAACTCGATGTGTTATTTAAAATTTCCTTACAAACCAATGAACTCTTTGAGTCAAATTTTCATAGAAGTAAAAAAACCAATGATGGAAGATTTACATTAAATCGGGGCCTTCTGTTGGTTAAATTTCAAAGCTGTAATGCGAGAAAACTCACAGTTAATCAATAATCTTAGTTGGGAACCTTATGAAAACAATGTACAATATACAAAGAAAATTGAGGAATAATTCATAAGCAACATGTTCCATTATTTTACCGTCTTATTATAACGCCCAAAAAAAAACACAAAAAATAATAATTTGAAAATCAAACTCAAAATTGCATACCATTATACCACATATACGAGTACATAAATAATTTCAATTCTTGTTACCAAAAAAAAATAATAATAATTGAAAATTAAATTTAACCGCACATATATCCATAAATCAAATATCAAATATAATTTTCTTATATACGTACTGTATGTAGGTACATACATATATGCATTATTGTTGTATTTTTTTTTAAGTTATGACTTTCGTGGAATTCATTTCAAAATCAAATCGAAAACACACAGTACCGTAAAATTATTGTATTTATAAGAGTATATGTATATGTACTCTTGTATACTGAATATATACTGTTGGAAAATTATTCTAATGATTTTTCATTTTTATTGCATGTTTCTGTGTTGAACTTTTCACACCAAAAGTGATTTACTTGTACATAGTTTCACAACCAACCGAAGAAAAAAAAACTATATGATAGGATTACATTGATATAAATTATTTTTATACCCTCGACTGGGTGTTAGTTAGTAATAGACTATAATATAATAGCGTCCAGATTATTTTATATTTCAGCTGTCCAAATGAATAGCATTTCGCTTCTTCTTCTACTACAGTTGGTTTACATTGCATGTCTGATTTTTGGTTTGATTGCGCTATTATTCAAGGTGGCTATTTACTATGTATATATGTATGTATATGTATATATATTGTTCATCTACATATTATTACTATTCCCGGATTAATTATAAACGCAACAACATGCTTTTATTATTTATATATACGAGTATAGCTAATGAACTGCCATTTACAAATTAAAATGATATTGTAAGCTTAGGTAATTCTTTCGTATAATTAGCAATTCTAATTTTTTATGTTGAAGAAGAACTAAAAATTTCAACTTTACATAATAGTGATGAGTAAGTCGTTATCTGCTGTACACATAAAGATGTTTTGTCATATGAGTGTGAAGTCTTTCACATTCTTCAAGACTAAGGTGCGTTTTTTTATTAACAAAACTTCAAGCTCTATAAGAACATCGGGAGTAATACTGGGAAATATTTTTTAGTTTAACCAATATATTTATTTTAAGTTCTATTTCCTTTTAAAATTTCCCTTTTTTTTCGAGTTCGTGTACTATGAATTTATCGCGAACTTGAATAAACCAATGTTTTATCCAGAACATTGAAAAATAAAGTTAAATTTGATTTTATTTCGATAATAGTAAATTAAAATGTATAGTTTAACATTAAATGTACTTATTTATTGATAAAAAATGAAATTCATTTGGATTTTACTGAAAAAAGAGAAAATTTTATCCAGAACTTCATTCCAATAAGAACATTTTTGAATTAAAAAACACGACTATTAAATGTGAAAATTCTTATCCAGAACTTCATTCCAATACGAAAATTTTTGAATTAAAAAACACGACTTTTGTAATACACTATTAAATCAAATTCTAATAAGACAAATTATGATTTGGTAATTTTACTAAACGTATGCCAGTGCTTGTTGACTACATTATTTATTGCTCTTCACCATGTTCTATCGAGAGAATTTTTAAGATATGGTTGAAAATAACCTTGTAAAATTTTAAAACTAACAATTTCAGCTTTATTTGCCTTTAATTTGAAATTCTTATAAGATGCGAATTAGTATTGAAATAATAATGTACATTTAAAATAAATTCAAAATATCACAGACAAAATTTTGCTCATCTTTAAAACCTTTTGATTATTTTTTCTCGTATTTATTTTACGTATATTACATTACAAGAAGCATCTGTAATATTTATTTTAAGTTCTCCTGATTTTCATACAATGTATTATGTTCATAGCAGAGATTCTGCAAAGACTATGTGACTAAAACATGAAGAAGGGCACTAAATTACCAACAAGCTCAGGTTCGATTTCCGAGAGCAGGAATATTCGAAGCTTGCCAATTACTCCATATTATTGTAATATGAATATTAAAAAAGTCTTTAAATTTTATTAAAAAATTGTGCTATTTCGAAATCATAACAGTGTACACACCGCTACATAAAAGAAACCATATTGGAATTCAATAGGATTCGTTTATGTACTATATATATACATATGTGGAAAAATCTTCAAGAGCTCATGGTAACAGTATAGTACTAATTTTTAGGAGGGTGAAGTTTGTCCTAAGTTTATGCTAAAACCAAGTCACTTTGCTAATATTAGGATTTTTAACTTATTAACTAATATTTAAGTTATTTTGTAAAAGTATGAAAATGTTATTAAATAATTTCAGATTTTACTCACAAAACTAAAATAATTAAAAATTTCAATAATTAAGTGGAACATATACTTAGAATTCGACATATTATAGTAGATATTGAAACATTAAAATTTCTTATTTTTCGTGGTTTTACTGGTCAGCGGCCACCTTAGTGAATGATTATAAGTAGAGTTGGGTCTATAGACATCGCTAGGTAGCCTTGTCAATGGCCATCGAATGATCCACCTATATACACAATTTTATTGCGTAGAACATCAAAAAATTCTGTGTTTGACGGGTTTCATAAATATATTGCCTTGGACAATATTTGGCATTTATGGTGGCAACAATCTTTGTTGATTTGTTTCCATGCTTATTAATAGTATTTACTTCTTGACTGTTGTAAGGTTTTGATTAATTAGATTAATTTGCCAGAAACTTTTCACGAGCGTATTGTGTCTATATGATTGGGTGATGGAGAAATTGAATTGTTGTAATCAATTTTAGAAAAAATGTAAATTCAATAAAATCCGATTAAAATTGATGCAATTGTAATTTCCGTTTATAGGCTTTAATTTAATACCAAAACCAAAATTCTGTCATGATTTTTCCAAAGTTATAAGCTTTGCAAATGCGTTTGCGTCTAGAGGTATAGAACCTTACGAAATAACAATAAACTTCAGCGCATTGCTATATGGACTGACAAAAAATATTTCTTCCTACTATTTAGTACTTAGCTTAAAGTATCGTCCATGCTCTGGTTTAACGATATTCGTGTTGTTACTATATGCGAGTTAACATCGGTCACAAAAATAGGTCGCAGAATTTGACAAAACTGATTTCAAAAGACGCAGTTCTACATCAAAAAATATCAATGCTGTTATAAATGATATTGTGTTTTTTGATTGGTTTCTCGGGTTTATCGATATCGATATCTTGGCAGATGAAGTTTTGTCTTATTTTTGATTTAATTATTAACTACATATAACAATACCTAACCTCGTAAGACGACATTGATACAGATTCAGTGATTGAGAGATGAGACGACGAAGGGCCAATTCCCATTCATAACTACGAATACATTATGCAAATAAATAGCCGCACATCATCAACCACAAATGCAGCCGGCGGAGTGGCCATCTACAAGCTTGTCTTCACCAAATATACTCAGATATCACCGTCATAAACAGGACATGCACCCGCACCTTTGGTGATATTTGCCTTACTGAACTTTTCGTGGCCAACCCATAAGTTTCTTTGAGATCCTGCCTTTCGAATTGTACTTCTTGTACCATCGCCGAACCATGGTTAGTATTTACTTAATCGTTTACACATCACCAATGCTAATAATAAATAAAATGATTATAACAAGCCCATATACAGACGATATACGTTATCACGTAAATTAAAGTATTATTTAACCTTCAAATTTTCATTTTAAATTTTCACGTTACACATACATTGTATCTAAAAATGACCTTAAAATCATGATATGAAGATTTTAATTACCTTTCTAGTTTTAGTTTTATAAGTTTCACTAATTTCTTATACGATAAAAACATAACAACTACTAAATCGGATTTATTAAACCACAGTCTGGCAAGGTTTTAATATTATTAATAATTCACATTAGATGAACCATACTCCATAGACAGTATTAGCTAAACTATTTAAATCAAAAGCTCCATTATTCGGATTCGAACTATATATCAAACGTAAATAATTTAGAATAATGAGCTTATAAGCCCTGCGCGATATTTATAAATTATAGTAAATGAAATTTTTTGTAAAATATAAAAATTTTATATCAAATTTTAGTCGACCATGCCAAGCTATCACATAGTAAAACATATGGAAAACTATCTAGCACTGATACAAGATACTTTTTCGTGTGTTGTTCTATGTAAATGTTTCGCGAGGTCGAGTTAAATTTGGTATCGATAACTTTTTAATTATTATTTATCAATTTAAATAAAATTTTATAAAAATATATAGAATTTCCATACCAAATTGAAGTCGACCTAACTCGCATAGTAAAACATGTACAATTGTCGAGGACTGATGCAAGACATAACATATTCATAACATAGGTGAGGCAAATTAATTTTTCTGTACATTTACTGTGTATAGATTATTGATATAAGTTAAATCAATAATGTGCCTGCAGGCAATCTCTACCGCATTACACCAGCATCTAGTTTCATAAACCTTTGACAGCATCACTACTTCATTTTCTGTTGAGATTCTAAAAAATATAAAATATGCAAGGCTTCAATATTCCATGAAAGAGAACACTATATATACAAACACAAATTAAATATTATTTTTATTCGACGTAACTACGAATTATTACAACAATAGCTAATAAAAGAATAAATAATAGTAACAGAAAAATCTAAGTCTTCCTAATTAATTAGAAATGTTTGTTTATATATTGCTTTTACATTTAATTATTCAATTTTTCCAATAATAAAACGATAGTTGACATATTTACATAACACCTTAGAAATTAATTGATTTTTATTATATTTTATGTACCTAGGTATGTAAATTATGTCTCGGTTATACATATATACGTAAAGAAAACCTCCTACAAGTATTATATGTCGATGTGCGCGCGATGGCAAGTTAAACTAAAGTCACATGTTTTTTCATATAGTTTTTATTTGTGTATGGCTGTCAATATTTGATTTTATCCACTTTTAACCCCTTGTGTATATATATATCCATATATAAAAAGAAAATTAGTTCAATACATAGTTGAAATTTTCAGAAAATTTGTGTATATATAGCACAACTATATCCTGGATATGTTTCATTCGTGACATTGACGCATATTGAGTTATTAAGTTAAATCAATTTTCACACAAACATTTTTCGAACTAATCATTTATATATATATATATATATATATATATATATATATATATATATATATATATATATATATATATATATATATATATATATATATATATATATATATATATATATATATATATATATATATATATATTTATATACTCGTACTAAACACTAAACTAAATAACAAGAAAAATGTTTTCCCAAATTTTCACAATAAACAAAATAATTCAAATTTTATGATTTTCTTTTTATTAACTTATCGCATACGTATATAGCTAGTGGTAAATAGGGGTAAACATACCAACCTACATATATACATAATAAAAAAAGAAAATTCGGCATAAAACCCGGTTTAATACTTATTAAGAAAATGATTGTTATAGTTGGAAGAATGAAAAACAATAACATTTTCACTTTACCACCTCAAAGCGAGTTAAAATGGATAATAAAAGTTTGGGGAAAAATTATTTTTTCTTCGTAACTGCACGTTCACCCCGAACCACTCTCCCTTCTATCGCCTAGTTTACGTATTTTATTTCGATTCAATTTCTGTTTTGTGTTCAAAATATATTTGTCTCGTCTCATAAAAAAATCATATAAAGAATTATCCGAAAGATATACATGTATATACATACCTATAGTCGTACAACATGTATCCTCTTATAAGAACACAACAACAACCACAAAAACAACATGAAATGTTTCTTTTTATATTGATTATGATCAAATCATGTCAAAAGGTGAAATATAAAGATCAAGACATTTTATTTTCTTAATTTTTATATAGATGGTACATATTTTCGATTCGACAGTCGACAAACGGAATTTGTCTTAAGTATATAGATAATACACATACATATATGTATAAGGATAAATAAGTAAATGGGATAAAAATTAAGGATATAAAATTTATTTTATTATAGGTAAAAGGGATTTGTATATGCTCAAGTCAAAAATGCTTTTTGCTGGTTTTATATGCGGGATAATTTAATTTCGGTTTAAGTCTTGCTATTTATGGTATACATACTCGTATATATAGAAAATCACTCAAATTAAGAATCAAGAGTATATATTTCGTTGAATGAATAGGAGAGCATATGTTCAAATAATCATTTAGTATTACTTGTCTAGACACCTGAATCTAAAATTAGCTTAATACTAAAATATATTCGTAATAAATTGTGTGTGCGGTATTGTATTAATTTTACCCTAATAGCTCGATTTCTAAATAGAACACGTTTAAATTCGTTTCTTTTGAATTAAACATAAAACCAAAGTTTTATATTAGTTTTTGTTAAATTCAACTGAATTTTTATTTATTTATAACCAATTTTATTTACAAAATCTACTTTCAATTACAGTGGAATTGTGGCACGCCAAAAATAATATTTTACTGAGAAGGGGTTTATTAGTTCTTACATCGATTTATACCTCGCAAGTCGCAATATTGCATATTCGCAGAGTTAATCGAGTTTAAAATTGAATTCAAAAATCATATTTTCACTTATCGAGAATAATATCCGCATATGAAGTTTAGTGGGCGCGTGCAAGAAAGTAGAAATTTTTGCGATTGCTATTTGCAATGCCCTGAGTTTTCTGTCGGAAAAACAAGATTGTAATGAGCATAAACTGAATGCACAGATTTCAAATTTTACGATGTATCGATTAATTTTTGGCAATAAATGAATGGTGCCCAGTATTCAAATTAAAAATTATCAAACTGAAATTCAAAATTTTCCGAATTCCGATAGTGATAATTTAAATTTAGAATGCAGAAAAGAAAATTCAGCATCAAAAAAATCTGGATTTCTATTGAATTTTACTTTAAATTCAGAAGCATAAACATATTTTGAAATTCGACATTTCAAACGAATTTTAATTTGGGGAAATTTCAAATTTGGAATTTTATACGTAAATGAAATTTAATTTTGAAAATTGAAGGTAATTGGAAATGTCATAGAACTTTAAAAAAGTTGAAAATGTTTTGTTTAAAATCACATATTTTTGCAATTTTCAAAGTACTAATTCAAAATGAAATTTTAAATCTAGAATTGTAGAATTTATTCCAAGTTCAAAATTCGATAAAATCAAATATTAAGCCATAATCTCCAAAATTTTCTTTTTTTATGTCAGAATTCTGATTATCAAATTCTTGAAAATTCATTTTGCATCGAAATTCATAATATCTGTATTGCAAAACTCGCAAAAGCCGGTTAGGTAGCTATTCAGCCTATCTATACGGATTATTTAAAATACTTGCAAATAGGTAAAAACTAAGAAAAAAAAAAAATTTTTTAAACTTTTTAAAAAACCATATTGGCTTTGAAACATGGGGCGCTCCTTCTGAATGTATATACTATCTCTCAATATATCATTTTTACGTTAATACTGAAATGCTCCAGCAAATAATCTATTCTTAGGATACATCAGAATAGACTGTTCCATTAGTGTTACTAAAAGACTTTACTAAGATTTTACTTCGTGTGTCTAGTAGTCTTAAATTACTAATGCCGTTAAGGAGCGCCCCACGCTTATATTTTTAGTCATATTAATTTTAAATTTCTATTTGTTATTGTATAAATATACCTTGATAGGAGTAAGGAAGAAAAATTTTATTTTCTACTTTTCAAAGCCTTTTTTTAAAGCAAATGTAAGCGTGGTTTTTTAAAAAGTTTTTTTTAAATTTATTTTATTTTCTACTTTTTAGTCATCGAAATTTGCAATCAATTTTTCGACCATGCTAACATTTGTCAGGAAGTTGCAAAAAGATAGATGTTATATCTATCTTTGGACCTTACTTTTTAGAGTGCGATCCGAGAGCACTATGTCATATGATTGTTTTTTATTACAGCCAACTTTTATAAGTCTTTGTCAAATTTTGTAATCAATTTTTCAACCACTTGCAATAGTCCAATTGAGCTGAAATTTTCAATGCAGGTTTAACTCCGATGACAATATAAGATTCTAAGATTTTTTCGAACATTTTTTGGTTGAAAATCCTAAAAGCCTTGTAAGCTTTTCAAAACCTTTTAGGCCGAGAAAATAGAATCTTGTATTGTCATCGGAGTTAAGCCTGCTTGCAAAATTTCAGCTCAATTGGACTATCGCAAGTGGTTGAAAAATTGATTACAAAATTTGACGATACAAACAGACACATAGTGAGCTAATAAGAGCGTGGTAATAATAATAAAGCCGCATTAGATTTCCAATCTGATTTTGGGTTGAGAATTTGCAAAGTTAGACAGGTCGATCTCTTTGAGATAACGTAGTTGTTGATGAATGAGTAAAGCAGTATCTTCAATCATTATCCTCCCGAAAGAAGTTGGTCCCTTGATAGCACTCAGCATTTGATAAATAAACCTCATTGAAATTTTATCAAATTAATTCGTGGATTATAGTTCAGGATGTACTTCAATATCACCTGCTTGTATCACTGGAACTTTTTCCGCATGCATTCCTAGTATAACCTCATGTTATATAACCTCAACCCCAAATTTTCTTGGAAAAATCCTTGAAAGTTATCACCAAAATAACGTGAACTCCATGATGTTATTGGGCCTAAGCTATCCGAAAAATAATTAAATTTTGGGAAAAGAAGGAGATTAGGAGGTTTAGGGCAGCCAAGTTTGGTATACAATTTTCTTGCAAAAATCCTAGGAAAGTAACACCAAACTCGCGTGTAAACAGCTTATCAGGAAAAAGTTATACAACCGGTTAAATTATTAAATTGTTATGTTAAATTTGTCCTAAAAATAATCCTATTCATTTTTTTTATTTTAAGACCAATTTAGGACAAGGTTCATGTGAGACAATTACAATAAAAAACAAATTTTATCAAAACGATTAATTATTTCAGTTGTTTGGATTGAAGTAGACTGTTAGTCATGGATGGACACTGAGATAAACAACAGAATATTCGGTAAACTAATTAGTTACCGCTAATATACATATATTTTCTACTGAAGAATTTTAACTGTAGCAACAATTTCTATTCATTGTCCCAACCCAAAAACTGATTAACCATGTTATACTCGACTAAATTGATAGAGTGCGGAAATTATGAAATCACCGATTTATTCGCTATGCTCATTTTGTTTTGATTGAGAATCAACCGAATCTCCAGGCTCTCTTTTTGTTCAAAATATACCCATCTTGGCCCGTATGTTCATTAGTATAATTCCAGCGGAGCATTCCTGTAGAGTGCGCCATGATAACACCAAATGCCAAAGGATCTTATTGGATATTTGGTAGTTTTGCTGATATGAGCGAGTCAATTTTATAGCTAGTCAGATATGGGCCCATTTACAAATTAGTTAATTATATTGTGTATATTATCCCAAATGATTTCGGAGCTTAGGGTCAAGATTGGCCTTATCCAACATTAGCTGAATAGTTGAATTCTTTACTTTTGGTAAACTTTACCAAATTCGGTGATTTTAAATTGAAAAATGTAGCTTTGAATAGTAGACTTACATAACATTCAGAATCTTTCGAATTTTTGAATGGCACACAAACATGCGGACAACTTAAGTAAAAAACAGAATTGCTGGTTGGTTGATTTTTAGTATTATACTCGTGTGGCGATGTCTCCTTCAACTTCTTCAAATTCGAGTAAAATCAGTTGTTTTAAAATCACAATGAAAGCCTGCACTAGATTGGTGGATATTTATTTCGATGTGCGTTGGAAACAAATCAATACAGAATATTAAAACACCTTGCGGGGAAAATGTTTGGGCCGTTGATTTAGGCTCTAAAAGTTTAACTGAAGAGCTAACGTCGCATTGAGAATAGTTAGATTTTTGGACGTATTGAGAATTACGGATTGAAATCCAATAAAATTTATAGCCATCATCGTGTATGCAACAAAGCAGCAATGAACGAAGTGATACATGCTCTTAGAATTTAGGATTCAGTATTAGCGTATAACTATTCTGATATTTTCTAAGGGAAATTTCTAAATTTTATTTATGGGATATATACATATATTAATTAGGAATATAAAATATAGTTTTAAATTTTGAAATTTTTAATAAAAATGATGGGTGTGAAGTTCTCCACAAATTCACAGATTTTCTTTAAGTGTTAGTTTCACACTCATAAAAACCATAATTCTTATTTAAATATTTAGTACTAAATATTTAATATACTCGTATATATCAAATCGGACAAATTCAATCTAACAAAAATTAATTCTGAGGATAGATAAAGCTATTCCAATTCACCATTCAAAGGAAAAAACAGATAATTTATTAACTATGAGAACTATAGAAAACAAATATCTGGCAAAAGGTGGTAATGGCTCATTAATTCCATGTGTTCAAAATAAAGTGTTCATTCCATGCGCCGATGTTGACACAGAGATTTCCATCCCGGTCCCAAATGGCAGTTGACGCGGGCCTGAAAGTATGGTGCGATCCAGTGATTCCTTTAAAAAAATTACGCGAACTGTGCTCATTCCCGAGTTGTTGTACTTTCAGAACCTGGGCCTTCCACCATTCTCGCTTTTTTCGTCTAAAAATCCGCTTAGCTGCCCTCCTAGTAGAGTAGCCTTGTTTTTCCTCGCGATTGTGAGACGTTGTTGCACTTTACTATAGCCTGTATTTTGTTGCTCAACTGCAAGACTACACTCGTCATCAAACCAATCATTCTTGGGTCTGACTTTCACTATACCTAAAGTCTGTTGAGCAGCACTGACAACCGAAGTTTTCAGTACCTCTGGCCAGTATGGCTGCGGGAAATTTTGGCGAGGATGTGTCCATGTTTCCAAATGTATCTGTGTGTGAGGGGAAAATGTGATTGCTACTCTAAAATCGTGAGCAACTGCAAAGTATATGATTCTCTCACCATTATCGGTCGCAGTTTCTTCTTGGGAGTACAGACCTATGTTTTTTCTTATGTTTTTACCATTCTAACATGGTGTTGGGGTATGAATCTTTATCTTGGAGCTGGCTGACTTCTGTAGGAGCATGTACACAGATTATCGACAGGTTGGCTAACTTTATGCGCAAGCGAAGCTTATACACAATCGGTTAGTGACTGCTTGGAAATCCAAAACAGCCTTCTTTACCTGCGGCTCAAGATGAAATCTCTAACGCTCCTGGTATTTCGTGTCCCGGAACTTGATCCGGTGTTGTTTTGGCGGTATCCATTTTTCGTTTTGGTAACTATACAAACAGTTTATTTTTTTCACGGATGCGGGTCGTCAGCCGGGCGATCCAACCATTTAGTTGCCTCCTACGATAAGCAAAGGATACTGTGGTGGGATTCTTGGAAAACACGCTCCCCGACTACAGGAGCATGTTACTAGATTCTCTCCAAAATTATTTCACAAGATATGGCAATCAATTTAGATTTGTTTCCTAGAAAGAGACAGAATGAGTTACCTTGCCAGCATAAATCGAAATAATTTTTCATGTTTTTTTAACCCGGACACCACACTTTAACAGTGTATGACCAGCATGGGAGCCTTATGGAACACCAGAGCTAACAAGTATTGCTTCTGAACTTTTCTGTTACCTCCTATCTCAATATACTATATGCGATTACTTTACTATGATTATTTAAACTAGGCAACAAATTGGCTGGAAAACCCAAACTTATAAATGTGTTCCGATGTTTTGCAGTGACTGATAAGGCATTGCCACATGCAGTTGTAATTTGGGCCGATTCGGTAGATCATGATAGAACTATGGTAACACACGCCACATGAGCAAATCAATAATACGATCAATTTTTACAACAACAAATTTTTTGTTTGTTTGTTTTTAACAAAATTATCACCGAAGTGAGGTTATACTCACAACGAAAATAAATGTCGCCGATAATTTATTTCATAATTTTTTTTGGGAAGCGTTCGATACCGACAAAATTTATACCATTTAAGTAAAAATTCGTTTCCAGGACCGACATAATAGAAAACTCTTATTATTCAATTAAAATTGTTATATTATTATAAATGTATTAATTTAATTACTAATTGCAGTTATTTCATATACATATTTTCTCAATAATTTAAACCAAAAATATGCCATAATTTAATCATAAATAGAAAAATCGGTCCCAGGCTATCGCCGATATTTTTGTCATGTGCGGCAACGCCTATAGCTTTTGCAAACTCGGTGTTGACTATACGTCAACTTATTTGTGGTCTCTATTTCTTTAATCGAATAGCTAGTAAATTCGATAAGGTTTTTTCGAAAAAGAAACAGGAATACTCTCCGGACCACATTCTTTTCCAAAAAAATTACAATGCTCGCTGAATCGAGCGTCTGGCTCGATGTATGGAGTAAATATTGATGTACTATAATCGGTATTGGTTGGATATATATATATATATATATATATATATATATATATATATATATATATATATATATATATATATATATATATATATATATATATATATATATGTATATATATGGATTGGAAGAACTTAACAAACATATTGGATATGTTCAGCGGGACTTTAGCAAGTCTTTTTTTCTTTAAATGTTATCCAAGCTGGGGAAACCATCAATTCCGCGTATGGTTCTATAAAAGCCCCAAAAGTGTTTGGGACCTTTTTTTGTGTATGTAAATGTATACTGCCTTTTTATTATTAATCGTAATCTTAATTAATAATAATTAATCTGTAACACCAATTAATTCATTTGGTTTCGATGTGTCGACAGCAATAAGTACACCGCAAGCTGAGTTTTTCTTGATTTTTGGGGAGCGGCCATATCTATATAAATAAACTACATAGTTACTAGGAAAGAACTCAACTCTTATAATGTCAATGTTGAATGATGTTTCACAGATGAGGTAAACCGGAAAGAGTGTCTTTAAAATAAAATTGTGAAATTGAATATTTCGCATCAAAATACAGCATGTTGATATCGTTAAGTCTGGCGATGTATGAAATTTGATTTTGATCTCCCATAGGATGAGCATTTTATGACAATTACTTAAGAAGGCAACTAGGGTCAGTAATCCTGCGTGTACCATCATGTACTGATCAATATAGGACGGTATCATATTTCAGGGAGGCAATTATCAAGTAAGATGCGAGTGAATGTCAATTTAGAATTCATGTCGATTTACCACAGCCGGGTACTCCTTGTACAGATATTAAAAATTAAAATAAAATTAAAATTGGGCGGATTTTACTCCAGCACTCAATGCCACTAATGGGGCCCACGGTGCAATACCCACACATTCACACTAACATTCATTCAACCCATTCATCCCATTCACACAAGTACAGTATACCCCACCTGCACATTGCATAGCTCCATGTCACCCTGTACAGTAACATGGAAGATGGGTCGGCCCATGAGTTCTACATTCCAATAGAGGGTCGATGTTTTGTTTATTAATTTTATTATTTTAGTGATTCTAATTTCTGAATGCTTATTTGGTATTTTACTGTTATAGGATAATTAAACTTATATTATTTAGAGGTTTAAGGTCGGTATATATTGTAAATTCCCGACATTCAACAAAATATCTAAAGTGTTTAATTGCTAGATAAATTGCTAATAACTCCCTGTCGAATGTGGAGTACTTTTTCTCGGCATCAGATAGCTTCTTGGTGAAAAATCCCAATGGTTCTCAAATATTATTATTAAGCTGTTGCAGAACCACTCCAATCGCAGATTTGGATGCATCAGTCGTAATACTGAACTTTGAAGCGTCCAGTGGATGTACTAACAAAGTAATGTTAGACAAATCACTCTTTAGTGAGGTAAATACATTTTGGCATTCCTCAGGCCAAGAAAAGTTCTTGGGCGTCTTGGGCTTTTAACAAGAGTAGCCAAGTGCGAGTGAATAGGGGTAATTTTATGACTGAGGAAGTCAAGTGTGCTGGCGCCAAATACGCATTTAGCACTATTGATCTGAACATCAAACTCCACTAACTTTTGGAATAGTTGATCCAAGTGCAGTTTGTGTTGTTCCTCAGCAGTGTGACTTTCACGTCGAGATCACTACTTATAGGATAATTATTTATCCTAATTCAAAAATTTCAATTAAACACAATTCATTTGTTAATTAACTTATTATTAATTTATTTAATTATTTTATTATTTAAATTATATATTTGGCAATATATTTATTTAATTTATAAATTGTTAATTTATTAATTTATGTTTATTATAATTATTTCAATTTATGATTTTCAATTATTCAAAGTTGATCACTTATAATTAATTTACATATTATAATTATTATTATTATTTAAGTTTAAAAAAAAATGTTACTAAAATTAATTTTATCAAATTAATTTTCATCACCAAAAAAAATAATTATAACCACGCGGAAAAGTCACACTGCTTATTTAGTAGCAGTCAAATTTGGAATGTGTAATTAATCGGCTAAGTATATAAAGATGAGCAAGGGAAATACGCGCGCAAAATCCTAATCATCAAGACGAATGCATGTATATGTGAATTCGTTTTGTTCGGCCCAAATATTAGAGAAAATAAATGTAATGTGCCGAATGATGATTGGCCAATAAAATATCACGCGATATGTATTCGAGAGAGTGATCAATATGTACGTAATATAAAATTAAATTGTACATAGAATTATCGAATACTAAGTAGATGCAAAATGTTCTATATACATAACAAGAGTATGAGTTGTATATAGAAAGTAAATGATTGCAATGTTAACGCGTTGCCTCTTCAATAAGTGGAAATGGGCAAACGCGAAATTGTAGTGATTCCGATACAATTGAAATTAAGACGCTACCAGATTAATTGTATCGGTCGCTACACTCTCCTATAAAATGTACTGCCATGTCTAAACGGGTTTTGCACTTACGTCATGTTTATGAATTGTTTAACATAAATAAAGCGACGTGACTTTTACAGATATAGTGCACGATTTTCCATAAATTTTCCAAGGCATGATTATTGGCGTCATCGTAACCATATACCTACGTCGTTTTGAAGTTAATAATAATATACTCTTAAGTCACTCAGTTTTCACCTTAAAGTACTATTGTGTAACTATTGTACCCAAAATATACTTGTCTACAAATTGTGTACATATAATATTTGTTTACAAATTTTTGCAATTTTTTCCAAATTTTATTTATTTTCATACATAATAAAAGAAAACAATAGAAGTTTACGTCAAAATTACCATCAATGGTTTAAACTTTAAAAATACAGAGAGAGAAATATCAAATTATTAAAATATTAGCGCAATAAAAATCCTAGGCCCACGAAACTACATTTTAAAAAAAATTCTAAGAATAGCAGTATAGCTCCAATGTTTGTTGTTCGAAAAATTGGGTCACGATGGCGAAAAGTGTGAGAAACACCTAATTAGAGAAATACTTATTCCACAATTTGTTCACGTGTTTTTGTCAATGGAATCTTGAAGGAACAAATTATTTTCCGTCAATGTTCTATATATAATATGTTGATTACTACAACAGCCATTAAGCGTACAAATTAGTTTTTCAGCTACTATAAATATATTATTTATTTTTATTATTATTATTACAACAAAATATACATATTATAAGATTTCCAAATTTGCGGAAATGAAAATATAAATTATGTACTATGGTTTTTATTTTTAATAATTTTTCATTATTGTATTCATGATCGCACGCAATTACTCAATTAAAATTTATTTTTTCGTATTGCCATTGCGCGGTGCTGCATTGTTGTTGTTAGATTTTCACAAAATTATTCCCAAATTTTTTTGTTGTATATAATATAAATTTAATAATAATAACCAAATCACAAATAATTATTAAATAAAATTTGTGTATTAATTTAAATTAAATCATGTGTTATTAATAATTATGTACTGTATATGGTATAGAAAAGTTTTGTGGATTAAATTTAAAATTCAATTTAAAACTAATTATGTTTTATAATATAATCAAAATTTAATAATTAATTTGATTCTCGGTTTGGCTTAGATCTCATTCTCCTTGTATCCTATATATATATATATATATATGTATATATATATATATATATATATATATATATATATATATATATATATATATATATATATATATATATATATATATATATATATATATATATATATATATATATATATATATATATATATATATATATATATATATATATATATATATATATATATATATATATATACATATTATACATATATGTATGTACGTTAATTGCGCGTACAATTATAGAGAGATTATTTACGAGTATGTACATACGTACATATTGTGTACGAGCATGCCATACAAAAATCATTTTATGTTAAATTTTTATGTTTTAATAAAATTTATATGCACACAATTGACTAGTCTATGTTGTCTAGACGATTATTATTTAAAAATAATAATATTATTGTCATATCCATAATAAAATTAAATTTTTAATAATTTTTTTTATTTTTGTTGTTATATTTTATATATACTTTGTGTTTCAACGGAGATCATATTTTGGCTTCTTAATATATAAAATAATTCAAAAATCTTGATTTATTTAAAATTTATTGTTTTATTATAACTATATACAAACTAGAACATATTATATAAAGTGTGTGCTCATTTCATAAATACATCTAAAAGCTACAGCTTTGTTACAAATGTAAATTATTTATTAATTTTAATTCGGCTATAGTTTTTGGACAGGTCCGTCTTTTAATTGATCATCTGCACACTGCATAGCTCCATGCTAGCCTGTACTAACATGAACGATGGGTCGGCCCATGAGTTCTACATTCCACCCGGTACCTCCCGATCCAAACGTCACAGCTTTAACCACTGCGCTATTTGTTCGGTATAGTTGGTAGCACTATAAAAATTATTACTGTCTTTCAATAGATTCTTTTTGGAAAAAATTGGCAGGATTTTTATCAATATGGATATAGAGTTTCAGGTTTAATTTTAACAAATGTTATACATATATAATTTACGACGTAAAAATTACGTACCACATCATTGCATAATAGGTTAGACAGCATATTTTACACATATATGTGTGTATATATAAATATGTATAAATTGCTTTTCTTGTAATTTTATGTTATATATGTAATCATAATTATAAATTGTTATATTGGAAATTAAGATGACATAATATTAAGTCTGCTTATGGTTCGGTAACTATCGAGTCACGTCAATAAAATTCATCGGTTCCATTTTTAATAATTGCCGCTTGGTAAGGATCTTCTGTTATCGTTTATCTAATTATTTTATCCTTTAGAGTGTCCTTTAGTAACTCAGCGCACTTTTCCAAACCATTTAACTAGACACTTTCTCTTCGCCTATTGTAACAGAATTTCTGTGTGTGGAATAGGATCGATTGTTTTTTCAGCAACAATATCATTTATAGAATTTATAAGAAGGTGGGAGAGACACTGATTTTGCTGACTCAAACATAATTATTATTTCTTCAACTTACTATCGAAACATTCAACTAAATAAACACAGGTCTGTTTCTTTTGTATTGGTGGTGATTTTGATTCTAGCTTCGATATTTCATTGTTGTTAATTTTATTGATAGCGTTGTACTTACTATTTTTTTTATTCCGCTTAGCATACATATTTCATTTGACTAATGTCGAAAAACTAGTATAATCCAGGCATAAATGTAAGTCATAAATTCAAGGAAGAAACACCTTCCATATACACATAACGAACAAAATACTTTACCCCCTTGAGGTTATTCCAGAATTTCATCCCAGCAAAAATTAAAAACACACCGAGAATTTTTAATAATAATTTAATTTATACAGTTGGGGCATCCTAGAATTTTATACAGTCGGCTCATCCCATACGTTTTTGTCATGTACAAAGAATACAGTTGGTATAAAATATCTAATTCCAGACATTTTTATTAAGTGAAATTTATTTAGTCCAATACAAAAATAAATTATTCTGGCCGGCCTGGTATTTTTTCATAATGATATTTGGGACTCTAATTTGTTCATAGCCTGGGTGAATAAATTAAGTATTTTTACAAAGTTTGTGATGGGTTTACGAAACCTTTAGCATGATTAGCTAAGAGCTTATCTACTATATTTTGTGTTAATAGTTAGAATAAGTTGAGAGTCATAACTGGATTTCTTAGCTATTTGATTTATGCGTGGATGGCTAAGCGGCTTGTTATTTCGTTTAACGTAACATGAATGTCATTAAGATCATATTATTCTCTAATTTTCGGCGTTTTATATTTTAGAAGATTTAATGAAACCAAAACAAAGTCTAACCACTGTGATATTAAAACTAGTAAACCGAGAAATAGACGTGTATGTTTTTTTTGGAATATAAATAAAGAGAACGGATCAACTTTATTCCTATTCAACAAGAGAAATTTAAATTATGCGAGGAGCTTTTTTTTTTTTTTTTTTAATAAAGGATTTGGCATAGACACTTTTACGGTCCATAGCCTTACCTCACATTCAAACAACATTCATTCAATCCATTCATTCATCCCATTCACACAAGTACAGTATACCATCTGCGCATTGCATAGCTCCATGTCACCCGGTACAGTGACATGAAAGATGGGTCGGCCCATTAGTTCTACATTCCAACAGAGGGTTATAGATGTTTTCAATTTAATCACCAATCGTAATCGGGAGATGAAAAATCCCTTTTGCATCCCGCCTCTGTTGGGATTCGAACCCGGTACCTCCCGATCCAAACGTCGCAGCTTTAACCACTGCGCTATTTGCTCGGTCCATGCGAGGAGCTTAGATGTTATAATAAATATATACGATATAGGGTGCTTATATATTTTGGAAATAATTTTGAAAATATTTCCATCCCACCGGAACTCATTATACGAATTTGAAAGTGAAGAAAAAATGCCCACTCCATGCAAAGTGCGCGATTGACTGCACCTTACACTTGGTGTGCCCCAACCATAAATAATGAAACCTTGTTTGTGGCTTTATTGGCCTATGATATGATTTTGCCTGTAGGACAAAAACCAAATAGGTATTTGGGAATACATATGAAATTCACCAGTACATACATATATAAAATATAACTTGTATGCTGTGCAAAGGAGAGCTATACCGCGATAATTCTCACACTTCAAGCGGTCTGCCTTCTTGAAGATGGGGCATATCGCGGCCACTTTCCATTCGTCAGGCATAACTTCGGTTCGCCATACTAATCGAATAAGGTCGAAAAGACAGTTCCACAAAGTATCCCCTCCGAATATCAAGAGCTACGAATTAATGCAGTCCACTCCCGGTGAGCGGTTTCTTTTCAATCTCTGCATGGCTTTAGTGAATTCCTCATGGGATGGCTCCTCAGTGGAAATCTCCGCAGTCTGTATTAGAGGTGGCTCAACAACAGTCTGTGAGGCATGATGAACATCAAGCAGGTCAGTAAAGTGTCCACTCCATGCGTCAAGTACTGCGTCGATGTTGACACACAGGTTTCCATCCCGGTCCCGAATGGTGGTTGACGTAGGCCTGATAGTATGGTCCAGTCCAGTAATTCCTTTAAATAAATTACGCAAACTGCGCTCATTGCTGAGTTGTTGTACTTTCAGAACCTCGGCCTTCCACCATTCTCGCTTCTTCCGCCTACAAATCCACTTAGCTGCCCTTCTTGCAAGAGCAGCCTTGTTTCTCCTCGCGATTGTGAGACGTTGTTGCACTTCATTATGGGCTATATTTTGTTGCTCAACTGCAAGACGACACTCGTCATCAAACCAATCATTCTTGGGTCTGACTTTCACTATACCTAAAGTTGAGCAGCACTGACAACCGAAGTTTTCAGTACCTCTCATACAGAGTTCACGCAGTCAGACTGGTAATTAGTTTCATCAATGGTGTCGCTGACAAGATCCTGATATCGTTTCTTTTGATCTTCATTTATCAGACCTTCACAGTCGAAACGTACCATGCGTTTCGCTGTGTTCCCAGAATTGTACGAAAACTTCCATCGTAGCTTTGCAGCGACCGAATGATGATCCTTGCCTACGTATTTGGTTGCTGACCAATAAGTTCTCACATCTTGCACAACCTGAGCCCGTCCTTTAGAAACTAACACATGGTCAATTTGGCTGCGGGAAGTTCCGCGAGGATGTGTCCATGTCTCTAGATGTATGTATGTGCTTGTGAGGGAAGAATGTGCTTGCTACTCTAAGATCATGAGCAACCGCAAAGTACATCATTCTCTCACCATTATCGGTCGCAGGTTCGTGTCGGGAGTACAAACCTATGTTTTCACACTATGTTTCGGTCTGATTTCTGCCACCTCTATAGCATTAAAGTCCCCAATTACCATTCTAACATCGTGTTCGGGTATAGATCCCATCAGATCGTCTTAGTCATTGTAAAATGAGTCTTTATCTTGGGGATACACAATCGGTTATTGACTGCTTGGAAATCCAAAACATCGTTCTTTACCTGCGGCCCAAAAAGAAATCCAGCTCCAAGATTTAGGAGGTCATCTCCACTGTAGAGCAACGTATAGCCCTGGGACACATGGTCTCCACTTTTAGGCTAGCGAGTTTCTTGAAGAGCACCGAGTTCCAGCCGATACTCCTTCATGCACGTGATTAGGCCCTCCAACGCTCCTGGTTTTCTAAGTGATTGAACGTTCCACGTGCCGATCATAAATCTCGTGTCCGGGTACTTGAGCGGGGTGCCGGTCTTGTTTTGGCGATATCCATTTTTCATTTTGTTGACTTTATAAACACTTAATTTTTTTTTACGGATGCGGGTTGTCAGCCCAGCGATCCAACCGTTTAGTCGTCTCCTACGACAAGCAAAGGATACTATGGTGGCATTTTTGGGAAACATGTTCGTGCAATTTAGATTTACGAGATATGTGAGTGCCCCTCGTACCACAGGTGCCATTACATGTTTACATGTTGAAATTCAGTGAGATGCATTTTTTCCAATATTCAATCACGTGACTATAAATTACTATTAACTATTTTTAATCATAGACTTGACTATATTATTGGCTAATCCAAATGATTGAGTTATATAATTTTTACTTGTTTCTCATTACATGTATCGGAATCGTCAATGATCAGCTATGTTGTCGGAAAATTTAAAAAAGAATCTGAAGTTTCAACCCATCAACATACATTTTGATGTAACTGGTGGAACGGTACATAACCAGTCGTTCTATGTTTACAGTTCTTGTGCTATATACATGTACATACATACATATGTATATATGTACATATGTGTATATGTTTGCTTCGAAAAGAAACATTTAACTTTCAAGAGATGAAATTAGTTGAATGCATGCGATATAAAACTAGAAAAACAACAACAAATACTATCATCATCAATATATTATCCATGGATATATTGTTTAGTACTGTAGATGGAGGATGATGATGATACTCATGATGTATGTTGATGCTGATGATAGTAGGAAAAAGTTTTTGTTTATGAGATTAATTAGAGTAATTGAAAAGATATATAACTTTTTTTTGTAATAGAAAAACTTTAAATTTGATTATTCCATTTTCTCATTTTTATTACTGTAGAGTTATGAAATATAAAAAAAAAATCTTTATCAGTAATCTCGGAAAATGAGCAGAATCAATATTTTTTTTTTTATTATTTTTTAATAACTCTGTATATGTGTATATAGCCAATTTTTATATGTATATGTACATTTATATGCCTTCATAGTCCTAACTCATGTATATAAGAACTAATATACTGATGTACTAAATTGATTGATTTATTTAATAATAATTAAACAAGTTATAAAACTATATACGGATACTAAATTTTGAAACTATACAAAACAACTAAATAATAGTTTTAGAAACATTTTGTATGGTTTTGGCACTTTGGTACTTTATCATTTATACAATTGATGAATCTCATTGGAATACTCAATCAATTTATTTTTTGTATACTCGTATATAAGAAGATAAATCGAAAATTATTGATATTTTTGCAATGTATATAATATAAACAAACATTTATTTTCAAAAATGCAACAACAACAAAAATTGTAAATTGAGAATTAATATTATTACCTGGAAAATTGGGAAAAATAGTAGGTAGTATGTGTTCATATACATACATACATACATATATGTATAGTTAAATTGTTAAATGATCAATCTTAATTTAAAAGTTCTTAGGTACATATATAGAGGTGTATACTAGAAAATTGTTTTTTGTGGCTTTTCTCTACACATATACAGTTTTATTTATTTATTTTTTTTTTTAATAAAATTTTAAAGTTTTTTTATTTTTATATAGATTTTAACAAAAAAATTTCTGAGAAATATTCAAACTTCAGTTTTAAAAGTTACAAATAATTTTTTGTACACATAAATTTCGAAATGATTTCCAATGAGGAAAATAATAACTGAAATAGTTAAAATTCATAAACCCACACTACAGGTTCAATATAATATGAATGATGAGTGTTAGAAATTTGGAGCTTTAAATTATACATCGTTAATGTTTTGTATAGTATCTATGAAGATAGCACCACGGATGTAAAAGGTTTTTTTTTCAATTTTAAGGTAAATAGAAATGTATCATATTGTTGAGTAAAATAATTTGCACACCCTTTGTATAGACTGCTTACTGATGGCTAATTTCACCTGCCACCGTTCAACTGCTTTAGTAAAAAATCACACAAGGTTTGGTAAAAGGCTCAAAGGGTACTGAAAGGTACTTCAAACTGTGTGCTTGGATCATATCTTTGACCGTTTTAATGCCAAGGTCTCTATATATGTTGCAATTTCGGATATACCACGGAGCATTTGTAAGACGTGGTACAGTAAAATTTGCACATAATGTCGCTTTTTTTTGACAAACGCACCAAATCAAATAAAAAAAAAACATGAATTGTAATTTGCCGTTAAGTTACAAAGCAGGCTGTGTAATATTTATTTGTTTTAAATCAGTCGTTTGCAAAATGTCATCAAATCAAGAGATAGTTCGCAAACAAATTGTGCAATTTTATTTGGAAAATCAAAGTCTCACATACAAATCTATCGCAAAAAAAGCTAATTCTACATATTCTACCGTTAGAAGGACTATAATTCGGTTTATGGAGACTCAGAGCGTGAATAGAAAATTTGGAACAGGCATATCGAGCCATATTGATAAAAAATTGGAAACTAAAGTGGTGCGCGCTCTGAAAAACAATCCAAACCTATCTCTGAGGGATTTAGCGAAAACAAATAACACAAATCATGAGCGAATTTTTCGAATTAAAAAGAGGTGTGATTTTCGATCGTTCAGCAAATTCAAAGTACCACGGCGGGAACAACAAGCTACGGCAATCCGACAAAGCCGAATGCTGTACAAACTTTTGGTGGACAAAAAAGATGATTGTTTGGTAATCGATGACGAAACCTACGTTGAAGCTGATTTCAAATCTCTGCCAGGTAACCAATATCATTCTGTAAAGGATAAACTGAGTGTCGACATAAAATTAAAAATTATCCAACATGAAAAATTTCCGAAAAAATACTTGGTTTGTCAGGCTATTTGCCAATGTGGCTCTAGAAGTGCTCCGTATATCACGCAAGGGACAATGTTAAGGAGTGCCTCCAAAAGCGACTCCCGCCTTTTTTACGTGGGCACCTAGTTGGTACTTTGTTTTGGCCTGATCTAGCGTCATGTCATTACTCTAAAAAAAACATTAGAATGGTACGAATCTAACAACGTGCGTGTTCCCAAATTTGTCAATCCGCCCAACTGTCCTGAACTTCGTCCAATCGAACGGTATTGGGTAATAATGAAAACTAAATTGAGAAAGACCCACAAGGCAGCAAAGGATATGGAATATTTAAAAAAAAAATTGATAAAAAGTACGAATTTGGTTCCAAATTCCTCTGGGTGTGCCTTAATGGTGGCCGTCCGCTCCAAAGTTCGACTTTTCAGCCGGCAATTAATTAATAAATAGTTTAGATGGTTTTTCATTAATAACAAATATGTAGGAACATAATGGAATAAAGAAATTAAAAAATTCGTTGTTGTTTATGAAATACTTATTGCCGTTTTAGAATTTGCAAATTTTACTGTACCACGTCTTAATATAGCGAAGTATTTTTGATTGCGTTCGTTGTAAAAGACCTATATTTGATGCGCTTGTACAGCCCCATAGTTGAATTCCATATGTCCATATAGGAATTAGGATCATTTTGTATAGTAGAACCTTGCATTCTAGGGAATGTTTTGATTTTCTTCTAATCAACCGGTACATTTTTGAGAATCATATTTTTATTTGATTGCGCTTTGATTCAAAGTGTTTTCTCCATGTCAATCTTCTATCAAGATGAAGACCCAAGTATTTGACATTTGTTTGTTGAAGGATGGTGGCATTGTTAAATTTCACCGCTGGACATGTAAGCTTATTCAACGTAAATGCTATGTGTGTAGATTTGTGTTCATTCGCTTTTATCCGCCACGTTCTTTGTCAATTCTCAATTTAGTATAAGTGATCCCGCAATTCTCTTGATACAGTTTAAGGATTTTTGTGTGAATACAAGATAGCAGTGTCATCTGCAAATGTTGATGTGACAACCTTATCAATTGTTGGTAGATCGGCAGTACACAGCAAATACTATACTGGTCCCAGTACGCTGCCTTGTGGAACTCCTGCGTTTATATCATTTAGGCCAGTAATGGCTGAATTGTGTTTAACCTGGTATTTTCTTCGAAACAAGTAACTTTCAAGGACTGCATGAAATGCCATACTTGGTCATGCCATACTTGGTCGAAAGCTTGCGCAATGTCTAGGAAAACTGCCAAACAATTATTTTCTTCTTATGCAAATTTAGATGACATATGCGTGATTGGACTGAATAGCAACGGAGTGAAAGAAATACTTGATCCGCTTGTAGAGTTTTCAGCTTCAGTTGGACTTCAGATCAATGAGTCCAAAACGAAATACCTGGTCTCTGGTTATAGGAACAATATGGCACACCAGATTTTAGTAGTGGCCACCACACGTTTGAGGGAGTGAGGAGGTTCAAATATTTGGGTTCTCTTATCACTCACGATAACAGTATGGGTGAGGATATTAAAGTGCGGCTGTAAAGCTGAAGCTTTACAAAGCGTTGATCAGGCCCGTTGTTATGTTTGGATGTGAAAGTTGGGCGCTGACGGATGAGTAAGAGAGATGGCTCCTTACATTTGAGAGAAGAACCATGCGTGTGATTTACGGCCCAAAACGCGAAATAGGTGGTACATACCGAGCTCTGTACAATATCGAGATCAGAGATCTGATGAAGATCCCCGATATTGTACATGAAGTAAGATCTCAGCGAGTACGCTGGCTCGGTCACGTTCTGCGTGCTGTTCCGGAACGAATTGTGCAGCGATCTCTGAAAGGAGAACCACCATATGGTACGCGCAGAGGTCGTTGCAGGCGACGATGGCTCCACGATATAGAGAACGACTTGGCCACTTCAGATTGTCTAGGAGAGTATGAAGACCATGCTCAGGATCGAAACCGTTGGACCCAAATAGTTGACTCAGTAAGTGGCAAACTTTAAAAATTGAATATTATTATTTATTAATGCAAATTTAACTGTATTAACAACTCTGTGTAAGGATGCATATTTTGAACTATGTATTTTCATAAAGTAGTGAAATTCAATTCGCCAACCAATTATAGAGATCACTTTTGCAATAGATTTATCGATATGAGAAGTTTGTATTTTCAGCGAAACTATATATTCATATCTACTTACCTGTGTCGATCATTTCACTCGCTGGCCGAATCACGATTCGATGTTCCTCTTGATATCACAACTGATCAAGAAACACAATTTGAGTCCAAACAAATCTCAGAGTTAATGAAAATTTTCGGCACATCCGATACGAGCAACAGCTTACCATCCGCAAGCTAATGGGCATAGGGGAATTCTTCCATTGACAGCTCAAAGCTGCTCTAACCGCCAAAAGTGGTACAATTCATTGTAGAAGAAACTAGGAAGATCTAAATTGCTCACCAACTGAAATGGTTTACTTTTAAACCATCAAGGTGAGACGAATTCTTCATCGAAAATTCATCTCTCACCTACACCAACTGCTACAAAAGATGCAAAATCTTGTCCCAACATCAGCTCGCGCGTATCCAAACAAAATAAAATCTTTGTTCCAAAGACTATAACAAATGAAAATAAATTTTCCTAAATGTTGATTACAAAATATAATAATAGTAAAATTATGAAAATATTTTTAATTATAGATAACGATAAAAATTAGGGCGTTATTTTTATTTCATAGTAGCCTACAAATTATCCACAAAAATAACAACAAATATGGTAACTTAAATTTGAATTTAAAATAATAAGAAAATTCAAAAATGTTAACAGTCAACCATTACCCAGCTCCATATATTATGAACCCGTTCGACCACATCTATTGATATAACATTTGTCTATACCCCTATATAGTTTTGAGAAATCTTAGGTTCAACGCTTTATTGGTTACGGTCGCGTATTCCACTATGATCTTAAAGTTGATCCGAAATGATTGATAATGTATGTGCTAAGTTTAATTAGAAAATTAATATTAAAATAGTCACCGACTTAGGTAAGATTCTTAGCAGTTATTCCATGAATTCAATTAGCGTTGTAATCTCGCATCCGGCGAGAAATTGAATGCCCAGTTGGTTAAAATAGTCAATAAATTGTTGGTTTTTGATGGGTTGTCACGGTGGACAATAAACGTCCGATATTACACGTCTGGTGTTTCCAGACTAAGCATCAAAGTAAATATTAGTTCATAATGATTGATTCTTCATGTGACTAAGATAGCCTGTCACCATCCGGATATTTTGTGCTTCATAATGTCTATATTTCGTTCGATGCGACTCAACTTTGTGCTGTGATCGTTCACATGCAGCTATCTTTCCCACAGTCATTTTCACAATGGTTGGGTGTACATTCGTTGTAATGTGGCTTAAGCATTCGGTACTTAGATCGCAACTTTATGCTGGTCTTACGCTTCAAATCTAGATGAGTCATGAAGTTCACCACAAATAACGCAATTAACATCGCTCAACGTGCATTATGTGTGTTGATGTTCCTGTATTCTGGGCACTTGAAGCACTGTACACTGGTACGTTTCCGCTTCGCTCAATAATAATTTGGCAATGTAATAATAATCCTGACAATTTTTGTAGTTCTGAGTATTTTTTAGCAGCCCAATAAATATACTAATTAGTACAAATTTTTAAGTTTACTAATTTAGTGATGACTTTGATTCTTCATTGCACATTTGTAAGAAACATCCCGCGGTTAATTAAGGAGTTTGTGATTCGGGATTATCTCTCCAGAAATTGTATTGAAAATGAGAAAAAATATTTCTTCTACAAAATATTTATTTGCCTATTCAGTTTAACTTGAAGATAGGTGCTAGGTTTTAGCGACGCTTCGTGTTTGAGGTATTTTTCAACACATAATAGTGTGGTATTGATAAATATGACAATCAGTAACATCATTTTCGAATTACAATATCGTAGGGTTTAAATTGAGATATTCTTGAACGAACTGTACTGCAACCCCATTTCAAAAGTTCGAGATCGCTTGTCTAAATTGAAAATTCGAGGTAACGCACTCTGTCTGGAGTTATTCCTAAAACTTATTTGTTACATATTTGTTCATCGTTTGTGAAACTTGATTCTTTGGTATTTAATTGTTCCAAATTCCAAAAACTATTAAACCATATTATTCAATTTGGCATCGCCCCATCTACATGTGTGTTGTAATAACGTTACAAAACTTTTGGAATTTGATTCCGAAGTTGCACTGTCAGAATTAACTTTATTGAAAACCGTGTTTTAAACCTAGCCTAACCTAACCTTCACGCAATCGTGATTGGCCTACATGTAAAAAATGGTTATGTCTAGTTTTCGAGTCTATAGTCTATATGAAAAATATATATAGGCCTTGTGTCAATTCAGAATATTTACATTTACCGTTATTAAAAACATCTAATAAGAAATACCTTTAATTTCGATGAATGATGTAGTAAAGTATGATTATTTAAAGCGAAATCGGCATTTGAATTGAAAAATTCTCTTACTATAGAACTTTAGCAATTGGAGCTTAACTTGAATTTAGAGACAAGGGAGATCAGCCTTTAACAGGTTTTGATTTAAAAAAATGCATTTCCAGGCTTTTCACAGGAAATGAAATTCTCCGAAAGATTTTGAATCTAACTGATACTGAGTTGGCTTATTATAGTTTGATCATTGCTTTCTAAGTTGACAGTGTATATCTATTGAACACTCATTTTCCCATTATGCATGCAATTACCCTAATCAAATTTAGATCTTCTACGTGGATGTTTTGAAGGTGCGCACACTCGGCACACATCGGTCGGTTTCTCTATTAGATGAAGAGTGAAGTGGAGCTGGCGTGAGATACTCAATTCTGTTTTTGGTATACAGAACATTTGAACTAATTCTAATTTAGTATACGAACGAGGTACCACTATCGCTTACAATCACATTGGGAAGCCTATCAAGGCATTACCAAAGAAAATAGCTGGTAGTGCTTGCACACCTTATTATTCGAACAACGTACTGATACTTAGATAATGCATCCACATTTAACAGCCCATCTATATGGATTTTTTTCCACGGACGTCATGGTGCGGATTTCGTAGTTGTGCGGTTTCATTTTCACAGTAAATTTTTTATAACGACATATATCTGACACCAGTTCATTCCAATGATATTGATGCTATACATCTGTCATTGTGTTTTATATTTTCAATTGTTTGATACCTAACTTTTCTGAATGCAATAACTGAATTTGCAGACTGAATGCTGTGATTCAGTTAAATCTGAATATGTTTGATCCTCTTTTACTGTTCGTGATCAGTAAAGGCAATTCTGTAATTTGCCCTCTCAATTTGGCAACCGCACTTAAAGTTTTCCAAAAATTCAAAGTTTTTCAAAAGTTAAAACTTAGTTTTATCCGAACTTAATAAATTGATAGATAAAAATTTCAAAAATCCGTATACATAACTATTTGATTTGATTTGATATGATTGGAATGTTCGACCAAGCATTAAGCAGGATCTCCCGGAGATGGCCGGGCCCCATCGAACACCCGTTTACACATAACAAAAAGAGGATTTGGATAAGTTCAATTAGTATGGTAGAAATTGACTCGGTTACAGACACCTGGTATAGTAAATAGTTAGTAACACAGGACGATACAGTACTAATGTATTTTTATAATTTTTCCAGCATCACTGGGCTCTGAAATAAAATTTGTTAGTTTGCTGGATCATATTTATGAGATACTCCTGAAAATTCAACTCAAATTAGTAACGATTTATTTTATTCTGCATTTCAACCTTTAATTCATAGTTTAGTGCCTCTTTTTCCAAACCTCGAATTATTCTTATACCCATTCTCATACTCCTTGTTCATACTCCATATACCTATTCAGCCAACCTACTTTTTTCATCCCTACCATACAACTAACAATTAACTACCACAAGACCAAACTTTACTAGTAAACCTACTGTTGACGTTGATAGTTGTCGATCATCCCCATCAGATGTTACTCATCTTTTTGTTATCTCTTCGTTGAAATTATTCCTCGTTAAATCCTAAATTTTGAAATATGTTTTGTTATTGCTTCTATGTGATTTAAAATCTAAAAAAAACTACAAAGCGTGTGTTAGAAAAAGTGATATTTAAGCCTAAGTTCAAATTAAATATAGATACATTTATTTGATTATTGTATTAGATAAAGCTATTAGGTAATTCTAATGGAAGTTCATACGATAGCCGGCGATGGTAATGGCCTTTTCAATGCCGGGATACATCAGATGCAACGGGAAAAGTTAGTTCGTACGGATCATCTAATGAATTAAGACCTGAAATTGTGAACTTTATTAGTGAGCATCTTCATGCTTATTTACCAAAATTGTTGGATTCCACCCGTATAGTTTACGGAGCAGACCGGAATATAAATCCAATCGAAAGTAGATTAATACAAAGGTATCTATGTACATAGTTATTAATTTTTTTCTTCCTTTCTCCCATCTTATTTGTTAAAATTGCTTATATACTATGGGCCTTAAATAAAAACTTAACGTAGTTAAATAAACATAAACAGTTATAAATTTAAATTAAAGTTTGCGATTTGTTCCAGATATTTGTCGGATCTTCGAACTGATGGCTTCTGGGGTAGCGCTTAGTGTATTTCCGCTATTGCAAAATTAAAAAATATCAAAATTACTGTTTGTTATGCCGGCACTGACCACCGAGCTTCCTTCCTACCGGACAATAGTGAATATAATAGTGAAATTGTCCTACTTTACACTGGTTCACATTATGACAGCTTAACTTTCATCCAATACTATAAGAGTCCTTTTGTTCAAAATATCTCCAACACTATACATCGTCCCATTCAAACCAGTACTAATCCTTATACACTCATTGATGCGTCCCTACCTGTTCCGTCCCCTTTATCACCCTTATCCTGTACCCTTTGTTTTGACACCTGGAATGTTCGCGGGCTCGAAGAAGGATTCACTTATATGGTCAAAGCGGATCAGACATTATTTTGAATCAATTATAACCCTGTTAGGTACTGTTTCGAATCTAGGTGAGGTCCTCTTCATTGCTGTATATCTGCCACCTTACGATTAATCGTATCATAGGTGATCGTCTTAAATGTGCACTATTCTTTTGTCAATAATAGATCAATGCTTCAAATCTCGCGATATATAGTTTTATTTGGCGATTTCAACGCCCATCTGGGTTATAACGATTCTTGGGATAAAAAGACCATTGGTTGTGTGTTCAAATAATTTCATCTATGTTAATTCGACCAAAGCTGATTCTTTCTACTCCGAACTAAGCGAATATGGTTTAGTTTGGATTGAATGTACTAACCGAAAGAGGATTCACCCTACACCTAAATCAGCATCCATTAAAGGAATCTCACCCACTTTCTTAGAGCATCGTCCTCCTACTTTGCCAGTCCCAAAAAGTTGGGCCGCCCTTGTTACACCTGAAATGACTCACTAAGGCAGGATTTAAGTTACTTTGGTAGACCTCATATAGAATGGGAGACCTTGCTCCCTCTACGTACTGAATTAAGGCAAGCGGCCAATGAAATCTATGCACTTGATGAATCAGACTCTAGTGAGTCACTTGGTGATTAAAACGAGAAAGGGCTTAACATAGTCGAACAGCCCAGCCTTCCAAATCCTTGACGAACACCGCTAATCCCAACCCTTCCGAGAGCAACCACCTCAGTACCAATTCAACCTATTTCATTAACCGTTCTTCAGCCCCCTTCCCATCTCTTGCTCGCCATTGGCTATGGTGCCATGATTGTGGCCGTTACCGGATTTATGCCCATTCAGACGGCTACACCAACCGATATAACTTCCACCACATCTATACAAAATACCACTTCAAACATTCAGACAGTTACGTTAAAATTAGCCGTTCGTTCGACTACCATCAGGGTAGGGAGTTGCACCAAACTCGTTAAAATGGGTGGTCCGAAGGGTCTCACTTGAGATACGATAAATAACACGATTAGCCATAACTTTATTTTACTAAAGGGGAATAGGCCTGATTTAATTGGGGATACCCCTATACCAAAAAAGCATTGGACCTTACCTCTTAAATAACGGTGGAAAGGGCTCGCCGCCCGATACCAACCGTATGATCTATCCTTCTTCCCATAACCTCATAAATCAAATAACCTATAATACCATAAGGGAAATTGCTGCAGATTTGCGTATCACCATATGGCAGTTTATCGCAGTTTGGTGCGCTATTTGCAGGATATAACTTTATTTGTTGGTGTCGATAACATGAAGTTACTCAAGTTTACTATGGAAATCTGCAGTAATTTCCCCTATAGTATAACAAGTCATTATTCATAAATTATTAAAAAATTAGTAATTAATAATTAGTAAACATCCACAAACCTGACATAACTCAATTACTTTTGACGTATTACAATTCGTCTTCTTTACCATTTTTTTCATTTTATTTTATACCTGGGTTGGTATTTTCAGTCCATATTTGTTTCGTTCAATAAAATATAAAATATGGTTTTGAATATGATGGTTTGCGTCTCTGCTGTTATACGCAATAGTGTATGCATTCTGCATGTGTATTTTGTTGTTGTTCGTGTTGTTTTCACTTATAATTCACTTATTTTGCTGTTATTTCAGCCATATAATTAAATTTCTGATTTAACATTTTAACTTTCGACACTACACCTTTATTTTAACACCAACCACACAGGTTTAAACTGTTTAGCACTATTAAAATAAATTATTTTATATTGGAGTTCAAAAACGCACATCTGATCGTTATGACAGTTTTGAGCATTCCCTCAAAAATCCGTATACATAACTATGTATAAATATACGAAATTCTAAATTTCGAAAATTTTATTATTTTTAAAACAATGAATTTTGTACGTCAGGTGTCCAAACCAAATATGAATTTTGGAAATTGAATTTATTTGGAAATGCCAAAGATCGTTAAATCAAATTTTTTTTTAACACCAAATTTTGCTATCTAGAGATGTGTGCATTTGCGACATTTGCGGATGACATATCGGGAATCAGAAATGCTTCCCGCCAACGTGTGGCAGTATTGATTTTCTTCGGATGGTATGGAAACGGTCCAACGAGTTCAATGTTTATGTGAGCAAATCGTTCACTCGGTGTGTCGAATTTCTCTAGTTGTCAGCTACGAACATTTATTGTGACATCGAATTGCATGTCTGGCCAACCAAATCGTTTCGTCATTAATTTAGCCGTGGCACGGATTACAGGATTCGAGTTGTCGTTAATTAGCTCAACGAAATATGTTGCTTTAGTTGATAGTCGCATAAAAACAAAACTGATGATCGCGATGTATGACAACCCCTCGCTTGTGTTTGTTTAATCATATTTCAATTCATAATTCAACCGGACATGTTTCTGATTACAGTCATACCCGCCTATCGTCGTTAATTGGTTCCGAGAAATCACGACGTTAGGCGAAACAACGTTATGAGGGCTAAACGAATTAATTATTTCATTCCATATAGTAATATAATAAATAATACGATTTTTTTTGAGAAAACAATCAAAAATATATTTTGAATCAAATTCATATACTGTAAAAAATATCACATTAAAGTTATTAATTCAGTTAAAATTAAATGAAATAATAATATTCCAGTAGGTAAATGTACTAATCCGATTCAGAAGAGTCCACACTAACATTATTTTCCTTTTCGCCAGCTGAAAAATATTTATGTAGTGTAATTTGTTTTTTATCTGGTGGTAATTTGGATGAACCAACGCTAGCTTGTTGCACTGACTTAATTTTTTGACTAGTTGAAAAAAATGTGTCTAATGTGACTTGAATTGCAAGTTTTTTTAATTGTTTGTACAGCTCTCTATAACAAATGATAGCTTTTTCGATTCCTCGATTGGCGATGTTTTGTCGCTCTACGTTAACGTCGTGCTCTGAAAAAAATTATTTAGCTTTGTCCAAATGATCTAATGCTTCTTTAATTTTTTCAGAGCTTATTTCGGTTTGCACCACCTCGTTCGATACATCATTCTCGCCGTCGCCTGGGATCTCTTGTTCTATAGCAATTAATTTTTCATTTGTTAATTTATTATCATGCGAGTCAATCAAGTCTTGAATATTGCTTGTGTTTAGATCTGCAAAACCTAGTTGTTTCCTCATTGTTACAATGCATTCTTGAAATGTCGGAGTAGTTTCTTCGGTTTCCTCATAACCTTTTGTGCATTCGATCCACAACTTCATCCAACATCCATTCAAGCAGTTTGTTGATACGTCTTTTCATGCCAGATCAATAATTTCAATAGCGTCTAATATGTTATGATCTTTCCAAAACTGAACAATTGACGATTCGGTAACACCTTTTGTAACAATCAGTACACGGGAAAATGTGCGTTTTAAGAAGTAATGTTTAAACATTGCTATCGGTATTGGCTGCAACAACGATGTTGTGTTTGGACGGAGAACGACTTGAATATTTCCATTCGATAATGATTCTAAATCATTTGGATGCCCAGGTGCATTATCCAATATTAACAATGCCTTATTGGATAAGTTATTGTCATTCTAATATTTGGTGACCGCTGGTACGAAATATTATTTGAACCATTCCTGAAACAAGAATTTTATCATCCAGGCCTTCTTAGTCGCCTTCCACAGCACCGGCAATTTATGTTATCAATATTTTTGAGCGCTCTGGGATTGGCAGATCTGTAAACCAAGATTGGTTTTAATTTAAAATCTCCTGCTGCGTTACCACCCAATTACAATTATAACGTAAGTCTGTCCTTAGCCGCTTTGTGCCCTGTCATCGATTTTTCAACTTCGGAAATAAATGATCTCGACGGCATCTTTTTCCAAAATAAGCCCGTCTCATCCACATTGAACACTTGTTACAGTAACGGAACACTTGTTACATACAGTAATGTACAAGAAAAAGAACGACGTTATTACAAAACACAACGACGTTCAGCGAGGTATGTTCGCATTTTACTAACGACGTTACAGCGGAACAACGACGTTCAGCGAGGTATGTTCGTATTTCACTAACGACGTTACAGCGGAACAACGTTATGCGAGGGGACGTTGTATGGGGTATGATAATTTCAGTACTAATGACCTAATAAAAAATTTGTAAGTTTATTTTAAATATATCCAATATATAGTCAATATTTGCTTTATGTACTATTTTTTATATGTTTGTATGTACTAGAACTCAATTTTATAATGGGTATTCAAATAATTAATTACATAAAATTACAAAGTACATAATGTACAGTAATTTAAATAACATAGATAATAGAGAAAACTCTCATTAAACCTAATTAAGCTATAAACTACTACAATTTTTTTTCTTTTATATACGAGTATGTATGTATATTGTCTCAACTCAACTCAAAGAGGATCGTAATTATTTGTTAAAACTATTAATTAATTTTTTATTTAAATAAAGTTGGTATTTCTATACATACTTATGATTACATATAGTTAAATATTTAAGCAGATGATGCTTGCTTGAACAAAATATTGATTTCCTATATTATTGATGCTTTTTGGCCATTTTTTTTTATCGAAAATATAGGATGCATGAATTCTAAAATTTATATAGATTTAAAAATTGTATCCCATACATATAGTTAATTACTATTATATGGCTCTTTGTTAACTAATTAATATTGATAGGTAATAATTTTGAATAAACGGCTGCGGTCAGGTTTTTGTAATGCTCTTCGCGGGAATAATGGTTTTTATATTTATCGTAAATTATTATGATACAAAGGACATGTACATAGATGTAAATTATGTCCTATAATTTTATAATGATTATGGTTTTTAGGATATGATTTTGTGATTTAATTTAATATGGTCAAGCGCGAATATAATAATGTAAATAATATCTGGTAGAGGGAAATATTTTTATAAACGAAAAAGCTATATCATAACATTATGTTCCCCTATATATAATATACATAAGAAATGTATAAATTTAATTAAATTTAAAATAAACTGAATTGGATTTCCTGTAATGATTTGTGATTGTGACAATATATTATAAATTTATGTACACATACATATATATTATACTCGTAGTGATTTAATACCAAAACTAAACTTTTGGCTCCTCTATCTGTAACAACGATGACCCGAGTTAAAAAACCTATGTATATACATATACAAAAATTATTTAATATCATGAAGGAAACTATAAATTTTCAACTGTGCAACATGGCAAAATCTAAACGTACAGCCTTTTTATTTTTTGTGTTTAGCAGACAAAATTTTTTCCCTCTATATTCAAACATACAAAAAGTAATAAATTTTAGAAAACATTTTTTTTTGTAGCTTCTATATGTGTGTGCCTCCTGCTTCCATTAGGTTAATATTTTTGGGTTCATTTTTAACAATTTTCAAGAAGGTATATCATTAAAATATATCATCATCTATGTACGAGTATATATATTTACACATAATAAATTTGCATCTAATAATAATATCATTAAAAATAAACCCGTATATATGTAACCCACAATTTTATGACATGTGAACTTAAACAAATGCACAAAACGAAAATAATTGTAATAATTAATTACAAATACATACATATGTATAATTATCGTATCGTTTACGACATATATATTCGTACATATACAATTTTATTATTTGTATGCAATTTAAATACAAAATACTGTGAAAAGAAAAATAATAATTCTGTCACAACATCAAATATTAAATATTAAATAATAATAAATATAAATAAAAAAACTTTGAAAGTTTTATTATTTTTTTTATAGTTAAATAATTTTTCATCTCGAGCATCTTTTGTTTGCTTTTCAACAATAATTTCTTATGTTTTAATTAAATTATTGCATCTTATACTAAAATTTATGAGTAATTTTTGTAGCAGACGTGCTTAACATTTTATTCATGAATAAGTTTATATCAGAATAGAGAAATTTACTTTAAGGTGTATTGGGCAATCGAGAGCTAAGACATATTAGCCGTTGGTAAGTTTATGTCAAATTAAGAAAAAGTTCAAAAAGTATATAAATTCTTACTAAATATTATAATAGCCAATAAAATAGAATTTAACATTTGATTAAATTATATATGTACTGTGAATCAAGGTGCTTTGGTCGAAGCATATTTGGAACATATTTAATGGCCGATTTTCTAACTTCACGCACTGAAGTTTAGACTAAATTTAGAGATTGGAGAATTTGGTTTCTAAACATGTCTGAAATCATAGTTTCAGTTTTTTTCTGGAATAAAGATTAAATATCACTAACCTACTGTCCTCATATAAAAGAGCAGTGATGCATCGAGCAGGGATGCTAGTGATGCATGGAACTCCGGCAGCTACTCGAGAAAGGCACCATGAAACGGTAGCATAAAAGATTACTCGGTTTGACTTAACCGAACAATCAAACCAATAAACTTTTTCTTGTATCAAGTTAATGAATAATAAAATTCAGCTCTTACACAATATTCGTAGACAAACATAGAACATCGTTCGCTATAAACATAAGTCGTTCTAGAAGTTCGCGATAAAAATAATTCAACTTCATATACCGTCAACGCATCGAAATATTTGTGGGATACGCGCTATTACGCAGAATATTTTTTTAGAAAAACTAGAAATTACAAATAACTTGTAAGGCTAAACGAAAGTTATCGGTGACATTTTTTATAATGGAACAGCCCACTCCTATTACATCATCTATATGGTCAATTGGCCAATATCAATTTAAATTTATTGTTTGTTATGAGATATAATTTATGAACCAAGTTATAAAACCCTGACGATCCACGAAAGTATGGGAATTATATTTTCATTCTGGGAAAGGTCCATTCTATCATACCAACTATATGGCCACTTGGCAAAATCTTTAGGATCAGCACCACAGAATTTTATGATTAACCAAATTTATTGTTTGTTATGAAATATGATTTATGAACCATGTTGTAAGACCCTGACGATGCGCTAAAATATAGGGAATATTTTTTCATAATGGGGAAGATCTATTACGCCATTAATATGGTCAGTTGGCAAAATCTCTAGGTTCAGCTCCACAAAAATTTATGTTTAACCAAATTTATAGTTTGGTATGGGATATGATTTATGAACCAAGTTGTAAGACCCTGACGATCCCCTAAAATATAGGGAATATTTTTTCGCAATGGGGAAGATCCATTCTATCACGCCATTAATATGGTCAGTTGGCAAAATTTCTAGGATCAGCTTCACAAAAATTTATGTTTAACCAAATTTGTAGTTTGGTATGGGATATAATTTATGAACCGATGGGGAGTATTTTTTCATGATGGGGAAGGTTCATTCTATCATACCAACTATATGGCCAATTGGAAAAATCTCTAGGATCAGCTCCACAGAATTTTATGGTTCATAAATCAGTTCCACAAATTTTATGTTTAATCAAATTACAGATTATTTTGAATTTTCTGTTACATTTTTTTTTATAAATCCACACACATACTCGTACAAGTAAATTATTGAATTATTTATTAAATATTTAATTTTTAATTTATTTTATTTAATATTTAATTTTTTCAGTAATAATTAGTAATACTGAATGAAAATATATTATTATAAATTATGTAAAATTCTGTCTTATTCAGGTATAAAAAATTTACTAAATATTTTAGTAAGTAAATTCGTAAAAACTTCTCAAACGTTCATGGTACATTAGAAATGAAGACCTCCACCGAGATTTAAAGATGGAACACATCGATGAAGTTATTACGTATCATGCTCTCGAGATATGCAATATGCGGGACAGACCGTTGGCAGTAAGACGTATCCAAAGGACCAAACCAATTGATCTAGTGAATTGAACATAAAATTACCATTATAGGAAATATTTATATAAATTAACTAATTTTAGTTTCTGGGAGTAGCCGTTGGGCTACTGTTAATATAATCCCAACAACTGTTAATATAATTATGATAGAAAAGTTACTAGATAACTTAGAATAAAGTCAGTTGTAATATTATATAAATAAGAAAATAAAAAATCAAAATAAATTTGATTAGGAAAAGCTGAAGGATCAATGCTTGAAAATTTAGATATCTGTATCCGTCCAAGGCACAATTGAAATCGGTTCCAGAGCTAGCCTAATTTAGACTATAGATTTGTAAACGATTTCTGCTTCAGGGACTGTTGTATCTGTATGTATATTATAAAATATGTAAACTGAACAAACAAAATGTGTAATACTCAGTTATTACTGTAGGCGAGTGGGTTTTGCCCTTCACGTGTAATTCTATGTGGGATATAGTAAATAATATAATAGTAATTAAGAATTTCCAAATGACCTAAAGAAAGCTACCCAAGTTTTAATTAATTGTATAGTAGAAAAATGTCAAGGCTTAAGCACGCCAAATAATGCAATACTAGCATTATGGATGTCACCGAAGTTGAAGGAAAGTATTACCACACGGTCTATATTATAACTTTCCCCACAAGACCTAACTACCCTATCAACTCTAGCCGTCACAGTATCCCTACATATCACCAATATTAATATTGATGGCCTCGAGTTTGGTGGTATCAAATCCAACATCGACAGCGTGTAATCAATAATAAATTTCAAGTTAGAATTATGTTAGATAAGAATATCTGAAAATGTATTTATTTGAACAAAGATAAAAATTAGGGCGTTGATTTCGTTTCATGATAATAAATGACTTTAAAAATAACAAAGAAATATAAATAATATAGTGATTTCAACTTAATTTGGATTTACAAAAAGGGAAATCAATTATTTTTTACATCGAAAATTGATGCAGTTATATAAATAACTCATTCCCATGCGATAAATAACCCATGTCAAGAATAATACATAATCTTATTTTGATTGGTACGTCATTGGTTAATATGAGATAAAAACAACGCCCTAATTTTTTTTCAACTTTGCTCAATTTTGATATTTTTACTCTGTTTTCTTGAATTAAATTATATGGGATCTGAAATATAATGAATTATATAAATATAATTAATTGAATTGTTTTAATTATGCCTAATAATAAAAAATTATAAAACAGGAGGCTCAAAATTAATTCATACCAAATGCTCCGAAGAGGTCCGTTGTTATATTAGGATTTGAAAGCTGGGCGCTGACGGAACAGATGGCTCCTTACATTTGAGAGAAGAACCATGCGTGTGATTTACGGCCCAAAATGCGAAGTAGATGATACATAACGAGCTCTGTACTAAGTCGAGATCAGAGGTCTGATGAAGAACCCCGATATTGTACATGAAGAAGGATCGCTCTCACGCTTGCTCGGTCACATTCTGCGTGCTGATCCAGAACGAATTATGCAGCGATCTCTGAAAGGAGAGCCACCATATGGTAGGAGCAGAGGCCGTTGCAGGCGACGATGGCTCCACGTTGTAGAGAACGACTTGGCTTCTTCAGGTTGTCTACGGCAGTATGAAAACCAAGCCCAGGATCGAAACCGTTGGAGCCGCATTGTTGACTCAGTAAGGGGCCGGTAATGGCCTTTAGAAACACTGTTTATTATTAATGATCCGAGCAGAGAGATTTGTTACATAGTATTAATTCAAAATAAGAAAAAAAATTATATATATGTACTTGTTAATTACTCCATTATACGAGAACGCACAACAACTTTAATTATCCTAAAATTGTTAAGCACTTCAAAACAATAAAATCTTTTGTATTTCTACAAAAAACAACGGATGGCATGATATAATTATTTTGAGTGTATGATGATCTGCAACTACATAAATAATGATGATGAATTTTACCTACATAATATGTACATCAATATATATATATATATACATACTCATATATAGTAGAAATTATAATATAATCATCAATAATATGATAATCATGATGTGTGACTGGTGATGATGAGAATGATGATGACGTCATTAACATTAAAACATGAAAAATACAAATAAAACCTCATCATTTTACGCGACTGACCTACATAAAAAATTATGATACTGCATTGGCTGGTGTGTATACCTATACGTATGTATATATACTCGATTATATTATATGTACGTATGTATCGTTGTTGACAAAACTGATGTAATGATTTTTCTACCTGTTTGCTTTCGTCCTATATATAAATTGTCCATATACCTAAACTATATACACACATATCCATATCATATATATCTATACATATATGTATAGATTTAAGCTCATTCATTTATATTATATGTAAATAATGTTTTATGTGTGTAATACAGCATACATATGATGTATGTATACACGTTACTTATAGTGAGGCATATTCATATGCATACATATCCATTATATTCATCATTATTTGGGTTGGAGGAGCTTTCTGTTATTTATACAATAATAATAGCCTTGCACATAATATACCTACCAACTACCTAGCCTATACACGAGTAAATAAGTATATTAGAATTTTATGATTTTCCTATTAAAGTGGAAAATAATTAGTTTTTACTTATACACATATTTTGCCATGTTAATAAAATAATACATAATACATATTTAAATCATGGTACATTGTGTACTTTAAAAACAAAATTAAGTTATTTATATAACAAACAATCATATGTGTACCTATATATAACATAGTAAACACGTGGTATTATGTTGATTAAATTTTTCACATTAATTTTTTTTTTTTTTTTTTATGCAAGCATATACATAATACGAGATATGAATTTTCGATATGTAAAGATCAAACGTGTTATTAATAAAATAATTTTAATTATAAACAAAAAATTAATTAATTAAACACAATATTACAATAATTTTTATAAATTTTAATTAATACACAAAATAATTATGTATGTACTGTACATACATATGTAAATGCGAGATCTCGACTCTGCTATGGTCGTTCGTAAATGTATAATACACATGCATATGTATAGGTATTTATTTATTATTTTTAATCAATTAATTATGTTGTTATTTTCGATATATGTATGTATATATGTACATTGAAAATGATTACATTTTATTTTAAATGTATGTACATATTATTATTATACAAACAATTGAATTATTTGCGATAGAGAACTTCTGTGGTTTATAGTCAAAAAACTTGCCCAAGTGATTTTCAGCGGCGCTTCGGTCTGCCAATTTTTTACCATAAAGAAAGTTTTGCAGAAACCGAAACAAATCATATGGTACAAGGTGCGGGCTATACGGTAGATGCATCAAAACTTTCCAACCAAGTTCCGTCAATTTGTTCCAAGTCATCAAAGATGTGTGTGGCCGCGCAATGTCATGATGGAGCACAACTCCCTTTGTGTTGGCCAATTCTGGTTGCTCTTTCTGGATTGCTTCGTTCAAACGGTCGACTTGTGCACAGTACAGGACCGAATTGATGGTTTCGCTACGTTGCAGCATAATGGACAATTCCCTTCCAATTCCACCAAACACCCAACATAACCTTGTTTGCCGTCAATTCAGGCTTTGAAGTCGTTGATCGTTAGTCTCGATAAAATAAAAATATAATTTAAGTAAAAATTCGGTGGGGTCAAAAACTCAAAATACACAGATTTCCGTTATAATTTGTTTTTGTCGGAAACTCAAAAGTTGACACAGATTTACACGTGTAATAGCTCGTTGGAATGACAAATACATACATACTTCCAAATAAGCTTTGGTGTTAATGTACAATATATCCTTTAAATTTCAGTTTTAAATAGTCTTTTGCTGAAAAATCGAACTACTCCCTGCTTTATTTTTAGTTTTTTTCATCGTAAAGCATTTGAAAAAACCTTTCCAACAAGCCATCTTACATGATGAAGACTCGACGCGTTCGAGTTTTATAGAACAAAACGTCACAACAAATTAGGGCGATACTCAACATTTCAGTACAATTATTTATTCAGTTTTATTCAATAAAGTTAATTTATTTACAAGTTATTTTAATTTAAAATCATAAAAACTATTAGAATTCGAAAATCGACGGGCTGCGATGTGGTTGTTACCAATGGGGACAAAGTAATAGTAATCGTGAGTTTCCTTGATGGCTTTCACTGCATCAAATGTTTTTTACTAGTGATCGTGCCACTCTTCGGTCCTCTTGATTTGTACAAACCATGACTTGCCTTATATTGACACAGTTGGTAGAAGTTCTTTTTGTTTTTGTACTGTTTTGGTTTTGTATATTTGGTTAATCCCGAAATGAGCTAATTATACATTTCTCAGTTTCGAGTTTTATATTTGAATCGAGTTTTAAATTTCATATAGGAAAGTCAAATATAAAGGGTTTTTGGCTGGGAAAAATATCGAATGATACGTTTTCCGTTCCTATAATTCGATTATTAATGATGCATCTTAGCCTATATCATTTTGTGGTTAATTTGAAACTTTTTTGTTACAATCAGTGTTTAACTTCCAGCCGAACGTATAGGACATGCATTTCTCATTGTTCATCACCTTTTCATCAGTGGCTTAATCAGATTTTTATATGGAACACTGGCATTATTTTGAGCAAACATATAACACCATGAATTCAAATATTTAATTGATTAAATTTGATTTACTTGAATTTTAAAATTTATTAAATGAAAAGATTATACTGGTCAACAAAATTTTGTAACAAGGAAGGTGCTTAGTAATTTTGAAAAACCTATCTACCCTCATTACAAAACCATATTTATTTTAATTCGAAATGAAATTTCCGTTGGAAAAGATTCAATATGACGAATACAAATAGAAAATTTGTGCGGAGATTTTAAAGTTGTTGCCCTTCTTTTACGATTACTGCTTGGATATACAAAATTATGTTAAGAAAAACTGGCTCAAAAGAGAATCTCTTACTCTAGGAGAGAACAATTTTAAGAATGCCACAAGTACAACCTGATGATGTATTTTTATATCTACATATAAAACTAGGCCTTATGAAACGTTTCGTGAAAACAATTGAAAGAAATATATCCCAAAATCGATGGCGTCATCAAATTTATAGGTAAATTCGTGAATAAACAGGAGTTAGCTTGTTAGATGCTATAGGAACAGTTACTTGGTACTTTGTTCTATTCCGCCAATGCTAATTATTATGTTACTTTGAAAAGGTGAATTATCTGTTTATTACTACTCTATATTTGGTTTGTGAAAAGTTTGAGTAAATCTTTCTGCATGTAGTTTTTTATTGCTTTTATAAGTATAAAAACTTAACTTTTAAGCACATCTATTGCGGGTTTTATGTCAACTATCTGCCGGTTTTATGTTGTTTCATAGTTACAAAAAAGTTCATCCATAACATAACCAAAATAATTTATCCATTTTCCCACTTTCAAGTTAAAATATTTTTATCTTACGGTTGGATATAAACATACTCGTAGCTTGGGTAAATATCCGACCTCGCGAACTCACCTTAAAGGAAAATTATAGATTGTAATTGGTAATTGTACTGAAATGCTGAAATTCCAGCCTAGCATGTTATGACGTTTTATTATATAAGACTCGAATGCGTCAAGTCTCCAAGATGGCTTGTTGAAAAGGAGTAGTCCGATTTTTCAGCAGAAGACCATTAAAAACTGAAATTTAAATGATATATTTATTGTACATTAACACCAAAGTTTAAAACGCTCACTTGAAAGTATGTAAAATTGATTGAACGACATTTTTATTTTTTTTTATGTAAAATTGTCTTTCTGTCCAACGAGGTATTACACGTGTAAATCTAACAAGAAATACTTAAGATACACGAATTTTAAGATGTCAACTTTCGAGTTTCCGACAAAAATAAATTATAACGGAACTCCGCGTATTTTGACCCCACCGAGTTATATTTTTCAAATTATATTTTTTTTTATCGAGACTAACCATCTACACGAATTTCAAAATAATTGGACACCTTGCCTCCGGATGGGTGTCTGATTTCGCGTGGAATGGCACACATAAATTCAATAGACCATTATTGCTCAGTGTGTTATGTTCAAACATAAAACATAATTGTTATTGTTCCAATCTAACGTCTGGCGAAATTCTTCAATTCCAAAATTCGTTTCAAATATCACATCGCACAACTATAATGTACCACTAAATTATTAAATTTGTAATCGATAATTAGAAAAGTTTCCATGGGGAAATTCGAGAATTTCAAAAACTGAATTGTTTTTACATAATCGTAGGTAGTCATTCCATCTTTCATTTCATTTTCGAGGCACTTAACACTCGTTAACTCTCGCGTAACACATTAACGTCTTACCCATTGCACAGCATACCACCACACCCATACTGTTTTAATAGAGATTCTTCAATGTGAAAACAATCGATCATATTCCAGAACTAGACCCAAAAATCATTTTGGAATCCAATTTTTTATGTTTAGCCATATTCCAGAACTTAACCTATTATTTTATAATCCCACTCCATACAACATATCAAACTTCATCATAATCGATTAAGTAATGACGTAGTTTCGCTTCTTCCCATACATCCCATTTGTATCGAGCACACCGAGTTTCATTTTAATGAGGCAAACAATGATGTCGAATGTATGATTTCTCAAATTTTTTTGGTATAACTTAACATATACATATGTATGTACATATGTTAAACATAAGATTTTTCTGAATTTTCTTGAAAAAAATTTGGGGAGCCAACATCAAAATGACATATCCATACATATAAGAATTTATATACCAACATTTATTTCCCAGGATTTTCACCAGAAAATTCCGCCAAATCATATATGTCACTGCATATAAATATGAGATCATACCAAATTTGGTTATTCTAAACCCCCTAATCCCCTACCTTTTAACGTGATAACATTTTATAACGCATGTTCAGAAACCAGAACAAAGTTGGCCCTTGGTCGCAGGCAATTACTCCTTAAGTATAAGTATCACATTTAATCTAAATACATACTTGCGTAGGTTGATCCTTATTCTTGAAGCATCATTCGTAATTTTATCACATTGAGGTCAATAGGCGACGGAAGAAGACACGATGGGGACATCTGATTCGAGCGATTTACTATACATACATAAGTAATTTATTGTTATTGTTTTCATATATATGTATATAATACGTATATAATACGTACATATTATAATAATGCAAACATTTAGGCGACTTTACATGAAAAATATATTTTAAAAAAAGTACGCTTTATGTATTTGTAATTTGTATAATAGATGAATATACTGTTACGTTTTTGCCTTGTCAAATTCAAGGTTCGATCACTGAATTGTGAATAAAACAAACGATGTAAATTCTAGAACACACTAAATTTATTTATTTCCGATTAAACACTAATTTAATTATTTCACTTATTTAACTTAATTTTTTAACTTCACAATAATTATTTTACAACACTTTAACAACACTATATTTACTACACTTTAACAACACTTTAATAACACTTTATTTTACTTTATAAACGCTTTCCTTTTAATTACTATTAGCACTCTCACGGTTAAAACACAACTAACTTACTCCCAAATGTCTGTCGCGTTTTTATACCAAATATTCTAACCATTCTAGAAATGTCCAGAATATTCGATTAGTCTAGATAAGTCTAGACACCTCTACTGTTCTACTTTATAACAATTTTACATTAACGATAGTGTCGCTATTCAAACATAGATGTCGCCATGATCGTAACAATACATATTGTTACGATCGTGTCGACATCTATGTTTGAATAGCGACACTATCGTTAATGTAAAATTGTTATAAAGTAGAACAGTATAGAAGTGTCTAGACTTATCTAGACTAATCGAATATTCTGGACATTTCTAGAATGGTTAGAATATTTGGTATAAATACGCAACAAACATTTGGGAGAAAATCAGTTGTGTTTTAACCGTAAGAGTGCTAATAGTAATTAAAAGGAAAGTGTTTATAAAGTAAAATAAAGTGTTATTAAAGTGTGATATAGTGTTGTTAAAGTGTAGTAAAATAATTATTGTGAAGTTAAATAATTAAGTTAAAAAAGTGAATTAATTAAATTAGTGTTTAATCGGAAATAAATAAATTTAGTGTGTTCTAGAATTTACATCGTTTGTTTTATTCACAATCCAGTGATCGAACCTTGAATTTGACAAGGCAAAAACGTAACAATTGGTGACAGCGGTGGGATTGTGAATTAAAAGATGATTCTAGACGAATTGAAGATTTCCGATTTAAAGGAAGAGTTGGAGCGACGTGGTTTGTCAACGGTCGGCCAGAAAAATGTATTGAGGCAACGATTACTTCAAGCATTAGAGCTGGAGGGTAATGATCCGGCTAGTTATAATTTTGATGAATCGACATTTTCCGACCACGCAGAAGGGGACGAAGAGAATGGAGAAAGTAAAGAGGCGGTAGTGGAGGTTGTCCCGGTACCTTCTGGAAATTTCGATATAGCGCAGTTAATGGCAGTTATGATGAGAATGGAACAATCCAATTTGAAAATAGAACAATCTAGTAATCAATTAAATCAGAAAATTGATCAATCCAATCAGGAAATGAAAGAAATTAAGCAGTCGATGGGCGAGATCAATGGCAAAATGGATGAGAAATTCAATGAAATGTATATCAATTTACATGAAGAGGTAGAGCAAATTGAACAAAAATTACAAAAGGACATCCAAGGGTTGGAGCAGAAAGTTATTGACGGCAACGGAAAAATACAAACAGATATGGAAGAATTACAAGAGAAAGTTCTAGGCTTCGAGAAGAAACTTCTATGTATAGAGGTTAACGGAACAGCATCGCCAGTATCTCAGCCAATTCAAGCAATGAAATTTAAGCCACCGATATTTGATGGCACAACATCTTTTGCGGTTTTCAAATTTCAATTTGAGACAACGGTTAACCAAAATGGGTGGAATGACGCAAATCGGGGAACAGCATTAATAGTGGCTCTAAAAGGAGAAGCGGCTGAAACACTGCAGACTATTCCGCAGTATGACCGTAGTAATTACAACGAAATAATGAAGGCGTTGGAGCGAAAGTATGGAAGTGACCATAAGCGAGAGATGTATCGTATGGAGCTGAAGAGCCGAGGTCAAAAGATCGGAGAGACTCTTCAAGAATATTCCGCAGCAGTCGAGCGGCTAGTGCATTTGGCACATGTGAATACATCTCCCGATTACATGGAGAGGATTAAGATGGACGCATTCATCGATGGAATACGTGATCCGGAAACACGTAAAGCAGTGATGTTATCACCTAAGGCTACTTTTGCCGAGACCATCGCGTGTGCCTTAATAAATGAGACTGCGCAGGCTATCATAAAACCGTCGCTTAAGGTACGACGAGTAGAAATGGATAGCAGCACCAACGTCGAGCGGTCGGTTCCAAGATACAGAGAGGGTGGTAGCAAAATAAAATGTTGGACATGTGACAAAATGGGTCATATGTCGAAAGACTGTAAAGAAGGAAAATGGAGACGTACAAGATCGCGATCTCCTATGCAACGACGAGTATTAAGTAGAGAGCGAACGTTGGTCAAGGAAGATGGCCAAGAACGAAAGGAGTCGTTAAACTACAACGAGTCAGCCTAAAGGGGCAGAAGCTGACTCCCACAACCAATTGCCCCATAACCTCCATCCCTATTTCGAGATTGGGACGAGTCGGTGACAGCTTAACAATTAAAGGAAGTATTGACGGGAAGAGCTGTGTTATTACCCTAGATACAGGAGCGGTGCGCACGTTTGTCCGAGAGGATCTAGTAAAGGGAAGAGTACTACCAGCGAATGAGTTGAAATTACGTACAGCCACAGGAGAGAGCGCAGACATAAAGGGCAGGAAGCTTGTGAGAATTAAGATAGGCAATGCTCAATTCCAACACGAAGTGCTGGTCGCAAAGATAGTGGATGAAGTCATCTTGGGGATGGACTTCATGAGGGCGAATGGCTTCGTGGTGGATGTTGGAAGAGGAGTATTGGACTGTGATAATTTCGAGTTACCACTGCGAGTGGATGATGTGGAAACAACTACTAGGCGGGTAATAATAGAACATCGGGAAAAGCTGCCACCGAATTCGGAAACAATTGTGTGGGGGAGATTGGAGGGAGGTTCTGGGCCACCCAGGTTGTGGGTTGTAGAAGCCAGTGAAGAAGAAAGCGAAACCAAAGGAATTATGATAGGGAGGACGTTAGTAAAATCAGATAACGAATGTAGGGTACCGATTAGGACCCTAAATCTCTCGGAAAAGACAAAAACAATTAAGAAAGGAACTGTTATTGGTAAATGTGAAGAGGTGTCAACGATAATGAAATGCGAGCAGAAAAATCCGATTAGAAACACCGATACTCAAGGACAGAAGCAAATAGTAGAACACCTCATGCAGAAATGGACTGGGGATCTTACCATGAACCAGAAAAATTCAGCACGACAACTGTTCGAACAGTATAAGTCGATATTTTGCAGTACACCGGATAATAATGGAAGGGCCAATATGGTGAAACATCGAATTGATACCGGAACGGAGACACCTATACGCCAAGCACCGAGAAGGTTACCTTTAGCAAAACGAGAAGAGGTGGATCGAATGGTAACGGACATGCAGGCAGCTGGAGTGATTGAATCATCAAACAGTCCATGGAGTTCACCAGTAGTATTAGTCCAAAGGAAGGATGGGAAAATGCGCTTTTGTGTCGATTACCGAAAGATAAATTCAGTAACGAAAAAGGATAGCTACCCATTACCAAGGATCGATGACACGTTAGACACATTGTCAGGTGCTAGAATGTTTTCAACATTGGACCTGCAAAGCGGGTATTGGCAGGTGGAAGTCCAAGAACAAGATCGTGAAAAAACGGCGTTCAGTGTGGGTAATGGGCTATGGCAGTTTAACGTGATGCCATTTGGATTATGTAATGGCGCGGCAACTTTTGAACGACTTATGGAGCGCGCGTTAAAGGGACTGCACTGGAAGACTTGCCTCGTGTATTTGGATGACATCATAGTTATGGGAAAGGATTTCGAAGAACACTTAACAAATTTGTCAGAGGTATGGAAGCGATTACAATCAGCCGGTTTAAAGTTGAATCCGAAGAAGTGTTCATTATTCAGAACGGAGGTAAAATTTTTGGGGCATAAGGTAACGACCAATGGAATCCACACCGATGAGGACAAGATATCAGCGGTAAAGGACTGGCCAAGACCTAAAAATTTACGGGAATTACGGAGCTTCCTCGGATTGTGCACTTATTATAGGCGATTTGTGCCAGGATTTGCCAATGTAGCAAAGAGCTTACATGATTTGACCCGGAAGAACAGGGCATTTGAATGGAATGACGAGCAAGAGGAGTCATTCAATGAGTTGAGAAGGCGATTATGTACGGCACCATTGTTGGCATACCCTATACCTGGTGTTAAGTTTATTCTTGATGGCATCGGAGGGGTGTTGTCGCAAGAAATTGAAGGGCAAGAAAGAGTAATAGCTTATTACTCGAAGGTGTTATCTAAACCAGAACGTAACTATTGTGTAACTCGTAAGGAATTGTTGGCTATAGTGGAATGTGTGAAACATTTTCATAAGTACCTCTATGGCCAAGAATTTCATATACGAACGGACCATGGAGCATTACGTTGGCTACTGCAGTTCAAGAACCCAGAAGGACAGGTAGCGCGTTGGATTGAGCGACTACAGAGCTATCATTACCAGATCGAACATCGGAAAGGGAGTGCACATGGAAATGCTGATGCATTGTCAAGACGACCATGTCAAGTGGAATGTAAGCACTGCGGGCGTATAGAAGCAAAGGAAGACGTTATCGACATCAGGCTTATGCAAATACTACCCGATAAGGAATGGACGGATGAAACGGTTAGGGACGAGCAGTTAGCAGATCCAGATTTGGCAATAATCATGCAACTTAAGGAGACAGGAAATCGTCCAACTTGGTGTGAAATTGCGGATAAGAGTCCCACGGTAAAGGCTTACTGGGCACAATGGGATAGCCTCCAAATCGAGAACGGATGCTTAAAACGAATATGGGAAAGCTCGGACGGTAATGTGAAGCAATTGGTAAAAGTGGTGCCTAAGTCTAGAATTGCCGAGATATTGAAGGAGTATCACGGAGGGGCAAGTGGGGGTCATCTGGGAATTAATAAAACACTTGCCAAAATACGTCAACGTTTTTACTGGTCAGGATGTAGACAATCTGTAGTGGAGTGGTGCCAAAGATGTGATCAATGTGCGGCGGTAAAAGGTCCTGCACGGAAAATTCGGGGAGCAATGCAGCAATATAACGTTGGAGCGCCGTTTGAAAGGATAGCAATGGATGTGGCAGGACCATTCCGGACTACGGATGTTGGTAACAAATATGTGCTAGTAATAATGGACTATTTTAGCAAATGGCCAGAGGTGTATCCCATACCCAATCAGGAGGCAACCACGATAGCTGACGCCGTGGTTAATAATTGGATAAGTCGTTTTGGAGTACCAATGGAAATTCACACAGACCAAGGAAGAAATTTTGAGTCAGTTGTATTTCAGGAAGTCTGTCAGTTGCTCGGTATAAATAAAACAAGAACAACGCCTCTGCATCCACAGTCGGATGGTATGGTGGAAAGATTCAACGGGACGTTGGAGAAATATTTAGCAAAGGTCGTGGAAAATGATCAACGCAACTGGGATCGACATATTCCGATGTTCCTGATGGCGTATCGATCAGCAGTACATGACTCAACGGGAATGACACCAGCGAGAATCCTTTTTGGAAATAATCTGCGATTACCCGGAGATCTAAAGTTTGGAGCTGTTCCGTCATCAGCTTTAGATAGACAGAATTATGTCGACCAGATGAGAGGAGAACTCGACCAGGTACACCAGTTTGTACGAGAGAAGATACGAGTATCAAGTGACCGGATGAAGGCTCGATATGACATACGAGCAAATAATAAAGGTTTCGAAGAAGGAGAGTTAGTATGGCTTTACAACCCACAACGGAAGAAGGGTTTATCACCAAAGCTGCAACCTTCATGGGAAGGGCCGTACACCATCATCACCAAAATAAATGATGTGGTCTACCGGATCAAGAAAGGGCAGCGAGGAAAGTTGAAGGTGGTGCATATAGAGCAATTAGCGATCTACAGGGGTAGTGAGTTGGATCCTGTTCGGGACGAATCAGGATTAGGTAGGGGTAATGTTACGATCGTGTCGACATCTATGTTTGAATAGCGACACTATCGTTAATGTAAAATTGTTATAAAGTAGAACAGTATAGAAGTGTCTAGACTTATCTAGACTAATCGAATATTCTGGACATTTCTAGAATGGTTAGAATATTTGGTATAAATACGCAACAAACATTTTGGAGAAAATCAGTTGTGTTTTAACCGTAAGAGTGCTAATAGTAATTAAAAGGAAAGTGTTTATAAAGTAAAATAAAGTGTTATTAAAGTGTGATATAGTGTTGTTAAAGTGTAGTAAAATAATTATTGTGAAGTTAAATAATTAAGTTAAATAAGTGAATTAATTAAATTAGTGTTTAATCGGAAATAAATAAATTTAGTGTGTTCTAGAATTTACATCGTTTGTTTTATTCACAATCCAGTGATCGAACCTTGAATTTGACAAGGCAAAAACGTAACAATATAACAAAAATCAACAGAAAAAACTATAATGTGCAGAGTCTCAATGACAACTGGATTTCCGTGGCCAATGACGAGATCAACTTTTGTTTCGAACTCGGATCCATCTATATTCATCCCGGAGCAACTACACAGAACATGTATTAAGAGTTCCTACAGTACATATTTAACCTCCAGTACGGGCCACCCGTAAAATAAGTGTGATCTCTGATGTACCTATTGTGCTCTGTGGCGACTTTAACATCGATCTCATCGCTAATCCGTAAAATGATAACTTCAATTTAGACTGTATATTTAGTCTCCAATATATTAACCCTGACAACTTTAGGAAGCACACGTGGATGTAACATTCCCATGAACATTACCACTGAGACCCTACCTATAATAGGAAACCACTTCTGATATTAGGAGTTCTGAAAAAATGGATAATCCAAAAATCTCCCTTTAATATTCTCAATTAAAATTAAATACAACAAATACTTACTGTTTGGTATTATTTGAATGTCTAATAATTTGTCATTTTCAACCACCAGCAACGCATCCCTCAGAATCGGAGTTTGAATATTCCACCTATAAGCCAGTTACCCATAAGTCTATAATGATTAGAAACAATTTTATTATGAGGTTATTATTACCGATCAAATGATTTTCTGTTGCCACAGGTTTATAAAAAAAATGCAAACCACATATTTATAAAATCAAAATATTAACCCACCAAGCCCCTGAGGAACGACAGAATTGTGGGAAAGAAAGTCAGAAAAGGAGTTGTCGAAAAAAATACTGGCAGCCAAATTGCAAAATAAATGGTTAACTTATTAAGTTAAACATAATTTTGTGATTCATGACATCAAAGGCTTTGGAAAATTTGGCAAAGTGAAAGAATTATAAGCCTCATAAGTTACAATATAATTTCCCTATGCCAATAGTATAAAATATTAATTTAGTTGTTTCAACTGCAATCCTCGTATTGTGAAGTGAAACTTCAAGCGGATTGGTTGTATCCTATAAATGGCACAGTGTGTTGATGAATCTAAGATTATCCAAAACATAAGACAACCGCTAATATTTCATTTTCATTGTAGGTATAATTCTGCTCAGTTTTATTGAAAGATCGAGATATGTAAGTTATTGGAGTACTCCATGCGAGAGTATAGCTCCAATGCTATATGGTTTAATAAGGCATACATATTAACGTATGCTAAATCGAAATCAGAAAATATTAGTAAATATGATAAGCTTTATGCTCGTTAAAATTTGGGTCAGTTTTAATTTTCCTCGAATTATTTACATTTCTGTTCATCGTCTTCTCTCCGCTTGATAAATTTAACCCATGAAATTGATGAAATCCTTTTAACTGTTTTTCCGAGTGGGTGAGTTTTTTAATTTCACCAACTCTCTTTTTGGATCGGTTTTATTCCTAACCGTGTTATAGCCTACGAATTGGAATACTTTGAAACTAACGCACAAAATGTTTTCCCCTAACTTTCTCCGCTATTTCTTGTCTTTTTTCCACACAATGATTAATTTTCCATTCATAGTAAAAAAACGTATAACTTGGTTGATATACTTAATTTGTCATGAACAATTTTATAGAAATTTCTTGAAATTAAGACTTTCGATTTCTAAACAAGATGAATAAGCTTCAGGTTCAGGTAGTTTTGGTGGTAATTGAATCGTTAACATTTTTGAAATTTCACCAGTCAACCCTAAAAACAAAAACATTTAGTGCCAGATTTCAATTAAACCGCTCTTTATTGCACTCCGTAATTGTCATCAACAATGTTTCTTCAGATGAGTCCTTGTGACTTTTTGACGCATATTCTGTAAAATTGGTAATCTTTTAAAAATTATGCTCTCTACACTATATATAAATGACACGAATAATGTAAATTGTAATGGGTCATTGGCATACTTTGATTCACTTAAGAAACACTACTTATCTCCTGTCTTATACTTAAATAAATGTGTTGCCATAACTATAAATGAACTATTAAAGTTAAATAAACTTATTATATTTATGTATAGTTACTCACTTGTTGGGATAATTCACCATCAATATTTCAATGTCCAAATTTAATTGGAAATGTGTAAACAAACCATAACTTTGTGTAGTGGGTCCAAACTCAAACGATATAGTCGAAAAAAAAGTTGAAAAATCATAATTATTTTAATTAGACATAATATGTATACATAACCAATTTATTATGCAAACAGTAGAACACATAACCAAAATAAACATGTTAATTTTATAGCCATTAATAACCATATTTATAACTAATAAAATCATCAACTTAAGTGGTTTCCATACGTTTTTTTTAGTTCAGTTTAAAAGAAAACCGGGTTTCCACAAAATTAAATGCAAAATGACTCGACTCTTGTATACATTCCATTCTTAAAACTACCTACATAGTAGCAGTTGTATGACTCCTTTACATTCACTATATAATGTATACAGTATATGTACTGTATAATATCAGTATTTTACAAGTTTATGGACTACCTTGTTTAGTTGTGCAACAACAAAAAAACCTGTGAAGAAGAAAACAACGGAAAGTTTAATTAAAGTAATTTTCTTAATAAATTTTCTTCTCTCTGTACTTTTTTTTTTGTTCCTAGGTTTACGTTTTCTTTTGTTTTTTTTATTTTAAATATTTTACTTAACTATGCAGACATAATAAAATTAAAATAATTAGTAGGATGATCAATTTTACATAAAGGAACAATAAAGTTGTTTCTTTGAGCTTTTTAATCTGATGAGCAGAGATCAATCGTTTCGCCCGTATATTAATTATATCAAATAGTAAAAATGGATAGTGAGTCGTATAATAGTGTTGTGCCCTAGATATTATTAATAAAATGATTAAACATAAAAAACAGAAAACTACCGCAATATGTGTAGTGTATAAATTAAAAATTATTTCTAATTAATATATTTTGGCGTAAGTCCAAGTTGGTTTATTTATTGACGTGCATGTATACACGACCAATCCTCACACAATAAATGGTATAGTGATGGTCTATTTTGAGGTTAAAACTAGGTATAGTAAGAAAAATTTAACAACCCGAAAACAACAATACTGAAATAAAATTGAAGACACGAAAATATAATTCAATTAACAATTTTCATCAAGTTTTTCACCATTTCAACACACACACACACACACATAGCAGAATGAAATCTAATCCAATTAACTCGCGAGCTTATATTTCTATACGTTTACTCACAGGACCATTGAATAGACTAATTTTATATTTATCTCTCTCTTTCTTTCGTTACAGATCCCAAGTTTACGTTGCCAATATCAAATGTAACGATACCAGTGGGGCGAGAAGCCGTTCTAACATGTGTCGTACAAGATTTAGGAACATATAAAGTAAGTACATATACGTATAGTAAACATACATACATACAACATATTTATGATATCTTGTTGTATATACATTCATATATATAGTAAATTTTATAGCGGTTCGATTCTATATTTAATTTTTAAGACACCAAATATTTGTGTTGGGGATCAAGACATCAATATATATACATAAGATTCTCAAGATTGATTATGTGCTTTTTGTTGTTGTATTTTTATTGTTATTTATTTACGTATATTTATAGTCGGTTTGTTTGCAAGCGTTGGTTGCAATAAAATTGTATTGGAAAATTTTGTATTTTCAATTATTTATTTTATTTTTCAATTTTAATTTAATTTTAAATTGAAAAATGTTATAAATTTTTTAAAAATGACCTACTACACATATGTATATAAATAACGCGTGAACACAAGATGCGAGTTAAAACAATATTAGAATTTCTATATGTAAGGAAAGTGGTGACAAAACAAAATTATTTTGATGGGTGATAATTTATTTTTTTACAGTTCGGTCATTGTAAGCTGTTCGGTATATTGCGATGAAATGGTTAAGTAGTTTAGAACATGCAATACAAAAATGTAATGAAAGATACCTAAATTTATAATAAATTAAATTAAATGACCGTATAACATTATACAAGTGTGTTAGGTTGCCTGCCTGGACGATTTGTCTACTTAAAATATGTAATTTACTATAAGTAAGAGACTACGAATAAAGCCGCCGCGTTCATCTTCATTTCCCATTCACCACTTTCCTAAAGATTCATATGTAAATAGATAACCGCAAGAGAGTGGCTTAGAGGTAAAAACACTCACATAGTAAAACTCACGGAAAATTGTCTATAGCACTGAGGTGCAAGCTCATGTTTCATGTGTTTTACTAAGCGAGTATTTGGCAAGGTCCACCACACTATAACGTCGACAATTTTTTTTTTTTTTTCATTATTTATTAATTATAGTATATTTAATTATATAAAGAAATGGTCTGCATCCAATATAAGCATGTCCATATCCTTGGATGATCAAGATAGTCATTATTCATACATATCCAGCTATACAATCCTTAAACTAGGTGTTTTCAGCTTTCTGTTGTTTCTCTTAGCAAAGCTCTAACATTACATTTTTCCCCTCGGATCACCGTGATACGAGGCCCACGCCGCATTACCCGGACTAACACACATATATATACTTACACATTACGTAACACCCAAACCGTGATTTTTTGGTGACCTTCGGGAATTAAACCCGAAACCCTCGAATACCAGCACAAGGACACAATTTTGACCGGACAAAACACTTTCAAACATGGCGTGTATCACGCCCGAAATCCCATTTTAGAAAACCTAATTTTTTTATATTTAAATCCTTTAAGAGATTTGATTGTGCCATTTTGTGCATTTAGCTTATAAATTTGTCCATAGCATACTTCAACGAATACGAAAGAATTGCTGACGTGATTATCACACTTTTTTCAATACATTTTGGATGTTCCACATTGTATAGGGTTTTCCAATGAGAGGTTTCATTTTGAATAGCCTGCTATTTGGGCAGCTTTCAATTTTGAAGCTGTCATCTTTTGACATTTGACAAGTATTTTCGCTGATTGGGACCTTCAAATGCATCAAAATGATCCGGATTTTCATCGAAAAATCATCTTGAGTGATGAGGCCCATTTCCACCTCAGAGGCTACGTTAATAACCAGAATTGTCGCATTTGGGGCTCAGAAAATCCTAGAATGATTGTTGAAAAGCCTCTTCATCCTCAACGTGTCACTGTTTGGTGCAGTTTTAGGGCTGGCGATGTAATCGGACCTTACTTGAGCTATGATTAATGATATTTCATAACCGTGTTATTTCTCGAAGCGGTTATCACAATTATTTCCTGACCGTGTTATTTCTCGAAGAGGTGACCACAATTGGCCACCGAGATTTTGTGATTTAACACCTTAAGACTTTTTTGTTTGAGACCACGTGAATGATAAGGTCTATGCCAATGCTCCACAATCGATTGAAGACCTTAAGGATGGAATTCGTGAAGTTATCGAGGGCATACAGCCGGAAATGTGCGAATTGGTCATGCACAATTTCATGAAAATGATGTAGTCCTGCAAGCGTAGCCTTGGCGGCCATTTGGCTGATATCGTTTTCAAATGTTAATGACATACTCTTTACAATGAAATAAACATTCATTGATTTCTCTTAAAAAATACTCGTTTTGTTTAATATCAAAATGAAATCTCTTATTGGAAAACCCTTTACATAACTAAATTACTTTTCCACACACTCCGCTATTAGTAGCATAAACCGTTTGTGCATTCACGTTTTTGCCTTCTCTACCATAGAATACCCAAAATATATCACTTTTACGATTGGAAAATAAATCTGGAATAGTTGTATGGTCGTTTCTAGGTAATGTAGAGTATGCACAAACGGGATACAAGGCCAAAATGTAAATTATAGTTAGTTTAAATTAGTTCCATGATAAAAGTTCGGTTTTTTGGAAATCATACTGTATGGTCGATTCTAGCCAATGTAGTGTATACTCAAACGCGATACTCGATCAACATGTGTATATAGGCAGTAGTGCTTTTCCGTTCGAAGCCAAGTAACAATGCTAATTCTGAAAATAGCTATGGGATTCAAATTGTGATCCTTGATTAGTAACTATACATGCCGGCACGCCAAACCGTGCAATTCCAACTGAATAAACAGCGAAAGCTACAGTGGCTGTGGTGATATCTGCTACTGGTATAGCTTCAGCCAAACGCGTATAACGATCTATCAATGTGATACGGTATCGTTAGTTATTTGATACTGGCAACGGTCCTATATAATATCGAGGTGGATTTCAGTAAAACGACTTGAAGTGGGATTATAATTTCCCGTGGGTGATTTAATATGCCTAGCTTGATTTACCTAGCCTATTTTTGATTTTTGGCTTTGTTCTGTTAATTTGACAGGAGTGTGTTCATAAACTCGACATTGTAACAATATTGTTACGACTGTCATTGTTTAAATGACGTATATAGTTAAGAACGATATTCTATTGGTTTAACAACACAAAACCATAATATTCTTCCAGAAAAAGTAGAATTACCTGGCTCAGCATCATAACCATAAAATATAATATATCCATATTAATATTCTTTCCTATATTCGTGTTTTGGCCGGAATTATTCATTTTAGCAAATAACAAATGCTTTTGACGTATAGAAAGACAGTACCGAGTAGAGTTGGTAATGACGTTTCTAACAATAAAGGGAAATTTTGTTTAGGGTTTATGAACAACATAAAGCACATGGCTGTTGTTACAATCGCAGTTTATGAACGCTTTAGTACTGTCATTGTTAACAATATTGTTACAATGTCGAGGTTATGAACACACTCCAGCCTTTTTAATAGCAGGCCACAATATTACATTTGTGGTTAATATTTTAACCGACGATTTAACACCAGGATGCGATAAATTATGAAATGCTTGAAACACGATCTTGCGAAAATTTTGTGGAATAAACGGTCTGGGTTTGTCCGTTGACATGTCGCAATATAAAAACTTATTTGGATTTACTCCAACCGGAATCCGAATAAGTTTTAATGCTGTATCATCAATTCGTATAAGTTCTCGTATATTTCGTCATCATTGACTTGTGCGTCAGGAATACTAGCATAATTGATTCTCTCTGGAAATGAGATTTGGTTAATGCGCGAAAGCGTGTCCGCAACTACGTTATCTATGCCCGATATATGCTGAATATCAGTAGTGAATTGTCCTATGAAATGCAGGTGTCTACATTGTCGTGGTGATGCATTTTCAGAATTCTGTATGAATGAGTATATATAAAATTACGTCCTTCTAAAAAGTACTTAAAATGTTTAATACTGGTATATGCTGCCAGAAGTTCCCTGTCATATGCGCTATACTTTTTTTGGGCATCATTGAGTCTAACTGAAAAAAAAAACTAAGTGGTTGCCATGAACCGGTATGTAATTGTTGAACAACCGCTCCTATAGCTGTGTCTGAGGCGTCCACCATGATGGATAGCTGAGCTGATGCTGACGGATGTGCAAGGACAGCTGCTGACATAATTGACACTTATATTTTTCAAATGCCTGTATTGATGATTCGGACCATGCTATTGGAATCTTACTATTCTTACGATATCCTTTCAAAAAATCGTTTAACAAAATTTGATCTAAAGCTGCCAAAGGTATAAAACGTCGATAAAAATTCAACATACCCCAGAAATCTTTTAACTTGCTGTACATTTACTGGACGTTCGAATTGTGCAATAACCTGTGTTCGTTCTGACGCGGTGGCAGAATACCACAGGAGTCCACCGAGTGTCCTAAGAATGTAATTTCTGGTGTAGCAAAAACACATTTATCTGCATTAATAATAAGACCGTATTCTAATAATTTTTGAAATACAATTTCTAACTGTTCCTCAAATGAATGTGATGCTATAAGAATATGATTTAAATACACAAAACAAAATGATAAACCGAATAGTACCGTATGCATCAACCGTTGAAAAGATTGGGCCCCATTTCTGGGACCAAACGTCATTCGAACAAACTCGAAAAAACCAAACGGTGTGGAAATTGCTGTTTTAGGCATATCACATGGTTCTATAGGAATTTGGTGATATGCGCGCACTAAATCTAGTATTGAAAACACGCTACATCCTTTGAGTTAGAACGAAAAATCCTCGAAAAATCCTGCACTTGTGGTAGGGAATAGCGATCGGGAATGGTAACATTGTTTAACGCTCGGTAGTCACCACAAACAAGGTCGCTAAACGATGAGTTACACGGTGTTTGACTTTGGTGTTATTTAATGTGTCTTGAGTAATTTGATCACATTTTGATAATAATTTGACTATTGCCGGATTCACAGTTGATTTGTCAATATTGGAAAGCAAGGGATCTGAGTTAACCGTTAATGATCCGATGGTATCTATGATCCTCTGTCTTTGAATATCCACCAATATCTCGGTATTTTAAAAAAAATCCGCTCCAATAATTGAAATACAAACATCAGCTATTATAAATTTCCATACGAAATTTCTTGGTAACCCAACATTTAATGTTAGTATGTGAGTGCCATATCCTTAACTGGAATTCCATTAGCTTCATATAGATTAAACTGATTTGTTTTGTTTGTGGTGTTTACAAAATCCGATATTAAAAGACGCTTAAACTTTCACCATCATTGAGGCCTTCGTATGCTGACGGGAAATTAATTTTTTGAATTTTCTTTTCTTTCCAATTTTGGAATAAAAGTTGCATGATGATTATCTTGATTTAAAGCTGAGATTTCCGCCATAATTTTTGTTTCTAGTCTATTGAATTTTTCTTCGAGGTTAAAATCGGAATTTGAAGTTGCACTATCACTAACGGGAGAAGAAACAGAATAAATTTGTAAATGTGTCATTGTTTCAACTACATTGAAGCAATCGTTTCATCCATAACTGACGTATAGATTAGTTGTTAAAATTTACACCAGCGTTTAATCTGAACTGGGCCATTGAGACGATTTTTTATCACCGAGCAACAAACCGTGTAGTATATTGTGTAACTTCGTTTTTTCTGACTCGCCTAGAACTTTAATCACTTCTCGTTTAAATGTGGTATATGGAATATTGCTTTATCACGAATGATTAAATTGTCGAAAATGTCATGTGAATGAGAATCTAACGCTCAAACAGCATGCGAATATTTTGTTTTTTCGGGTTTGATAACCGATCGCCCATTAAATTGTTGCTCTAAAATTTCAAACCACACCACCGGATTTTGCGAATATAAAGGTTGGCGTGATTTGAATGCTATATATGCTACAATATTATTCGATAGTTGGTTCAATTCAACACTGCTTTTGGTATCACCTTTATATTTAGCTGGCATACCTGATTCACAAATATTAGAATTGTCACTCGTCGAAAGGGAGTTTAGCACTTAATTAAAAGAAAGTTACAATCAGTTTTGAAAAATTGATTTATTGTGATATTTAAACAGCTGAAATGAAAAGTGAAATATTAAGTTTAAAAAAGTTGAAGCGCTGATTTGTCTACAACACTTCAGTGAATTTATCTAATACACCATCTCACCACATTCCAGACAAGATGGAAGTATAGGCAAGTGTAGGGAAAATAACATATAATAATAATCAGTTTTTCTTTTAAATAGCATATACCTACGTAAAACAGCTGATTCAAAGATTCTACATAACTCCTCGTTCAACCAAATCAATAATATTTTGTTTCCGCCTGGCGCATCCAACACATCTGGTTCATACTCTAATACGAGATCCAACTGGTTCTGGATAACAGAATACGTAAAAATTATGTATCCGAATCTTGTTGTGATGATGAATTGCAAATATCTACAAGCAAAAAAAAACGCCAACATGAAAAAATATTTTATTAGGAGTTTCATTATTTGTACCATAATTACATTTTTACGTGAAACCAATTTATTACTGTTTTCAATATTTTTTGAATATTTGACATTTCTCGTTTGTTTCTATTTAGCGAAAAAAATTCAAAATGGTATTAAAACATTATAAATGTTATAATGTAATAAAGGTCATATTACACTACCATATTTTATGCAAAGATTATTAGTAACTCAATTTAAACTGTAATTTAAATTTCGAATTATTGCTGGTTGATATTAATTATTATAATTTAATTCTTTGTTTTTATATTTATAAATTTATTTATTTTGTTAATTTATTAAAAAACAATTGTCTCAAGGATTATTATTCTGTAGAACATTTTTGAGAGGCTCAATTTAATATTTATTCTAATTCTAAACATATAAATAGAATTTAATTTAATATTTTTAGTATAAATGATGTTATGTAAGTTTAACAGTTTATATTCTGATATTCATTTGACAGTTATATCTAAAACATGGGTTCATAGTTGGTTGTTACCAAACCGGCCAGCGGTAATAATATGGATTATACTTGTAGTTTTCGCAACGTAGATCGAGTTCGAGTGTAGGATTCAACAATTAAATTTAATCAGCACTTTGTTGATTATTTAGAACTGATAATTAAAAAATGTAATCAACTAATTGGCAAGTTAAACAGACTGAAGCTTACTTTGTTGATTATTTAGAACTGATAATTAAAAAATGTAATCAACTAATTGGCAAGTTAAACAGACTGAAGCTAACTGCCGATAATACAGTTCTATTGAACGTTGATGCCATAAAATATATCATTTTCAATTTTCCCCAGTTAAAGTGTGACACTATCTCTTTAATATACAGTATTATTTCTGGACTAAATGCAGGCGATATTTCAGGTTTGAATGAAATATTAAATGTAAGTACAAGGAAAAGTTGATTATTTTTAATTGCTTCATATACATTCTAATGACACCACAAATTAAAGATATTAAGAAAACTGGCGAAATAGTTCAAACAGTTTTAAAATCGGTACCCTGATTAAAGAAATATTACAAAAACTATACTTAAAAATTGTGACATTGGATTAACAAGAAAAAATTGTCAAGTTTAGATATTTTATATGCCACCTAGTTAGCTTTGCGTTTCAAATATACCAACTGTTTTTACTTTTTTCTGTGCAAACATTAAAATTTACATACTTATGTATTTTCAGTATGAATTCATTTGTTTTGTTTTTGTTTTTGAAATTGTTCGTAACTATAATTCAATTTAGCATTCATAATGTTACGTTTCACAAATAAAGAAAATTTAAACATAATTTAGTATGGCGAGTCCCAAGGAACATTTCGCACATTTTAATACATATCACATAACATATGTTTTTATCAGAATGGCGGTAAGAAAACTCGGATTTTCGAACGACAAAATTATAAAAAATAAGTTGGTGTATGTGACTAATTATCAAAAGGTTTGTGAATAAATCTATCAGTGCGATATACTGTCCTAGCTTATTTACAACGTACAATTTATTTTGAACAGGATGGCCTCACCTTCATAATGGATGAAAGGTTAAAGATTTTTAAATTATCATTACCCGTTGAAGCAGTGACCTCTGTATGTTGGCATACTAACTCACCAGACTAAGAAACCATTAAACTTTTTTGTGACCAACGAGTAATCGACGTAGACTTGAGAATTAAGGAGCTGGTGATTTTTTTTTTTTTAAATTTGTGGACCACTCATTCGAGAAAGTATGCTTCTGATTGTGGATACTTGTGGAGTAACTTGGCATAGGCATGTCAAAGTGTTTAAAATGACCAAACTTTAATGCTTGCACCAAAAAACCATACATATGTACCTACATGTTTATTCAAATTTTATTTGTGGATTATTAAATTTAAAGTTATGGGTGAAACGTTGAGACGTTTTCATCCTTTTTTTAAAAATATATAGTTTAATTTGGTAAACTCAACAAATTGTGTGTTGGATGGCATCATAGTTTAAATCTGAATAATTTTAAATTTATTCATACACCAAAAAATTAAAAAAAGTTTACTGAAAATATTAAAAAACACTTAACTTCCTTCCCTTAATTTTTATATTTTTTTTTATTCTTTAAGTTTATGAATTTTTAATAATAACGTTTCAATAAAAATAATACTCGTATAATAATAATAAAAAATTATAATAGCAACAACAATATTATAGTTTTAGTTTTTTGTTTAAAAATCAATTTTTTTTTGTTGATTAGTGTCTGGCTCCAAAATATGGAAAATACCTTGTAAATGCTGAAAATGTTTTTTTCCCCAATAAATATTTATGGGTGTCTTGTTATTGAGTATATATTTATATTATAGAAACTACATAAAACTAGAAAAAAATTAATAACAAAAATGTTTTCTAACTACATATATACACATAAATTATTAAACCATTTAGTTTCACCCCCATAACGTATCGTATCGTATATATATATATTTTCTAGGTAGCATGGTTGCGTGTAGACACACAGACGATATTAACAATACAAAATCATGTAATAACCAAAAATCATAGGGTTAGCATACAATATTCGGAAAAAAATACTTGGCTACTGAGGATAAAGGATATCAAAGAGACAGATCGTGGATGGTATATGTGTCAAATAAATACGGATCCAATGAAAAGCCAAATGGGTTATCTAGATGTTGTTGGTAAGTTTTAAAATAACACATTTTTGTTATGCATGCATGTATATACATTTATAATTATTGTTATTATTATTATATCATTTTACATGTTATTATTGCGATTATTATTACAACATCACAAAATGTTTTGATTAATTTACCCATTGGCCATATTATTACCATGATACATAATACTGGTGCATATTTACAGTAGTTTCAAAAATTATTGTGTATGTACATTGTACAGAATAAAAACATATTTTGATTTAATTATTATTATTATTATTGTTATTTAATTATTACAAATAAATAGAAATAAAATTAAATTTTAGATTTGTAATTAAATTAAAATTAATCACAAACGTTTTTTTCTATTTTTTTTTTCTATTTTATTTTGGTTGATGCATTTGTGGTGGTGATGGTACATCGCACGCTTGTTCGTTCAACAGTTCCACCGGATATTTTAGATTATCCAACGAGTACCGATATGGTGGTACGCGAAGGTAGTAATGTTACATTGAAATGTGCTGCAACAGGATCACCACAGCCAACAATAACATGGCGACGTGAAGGTGGTGATTTGATAACATTAGCAGGGGGATTAGATGGTAAGTTGTACACATATTTATATAAACAAACAAATTTAATTGAATATGTGCGGTCAGTGTATATAGTCGAGCGTGTATATATGCATATCTATATCCACGAGGTGGAAACCCAATTTAATTGCAAATGTTTTAATTAAAATTTGTATGTGCATATAATAATAAGTGTAGAGAATATACAATTATATCGTACCGACTTTTTCGAAAATAAATTAAGGTTCATTAGTTAATTATTGGTTGTCATCGTCTTTATCCTAAACCTCTAATAATTATAATTAATATACTCTATAATCTGAATTAAATAAGGTCGATATTTTATTAAAAGTTTTCTGATTACGATTACTAATCATTTATACTGACTTTAGAATCCAAATCAATAGGAATAAATGAGAATATTAAATTGTATAATGCAGATATAGTAAAATTAGTCAAAAAATTAAGACGATTTTAAATGAACTTACTATGATTATATTCATCTATAACTTAACTGGACAAAATGCGCAACATGCTAGACAACACATCAAAAAAAACATAGTGACAAGTTCTTTATATCATACCAATTAATGAGTATTTATGAGGTTTGCCTGATACCAGAATTTTATTTTCGACTGATTATCCCCTTCCGTGTGTGACGCGCATTTGCATAACCATCAAATAGTATACCGAACTTCCTTTTTCCTATTCGAGAGCCGTTTACCCAGTTTACCCAGGTTATTCTGTGGTTTATATAGGCTGAAAACAACCAAATTTTGTTGTGGCCAACCTCAAGTTACTCCACAAATCCGGTTATTGTTAATCCAACTATCCAAGGTTCTTGAAGAAATATGTCCTTTCTCCAAACCAAAATGTTCAACTAAATCCCCTACTTTTTAAATAGTTCATTAGTTTATTACGCCACTAATAAATAATAGTAGGTTTGATTAGGGTTAGAATGGCTGCTTCGGTATACATAGACCGCCGACGGTCCGTTTTGATTCCACAGGATTTTACTGCTATTTCACCTCTATTGAAACCATTCAGTGCAATAGTTATATGCGTGAGATAGCTCATACTTCACTGGTTTTGAGATCCGGGAGGAAGTCCATACATCTTCTATACAAAAGTTGTTTGCTTCCAGACTCAAGCCTCTAGCATTTTCTCCGAAAAGACAGTGTCCCGTGAGTATTCCTACGACCGTGTTTAACTATTCTCTGGAAGATTAATAAATTAGGGTGCCCCATACCGCCTCTTTCCTAAGCTCTAATATAAACGCTGTAATATGTCTATCTAGACTTACATTTACAATGTTCGCTCATTTCGTTAAGAAACCAGTGACAACACAATACTACCTAGTCAGGCGGCAAGACTGTCCAAATAGATTGCATTATCATACGAGGAGATTACATTATGCCGCAACCAGGTTAAGATCTCCTCAATCGCATATGGTTTAAAACCAAATATCGAAGCATTCAGGTAGTGTGATTTAATCAAAATTCGCCAGCTCATTCATAAACGATCTATACTTGTCGTCGAGTGGCCATTCTCAAAATTTTTCCACAGAGACAAAGATGAGAGTCGCGTAGCCTAATTGTCCACCAGTTACTTACTAAAAATATAGACTGGAAAAGGGTAGAAAATAACCTCTAATGCGTGTGTATGTGTGGTCCTCAGTGCCTCACTTTAAGCAAACAGGCCGTTCTTTGCACCTTTTCTAGCTTATTTTTATACATTACCTAGCCAGCAACAAACTAACTCCGTACAAAAGTATACAGGAGTGAACATGACGTTGTATCAGCTTCGGTTTCAGACTCCATTTATCACTAATGACTGAGTGCCTACATAAGTGCATAGCTATAGTAGCCTTATTTACACATTCCAAAACGTTAGCTTCCAACTGAGCTTACTTACAGTTCAAGCTAAAGTACACCCAGATTTGGAGGTAACTGTTCAAGTTAACCTCCAAATCTGGGTGTTAGCTTGAACAGTAAGTTAATCAGTCAAAACTAGTCCAGTATGGTTTATGCTAGGAGGGGCAACTATAACCGGAATTTTCTATCCCGTAAAGGTATTTTCCAGAGGCGACTATCGCCGTTTCTCGACTCAACCAACCACTGCTATACCCTCTCTCTTCAGCTGAAAAAGTAATTCATTGATCACTATGATCCATATAGAAGGGGGTGGAGCGTAGAGTTCTCCTTACTACAAGCCTTATAGTGGTAGATTCAACTCACGCAGTTGACAATCGTACTTACAAGTATAAATGATTGATTAAGCTTACAAAGTTGTCTACCTTCACGATATACAATCAATCCCTGATCCGCCCATTTTCTAGAATTTTCTAGGACGTCCGACCATTTTCTAGGAATATATAGATCAGCTTTAGACATTCTTTGAAAATTACCTCTAGTCAGAGGATTAACCCCTTTCGTTAATATCCGTGCTTCCACAGATTGTGTGATGCGCATTTGCCCCTACCATTTGTCCCTATAGGCTCAAACTAGCCAGATGTTGTTGTTGCTTACCTACAGCCTAGCTGCATAGTTGCGTCACCATTCCTGTATTGAGAAAGCAGAAAATCATAAAAGAATGCAAGATCTGATCTTTCCAGACGTATATGATTTTAAACCCTTGTATACTCATACAGATCCTGTCATCGTTAAATCAAGGTACCCATGGAGATTATCTGGTATCCAGAGGGATCCGTTCACGACTGAGCTTTGTTTGATGGGCATCTAGCCTGGTAGATCTTGGCCACGAGTCGCTGTATACCTTAAACCGGCCCATTCGCCGTCATTTTGTGTGACTCACTGCATACCAAGTCACTTAGTTCAATCCGTTCAATAAAGAACATGAACCTGAAAGCGACAGCGTTAGTAAGGCGAATTTATAAATCATAATAAAGTTTAAACATCAGTTTTAAGTATAACTCATTCTCCCACCGTTCTTTATTGAGCTTATCTGTAATACTGTACTTAACAAATTTTTCTGTATGCAGAAGTTCTGCACATCAATTTCCAGCATAAGCATACAAAACTATTGGGTGCATTGGGTCTTCTATCATGCTGCTGGGATTGAAAATTCACTGATGGAATAAAATGTCATTTAAACTATCAGATTGCCATGAAATTTTCGATATATCAGATGCTTTCATATCTCAGCATATTGCATTTACTCAACATGTTTTCAACAGATGCATGTTTTCATAAATTATTTTCAAAATTGTAATTTAAATGGTCCTTATAAACATTAAACATTAATTACATTTTAATAAACCGAAAATATGTATTGCTTGTAAATTGTTTGTTTAACTAAATATTGCAAATACCATAAATATTAACTTGGCGATTTATACCTAAATGCTGAATAAATATATAAATATACTCGAATTGTACTTTAAATATCTCAATAAAATTTACCACAAACAATTTTCTAGTTGAAAGAACACTTTCATTTTTTATTGTGTTTGAGGAAAATGAACTCCCTAAACAATTTCTATAGATTAAACAATAAAATGTACTACACATAATTAGTATTTAAAATTGAGAAAAACATGGTTTTACGTTTTACAACAAATATTTATACAATATCCAACAAATTGAACATAAACATCAAAATGTTGTAAGGAACCACAAAAATTGTTTTATTCAAAATTTCACAATTCCACATCACAATTCTTGCCTTCACTTTGAAAATTCGTTTTCTGATTTCATAGGTTAAAAAATAAATAAAACAATTGTCTTATTAAAACCAGAAAGAATTAAAAATATAAACCATACTAAAGTTAAAAACAAACAAACCATAATAATTAAAAAAATTTAATAATTAAAAATTCAATTTTAAAAAGGAGTTCGCCAAATCGTAGAAACTGACAAAAATAATGAAATTTTTGTTTTCAACAAATTAAAATCATCGAGGATGTTCAGTGATTTTGCTATTCTCTCGATTGGATTTTAGAGTAGCGCTAAAATTCGATGATTACGCAATATCCTGCTGGGAACATGAACTAAGAGGTTTTCCAAAGCGTACACTGTCGTCTATTTTCAAAAGACCCTGTTAAAGTTAGCCGATAGTTTCCAGCCGAAAAAAATCGATAATGACGATACATTTTTTTGTTTTGAATTGAACATTAGAGTTGAAGTATATTATCTCTTTCTATCATACTACCAAAATTACCGATAATTTCCAGCCGGTATACGTATGTCGATAAAGAAGATGATTAATTCTTGAATAAAAGAGATACGATTTATTTTGATACATTTGTGAAATATTTTTCATTAATACTGGTAGGAAAAGTTTCTTGTGTGGATCCTGGGAAATTTAGATTTGCAAAATCATATGTAAATAATTGAAAATTTATAAAAATTCAGCCTCTAGAGTGTTATGTTTGGAGATGGATTGATTTGAAGTGGTTTTCCAATATATGTCGGCTGGAAACCATCGGCTGTGAACTTTCGGCTATATATCGGCTATATACATTTTTTATCCACTGTCATATTAATATAATAATCTGCATTACCAATTTTTATAACTTTCGGCTGGAAATTATCGGCTAACTTTAACAGTATTTTCATAGAATAGTATATATTTCGGTTGTAATCCCAATCAGTTTTCCTCAACAGGAATATTAGAAATTTTCTCGTATATATCCTCCATCGTTTTTTTTAATTTTTGTTTTGTTTTTGAAGTAATGTAGCAAAACCTTAGAAAAAATTGCAACCACCCGTTTAAGATCAAGAATGTGTCCCTATGGGGGTTAAATTTGATTTCAATGAGGGATTTGCTAAAAACTTTTTGGTTCTTTCCAGCTCGCTTAGGACCCCCAATTTCATATTATTGAAACTAGTGGCATCTCTGGTTTCAAGTACGAGCACTTTCTTTTGAAAAATCGCTAATTGAAACGAAAATGTCGATGTCATATAAACAAATATTGAATGAAACGGAATCATACTCACGATATCAATAGAACAAAAACGAATGATTTATACAGAATTAATAATAAATTTGACCAAAAAATTGCGCGCCATATTGTTTAATTAGTTATTTAGAACAACGATTCTTATACCTGGTTGCACGAAAATATTAACTAGAGGTTAGCTAACCAGCAGTTAAATGCTAAAATTTACAATTTACAAAAGACATACAATTTTAAAATGAGAGACTAAATATAATTTTTACAAATCATCGCTAGAAGAATGAAAATCGTTGCTTCGAACATACAACTTTTCAATTTCCATCGTATTCAATTTTATCCGTTTAATACAAAATATTGAACAAGTTTTATATTCACAACCGATTATAGTTTTATATTCCTAGCAAGGTAAGAAGCGAAACAAATTGTGCTTTAGTATTATGTAAAGCGATGGTGTCAAATTAACCGAAAAGTTTTAGAATTATATAAATTAAGAAATATGATAAACACAAAATTCTTTGGATTTGAAAATTTGTTATTCTCATTCGAATAATAATCAATGATATTTTCCGAAATTCGTAATAATTTGAATAAAAATAAAATAAAAAATTTATTTTAAATTTAGGTTAGTCCAATCTAAATTTGAATATTTTTTTCCAATAGCATATAAAATATCTTTAAGTTAACTGAAATCTGCGTTAACTAATAAGGAATCATTGAACTAACAATATAAGGAAACATTTAACTAAAAATTTAAATTTTTATTTGTAAAATGGTCTTGAAATTTAAACTTTTAAAACATCCATAAATTGGTCCCAAAATATTCCACATTCCGATAATCTATTCAAACTATAATATTTAGAATTGTAGTTTAGCAAAAGTTAAAAATTCGATAAAGTAAAATTTTATTTCCAAATTTTCCAAAATATATATTAAAAATCTCAATTACTTATTATTGTCGTAATTTAATAAATTGAAAGATAAAAAACTTGGAAATTCAGACGTTTTCTGTTGAATGCAAAACTCGAAATTTCAAAAGATTTATTATGTCCAAAATTGTAATTTTATACAGCCAGATCTCAAATCCAATTTGAATTTTGAAAATCGTATTTATTTGGAAATATCGTTAAAATTGATTTTTCTATAGTTCATAGGTTTTTAACAGTACATATAAATATTTTTCAAGAATTGAAATTCAGGTTTAAAGTTAAATAAACTGGTATGTTATTTCCAGATTTCCCACAATTTTCCAAAATGTAAGTATAATATTTAACTTCTATCGAAATGTACATCAAAATTGAGTAAATTATAAGAAACAATGAATTATTATTTCCAAAATTCGAACTGAAATTTCAAATTCTGAATTTTATATGTAAAATTTTATCATAAAAATCAAAAATCGATTATTTTAACTTGAACGATGGGGTATTCGGAAATTACCATGAGGATTTCTAGAAATCTTTCATAAGTCAATAAAAAAATTTAAATTAAAATAGATCTGAACTATCCATCAAAAATTTTAAAATCGAATTCCATAGGGAAAATTGTTGAAAGTATGTGGAAGGTTAACCAGCGTACGAAATCGATTTTCGTTACGTGAAACAATGCACTGAACAAAAATCGTTTTATTTACATCTTTCTAGCCATCCGTTTTAAATTTTTCCGATCCCAAAATAAAATTGTTCAGTTCTCTTTGTACTGGCCGACTCTATATGTTATACATTTTGAATCATGTATTAATTAAACGATTGGTTTCACAATAAAAAGACGAGATTTTACTCGTACATTTCTTAATATTTAAATCAGCCTATATTAAGGTTTTCTTGCAGTTTAACAGTTTGGCATCATGCATCCCTTCAATAGTATGATAAAGCAACACCAAAAGTTACATTGGTAACTTTGGATTTCTCTTTTGAAATTATTAAATATTGAATGCAAATCGACTCTGAAGTTGTGAATGACGACGAAGATAGAATCAAATGCACTAAGTACACTTGTAGATCTGTGTATTTTGATTTCTTGAAGTATTGTTGAATGTGGTCCGATCTCTTTAAAATTTATTTTCCCAAAATTTTTAGTTTTCCCAAATTCCTAACGTTATAAGTTCAAAGATTAAAAGCTATGTATGGGATTAGAAATTTTAAAACTTAAAAATTCTGAACTTGTTATATCTATCCTAAGTTCTACCTTCTCATCCGGAGGTACTCACTAATCTTGAAAATGTAAGAAAAAAAATAAGGAAAGATATGTATAATGTGATTAGCTGTGGCGCAAATACCACCCATCATTTTATATAGGGAAGAACGAATATACGCAGCCGAAATTTTAAAAGCTAAGGCTGCCAGACGTCTGGTTTTCGGAAGGGCTAACCAATTTGGGACAATTTGTTCTTCCGTCGTATTCTTTTCTCAGAAAAGAGGGCGCCACCCAAAAAAAAATACTTTTAATTAAATCCTTCTCATATTTAGATAGTCCAGAAGATCAGAGGAAGTTTATTATTGGAAGCAATTTCTATTGTTTACTCCAAAAAAGAGTTGGCAACCCTGATAGTTGGGAACCAAGAAAATTTAAATTTTCTGGATTTAGTTGAATTTTTAAATATATTTTTTAACTTTAAGCTTTAATTTTCATTTTTTGAGTAATTATGCACAATTGGGTTTTCACCAAAAATGGAAATCTTTTATATAAATCCCATGCAACTTCATTACACGGCCTACATTCTGGCTCCGTAAAGCTCTGTTTATTTGTAAAAAAATTATTATTGTTTATAATTTTATAATTTGGTCCTTGTAAATTGTTGTTACCCGTTCTTCTCAAGATACAACAAACAACTGCAACGTTCGGATTTGCTCGAGTAACTTTTCTGTATCTGGCAACCTTACATAATAAGCTCATTAAACGTCAATTTCTCAATAAAGAATGTAAACCAACAGTTTTAGTTTTTTTATTCTCATCTCGTTTTTTAGTCTCATCACAAGTGTATCACATTTAATATTAACCTTTACCGCTTAAACCATGTCGTAATAGGAAAATTCGGTCGGGTCATTAGGATATTGATAGTAGATGCGCTAACGAAAGCAATAAAATTATTTTTAAAATATTACTAATCAAATAGACCAATAGAAAACAAATCTTAATATAGTGTTTCGATTTTATAAGGTTAAAAAAATCATATGAGAGTTGCCACAATAAGGTCCATAGTAAATATGTGAACTGCAGATAATTGTCATGCCACTCATAAAAAATGCCAAAGGTCACAGAATTTCGCGAGGTAACACTTTCGTTGGTATACTGAATAGAATTTTGGTCAAAAACCACCGCTGTTGTTTTATCAAAGCTGCTGGGTAAAATAAACACTTTAATACAAAATATTACTTGTTGGTTCTGTATAACTAGAGCTAGTTTTCAATTTTAGGTATTTTAATGTAGTTTAGTCAGTAGTTGAGTGATTCAGTCCACTTAAGCCGATAAGAACACAATATATTTCAATTTTTGTGACACATTAGTTTCAAAGCATCCTGAAATTTAAACAACAAACTTCGTGTCAATTTCAAATTCTCTTAGTACCTGTAACAATGTTATATTTCCAACCTATATCTAATAAGAAAACACGAAACTTTCGAATAACATTATAACACGATTAATTATATCTCTATATGCATTAACCCTCGTGTTGATTGAATTAATGTTTTAAATTACCTATCGTATTTTACGTAAATAAATTACTTATGTATGTACCCATTTTCTAGTTGAAGAGTAGGTGGTTGGTGTACACCTATTAAGAGCTACTTTGCTAAAATAAAATTAAAATAACACAAACTTTAACTAAAGTGAAAATCTTTTTTGTTTTTTTTTTTTTTAATTTTCCGTTTTGTTTTTTATTTAGTTAGGTTTTTAATTCCAGTTTTGCTGAAATGAAATCAAAACGAAAAAAATCTGTTGAAAAGTTGAAAATACCACAATCAAAAGTTTTTAATAAAAATGAAAATAACTTTATTGTTTAGTTCGTATCGTATCTGTTCTGTATATATTTACACTCCCAATATACTCGTACCAACATTCATAATACTTGGCCTCTCTCGGCGCAATATGTTCTCACCACCCGTCAAACTACTAACTATAAGTACTTTATTGGCTAAAAATCGCTTTTGTTCTAATTCATACACCAATCCAATGTTAGAGCACATTGCTCGCTTCTATATTGTATGCTCATATTATCTATAAAAGCATTTTTTTTACTGCTCGCTAATTTTTTTGTTTTTTGCTATTTTTAATAAATGAAGTATGAAATTAGTTTCAAATATTAAGACTTTTAAGACAGTTTAGCAGCACTATAAATATCATGTGTAAGTACAATACTCGTTTAACGTATATGTACATACATATAAAATATGTACATAAAACGAACAGTATATGATAGGGTAATTGTTTATGTTTGTTTTTGCTGTTATTGTAAAACTTTTACAAAACTATGATTATTTGAATGACGTCTTGATAAGTACATATTCAACTTATATACATATATGTATGTATATATATATACATGTTTCATGCGAGTAATTTTCATTCCTAATTATCCTACCATAGCATATCTACCAAATCAAAACAAAATATTTATTATGGTTATGGATTCAGTTGAGACGAAATTGTCCCGCCCCCGCTCGCATAACAAACCATTTTGATGGTTTTTCCTGGTTTTTTTCCCACAGAGAATGTCATTTGTTTATTTAATTTCGTAACCATTCGGAAAGTGAAATGAAAAACTATTTTACCACCACAAGAAGAAAAAGACGAAAATTATTTATTTATTTTATGTTTGGTGTCGTGTTTGAATTATTAACTGCATAGCTCTTATACTCAAAAAAAATATAAATAAACAATTGGAGTTATGAACTGAAATTTTAACATTTTTTTAAAATAAAAAACTGTTTCTGTTTTCTTTGAAAAATTATTTACATCACAAAAAGAAAATGTTAAATAAAGACAAAGGAATTTAAAAAAAAAACTAAAATCAGTTTTTTTATTTTTAATAGTTGTTATTGTTAGTTCTTTAATGTATTATAGCTAGTTATTAACAAAAAAAAACTGAAATATATTAAATTCCATTGTTGTTAATCGAAAATAAACTCACGCTAGGTGGTATATCCATATTATGGTATTATTATTTATGAGGTGGTTGATTATAAACTTTTATGTTATTTTTATATAAACACGAAATAATTGCATTTATACATAACCTTGATTTATAGTTTTGTGTATTTTGCTAGTTCTCGTCGTGTGGCATATTGTGGCGATATATATATTTCGGAATGCTTTTTAATGAAACGACACGGGAAATTTAGTATCTGGAAGACTGCAACCAGTGGGTGGACTGCAATCTTATAATCTTAAGATTAATATTCAGATAATATACATTTTCTTAATAACAGTTCAGTCTTTCCCAACTCAACATTTAGTTAAACCGCCAATTTAAAATATGATCAAAGAAACAATGATCATTTAGACACAACTGGATTAAAGAATTAATTGAAGACTAATTTTTTTAAAAACCGGAAATGCAGATAATTCAAAAATATTTAAATCATTTGGTATTGCTTGTATAACACAAACAAATTTCATAAATTGTTTATAAATCACTGCTCTATACATACTAATAATTTAGATATCCACGTTGTATCTGTGTTGTTTTTTTTTTTTGAGAAACTAGTTATCTGCAAAAACATCACTTTTGGAAATTCGAATTTAAAACAAAAACGACTGCAAATCAAATAATTTAGAAATAATTATTAATTTTATTCATATTCGCTATTTAAGAAGATGGCGGAAATCACAAAAAAATAATTTCATTATGCTGTAATTTGAAAATATGTCAGAAGTTTTGAAAATTAAGAAGGTTTGTCTGAAAATATATCTATTTTTAGGGTTGTTTTCATAACTCAAAATCGTCAAAAATTCAGTTAACTAGTTTATCAAAAATACCACAGGTATAATGAAACAGGTTTTTGTTGATGAAATGTTGACTGTATTACGCAAGCAACACAAAATGATTTAATATATTCGAATTATCTGCATTTAGGCTTCAAATAATTTTCAATTTCAATTCATTTGTATGCCTTAAAAACAGCATTTAGGCGAAATAATTTTATACGAAAACCGAATGATTTAGTTATGTTTCATATTGTTAAAATCATTCATAGGTTAGGTTAAGTTATGTTAGGGTGGCCGTCCTAATGGACTAGCATAAACACAAATTGGTCCGTAGGTGTACTACATTTAAGTTACCTCGTCGAATCATTCTGAGCTTACCAAGGAGCATTCAAAGCCTTTGACATCGACGTCAAGTCTAGGCCAGATTTGTTTGGTTATTACACACAAACTAGCATTAACCCATCTGTCGGTCATTTCTTTTTTGGCTTCCGCCTGAAGCAGCAGTTTACAGGAAGCAAGGGGTATCTTTATATTCAGCCTGCTTTGTGATATATGGCGTGCTGTCTCCTTACGGTCCAGCTCATCTGCCTGTACATTCCCTACTGTATTGAAGTGTCCTAGCACCTACATCAAGTGGCAGTTGAACTGATCAGCCATCGCATTTAAAGATGTTAGTCAGTTGTGGGCTACCTTCGACGTCGGGAAGTGTGATTTGATTGTAGCCCGGTCCGTAAACATTGCGAATATCCCTGTAGATATTACATTATACTTCAACCAGTACATGATTTCTATTATCGTGATAAGTTCAGCTTGAACAACACTGCAAAAGTCGGGAAGATGAAAAGAGAGGTTGACCCCTATAGTCCCTCACAGAACACCCCACACCCAACCCCTCTATCCCTTTTTTAGCCATCCTTGAAGAAGTATAGCATCTCATTGTCCATAACCGTTTCATTCACTCAGTCCTCTCTGGTGGGAAACTCAGTTTGGAATCTCAGCTCAACAGATGGCGAAGGAATAGCGTAGTCGGTACTTTTAGGAATACTCCTGTTGCATAAGATAGATGAGTGCCGTACTTGTTACAGGTCCATTAGAGATGGATTTGAGCCGAATGGCTGTGCAAGATGCAAGCTTCTCTTCCGCAAGATCCAAGGCAGTGAGATGAAAGAGAAGCTACAAAGCTTGGGTAGGTGTGCTCTTGAGGGCTTCACTTATACATAAGCAGGTGGTTCTTTGGACTTTCATCAATAGTTTTAGGTTAGCCATTAATTTTAATGCTGGCCACCAAACGACAACCCCATACAGGATAGGTTTGACGACTGAGACGTAGAGGCAGTGTACTATGTGGAGCTACATACCCCATCTCTCTCCAATGGCAATTTTTGTTTAGCAGTTTAATAAGTATAAAAGGTGCGATTGAGGATTTTAATTATGTTGCACCTGTACTCCACATAAAATATGACCTGATATGCAGCATGGAAAATCTGTATGCGGAGCATGGGACTATGAATGACATTCGTGGTTTGGTAATATGCGGTAGTTTTCTTTACTTAAATAGAGATGTCATCGCAATTAAATGCTCGTTCTTGTTTTCATGTCCTCCTCTATGACAATGGTTTCCCGTATTCCATCAATCAACGTGTTCATCTCAATTCGTTCTATAACTGCCTGTAAAGTCCCGCTGAACGTTTAATAGCGTACCTTCGATTTCATAAAACAACGCTTTTATTCGATTTGTTTCGTTCCAAAAATTTTGATTGATAGCCGTTGTGAACCAAAATTAAAAAAAGACGAATATTGGCGGCTTAAATACAATTACATGTACTGGCTTCTAGCTATTCCGTTTACTTCGATACGTAGAAGCTTCTTTTCGAAGCCTAGAATTTTCTCCTCTAAATTTTTCAATCCACCATTGTGGTCAAGAATTTTCTGCACCAACTCTTGGATGTTTGTTTGTAATTTCTGTTCAACCGCCGATCGCATTTTTTTTTTACTTTTCTGGTCAGCCGCTACTACTGCACCATTATCTTTTCCATCCAGAACATAGCCATCATTCTCCAACTTATAACTGACAATTAATTTTAAAGTACGACATGTTGTTAACCAGTTCCCTTAAAATACATAAATTCGAGAAGCTTCCAACATTTTTTTGTCTAAAAATAATCAATCAAGAATTTAAATTTAAAAACCAATAATTACTAAACGTTCCCTGCTAAAAGCATACTTATAATTTCTTGACATTTCACCACCTTACGAATTAATAGAACAAATACAAAAATTCTGATTAATCACAATAGTTAGTGTTTATCTTACATAATATGTTATTTCAAGATTGATAACATAATTCATTACTTCAATATGATACTTAAGACTTTCAGGGTTAGCAATTCCAAAAAAAAAAAGATATAAAACTCTATAACAGAATGGTAAAAAAATTGTTGAAATCATAAAATTATTAGACTACCCCCACTTTAATAAAAGATGAACATCTAATCATCTTGACCCATTTCCAACAAAATCCGATACACAATTACACCTCGAAATTATTTTCAATTATCGATTTATTTTCGAGCAAATATTGTACATCATGACTATCGTGTTCGGTTGCTAACACACAGTTTTAATCGATATCATAGAAATTACATTATTCCAGCAATGGATATGTATAGGATATATGAAAATACAACAACAATTTGGCTAAATATAATCTTAACTTCTACAAGAATGTATACACATATAACGTATACGATACATATGTACATATGTATATGCATGAAACACATCAACAACAACAAACCATGAAACATTAACAATATAATTATACATCAAGACAACATATTCAGAAATATCGTATCATAAGAATGAATGAATGAATGTACTTCGAAAAATGAATCTTTTCAATTTGTATTCTCCGCGTGTATATACACAGCAAATCTATTCGATTTCTTTAAGATTTAACACATAAGCACACACACACACATAGAGTAAAACACATATACATATACTCGTACATACGTATACATAATTTAGCCAACATAACAAACATAATCTTCTTACATATTTTCTAACATACATGTACGTATTCTTATTCTTCAAAAAACATATAACAATTGAAATATGTTTAACAAATGAAAAATTTTCTAACTTCCAAAAAATATGAAAAAAAACGGTTACATATGTAAATTTTCCCACGAATTTTCTTCTTCATGTTTCCGTTTAAAAAATTGTTGTTCAAATATAGAAAATTCATATTTCTTTTTATTGTTTTCTTGTCTTACTTATATTCGTTATTATTGTATTTTAATATTTTAGTTGACTTATATCTTATGTATGTTGTACATATTTCGTTCGCTTGTTCTTGCTAGACTCGAACAAATGGAAAGCAACAAAATTTAGTTTTCGGAAAAATCCATTACAACCACTATTACTATTATCGCCACTGTATGCTGTTATGCTAATACTTTTCTCTGTATACAGACATATGTACATTTTCAATTTGTATACCAACATTTGTTTGATTTATAAGGAGTGTACACACCCGTACAAAGAAGTACCAGATAGCTTGCTATACATATATGTAGGTATAGTTTTTAATGTATAAATGGGTTACTTGAAAGATTTTTTGGCAGAAACTATTTAAACAAAACAGGGTTACGTATACATATATAGTTTATAACTTTTCATTCAAAACATACAGGTGAGACTATAAAATTGTACTATCAAATAATTTCAATAGCTAAGTTAGTAGACCATGTCAACTGTATACAGGGACTTGCTCGAACCAGGCATTCTCAGGAATTCGGGACGGGATTTTTTTGTGTTACGTAATTCTACTGATTTTATAATCCCATTTTGTAATAAATTTAAAAAGTATAATAATGAACAAATTTAATTCATTTAAAGTAATTTTTAAAAATATGAGATGAGATCGATCTGCACTGAATGATGATCGAAAATTCCGTTCGTTTTTGGTTGATGTCGGTTTGATGGTTGACAACGCCATACAAAGATTTTCTAAATTACTGGTCCTAGTCCCAGTTTAGCTCTTTGAATAAGGTATTAAATATACTTTTAGTGGTTCCTCAAGTGTACACATTGCTATGATTTTATTCAACTCGTTCGATAGATCGTGCACCTCTGGTTCAGCATCCTCACAGTCGCCAACATCAAATCCACTTTCTGTTCCGTATAATCTTTGCAGAAGTTTATTCCCAAAATAAGGCATATCGGTTTTTGATCGCAGTCTAAAGAATTTGTCATTCACAATTTATTTTGTATTCAAATCTGGATCCTGTATAGGAATTTTATTAAGGATGCAACATCTTTATTTATTCTTTCGTCTAGCTTTACTTTTAGGGGATTTAGCGTTTTATAATTCAATGTTGTTGTCTGAGCTTTCCGATTTTTAAATAGAAATGCCAAAACTTCTTCGACATTGAGATTATCCATATTCTTCTCTCCTAATGCTTCTAACGCTACCTTCAGTGGCTTTAAAACCTGAGAAAATTAAATTTTCCAAAATTAATATGTATGTGACGTTTGTGCAAATTTTGAAGAAAATCAGCCTCTAGATTGTTATGTATTTGGGTATTGAACCCTAGTAGTATTGTTCCCCCATTTTCTTCTCCGCTAAGACGGACGGTATGCAATTGTTTATGCAGATCCATATAACTTTTGGCTTAACTTTGAAATATATAATTGTGTTTTTTTTTTGCTCCCCGAATTGACCTTGATTGGAATAAGGCTTGGCAACTTTCACTTGCATTTGCGTTGGCACCACGATGCTTCACGCGCCTTGAATTGATTTGAAAATAATTACATTATTAACCATACAATTATTATACGCACTGTTATTGAATTGCTCGAATATGGGATGCAAATGTTGATCATATCTCCGGGCTGCTTTTACTTCAGAAATCACACTATCTGCGATCATTGCAAATCCATCAACAAATTTTCGAAAGTATCCCGTTAATTCTAAAAATTTTAGAGTTTTTGAATGAGTATCTGGTACTGGAAACTTCATAATGGTTTCTAATTTATCTTCTCGGTCTGAGGCAACCGTCATCAATATCATGGGCAAGGTATTTGAAACGGGTGCTTGGTTTTTCCAATTCAATAGTAAACCTATAATTTGCTACCTCAAGCACCTTCGTTAATCATTCTAATCCTTCTTCGATACTTTTCGCCGATACAATAAAGTCGTCAATGTGCATACAAACAATTTTCGCAATACCAAGTTCTTGAAACATGGTGTTTATGAACCGTTAATGAATTACATGCAAGCCGAATAGAAATTTGATAAATTTGTAATGGACTAATATTTGGTCGAATTTTCAGCGATTGATACGAGAAAAAACCATTATACGCAGATTTAATGTAGTGAATTATATCGCCCCTTGTCGGCCAATTGAATTGGACGACAATGAATGAAAGTGGGTACGTAAAAAAAAAATTAAAGTTGGGAAGATCATTCCAGTACTCGATGCTACACAAATGGGCCCACGGTGCAATACCCGGACAAACACTTATACTTATCCAACCCGAGACCCTCGAATACCACAGCAACCACGCTACTAACTATGCCAACGAGGGCGGCAGTGACTACCTACAATTTCCTAAAGTATATGCAAAGTCCTTTCGGGCGAACAATTCTTCCCTTTATCCATTCATCTATGCCGGATAATGTCGGATTCCAGCGGGGATAATCGTCCCAGTATCTGTCTAACTAGTCTGTCATCACTGAGAAATGTGATTCACAATACTTGAAGATTTGGCTTTCTCTACTAGTATCTTTATGCGAAGCAACCCTTCATCTACAACATGAAAAGTCAAGTATATACGACTTTTGCCTCGAATAGTCCGTTGGTCATCAACCTGCCCGAACCAATTCCATTAAATACTGTAACTAGATTTCCATTCCGGATATCCGACTATCCGGTTTATCCGCCTGTTTTAAAGCAATCCGTTATCCGGATAAATTTCTTTGAAATATTTGATCATCTGAATAACACATTTTTGATAAAAAAAAAATGTACACCAATAAACTAGAATTTAACTGGTTTGACTGTTTTTTATTTGTTATATGCTGTTTGTTACATGCTTTTATTAAAAAACTGTGTAAAACAAACTCTGCAAGAACTGGGAATGCCGACAATATCTGAAGAAGAAATGCGTATTTTCCAGGATATTTTAGAAGTGGTTTTTCCAATAGAAGTGACCATAAAGGAATTAACCAAGAATTCTGCAACACTTCTAACAGTCGAAGGTGTCTTTAAATTTGTATTCCTCAAAATCGAAGAAATTAACACAGCATTAAGCCAAGCTCTTTTGACCCAACTAAAAAAACGGATGAATGAACGTCGCGACAATACTCTCTTAACATTAATTGTATTGTTTGAAACTGGCAGTATTCCCCAATATAGTGAATATTTCGAATATTCCTCAAAATCATCTGCTATTACATTAGCAATGGAGAGAATATATCCAAATGGATATACTAATGTGTCGTCAGAAGTCGTTGCTGATGAAAATGAATTGGAAATTAGTACGAACCCAACTGAAGAAAACTTAAATTTACTACAAAAATAACTAGGCCTTGCCATATCGTCAATTACTTACGTAAACCCCACATCTTCTCAGGAATTCAAGCTGGACTTAAAAAGGACTTTCAATTACTGACAAGTACTGAAAAGTGATCAAATAATTTAATCGTATTATTCAATGTCCTTTTGACAATTAAACCTACGTCAACTGCTTAAGAAAGAGTTTTTTCAACAGTATAGGAAAAATTAAAACTAAATTAAGAACTAAACCTTATTTTGAGTTTGACGCTTTAATTTTCTTAAAGTAAGCCTTTTTATAAATGAAATTTTGTACCAAATAATAAACCTCAATTACTTTATTTAGTTTACCACTGTTACAAAAATTTTAATTTTATTTTCATCAAAATGGTTTAAGTAGAAATTATCCGAATAATCCGGATAATTACTAATGAAAGTATTCGATATCCGGATATTTAATAACATCGGATATTTGGACACTTGGTAACCTATAATCTTCAAAATTGTTGATTTGTTTTAAATTTCGACTCAGACATTAGATTCAGACCACTCCCACTGTCGACCATGGTTCTCCAATTAGCCGTTTCAAATATTTCCCAACACGAGATATTTTATTTTGAACCGCAGCGACATTTTTCCTCTTCTTTTGTAGTCATGATGGTGAAATGTGTCCGAATTCTCCACATCTATCACTCGCGTACGTTCCTTTGTAGTTATTAAGGTTTAATTAATTGGCACTGTTTGAATTTCTCTTTAACCCTTTTGATATCCTTAATGCGAGCATAGAGATTCCCTCCAACAACCGTTTCCTGCACAAGACCTGGTTCATATTCGAACCTTTAACATTATTGAATTTATATCATGGCGACATTCATTTGGTCCAATACTATTGAAATGGCTTCGAACATTAGTGGACCCTACTGTAAAGAAATTATATGTTCATACAAATATTCTGCGATTAACTTTAAACGAGGAAAGTTGTAGCTTTCAACAAGTGTCTTTGGTGTCTGCGCGTCAATTATTATGTATTGCTATACCTGTGTTCCAGTGCCGTAGGTGATAGTTCAAATACTAACAATAATAATGAAAATCTAGTCCTCAATGCTCGTTATTAGCCAACATTTGTTAGCTATGTTTCGAGGGACATGGATATTAGTTTGTGCTACATGTCCATCGTTGATTTAGTTTTAAACTAACGGAATTAATATTCTCACCGTTGACCACTTTTGTAATTTTAACTTTAAAAGACCCGCGATTAAACCATATCGCAATAGGAACCTATCTGACAAAGAATAATTCTCGTTTAAGCTAGTTTCCCTACTAGGTTCACCTAAGCGTATTAAGTCCGGCCATTTCTGGTTTGATCTAAAAGCCTTTTCTTATTTAACGTAAGATACTCCAGTAGTTTGGTGGAAGGGTGGTATATTGCTAACCTATCGGTTAAAGGTTTTGGAGAGCGTCACTAGGTGTGATAATTTTGTCGAGCACTTATAGGTATTGTTCTAGGCATAGTGAAGATTGTTATATGATTATAAGGCCCAAAAAGTGTAACATGGAATATGTTAAGTTAATTATGGACAAATATTCCTTTTATGAATCTTCTCGAAGATATTTGAAAAAGCCATAAAAATTAAAATGCTAGAGTTCTTGGATACAAACTAGTTTCTATTTCTACTGGATTTTGAATTTAGAAAAACTTAAAAATACGGAACAAACCATTTCTTCATTTCTGGAACAGATCAGTGCGAGCATTGACTGCAGGTGAATTTCATCCTAGTCGATTCGATTCTTCTCTATGGTCTTTCATGTTGGAGTGGTGCTTGCAAAACTTGCATCACTTCGCTTCACATTATAGACAAATACATATTCTGAATGAATAGTAGTATATGTAATATAATTTTGTGTATGTATGTTAAGTTTATAATTATGTTAAGTTTGAATCATTGCACCGGTCACATGTTCAAAAGAACTAAGGGTGCAATTAATCTATAATTAATTATCTTACCACTTTTTTGCTATTATAATTTTTTTTGTCATAATAATAAAGGTTGGTAATGAGTAAACAAAACCAAAACTAAAAATGTATGTATGTCCAATTAGCGAAAGCCAAAAAGAGAAGACATATATCCCAGCTTTGTCCATCTGTCTATGTGACCTTTCATCAGACATTCATCAGAAAAACACTTATCCAATTTTTCTGAAATAAAAGTAGCAAGCTAATAAACCTTAAACTCCAAAATCGGTAAGTAGTCGAGGTGCATTGCAATAATTGCGAATTTTGCTTGCGCATTAAGGTACTATTCCATGGACTGATTGACTGAGTTGACTGAATAGATGATAGCAACAAAATTACATTAGAGTAACAAAGACAACAATAAATGTTTTCTTTTTTTTCAAAATAATTTAACAGCGTAGTTTAGTATTAGACATACCAAATTTGAAGTTTCAAAATTGTTTGTATAAAGAAAAAATTGACATTTACAAAATCACAACTTTGATTGAAATTGATATTTACAATTTTCTTCCATTCAACAATTATTTTTATAGTGAAATTCTTTTCCATACACAAACTTTATAGTAAAATTCTCTTCCATGCGCAAATTTTAGGTATGTTAAATTTGACTGCCATAAAAAGTATTCGATTTGATACTTTTTATGGCAGTTCACACTGCTAACACTCAAATATTTTTTTACTGAGAAAATTTTTTTGTTTCATTTGTACAACAACAAAATATAATTCCTTTTCTTGCTTTAAATTGACTGAGTCAGTCAATCAGTGCATGGAATAGTACCTTTATGCAAATGAAATACAATGTAATGAAAAATGCAAATAATCGAACCAAAGAAAAACACGGGCCGAGCGATAAGATAAATAACAAGGCAATCAACAAACACAATTAGTGCAGTGCGGGTGTCAACCAATAAAGCGGAAGCAAATAAGACGACAAGTAGCCAGTGGTTCAAAGCGATTTAGATGAGCCATCATGGCGGCTGAAGAATTACTAAGCCTGGAGTTAGAGCTAAAGCAGAAGGAGATTGAACTGCTGCAGAGAGAAATGAAGTTGAATGCGAGAGCGATATCATAATCGGCGATCTATTAGTACATTCTCATTAGAAGATATCGAAGGCTCGATGACCCAGTTTGGGCGATGCAAAAAAGATGGAACCAACATCGCGCATTTTGAAACAAATTGATCTGAGGGCAAACAAGAAATACAAAGGGATAGCATCACAAAGATTGGCTTTTTTCATCCAACTGAATAACCATGAAAAAATCGATTCAAAGGTTTGGCAATCCGCAGTACTTTTTTTTTGAACGGACAACCGCATTTACCTGGTACTTGCCAAATTTGCCCAAAATACTTCCGAATGTTGGTGAAAATAAAATGAAGGCACCTGATGATTTGCGAGTATCAAAAGAAACAGAAGTAATCGATAATTCCGAAGAGTCAAGAGAGGAAATAAGAAAGGACGCTCCCAGGAGAGTTGTAGTGTTTTCATTTTGATCTTCATTTTTCATTTTTATTTTGTACCATTTAGATTTTTATTGTTTTCGTTTGCACTTTAGATTTTAATGGTTGCGTACAAAATTAGATTTAATTTTTATAAATAAGTAATCATTGATTTTATATTTTGTTGATTTTTGTTTTTAATATAAAAAAATCAGAGTTCGATTGTTAGCAGACCAAAAAAGCTGTGTGTTACCAAATTTAATTAAATAAAATTAAAGTTAATTGTAAACCTAATTCACTTAATATTGTAAAGTATAGATATATAAAATTGTGAATAAAAACATAACATTCGACATTTTTGAAATATATCTGCATATGGAATTGTACAATGTAAATAAATAAACCAAAAGAAAACTTGTAAAGATTCAAGTGATATACAGTATCATCATATTTAATGGGGAACTACAACCTTACCCTATTTGTAGTGTTTTCATTTTGATCTTCATTTTTCATTTTTATTTTGTACTATTTAGATTTTTATTGTTATCGTTTGCACTTTAGATATTAATGATTGCGTACAAAATTAGATTTGATTTTTATAAATAAGTAATCGTTGATTTTATATTTTGTTGATTTTTGTTTTTTCTAATAAAAAATTAGAGTTCGATTGTTACCAGACCAGAAAGGTTCATTTATTGTTGCCTTAAAAAAGGTTATATTAGTAAAATAATTGTACAAAAATTGTCTATTAATTGTAAAATATAGTTTCAAATTACACATAAATTTATGTTTATTAACTACTTAAACTATTCATTTAATTTTAATATTCTGAGAAATGTGATATAAAATGTTCAGTGGCCTAACTTAGTTCGGCAAATATAAATCAAGAAAACTTTTATTTCACCTTTTAGCCAACTTACGGCTACTGCTAAAGAATTCAACATAACGAATTGTGTCGAAACTGTTGAGTTTGTTTGTGATATTAAAGATTCAAGTGATATACAGTATCATCGTATTTAATGGGGAACTACAACCATACCCATAAGAGGGGGAGTATGTTTTCATTTTGATCTTCATTTTTCATTTTTATTTTGTACCATTTAGATTTTTATTGTTTTCGTTTGCACTTTAGATTTTAATGGTTGCGTACAAAATTAGATTTAATTTTTATAAATAAGTAATCATTGATTTTATATTTTGTTGATTTTTGTTTTTAATATAAAAAAATCAGAGTTCGATTGTTAGCAGACCAAAAAAGCTGTGTGTTACCAAATTTAATTAAATAAAATTAAAGTTAATTGTAAACCTAATTCACTTAATATTGTAAAGTATAGATATATAAAATTGTGAATAAAAACATAACATTCGACATTTTTGAAATATATCTGCATATGGAATTGTACAATGTAAATAAATAAACCAAAAGAAAACTTGTAAAGATTCAAGTGATATACAGTATCATCATATTTAATGGGGAACTACAACCTTACCCATAGAGTATTGATACAGAAAGACTACATAAAAAAGACTTCGAACCAAAAACGTAGCGCCTCGTATAAGATAGTTTGCTCAATAGCTAAGGAAAGTGAACGGTATATGATGTATGGGAGCGCCGTATATATTATGCCATACTTCCAAGGAATGTCGGAAGAAGTGTAGCAGTTTCGAATATCGGTGAAACAATATTTGGCTGCTACAAAGCTAATTCCGATATGGACGACTACGCCAATCCGCGAAGTGGAACAATCAGTGGAAGATAACCAGAAGGCGACTTTTCTCTTGACGTAAGTGATATTCTTGAATTCGAACAGGATGCATGCCGAGTAGGCTGTAATGCGTTAGCCAGTATCTTACGATAAGGTAGACATCGAAATAGGATTTTATGATTATAGGCAAAGAAACAAATCGACAATAGGTAGAAATATTACTAACACAAAAAAACTGTTAACCAGGATTTATGACTTTTTTTGTTTTAAAGTGTTGTTTGATGGTTGATTTATTAGCTAGTTTTCGAGACCGCTAGCGTACTATCGATTCCAATTGTTTGTACATTTATTGCCGTGTGTCCTAAGATCTTAGCTAACAAAACTCAAAAGCACTTGGATTGGAATAAAATGATCACTCTGTATGTAATTAAATAAATATTCGTATATCGTAAAGTTTGACTAGAGAAAACAATAATTTTATAAACCGCAATCTGTTAAGAATTCAATTGACTTGGCAGCTTTCCAGTTTCAAACGTATTCCTTTTGTGACGTAGAATCGTAAACTACGCTCGCCTAAACGCATAGATACGATACCTTACTAAAATTAAAAAATGAATTCAACCCCAATGTGTTTTATCATGACTTGACACCATCAATAATATTCGAACCGAAATCCTTCAACAACGAAGCTCTAATAAAGACATAAATAATTAAACTTTCACGTTTTTCCCGTTATAATATATCAATAAAATAAAAAATTATAAAAAAAGCTTGTCTCATCCCTCCTGGTTTTGATCCACCCTTTACCCTTTTATTTTGCTTATGCTTTTTATGTTGTTGTACCGCAATGAAAAGCTTTAAAAATAATAAAAAGTTGGCGGTATAACATTATTATTACTTGTGCGACTTTGTGATTTATAATAAATCATTAAAACTATATGAATAGTAGTAGTTGGTATAGGGATTTAAATTAGAATTCTAAATAACTGAATAAAAACTAAAAAAAAAACGCTAAATTTATCATTTCCAATACAAACATGACGATTTGATTAATGTAATCACGGCCACATTAAAATCAAATTACATTCAATTATCATATGGCCAATTCGGGATTCGCGTTATCGACGACAATCGTCAAGGGAGAGTTATCCACGTTTATTCGTAAAAATGTAAAAAAAAACTATCTAGCAATATGTGTATACATACACTGTTCACACGACAATACATAATACATATATAATTTCATATCTGATTTTGTTTGGTTTTTTAATTGTTTTAAAAAAAAATACCACCTACATGCCATACAACGACCATCTATCCGCACTGTAAAAATATGTATACCTAATAATAAAAACACGGGATTATAAATATTTAATGAAATGATAACAACAATATACATACCAACGGAATTTACCCATAACAACATTTGGTGTTAAAGTGTTATTTTATTGTATACAGTAAAACCTCAAATTACATATGTATATATATATATATACATATGTTAAACCTACTATACAAAAAATACAAAAATTTAAATTATTCATACATAATGGTCTTCTTCTTATTCTTTTTCTTTTCAGTTGTTAGTGTTGAGGGAACCTCGCTCACCATTTCACGTGTCAATCGATTACACATGGGTGCTTATTTATGTATAGCCTCGAACGGTGTACCACCAACAGTTAGTAAACGGATTATGCTTATTGTACATTGTAAATAAACCAAATTGTTGTTGTTGTTTTGTTTTTTGTTCTATTTAATTAATATACGTGGTGTAACTATATACATTCGCAGGATTCGCCAAATTAAAAACAATTAAGATGTCTGTGAATTTAGTACGAAAAACACAATGGCTATTTGTACACTGTTGTGTATTAAAATTTGCACGAAAGAGGGTTTGATTATTAGATACAATTTTAGTTACCGCACGATATCAAAGCAAGATACAATACAATTTTAAGTTATTTAATGTTTTGAACGTAAAAATTTAAAAATTTCTCTGTATCTAAGAACAATGGGGAGTTCTCCACTAGGAGGATCCTAGGAGGAAGTTGTGATTGCCAAATAAAGGAATATACTTCTCTATACGAGAAGCCATTACCACTATACCTTGGAAATAATAAAACGAAAACATGGTAAAAGTTTGAGTAAAAAATAAAAAAAAATTAGGGCGTTGTTTTTGTTTCATAAACATTTATTATTATTTTTTTATTTGTTATTTAATACTAATTTATTATTTAATACTATTTGTTATTTAATACTAATTGTCTTCATTTGGTTTTATTATTTTTGTGTAATCCAAAATTTAAGTCACCATATTTTTTGTATTTTTAACTACAACAAACTAAAAACAACGCCCTAATTTTTATTTTCTAAATTTTTAATTAATTTATCTTCATATATAAGAAATTTATTATTATAAAAGAAGATATTTCTAATTTGTTTTTATAAACTTACCTTATGCTTATCAAATAAAAACCATATCATTAAACCTTATATAAGCTACCTGTTGCAAAAGGGACTGTTTCGATATGGATGATAATGAACTAGCCTATATGACCTTCCGGTGAGACTGCAGAATCCATTTACTAGACCTTCGTTCATGTCAATGTAGACTAAATGTTCTCTTGAGAATTAGCTAGCATCCACACTTACAACCAATGGAATGCGTCTTTGTTTCGCAATATAAAACAGTACTGCCAAATATTGCAATTGGAGACGCAATCTGAGGCAGTCGACAGCTTAAGACTATTTATCTCAACTGTGGCAACAGTCATATACCACTATTACTCATTACATATCTATGGCAAAACAAATCCCTTAAATTTGTTTCGAAAACTATAAAAATGTATTACTCTACAAAGCTGCAAGTTAATCTGAATAAAAAGCCCTCATTCTTTTTTAACATTTGATGACTTTGATTTATGGATATACGAAATTGATTGACAAGATTCTCAAGGATTTTTCGAAATCAACTAAAGTTGTGTGCCCATCCAGTGTAGTTTTATCAGTGATCATATTTGGTGGTGGTAATGTTAAGTGAATTTAACACAGCATTTTTGTATAAAGAGGCAGTTGTACAGTGTGTAGACCAAACCTTTCCCAAAGTTCATAAAGCTTTTTTATATTTTCCTATCCTGTTTCAAGAATACAGAAGACTCGAAATATCTTTCAAATTTCCCTATGACGTACATTCAAGATTAGTGAAGAGTACAAATTTATACATCAAATTAAAACAAATCCATTCAAAAGTAATGGATTATAGGTCCAATTTGAGGTTAATTTTAATTTTTCTTCAAACATAAATTATTTGATAAGTATCTAAAATTTATTTCAAATGATAGTAACAGGTATATTGGTATATCTTGTACATGACCTCCTGCTGCTGTACGGCAAGCTTCCATTCTTTTATCAAAACTGTTATTGTGGCATAACTGCGGATCAGTTTCTTGAATGCAATTAATAATATTCTCCTGTAAGTCATAAATTGTTTGTGGATCGTTGGCAAAGACTTTGGCCAACGCAAGATTAATATTCCCCCGTCGATAATTACTCGATTACCAAAGCGTTCGCGCAAAAGTTCAATTGTTACTGTTGCTGTATGTATACCTTCCAATTCGTCAAACAAAAAAGTTTGTAAAACCACACCAGATAATCACTTTCTGTGGCTGAATCGGATTTTCTGTTATTTCTCGTGGATTTTCTTCATCCCGGATTCGCCAATTTTGTTTGTCTACAAATCCACCCAGATCAAAATTTGCTTTGTAATAGCTTTGTTGAAAAAACACGCATTTTCGAAAAAAAAAATTTGTATGGCCCAGTTTGCGAATTCAACTGTATTTTACTTTTTTGATTCCGGGCTAATTTAAAATGTGTCTAATATTCAAACCATTTTTCATGTTAACTCTACTACAATCTATGATGTAATCTATTATTGCTATATATTTTTCGTACTATCTGCTCGCTGGAAAAATAAGTGCATTGAAATTACTTCTCCGATTGGTTTAATTTAACCCCTGGTGCTGGTTCACCAGGTCGGGTATATACCCTAGCTATTTATTACATCCGAACTCTAAACCAATAAAATCACCAAAATAATTCATCCATAATCAAAAAAAATCATCCATTTCCCCTCTTTCAAGTTAAAACATTTCGGTTGTAATTAGTTCAAGGCAATACCCGACCTCACGAACTCATCTTAACAGTTATTCTTGATTACTTATAATTTTTTTATGTACTTAACCATGTTAAAAATTAACTTAAATTAAGCATACCTCAGACTGTCTCGGATTTCCGTTCGTTTGTCTTTGAGCACATGATAAGCGAACACATAAACATGGCAATTAAGTTTTATATAATCCGTCGCTTATAAACGAAAAAATAATATGTCACAAACGTCCTCGATCAAATTTAGTTACGCCACTGATTAAATTCCATTATAATTAACAAATCAAATTTTAAACAACAAACTGTCAGTTTTAATAACGCTATTTAACCCCCCCCATATTATGATATATAGTTCCACCAATGATATGGGTACAAAACCAATTAGTTGGTGCGGTTGAAGGACAACGTATTACATTAGAATGTCAATCGGAAGCATATCCCAAATCAATAAATTATTGGACTAGAGAAAAAGGTGAAATCGTTCCACAAGGTTGGTCTCGATGTACACATAATACATACTGTATACATATGTAACTATAACCGTTTTTAATTTATTTAATTGTAGGTGGAAAATTTGAACCCATTCTAACCGATAATGCGTATAAAGTTGTAATGAAATTAAGTATAAAATCGGTTACGGCCTCTGATTTCGGTTCGTACAAGTGTGTTGCAAAAAACTCATTAGGCGATACCGATGGTACAATAAAACTATATCGTAAGTATAAAACCGTTCGCTCATATATCTAAATCGAATATAAAAATATTGTAATTTATCATTTTGTATCTTATTTATTCCAATCGAAGGAATACCACGAAATTCTGTTAATTTATTTGAAACGTACGATAATCGACATAAAGGTAAATTTCTTAATTAGAATAAACATTTTATTTTAATTATACTTTAGAAAAAAATTGATTAATCTTTATACCGTTACAAATAGAACTTAATTTTTCAGATAAGGCACGAAAGGCGGGTCTAAGCTATGATGCCAATACAATAACAGAGCATGACAGTGAAAGTTTACATAAACGAAAAGGTAATTATTGCTGTATAGAGTTGATGTAGGTAATTTCTAAAAGTTTAGAAGATTTAGAATAAAAATACCACTCGAAGATTTAGAATAAAAATAACGCTCGAAACATAACTATAAGATTGGCAATAGATTTTCTATAGAGTTCAGTTCTTTTTCAGCAAACCAATTTTATATACCAATTTTGGATTGATGAATGTGAAATTGGCTTTAAATATTGTTGGTAATGTGCCGTTAAAGATCGATGTTATTCTGACAATCCTAAACAGATTCAAGCACTTAAGCACAATATTGATCGAACTATTCATGAAATAATTGGGTTTACAGAATGCGCTACTGCAAACCAGCCAAGGCACCCATTACTAATCGTAACGTTTATTCTTTTCAGTAAAGCAACTAACTTTGAAAAATACTGAATGGTGTTTATTTTATAGCTATTTTAAAAAGATAGCAACCGATGGCCCACATATAGATTTGTAATATATCTTACATAACATGATGTACCTGCTACCCTAAACTGCGAACAGAGAAACTTAAAAGAAATTTTAAAAAATAACACATTTCCTTGTGGATGTACAACTAATAGTTATTAGCTCTATCTATATACATACACTGCATTTCATTTGAACTATTGTTTTGTTTAAAAAAATTGAAATAAAGATAAATTAGCAGGCCAGGGGAATTTTAGATTATTTTGTTTTTTTTCAAAGAATTGTGGTTTTTCTATGTTACATGATGGATAATTGCCAATAAATTTGAAGTGTTAAGAAGTTTACTTAAATTAAAAAAGACAATTTTCACATCTACTACAAAATCAAGGGCAAGGAAAAAAGTTGACTATTGGAATCGCAGACATTGGTTATCAATTTTATAAAAATTTCAATTAATATGGCATGTCGCGCGAACGAGAAAGGGCGATGTGTTAAGAGTAAATGAGAAAACCAATAAATATATCATATTTAAGACACCATCCAATTGAGCTGTTCATTATCTGTTCCAAAAATTAAAGCAAGGGTTGGTTGAGGATCATCAAATAGTCAGGTCACCTGATCCGAAGAAGATTAGTTAAAAACCTTGCCCTAAATCAGAAGAGGGACCGCGAAACTTGGACTGAACAGTAAAAACTGCGGACAAGAAGAAAGATATAAAGACAAAATCAAAAATAATAGTGCTGATATACCCACAATCAACTATGTTAACCTAAAAACAGCGAAAAAAGTCTGGGCTAACCGTTTGAGGATAACAGTCTGGTTCAGAGCTTCATCGAATAATCATATATAGAGTTTCACGATGAGCGGTTTCATTTTGAATAGTCTGCTATTTGGGCAGCTGTCAATTTTAAAGCTGTCATCTTTTGACAAGTAAAAACTATGCCATTACAAAAAATGGTACGATACACGATTCAACAACGCATTGAAATTGTTAAAATTCACTATAAAAATGGTGAAAATTTTGCAGTCACAGTTCGCAAAACTAAATCACTTTTGGTCGTCGCGAAGCACCTTCTCGGCCGGCAATAGTGAAACTGGTGGAAAAGTTTGAGCTGTTGGGACAAGTTAGTTATGTGAAGATTCGAAACAATGTGCGTCGTCCAAGAACAACTGAGAATATTGCTGCTGTAGCCCGTACTGTTGAAGAAAACGTCGATTTGTCGATTTTTCGTCGATCTTTGGAATTAGACATTCCACAAACGACATTAAACCGTATTTTGCATAAAGACTTAGGTCTTAAGGCATTTAAAGTTCAGTTAACGCAAGAACTCAAGCCGGTCGATCACCATAAACGTCGTATCTTCGCTGATTGGGTCCTTCAAATGTACCAAAATGATCCGAATTTTTATCGAAAAATCATTTTGATGATGAGGCCCATTCTCACCTCGGAGGCTACGTTAATAAGATGCAGTATAAGATAGCAGAAAATTGTCAGCAGAAAAAATGTATTTTTTCTACTCACCACCAAGAGCATCACTATAGATAAAGAGAATTTTTTCTGCTGTATTTTTATAAACTAGCAGAAAAATTATGAATTTGTGCATTTTTTTATAAGAATTTTTGTAACAACCAATACAGAAAATTTGTAAACTTTTAGTAAATTATTCGTACCAAACAAAATATTTTATATTTTGAACTACATGCCAATTATTATTTTAATAATTTCTCATCAAAAAACCAGTATGTAACCAATATGCCATCAGCTTTTCTGGTAGGTGAGATCATAACACACCTACAGGAGCAGTTTAAGAAACATCGATCGAGTCAGAAGAGCTCCAGAATTTTTTGAAATCTCGGCCTTATGAAATTTTTCAGCTTTTTGACCATAATGTATGGAAATACCCCCTGTAACCAGTATGCCATGCTGTTTTTCTGGTAGCTGGAATCAAAACACACCTACAAGAGCAGTTTAAGAGAAATCAATTGAGTCAGAAGAGCTTCAGAATTTTTTGAAATCTCGGCCATATGAAATTTTATATTGTTAATTTTCTTATACATATTGGCTTTTATCTTTCTATTGTATATTCGATAACTTTTATACATGATCATATCATAATATAATTAAAACATAATTACGAACATGCGCTTTAAGCGAATAAAAAACATTGCGAGCATTTGTTTTGTACATATGTATACTATAGTTCCTTTTAATGATCATGATAACAAAACTGTAAGTGAAATGAGTAGACAAAATTTGGTTTGCTATTAAAAGTTTTGTGTTCTATATAGAACATTCAATTTTATATTTGTAGGGATGCGCAAGAATGATTTATTTTTTACATTTGCGTTCACCTGAAGCACAAATAAAAACTTAACCAGATGAACAAGTTTCATAGTAAAGAATTGTATATGAAATAAAATACGCTAAATTTGTAGGGGAAATTTTGTACCCCAAACGAAAAGTCTATATTTATCGTGCCAAAATTAATCATCTCTTTTCTTCCTACAGCATATGATTAAGAATTTTTTTGTAATACACAAAAATCAAGTTTTTTTTTATTATACTTTTATACACACAAACAACTAACAAAGGATTATATATATTTTTTATACCGCTGCATGTATTGTTCTTTGTTATAACTTGATGAAAAATGTTAAAACCAACAACAATCTACTCCAATCTAAAACCATCTCTCTGATTCGGTAAAACAAATTTTTTAGTTTGTTTCTTCTAACACGTTAACTGCCAATATTTAAATGCAATTTTAAAATAACATGGAAATTGAATAAACGACACCCAAGGTGATAACAATACGAAGAACAAAAAATGAAAATAAAAATTTTGCGTTTGTATTGTAAAATCCTTATGAATGAAAAAACGTAAATTTGCTATGGAGAATATTACTCGATCGAATGTGTATTGTGTAGATCAGGTGTTTTATCTCCATTAGGCATTATTTTTATAAACAAGATCTTGAAAATGAAATGAAAAAGCGAAAATATGTATGCATAGATAAAATTATAGTTTATACATTCATCAGCTAAATAATATTTCTGTATCATAAGAGAGATCGTAATGTGTGTAAAACAAAAAAATTAAATCATACATTTTCATGAATTACTTAATAAAAATTTTAAAAACTTATTTAAATCGACAAAAATTTGATTAGAGGTAGAGGCTTTCAACAATATTTTTGATTGTCTGAATTCTCGTAATATTTTATCATAATCTCCATATGAGCAACCTCTAAGGAAAGGCAACAAAATTTATATACATATATGTACATATTATGAATGTCCGTATATGCATATATGATCAATAAAGATCGAGAAAAAGCATTGTTGTTGTTAATAATAGAATGATTCGAATGTAAAAAGGAAAAAGTAATGAAATGAAAATCAAAATACAAACATCATAAATATATGATTCAACTTTTCTATTTACATGTTATTTACAATGAAAATTCCTGATAATCTTGCTTGATCAATTTCAAATGCATAATAATTAGATTGTCGTTGCCAATAGGATAAGAATTATTATGAATAGTGTATAGAAGAATAAAAAATGGCAATAAAAAATTTATTGGGTGAAACAACTTCTGCGACTGAATAAGAATGTAATGACTAAAACACCTTAATTTACTATGGGGAATTAAAATACTCGATCAAATGTGTGGTGGATCAGGCGTCTTTTTTCGCTATTATGAATGATTTTTATAAACAAAATCATTAATGAAATGAAATTCCGAAAATATTTATGCATAAAATTGTGCATGACCTTCAGCTAAATATAATATATGTACCTTAAGAAAGATCGTGATTATTAATTATGAATTACTTAATTCAGCAAAACATTTATTAATTAATTTTTGTTGCTTCGAATAAATTCGTTTTTAATTTTGAATTAAATTCAGTGCTTTTGTATGTTTGATTGTTTGGAAACTAAACTAGCTTCGCCGATAAATATAAATGTATCCGTGCGGATTTAATTTCATTTTCAATTTGAATGGAAAACACAGCGGAAAATTGATTCAAAGATTCAAATATGCTAGTAACAGAAATGTTCAGTAAATGTACTAAGTATACCGTCTGAAAAAAAAACAAATTTGATTTAATCCAAAATTCGGAACGATTTATTTATTATTGTCTTTTTTTAATTTTTTAAAATTTTTAATTTGTAAAGTATATACATGGTGTTAAATATTTTTTTTATTTTTACCTAGAGCGTAGTTCTAATAGCACTTGCAACTGTATTGCTTAATAAATATTTGTGAAAAAAGGTTAATTCTAAATGTTGTTATGATAATATGTAACCAAGCTACAACAAATATTACCGCATATAAAATTCTTGGAGTTGTTCCAGATAAGCCATATCTTTTACATAATAACAAACGCTTTGCTAAATAATAAAATAGAACATTCTGGACAAGGCATAAGTGATAGCAACAATACAGTTGCAAGTGCTATTAGAACTAGGCTCAAGGTAAAAATAAAAAAATATCTCTTTCTTGAAATAAATATCTTGGCTATAACTTCACCCCTAGCAGTCACGATATTGCCTAATATCACTAGAATGAAAATTTAATTAAATTCACCAATTTATCGCCGAAGATAGTTTAGTTTCCAAAAAGCAGTGAATTTAATTAAAAATGAATTTATTCAACGCAAAAATAATTAATTAATTTTTCACCGAATTAAGTACATAATTCATAATTAATAAATACACTCATCACGATCTTTCTTATGGTACAGAAATTATATTTAGCTGATGTGAGTACATTTCATTACAAATTTTGTTTATAAAAATAATTCCCAATGACGAAAAAAGACACCCAACTAACTACGAACGTTTTAACCGCAGCAACTTTAATATACAGTGAAATTCACTTAAAGCGACCACGAGGCGACCGGAAAGAGTTCGTCGTTATATCCGAACGGGATGAAATTCTAGATTTTTGATGACGAACATACATATGTATATATACACATATATGCATATGCAGCCATGTCCATGTTATTTTCTGCATTATTTTACAGAACAGCGAAAAACATTTTGAGAGCTATATATCATTGTCATTCATTTCAAATATTTATTTATCAAAATATATTAATTTTCAATTAATACAATATTCATACAAGCATTCATGTGTTTGTACTGTACACGTTAATTCAGGTATGGTTATAATTAAAATTAAAAAAAATTAAAACTAAAAAATTAATAAGAACACAAAATGTTAGAAACTGACTGAATGTTTAAAAAAATCAACAATTGATGTTTGCTTTGTGTTTTTTTTTTCATTTAGAAGCATTTTATTCAGCTGTTTATCAGTTATTCCAATTTCATTTTTTAATGCGCCATCTGATAAATCGCGTGTCCACAAATTTTTTTTTATAGTTGATGTAGCCCGAATCGCATCTTCAATGGTTAGTGGTATAAATGTTGTTCCCCGTTTTCTGGTTCAACTATATCTTCGTCATCACTACTAAGTTAACCGAATATTATATCGTTAACAATGTCATCATCAGTTAAAAGTTCGACGGTTATAAGAACGTCATCCGCACGTCATCGAATAATGTCCAATCTTCGAAAGTAGCAATCGGAATGTCATCTTCGTTCAAATTTCCGGCATTAATGTTTCTCAATAGCTATAGGCAAATCATATTCTGGATTAAATTTAGAATCAACCAGACTCTGTGATTGTGTTAGCTGTTACATTATCCCAAGCTTTTGCTATCATAACCTTCGCATCCTAAATGTTTAGGTTTAGTGCAACACCACTCTTTTCATCAAGTAAGTAACTGAACCATCTGTATCACAAGTTTTTTGTGATAATGATGTTTTAGATTTTTATTATCCTTTGGTCAATTGGTAGGAGGATCGAAGTTGTGTTAGGTGGTAAAAATTCCAATCATATTGCTTCTAGCTGAAGCAGAAGTCATCCAAGCTTTCGAATTTGCCTCGTAACGAACAGGCAATGTGTGTACGTTTCTGAAGCAGCGTGGTTTTTTAAACTCCCAATTACCATTAACTTTCGTTTAACGGATCCGTCCATGTTAGCTGCTACAAATACGGTTATTCGATCTTTTGCCATTTTTCCACCTGTACATTTCTCACCCTTAAATTTCAGAGTTTTGTTTGGAATCAATCGATAGAAAAAGCCGGTCTCATTCGCATTAAAAATTTCATTATCAGTGTAACCAGCATGTAAAGTTGGCCAAACCTTCATTATCCAATCTACTATGATTTCTATTGGGGCCGAATTTGGGAAAACACTATTCCATGCTGTTGTCTGAATCGGTAATTCCAGCTTTGAAGAATGCTTTCAGCTTTGAAGAATGATGAAGCATTGGTTCATTTATCGGTACATTTTGACTCCGTTGTAATTTAAACCACTCTAATAGAGCTTGGTCAATATCGTGATGTGAAACGGCTTTGATTATCTTAATTTTTATTGATTGAGACTCAAAGCACTTTCGTATATAGATTCACGATTCTTCCATATAGTGGATATAGTAGAGTGTTCCACTCCAAATTCAGATGCCAGCTTTGTATTCGATTCTCTAGTTTCTAAACGCCATATGATTGCCGATTTTTCCTCAACGGTAAATATTCTCCGTTTTGTGGTTACTGAACTCATTTATAATATTGTGGCTAAAACAAATAATTATTCCCTATGGACCCCTTACACATTCAATATTATTAGGCAAAATATCGTGCAAAGTGCAAAAATATTATTCAAAAATAACTCATCATTAATGAGCAATGGAATGTTTTATTGCTCAATAATTCTCTTACACGGTCAGTAACATTACCCAACATGGATTATTGCGCATTAAAATTGATCCTGTAATAGGCTCCTTACACGATCATTGCATTGAAAATAAACACAACTCTTTTTTAATATTTTAATAAATTTTCGTCGCTTTAAATGATTTTTTAATATTTTTGAAACATAAAATCAAAGTCGTTATTGGCGAATGGTCGTTTTAGGTGAAGTCGTTTTAAGCGAAAGTATTTTACATGGAATAATAGCAAAACCAAACGGGACTTTGAAATTTCGTCGCTATAGCCGGATGATCGTTATATCCGAGGTCACTTTAAATGAATTTCACTGTACGTTAATGGAGCTATATAATTACCGCGGCTGCATCCACCCATTTCATTGAGTATTTTAATTCCCCCATGGTAAATTAAGGTGTTTTAGTCATTACATTCTTATTCAGTCGCAGAAGTTGTTTCACCCAATAAATTTTTTATTGCCATTTTTTATTCTTCTATACACTATTCATAATAATTCTTATCCTATTGGCAACGACAATCTAATTATTATGCATTTGAAATTGATCAAGCAAGATTATCAGGAATTTTCATTGTAAATAACATGTAAATAGAAAAGTTGAATCATATAATTATGATGTTTGTATTTTGATTTTCATTTCATTACTTTTTCCTTTTTACATTCGAATCATTCTATTATTAACAACAACAATGCTTTTTCTCGATCTTTATTGATCATATATGCATATACGGACATTCATAATATGTACATATATGTATATAAATTTTGTTGCCTTTCCTTAGAGGTTGCTCATATGGAGATTATGATAAAATATTACGAGAATTCAGACAATCAAAAATATTGTTGAAAGCCTCTACCTCTAATCAAATTTTTGTCGATTTAAATAAGTTTTTAAAATTTTTATTAAGTAATTCATGAAAATGTATGATTTAATTTTTTTGTTTTACACACATTACGATCTCTCTTATGATACAGAAATATTATTTAGCTGATGAATGTATAAACTATAATTTTATCTATGCATACATATTTTCGCTTTTTCATTTCATTTTCAAGATCTTGTTTATAAAAATAATGCCTAATGGAGATAAAACACCTGATCTACACAATACACATTCGATCGAGTAATATTCTCCATAGCAAATTTACGTTTTTTCATTCATAAGGATTTTACAATACAAACGCAAAATTTTTATTTTCATTTTTTGTTCTTCGTATTGTTATCACCTTGGGTGTCGTTTATTCAATTTCCATGTTATTTTAAAATTGCATTTAAATATTGGCAGTTAACGTGTTAGAAGAAACAAACTAAAAAATTTGTTTTACCGAATCAGAGAGATGGTTTTAGATTGGAGTAGATTGTTGTTGGTTTTAACATTTTTCATCAAGTTATAACAAAGAACAATACATGCAGCGGTATAAAAAATATATATAATCCTTTGTTAGTTGTTTGTGTGTATAAAAGTATAATAAAAAAAAACTTGATTTTTGTGTATTACAAAAAAATTCTTAATCATATGCTGTAGGAAGAAAAGAGATGATTAATTTTGGCACGATAAATATAGACTTTTCGTTTGGGGTACAAAATTTCCCCTACAAATTTAGCGTATTTTATTTCATATACAATTCTTTACTATGAAACTTGTTCATCTGGTTAAGTTTTTATTTGTGCCTGAAGTATAAAAAAAAACGAAAAAATTAGGTTACTGAGTGAAATGCACACATAAATTTATCAAAATACATACATATATATGTATGTACATATTTATTTTATCAATATCAATAATAATAATTTGTTGCCATTACTGGCTCCTTACTGTATCAACAATTTGGCTCCAACGTTTTCGATCCTAAGCTTGGTCTTTCATACTGTCTTATGGTATTATGACACTGGCTTTTTTTCCGACTTTTCTAGCGGCTAGTAAAGACAAATTGAGCGAGAAAAAAAACATGCATACAAAATATACATATGTGTGGGTGAATACAACATAGTACGAAAAAAAATCAATATATGTCAAAAAACCAGCGTAGCTCAAATTGTATAGCAAAAAAAGTGGGCAATTCTAGCAGAAAAGAATTACATTTTGATTCTTTTTTTTTGACATTCACGCTTTTTTTGACATCTTCAATTGTAAACATTGGAAACATTGTAAGAATAAAATTTGATTAAAACTTAAAACTTAAAATTTAATTAAACTTACGGTATTTTCAAGCATATAAAAAAAATCATTACCACTTAAAAAATTTGCAAAAGTGGTTGTAATTGGTGCGGGAATTTCAGGACTAGCAGCAGCGCAACAGTTTCAACTATTTGGAATGGATGTTATTGTGTTAGAAGCAAGAGATCGTGTTGGAGGGCGTAGTGCCACATTTCGAAATAATAATTACATTGCTGATCTAGAGAAAATGCAATGGTGGTTACTGGAATATGGGGTAAACCTCTAACTATATTGAGCAGACAAACTGGTATGGAAATGGCTCCAATAAAACAAGCTTGTCCAATGTACGGGGCTGGAGGAAAATCAGTACCAAATCATAAAGATGAAATGGTTGAAAGAGAATTTAATAGACTGCTCGAGTTCACAAGTTCTCCCATCAATTAGATTTTAATTATGCCGGAAATAATCCAGTATCATTAGGCCAAGCATTGGAATGGATTATACGATTACAAGAAAAACATGTTAAAGAAACACCAGTGCAACATTTAAATAATGTGATCCAACAACATAAAAATATGTATATTGAGAATGAGTTTAATGTACGTTTAGCCATTGGTTTAGCTCACCGTCAATTGCATGTTCTTTGGGCTGACGTAGAACAGTTGAATTTAAATCAAATGGAATCAAAACTCAAAGAAATGGAAATGAATCCTCCAATTGATGTATATCTGTCATCAAACGATCGTCAAATTTTAGATTGGCACTTTGCAAATTTAGAATTCGCTAATGCGACACCACTAAACACTTTGTCCTTAAAACATTGAGACCAAGATGACGATTTTGAATGCATTGGCAATCATACAACTGTGCGAAATGGATATTCATGTGTTCCAATCGCGTTACCGGAGAGATTGGATAAAGTATTTTCCTGGCGGTGTGGAGGTTACTACGGAAAATTTTAAAACCAATAATTCATCAGTACCTTATAAAGCTGATCTAGTCTTATGTACCCTTACGTTAGGCGTACTGAAAATTGCCGTATCTCCATCATCCAATCAATTAAACACGGTTAAATTTGATCCCCTCTTCTGGAGTGGAAACAAGCGGCCATTCAACGTTTGGGATTCGGAAATTTAAATAAAGTTGTGCTGTGCTTCGATCGAATATTTTGGGATACTTCGTCAAATTTGTTTGGTCATGTTGGTAGTACAACTGCAAGTCGTAGTGAGTTATTTTTATTTTGGAGTATTTCGCAATCACCGGTATTGTTAGTCCTTGTGGCTGGACAGTCCGCGGCAATTATGGAAAACGTATCTGATGATGTAATTGTAGGACATTGTATTGCCGTACTCAAAGGTATTTTCAAAAATTCGGCAGTACCACAACCAAAATAAACTAGTAACAAGATGGCATGATGATCCTTGGGCCCGAGGATCTTACAGTTTTGTCTCAGTTGGATCATCCGGTTCAAATTATGATTTACTCGCCGCGCCTGCCTGTAACACCAACATCTCAAACCGATTCGAAGAATGACGATAAAGAATTACCACGGTTATTTTTTGCTGGAGAACACACAATACGAAATTATTCAGCTACCGTGCATGGTGCATTTTTAAGTGGACTTCGAGAAGCTGGAAGAATTGTAGACTACTCTTTAGGTTTTCAGTCACTTTCTACATAAATACTGATTTATTAACGTACAAGATTACACTGAGTATTCATTTTCGTAAATATGATTATAATATTTTTGTTGTGATAATAAAATAAATAAAATGAAAATCGTAAGAAAAACGAAAAGTTGTAACATTTAAAAGTTTATTGTAATTTATATTTTTTTTACAATAAAATTGTGATTTTAATCTTATTTTGTTTATGTTTACGTTTTGTGATGCTGACGCACGTGGCGTCCATTATAATAATGTTTTCTCCTGTTCCTTTCTCTTTCTTACTAAAATTGGATTACAGCACTTTATAGCACTTTATCGCACTTCAAAACTAGCCAGTGTCATAATACCATTAGACAATCTGAAGAAACCAAGTTGTGCTCTACATTGTGGCTCTTTTTTCATGAAAAGAGATTATATCATGTACAAAATCGGGGATCTTCATCAGGTCACTGAGTTCATCGGGATTTTTTAAAAATTCCTCTGACAACATATGCCTAAATAATCCATCCCAGACTTTTTAAAATTATTTAATTTGTACAGTGGGTTCAGCCCAAGAATTTTTTACATTTATACATCTCAAACTTTTTCATTATCACCAAAATGTACAGTTGGTACCAAAATACCCAACTCAGACTTTTTTATTATGTAAAATTTATTTATTGGAAAATAAATTCTTCCGGGAAAGTCGTTAAAAGGGTGGTTATTTTCTCTTTGTGATTAAGTTAAGGGCCCTGTTAGCAACGATAACGCGAGCTTTGATAAGTTTGTGACCGTTGGAATTATAATTATAATATAAATAAATATGGCGCCTTTTCCAACTTTTCAAAGTAAACTAAAATCGAAAAAAATCGTTTGACCTGGCTGTGCCATCGTTGATATTTTTGACCGTTAGAATGTCCCCAATATAAATAAATATAGGGACTTTGCGAACTTATTAAGAAAAAAATAAATTAACTAACATTCCTAGTAGCGGCAAGCGGAATGGGAATAGTCCAGCATTAAATCCTTTTACTGATTATTGGTAGAACGGAAATTCAATGTAATAAGGAATATCTGTCATCTTATGCATTTTGATTATATGTTCAAGTCCATCTTGGATGGGGCCATTTACCCACAGAGGGTGTCAGGCCCGTAGTAAATATAAACTTGTTTAAGAAGATATCTCTAGAGAGGTGTTCTAAGCACCAAGTTGGTGGTAAACTCCATCTAAGACTTAATATAACCACGAGAGCGATAGCGAACAAGTACCGTGAGGGAAAGTTGAAAAGAACTCTGAATAGAGAGTTAAACAGTACGAGAAACCACTAAGAGATTAAACCCAATGAACTCGAACTTGTAAAAAAAGAGATTCATTGATATATAAAAATAGATTTGTTATCAATATACTACATTTGTAGATGTTTGTCAATGATTTTATATGGACTCCTTTCGCATTCCCTTGCGTCTGTTTCTTAAGGAACTATAAAAATATCTAAAAGTATCATGACACATGTATCTGATCGTTCGAGCATTTTTGCAACGTAATTCGCTAAGGTTTATGTTAAATAAATGCAGTATGAGTATCGATCTTAGCGCCAATGAAATGATTTGGGACACCTTTGGGACCTGTCTTGAAACAACTTTAAATATTGTTTTGCCAATAATTTTTAACAATTTAATCGATATTCGAATGTACAGTAGCTTTTCTACATTTTTGGCTTCACCAAACTAAAGATATCGACCATCTCTTCATTCTATTAGTTTTTATTTTCATTTTTTAATTGGTTGGAACCCATACGGATTCCACACTCAATACCGGGATAGCCCATGGTGCAAACCCAGGATTCTATCATAGTTCGCCAGAGAATCAGTGTATCAGTCACGTGGTCTATTGACCCAATGGTACACTTATCTTACCACTGTTATATTGTTTTGTAAATTTTATTAATATTTTTTATAAGCATGGTAATGGAAAAAAGCACGGACCAAGGAGCCTAATACATGTGCGAGACATTTGGCATTTAAGCCTAAAGACACGATTAGCGTAACTAATATATGGGATTACATGTGATTGTATATAAATACATTTTCATTCATGAGTTTTAATCAACGCATATTGCTTATGTTCTATATGAGTTAAACCGTACTGTAAGCATAAATACTGTGACCCGAAAGATGGTGAACTATACCTGATCAGGTTGAAGTCAGGGGAAACCCTGATGGAGGATTGTAGCAGTTCTCCAATCGAACCAACTAGAAGCTGGTTTCCTCCGAAGTTCCCCTCAGGTAACCATTTGGTAAAGAGTCTAATCTGGTAAAGTGAATGATTAGAGGAACTAAGGCCGAAACGAACTAAACTTATTCTCAAACTATAAATGGGTATGATCCTCGACATTATTGATTAAAGTCATCAGATGTTCTTTAATTATATATTGTACCTAGTGGAACACTTTTGGCTAGCAGAACTGGCGCTGTGCGATAACCCAAACGTTACGTAACGACGACAAAATTAATAACTCATTCAGATACCAGTTACAAGGGGGTATTTCCATACATTATGGTCAAAAAGTTGATTAATATCATATGGCCGAGATTTCAACAAATTCTGGAGCTCTTCTGACTCGATCGATTTTTCTCAAACTGCTCCTGTATAGGTGTGTTATGATCTCAGCTACCAGCTGCACGGCATATTGGTTACATACTGGTTTTTTATGAGAAATTATTAATATAATAATTGGCATGTAGTTCAAAATATAAAATATTTTGTTTTTGCTAACGTGTAATTGGTTGTTACAAAAATTCATAGAAAAAATGCACAAATTCATAATTTTTCTGCTAGTTAATAAAATTACAGCAGAAAAAATTCTCTTTATCTATAGTGCTGCTCCTGGTGGTGAGTAGAAAAAAATACATATTTTTCTGCTGAACATTTTCTGCTATCTTATACAGCATGTTAATAAGCAGAATTGTCGCATTTGGGGCTCAGAAAATCCAAGAATGATTGTTGAAAATCCTCGCCATCATCAACGTGTCCCTGTTTGGTGCTGTTTTGGGCTGGAGGTGTGATTGGACCTTACTTTTTCGAAAATGAGACAGGTGCAACTGTTACGGTGAATGGATTGCGCTACCGAGCTATGAATAATGATTTTGTATGGCCGGAATTGGAAGATGTTGATGTGGACGACGTTTATTTTCAGCAAGACGGCACTAAGTGCCACACAAGCAACGAAACAATCGTAATTTTGCAAGAAAAGTTTCCTGACCGTGTTGTTTCTCGAAGAGGTGATCACAATTGGCCACCGAGATCTTGTGATTTAACACCTTTAGACTTTTTTATTTGGAGCCATTTGAAAGATAAGGTGTATGCCAATGCTCCACAATCGATTCATTTTTTTTTAAAATTTAAGACCTTAAAGAAGGAATTCGTGAAGTTATCGAGGACATGCAGCCGCAAATGTACGAATTGATCATGGAAAATTTCATGAAAAGGAAATGGTGCTGTAAGCGTAGCCGTGGCGGCTAATGAATATCAAAATGAAACCTGTTATTGGAAACCCCTTTACAATAAGTAACACAACAGTAATAAAAGGAGGCAGAAGCAAACTATTAATCCTAGTTGCTATGATTATGACAACTATGGACATATATCAAAAATGGATGGACAAGTTCAAAAAGTCAGTAAAAACAAAATTAGTTATACACAACAATGTGTGGATTTCGGAACTTGGACGCAAATGATCATGAGAAACGACTGGCTCCCTGAGGTTTCTGATGGTGATAGTGATGTAGTAGTATCAAATAATTCTAAATTGAAATTAGATTATTTAGGTTGAATGTGCTGATAAATATTCCGCACATCAAAGATTTATGTGCTAATGTTTTATCCATAAGTCAGATGATGATGAATGGGAACAACGTAAAGGTTAGCAAATTGGGATGTCAAATTTTGGGAAACATGACATATTGGCTGAATAATATTATTGACCAAGCCGTTGTATGTGTTTCTTTGCATGAATTGTTAAACTGTTCGCTGTCGTTTTCCATCCGGAGGTCTCTATATAGGTTATCGTTTCTTATGTACCAAGGAGCGTTCACTATTCCACGTATCACTTTATTTTGAAATGCTTGTATTATTTTAATATTGGTTTTCTTAGTACAGCCTCAAAGCTGAATACCATAAGTCCATATAGGTTTTAAAACTTGTCGGTATAGTAGCAACTTATATTATTTATTTGACAGCTATGAATATCTTTCAATTAGCCAATACATATTTCTATATTTAATGTGTAGTTCCTCCTTTTTCTTCTTAATGTGCTCTTTCCATTTTAACTTAACATCGAGAGTCATGCCAAGATACTTGGCTGTGTTAGCATAAGGAACTTGTTTGGAATTTAGTTCTATTGGTATCCAATTAACTATTTGATTGTTAGAGTTAACGTGCGTTGATTTTTCCTCATTTAGGTTAATGGGCCATTTTTTGGTCCAGTTACTTAGTTGGTTCGTAGCCCGTTGCAGTTTTCTGGTTGCTTCGTCTACTTTATAACCAGTAGCTAAAATTTTCCCGCTTGTGTTTGGTAAGTAGCTTGTGTAAAGTAAATAACCCCCTGCGATACCATCTTTAGCTCGGAAAATTCTTCTTCACATCTAACGCGAAAATATCTGTTATCAATGTAAGATTTCAGTGGTACATATTTCAGTCGAAATAAAGCGTTGATTATATGAAGAAGTATTCGCACCCCTTTCTCAGGAAGTGCCTTCACTATTTCACCTGTAATTAAATCATAGCCAGGAGATTTTTTCATATTTATGTTAAAGTTAATTTCACCTTATTACTCTAGAGTAGAGTTACAGGTATTATTTCCCTACAATCGTCCTTGTGCACTGGTTTTATATTTTTCATCCGTTGCTGCTTTCTGTTTGGCACTTGTTAGAGTTGTTCTTTATTGGCGGTATTTGATAATTTGGTCTTTTTAATGCTTTTATAGCTTTCCATAGATAATACTCAGTTTCTTTATCGTATGTAAGACTATGAAGATAACGGGTGACCAATTCATTTTATAGTTCTCTATTTCTTTGCTTAAGCTTATTGCAGAGGTGATTAAAAATTCGTTTGCTTTGTGGTGCTCGGTTTTTCTGTCATGTTTTCCTTGCTTTCCGTTGTTCATTAACCAACTTCCTGATCTCGACTGGATAATTTTTCTAATTGAACCGGATGCTTGATTGGTACAAGAAGATCGGTGTTGTCTTCTACCAATTTCCTATTGTAAATAATTCCCAATTGGTTTTGTTATTTGTTAGTCTTGCTTCATTTTTCCTTGTTAACAATCATGGAACTAACTAATCATGGAAATGACGGGCGAGTGATGTTATTTCATCCACTGTTTCTCGGCTATCTAGTGGCCTGTTTAAAGCATCTATGGATCTCTCTTGTTTTATAAGCTGTGTGGTTAGCGCTTCGATGCTTTTAAATATTTTTTCAAGCCTAGCTGTATCTTTGGAGTCTTTGAAATTTACTGATTTGTGTGAGGCCGTACTTTGTAGTAAATAAATGAATATTTATTTTCACGTTACGCTTACTTTAATAAAGTACTAGTAGACTAAATAAGCCGAATAAATTTACGAGCAAAAAAATATGTGGCTGTAAAATACATAAGTTATTAAAATTTTTGTATTTCTGCTAATAACACATACATTTCTTACTATTTATTTTCAGAAGTACCTCTTGGTGAACATAACGATGAAAGTTATGAAATCTCAAATTCATCAATATCCATACATAATAACATAAATCTACATAATCTAGTTTATAATTTTATTAATTTAATATTATCTATACTTTTTATTGAATTCTATAAATTTTCTGTTGTTTGACAGTAATAATAATAATTAATTCGAAATCAAATTGAAAAAATATAACAAAACAAAGTAATATATATATATATATATATATATATATATATATATATATATATATATATATATATATATATATATATATATATATATATATATATATATATATATATATAATATATATATATATATATATATATATATATATATATATATATATATATATATATATATATATATATATATATATATATATATATATATATATATATATATAAAATACATTAAATGATAATAATAATATGTATTAGCTTTCTAGAATATTTAATATATAAATATAATTATATAAGTAAATTAATAAAATATACGATAAGGTGATTAATAAATTGGGATTAATTATTTGTAAGACTATTTATTATTCTAACTATAAAGCATTCAGTGAGGACTTGATAAATGAATGCTCTAAGCTAATGAAATCTTCTATACTATACATATATAGGAAAGTGTCGCAGATCAGTGGATTCACTTATTAATTAAATTATTTATTAAGTACGTTAACTGTATAGAAAAAAACATAATAAACTATTTCAATTTATTATATTTGCACAATTATTTAACAAAAATTATATAATATTTAAGACTGTGTTATATAGAAATCATATTATAAACATATATTTTAAAAATAAATCATTTTGTAAATGTTAATAAATAAACAAACGAATTTTTCGTAATTTAGACGAAATTAATATAAATACATAACAAAAATAAATATAAAAAAAGACGGTGACGTGTGGCTAAAAAATTATAATAGGCACACACACGCCTAAATTTAACCCTATCAGTACCTTATTTAATTAGCACAACAAAAACAAAATATATAAACAAATAAAAAATAAATATTTTAATACAAGAATAATAATTTAAAAAATTAATCATAATATTAATTAAATAAATTAAGAGAAATTAAGAATTAATTAATTAATTAATTAAGAAATTAATATTTTATTAAATATATATTATATTATATATATTGTAATAAATTAAGAAATGCTTAGTGAAATCAAAAGAAATAAAATGTTAAATTGAAAATAGTATGTCAATTTTATTTAAAAAAAAATTAAAATAATAATAATTTTATTTTTAGTCAGTCAGGTACATTAATTTAATTATATCGGCGAACTAAAATAATTATATAAATAATATTATATATTATATTATTAATTATTATTATGGTTAAAAATAAACATATTGTTTTTAATAAAAAATAAAAAAAATAGTAAATTGGAATAAAACAAAAAGAACTAAATTTGCTTATTATACAATAAAATGATGAGTGTTTTATTTACAATGATCGACAATTTTAAAAGTTCTTATGTGTAAGTATGTATGTATATTCAAAGCCACTTTAATTAATTTATTTATTTATAAGGAGAAAGAAAATACTATAATAAAGTCAGGTTGAAGCAAAATGTTTTAATCAAACGTATATTAAAGCTATCTCTAGTTATAAAAAAGTCAAAAAGGTGATCGGTTTTGTTAAAGCTTTTTACCATCATGTTTACCCGCTCATAATCACCATAAGTAATTCTGCGGGCATCCAGAGATAACACTTCGTGACCTCGTAAGTTTCTGTTAGATACCCTTAATTGAATAGATTTTAGTATAGATGGAGCGCCGATATAATAAAAAAAGATATTGCCAATAAACGCACTTTTTATTAGTTCCAGTCTGTTTTTTAGTGTTTTGTTATAGGTGTCACATCCAGCTAAATAAATATGATGGTAGTCGTTTCACAGTTAGATAATAGGATATCTCATGGTCGTACGGCCAATCGTCTTTCCAGGCTATGTATCGTATAAATTTAATTTGGAGGTTTTCATATTTGAGAATATGTATAAGTCATGGGACTCCAAACATTGACTGCATATTCCACTCTAGCATCGCACTGTTCGATGTGTTTTGTGAAGCGCATGTTTCCAACAAAAGTAACCACTATGTCTTTACTTACGAATACTTTAAGATCATAAAATTCTAAATAACATCAGTTACTTCATTGATGATGCACCACGTATGCGCACCTTCTTCGCGTTTTGGGCCGTATATCACACGGATGATTCTTCTCTCAAATGTAATCTCTCATATTCGTCCGTCAGCATCCAACTTACACCTCCATACATATAACAACGAACCTGATCACCGCTAAAACTTCAGCTTCACGCTACTTGATAGGCGTTTAGATTTTAAGAGTGGCCTTAGAGGATACAAAGCATAACTGCCTGCGGCCATCATTGATAAATTAAATATCTTAAAAATTATGTTATCTTTCTTATTGTGGAATTTAAAGTAGTTCGTTCTTTGACAACTTATTTAATTCAAGTTTCATACATTTTTGAGGTAACGTAAAATTTGTTGTCTGGTTTATTTCTAAATAATTCTAAGGATTTGCTTACGATTAGTTTAATAGTTGTAATGCTATTCCAGTTTTGGTATGTGAAAGTAGTTAGATATATGGTTTTGGATGCCCATCCCAACACCATATATCTAACTACTTTCAGAAGACAAATTTTTAATTTCGACATACCAGACAAAAAGTTAACATAAAATACAAAAGTTATGTTTAGACATTTTCAGCCCCGAGCATTATTTATGCACATAGCCACGGTACGATTTACAAAAAAAAATCTTGAAGTAAGCTTATATAGCTATACTTTTAAGATAGGCATACCAACGCCTATCTCAAAACTATATAGATTTGATCCGACAAAGTTTTCATTTCGAAACGTATATAGTTATAACTATGTACAATGTTTTCTGTTGCTGTTGAAAGTACATAATTTGTATCATTAATTTATCAATGATGACGAACAGCAGGCAGTCGTGTTTTGTATCCACTGTTATTTTTGTGCCGTGAAGTTTTAGAGAATGTTATGTATGGCGCAGACACAAGCATCTCCGAGAGATGGTGGAGCTTGATTGTTGGCACAGTAAGGGGCCAGTAAGTGGGGCCTTTAAAACTGTAATAATAATAATAATCAATACCGAATGTATTCGTTTAGCTCGTTCTTGATTTAATTTACATTATGTAAATATTTCAGTCCGGTGCAACTCCTACCTTGTAACATTCAACAAGTATCACTCTTCTTTACCCAAAAGCAATTTGGTATTATTTATTTTCCTTTCGCTACGCATGTACGATGTACATCACATTCCCACCCCTATCCCAATTTCTTTTTTCAAACATGACAAAATCAGCTGTTGTAAATATGTATAGCTGTTATCGCTTTTACGACCACGTGTTCATACGTCAGCGAAATTTGTTTTCATCACATGTCTGAAACATGATAAACATGTTACCAACTTTGTGCCAAATCACAAAAGTTGGTCGCGAAAATAAAATACATTTTTTTTATTTATTTCCATTTTTGTTTGTTTCAAATATATATTTTCATTTAATTAATAAAATAAAAATAAACAATTATTTAAAAAAAAGTAGTTTGATGGAACCGGAACAGAAAGTTTCTGTGTTTTTGTGTGTGTAAAGGATTTGCTGTTGCTTACAAAAAACATAGTAAATAAATATCGCGAAAAATAGCATAGTCTTATAAAGTATCCTTGTTTTTTTTTTAATTATCTTATTTGATCCAGGATTTGATGGTAAATTTAAAAAAAAATAATTATATAAAACGAGTGGCCCAAAAACAATTAACTTACAATTTATCAAGATATTGAGATAAATCTGGTAAACCTTCTTTAAGACCTTTACGTTTGCGTATATCTTGGACAATGCTATATGGTTTTGCTCCTGGATCGGTTGGATCACCTGGCAAAATTTGCCAATGATCGAATACACATTGTGGGAATGCTTGGCCACCAGTATTTGAACGTAAATCAGCGGTAAAACCGAACGATTCATTTACTGGTAAGAATGCTTTAACGACGAACATGGGTGTACCGGCAACCTGTGATTCCTCAAATACGTGACCACGACGTCTATTTAATACACCATAAATACCACCAACAGCAACTTCCGGACATTGAATTTCACATAAGTATACTGGTTCCATAAGACGTGGCTTGGCGGTAATGACCGAAGCATATAATACACGACGAGTTGTTGGAATAATTTGACCACCACCACGATGGATAGCGTCAGCGTGTAAGGTGACATCATGGATATTGAAGCGTACACCTCTCATGTTTTCGTCGGCGAGAACACCTTCTTTAGTTGCCCATTGGAATCCGGCTATAACTGAATCCTTAATTTCATTCAAGTATTGTACACCCTTGGTGCAATCGAGAATTATGTTTGGTCCTGAACCATCAGGTCCGAAGCACCAAATTTTACGGGCTTCCGTTACGTCATAATCGTATTTCTCAGCAAGATAACGAGCACGTACTTTGAAGTCATCACGAGCGTTAACATCACCCTTATCAATATCTTCGGCCAAACCATCTGGCATGGGTACAGATCTCATAAACAAACGATTATGTTTGTTTGGCGATTTTGACAAACAAGTTTGATCAGATTCTTCGGATACTGTTTCACGATATGATACAACGGGGTCGGATTTCTTCAATGGAATACAAGCATGATCTTCTTCTAAATCCTTTAAACAAATTTCCAAATGAAGTTCACCAGCTCCGGCAATAATATGTTCTCCTGATTCTTCAATAATACATTGAACCATAGGATCTGATTTGGCCAAACGTTTTAAACCTTCTACAAGTTTTGGCAAATCAGCTGGATTTTTCGGTTCTACAGCAACACGGACGACAGGTGATACGGAGAATTTCATAACCTACCGAATAAATTTGGAAATTAATATTACATAAAGAATTTTCCTGGGATTTAATTTGAATTGATATATTGTATCAGAGCTTCGTTATCTTTCATAATTATTCAGAACAGGTCTGTGAAGATTTGGATCATCACTTAAATTAATTGTTAAAATATAAAAAGGAGTGATGCTTACCTTCATGTTATGTGCGTCCTTAAAAGTTGAGATTGTTCCAGTTTTAATTAAAAATTGATCTACACCGACTAAACCGCAAATATTACCACATGGTACATCTTCGATAGCTTCAACGTAACGTCCCATCATAAGAATTGTCCGTTGGATGGCTTTTTCATACAAATCTTCCTTTTTGCCTGGAGTATAATTTGGCCCCATAATACGGGCTTTCATACCAGTAGCAACTCGACCTGAGAATACACGACCAAAAGCATAGAAACGTCCCTTATCTGTTGTCGGTACCATTTTTGAAATGTACATCATGAGTGGACCTTCTGGATCACAATTCTTTACAGCAACAGCTGCTTCATCGTCAAGTGGACCTTCATACAACATTTCCATACGATATTTTTGAGCGACGACTGGGGATGGTAAATGAATGGCTATCATCTGAAGTAAAGCTTCACCGGCTGGCAACCATGTTCTCATTACAACCTTTAATAATTGTTTTCCATCTTTATCTTTGTCTTCGTGTTTCAAAACGATTCCTAATTTTTCTAAAACTTGTGCGGCCTCTTCTTTCTTGAAATTCATAATGACATCGAAGATTTTGTAAATTGGGTCTAATACATACATAACGAATGAACGTTTGTTGTCGGGTTCCTTATTTTTGGCCCACTTCTTGGTTTTGCCATTGAAGAAATTAGCACCCCATAAACGGTTCATTAGTTTGACAACATCGATTTTGAATTTTTCAGAGTACATTTCAGCGAACTGTTTTAGAGTAAATGCCCATCCATGGAGACCTGAACCAAAACCTACTGAACCTTTAGATGGATCAACACGTACTTCACCCATTGGACCACCATCATCGTTGTATGTAGCAATAATTACGTTTACATTTTCGACAATTCTCTGGAAAGTTTGATAAAGCTCTTCGGGTTCCAATTGTAATTCAAGTAAAGCACGATCCATCTTGTTCATGAAAAGTACTGGTTTGATACGTTCAGCAATAGCTTGACGTAATACTGTCTCAGTCTGTACACAGACACCTAATTAAAAGAAATAAAACACTTAAGATTGATCATACCACCTTAGTAAATAGAAAGTTTTTACCTGAAACGCAATCCACGACGACGAGAGCACCATCAGTTACACGAAGAGCAGCTGTTACTTCGGATGAAAAATCGACGTGCCCAGGTGAATCGATCAAATTGATCAAGAAACCTTTCTCTTCCTTATCACGTTGATCAGGATTTGTAATAAATACCAAATCCTTATCTTCGAGTTCGAAGTACATAGATATAGCGCTATAATTAAAAAAAAATTAGTAACAAAGAAAATTCACGTCATTCAAATTTATTGATTTTATTACGTTGATTTGATGGTAATACATCTTTCTTGCTCATCTTTGCGGGTATCGGTAAAGCGAGTTTCACCAGCCTTTGCACCAGCTATGATACCAGCTTTCGATACTAGGGAATCCGTTAAAGTTGATTTACCATGATCGACGTGAGCAATGACAGACATATTACGAATATTCTTCTTCTTGTCCATCATGACACGGATCTCGTCTACGGTAAAATTAACCTGTAAATAGAGTTTAGGTATTTCATTAGAAAAATATAAAAAAAACATATGTTTCGGTTTATATATTAATCAGTTTTTATAAAATCCATATTAAACAAAATTGAAATCCCAACTAAGCAGACATTTTCAAGTAATTTCGCGAAAATATCTGCTACCGATTTGATGACATGGTGGAGGTCAATTTCTCGAATAACACACAAAAATTTTTTCCCGATAAATTATTTATCACGTAATTCGCGCACAAAACAAATATAATACCAATCGTATCGATAAATATCCATTATTACTTAATTATAAATTAAATTTTACTTACCATGATTGATGTTTAAGAAATTTTACGGTTTCTCACACAAATTACACACGCCTATAATGGCGTTCAAAATGTAAAAGGAAGAGGTGAAGAACAAGAACGATTTGCTTGTGTCAAGCTGGCGTATTGTAGTTTTGTATACGAACGATAGGGTATATAATTGATTTTTTTACTTGTCTATGCAGTGCACTTACTGATGGCACCACCAAATTTCAAAATGTGTTGAAATTAAACGCACTTTATTTCCTAATCGATTGAAATACAAAATAAAATGAGTCAAAATTGCGAAATGATTAGTTTTATCTTGCTAAATGATTGATACAATTTAATAAAGCCTGCTATTGGCGAACATGACTGGTTTAACCATTTCCTAAGAGATGACATTAGTGTAGCCAAGTTGTGGATTATATTTTTAGTATGCCAAATTTCCGCATATCTCATACCAGATATTTTTGGTTTATTTTAGTTGTGGTTTTTAACATTTTATAACGCAGCATGTTCAGACGCCAGGGCGAAATTGGCCCTTGATTGCCGGCCAATATTATCACATTCAGATTTGGGTCAGCAAGCATCCCGAGACAACTCGCCCGTATTTTATCATTTATATATCGCTGATACTAGCGAAAAGTTTTTCAGTTCATTAAATAAAATGTTAAGAGTACACTGTCTCAGTTTATTGTTCATTGTACAAATGGCCAACGATCCGTCCCTACAAAATAACAGAAATTACAAGGAGAACATGTCAGATTCCCGACTACGATCTTAAAATATCAATCATAATTGGATTATCTGCTCTAGAAAAAAGTTAATATGTCCGTGTTATTCTGTGAGCATTTCAAAAAAATTGTAAATCCGCAAAAGGGTTAAATTTATATACGTTTAACCTCCTAATAAGACCACTCTTTAATCGGACCAATTCCAAATGCGACCAGTTTAAGTGCTGTAAATAGAGTCTGTCATGAGAAAACGCCTCTTTAATCGAACCACCTCCAAATTGGACCTATGGACCACCTTTCTTCTTTTATTTTGAGTTCTCTAACTTCTTAATACAACCAAACTTCTATTTTGAGTTCTCTAACTTCTTAATTGTTATTGTTTTTTACAAATGTATCTACATTATGCTTTAATGTATTTTGAATAATATACAAAATGCATTAATACCGGGTTTCCATCGTCAATAGCATAATAGTATTATACTATCATTCATAGTCGGGTTTCCGTCATATAGTGTGAAGTAAGCTGTATAATTATGTTTGAATATTAAAATTTGTCTTTTAATGTTTTATACAAATTTCATTACAATAATCAAATCACAAACTATGTATGTAAATCAAACCGTATAGTTTATTTCAAAATACCACAAAAAAACGTCGAATGAATCGACATTGCTATAAAAAAGTACACTGTCATGAAATATATTGTTAAAAATATAATTTGATACCTACTTTATTTTTGATAGATAGTATACAATGTTTCTTCACAAATTTATTGGTGAACGCAAAAAATTTAAATTGCGTTCTATTGTTCAACAGATGTCAGTAGCGGTTTTAATTTGATGGTTATATTGCCTTATTGGTAACGATTCCAGTTTGAGCAATGTTTTTTTATCATACAATAAGTGAGATTTATTTTAATTGAGTTTTATAATTTCAACATTTTAAAATATGCAGTACAATATTGTAGATAGTAGTTCAAAGTCGATGCGTAACTAGCTTATCTAATAGGGTACTTACATTTGAAATTGTATTTTCAAAATTCATTTACGAACCCTAATTTATTAAATGCAATTTCAATCCCAATTTTAACAATTAAAATATGAAACCCAATATCTTTGTACGGGAGTCAGTTAGACTTGCTGGCAAATAATCGAACTATACTCCCACAAAACGAATAGCATCGGGTAAACTGCCAACAGTTAGCATATTTAATGCTATAACCGAGCCAACGTTGAAAAATGGAATACGCAATTGGGTTCTGGAACCCTTTACAATATATATTAGGTCATATTATATGCTAACGTTGAACACGATTTTTATGTCTAGGTTAATTAAGACTTGAAGGCAACAAAATTATCAGGAAGAAACCTATATGCATATAAATCAAATACAGAAAACTTTATTTTAAATCGTTTATTTAACCATCTTTGTTGTTTAATATAATAAACATTTAAATCATCTTCTTAAGAAGTTTGTTAATCTTGTCTTCACGATTACCAAAATCACCACCTTCAACGTAGTGATTATTCTTCTTACGCCATCCTCCAGTTGGTGTATTTAATTTGAATGGCCACAAAAAGTTTGTTGCATATTTGAATCGCGGCCCAACTGTAACAATTTCGTGCACTAAATCTTCAATACATTGGAGTTTATGTGCCCTTTTCATTTTACGTTCGATTTGGAAATTATCGGTTATTGGAATACGTTGTCCCTTATGTTTAACAAATCCACGTTTGTATAATAAATTGCGGACAGCTTTAACATTTGGATATCCCCATGTAATATAAGGTTCACAAATACGAAGCATGTTCACTGTGGCTTTGTTTAATTTAACAAAAACACCGTTATTAATTTGCCGTAAACGGAATAATTGTAGAACTTTTCGTACTTTTGGGGCAACTTTGTTGATACTAAAAACAAATATTAAACAAAATAACAAAAACACAAAACAATATTGAGGTTATGTCACTCACCCACGAATACGCATAACGAAAGCTAATTTTGGTTCAGCTGGAATATAATAGCTTCCCTCAGCTTTTGATTTCCGTACCATATCAATTTCATGTTTCTCCAATTTTTTGTATTCCCGTTGGTATTTTTCAGCTCGGACGAAATTTTCCTTCCGTCTCAACAAAATAATCGCACGTCGCCTTTTTTTCAATTTTAAAAGACGAGCTTTTAATTCCGATCTGGTCTTTTGAACCTTCAATTTTGTTTCGGGTACAGCTGGGAGTTTTTTCTCCTCAGTTTTTTTAACGGTAGCAACCATCCTAAAACACAAAATACACAATTAACTTTATTAACGATCACTATTTACAATAAAAATTGATTTTTTACGGAACAACACATACTTTCCACCTATCTATAGCACGTTGCCAAAAGAAAAAGGTCGTATTTTATGGGAAAGGAAGTTAAGTATTTTAAGTTGGTAGCACTGTGTTGAGCTATTTTATTCCACTGAACTTTACACAAAAAAAAAAATCGACATCGAAAGTATTTCGTTGCTCAATGTAAATTTCGAAAATGAAATTTCTATTTAAATTCTACAAGGTCTCCACATCAAATCACTTTTATCATAAAGTTCAATACAAAGTGTAGTGTCAAATTTTTATCCATATTTTACAAGTGTTTCTAGTGGTAAAAATGGGTTTCTAGTTTTTATCAAAGCTGCACATTAATTTGTGCCGACACAAACTAATTAAACATGATTTTGTAAGTACTGATTTGATTTCTAAACAATTTACGTATTATATATGAGGTCAAGTTCGGCCATCTTTTAACAGAACAATTCCGTTTTTGTTGTAACTATATTTAATTTATAATATATGACGGAAATTATATTATGGCGCTATTATATTAACACATTCAATTTTATATCAATTTAATCGAAAATTTTACAAATTTTGGAGTAAAATTTGCATGACGTAATTTTAAGCGTTTTTGCGACATTTCACAATTCACGTGTAGAAATTAATATTTGTAATACATATGTAGTTGAATTGAACTATACCTATAGCTATGTGTAGAGTTTTTGCTTTTTGTTTGTTTTGATTTTCTTTTTGTTTATTTTTATTTGGGTCGATTATCAAAATCTATTCCAAGTGGCCAAGCCCATTAGTAAAATTCTACGATATTTTTTAAAATATTATTCATAACAATCGTAATAACTGACAAATATTTAATTGCGCAATTAAACTATATGACGTTGTATATGACGTTGTATGAAATTTTGAGTGGAACTAATAAATATGTTTTATTTAAATTACAGTGCCAAAATGGCGCCTTTAACGGCTATAAACTTTACACCACCCCTACAACAAGACTCCTATTTAATAGAAAACTCCCCGTCGAGTATACAGAGTTTGGAAAGATTACTAATTGATTCTAGCATCACAACATATGATGGAGTCTCTACATCTGCCCAAAGATTTGCATTGGGAAGGGAAGACAGAACCTCTGTCACCTTCCCAAATAGCTTCAACTAGTTTTGAAGAATTACAATTATTCGAAGATAACTTTGCTGAAAGTAAGTTGGAGGCCAATCACATCTATGACAGGTATAATTTTAACACTAAAACTAATCTGTTCTATTTTTTTTTGTAGATAATTTTCTTATTGACGATGCCATCTTTTTAAATAGTAAAATCGCTGAATTCGAAATATTCGAACTTAATGATTTTAATGATAACATTATTATTAAAGACGGTAAGTGAAAGTTTATTAACACACATTACATTTTATACTTGAACATTATATTTTGCATTCAAACACGTTTATTTATATAGCTATCAAGATTATATACCTAAATCAAATTAACATTAAATATAATATGTATACATATTAAACCATGTTAAATACTTAAATTTCGCGAGAATTATTCTTGTCTAAATCAATCATGGTTTATTTATAATAGATGATCTCAGGTATGTGACGTATAGCATGCAGTAGGCACGCTTTATCACAATGACTCAGCGGAATTTAACTATTAAGACCAATTTTTTAATATATTTTAATAACTATTTTACAAATATGTAGATTCATAGTGTAATTTTATTTATCAAATCCAGTTAAAAGTGGATTTGTACATTGATAGGAAGATACCAAATTTTTTGTCATAAATTGATTTATAAAACAAATATGACTGGTTTGTATTTCTATAAATGAATAATAAAAATAACGCCTCAATGTTAGTTAATTACGTATTACGTGTAAGTCAATTGTTAAGTTCGTTACCAATTATAAATATAAGCTGCAACAAAATTTTACATTCTTTACGAATTGAATACTTTATAGAAAATCCATAATCGAAAAAAATAGAAAATAGATAGGAAGATTTTTTTTATCATACATTGTGTGAAAAAGTGATTTTTTAAAATTACATTTATCATTATAAGTTGAAGTGGTTTATGACTTTGATTATTCAGGTGAAAGTACATGATTTGTGTCTTCGATAAAATTTTGATTTTTTATGCCCGGTAGCTCGAAATATTTAATTACCGGTTCTCCAGTTAAAATAAACCGGTCGATTTTTTAGGTTAAATATTTAACCGGCTGAAATAATAACTATTTTGATTTTGACTTTTTATTGTATCGTATCGATAGAAAATGTTAATATTTCCAAGTAAAGTGCAAAAAAAATCGAATTGAATTAAATTTCGGATGTGAAATGAAAAACAATTTTAGCAGTTAACCGCTAATTAGCTAGTCTCTCTAGTTAAATATTTTCGTGCAAACGGCCATTACAACAAATAAAATTTGTAAAATCACATACACCCCACCATTAATTATGTAGCTGCATATAATTTTCTCTTGATAATTCTTTATAAGATTGAAAAGTTTGTGTTAGTAAAAAATAATAAATTTCGATTTTTAAAATATTTTTTATCATAACAAATTATATCAGCCTTCAGCTAAGGCTCTTGAATATTACCTTATATAGAAATGATAAAATATATTGAATACTAGGCGTTCCGTGGAATAGAATTTAAGAGAAGTTTGTCTGATCGTTTACAATATATTTTCAAATATTGTTATAAATATTTTTATTCATGAGTTTTTTTGGTATATATAAAATTTATATTCAAAAAGAAATGTTATAATTCATAATACGTATTTGAAAAAACAAAATTTTAGAATGCAAATGTGAATTTTATTTTTAAATACAAATTGTTTGCCTTATAATCTTTAAAAGTAAGTACATGTATGGTTATAATATGAATTTGAGTTTGTATTCATTTCTTGAGTAATGCTGTTATTTTATTATCAGGAATAGAGAGTCATACTGCATAGCATACCAGCCAGCTAGCGAATTCAATTTATACAAATTCGGTTAACTAGTAGTACATATTCCAAATAAGAATAATGACGTTTTAATCTATCAATAGAGAATTAAGTAAAATTAAATAATACAGGATCGATTAAAAAAAAAAATTATTTAAATCCCAAGTTTAATTTGAAAATATATTTACAGAAGTAAAATTGAATATACAAATACAGAATAAAACAGCTTACAGCTCACTGTATGCCGGTTTTGGTCTTGTAAAATTTCGTACCGAAAGTTATCATATTCGTAAACATTATTATTATTACTATTATTATTATTGAATCTTATAAAACTTCATTATATTGTTTAAGTAGAAATTTGGCATTATTTTCTTTATTACGTAATACATATGTACTTAGGAAAATTAGTGAAAACAAAATTGCATACAAATTTCAAAGAAAACTTCATTAAAATTATAATTTTAATGAATTTGTTATATATGTATGTACTAATATTTTAATTAAATCTATTTGTAATTAAAACATACAAAATCGATACGAACCGAATTGTGTGAAAAGTACAGGAGATACGATTTTACACAATTGTTATAGATACTGTAACAGTTCATAGTTTATATGACAATTCCTATGTTTGTAGGTACTGTTGATACTACATTTGTATTTACGATAGGCCTAATATTCCATCGCCGGGGTATATTATAATTAATTAATTTTTAGTTAGGGTTTAAGGACGAGAATCGAACCCAACATTGGTAATAGATACACATACATATATAGGTTTACAGACACATTTTAATATTTACAATGAAACAAGGTGAACGAGATAATCGTGAATATGTATAATATTTCAAATCTATGTATACATACATTCATCAGTATAGTATAGTGTAGTATATGTAGTATGTATAAAAATACGTATTTTGTACAATTTATTCTTTTATTTTTATTTTATTTTAATTTGCAAATACTTGTAAGTATGTATATCTGTAAAATAAAAAATGCATTCAAAATACAATCCCTTATGTATTGCAAAGAGAAAGGTGTGTGTGTGTGTGTGTGAACAATTTGTCCACCTTGTTTTATTATAACTTGCGATTTACTCCACCTTTCACTTAGAGAGTCTAGAATTGTTGCACGTTGATGTTTATTGAGATATTATTAGCGTGATCCTCATTTGTCTTTTGTTTGTGCAGTATGTATTTGATTTAATATTGTCCTCATTTTAATTAAGATGTTATTTGTTTAATTATAATTTCAATGACCTGAACTATTATCATTATAAATATAAACAAAAAGTTCTAATTTGATAATGCGTCGAGTTTTTATTTTATATTATAAAAATGTCTTTATTGAATAACGTAGAAATACTATTTGGGTTCGGTAACTAGGACAATGAAATTTGGTAAACTGCTATTGAACATATCGTGCGGCTAGTTGAACAATTTGCAAATAAGAATAAAAACGGCAACACGTGGTTATCTAAGCTCAAAGATCTGAATCATCACAAAAAAATACGATGTTTGTTTTATTAATAATAATTTTACAGTAGCATAAGTTCTAAAATATTATTATCTCTCATTTGTTTCAATTCTAATTTTGGAAGTATTTGGGGTTAACACCTTAAGACATGACAATACAATCTATTACTAAATGACCGCATACTATATACATACTACATAATTTATTACTTTGGACTTAAAATATATTCGCCACATTTTCAGAAACTCCGGCTCAAGGTAACTTCACAGCAACAGAATTTCCGGAATTGGAATTTTATAAATAAAAAGGGAAAATTGTTTATGTAAAGTTTTGATTAATTTTCTTCTGAATATTATTATACAAATTAGCATATATTTACATTCAGGCACAATGTTTAAATAACCAAAGCCATCTTAGAGGGCTTTGATATAACCAATAACTTAGGATCGTTTGGTGAATCTTAGCAGATTAAGATGAAAGTAGGTTGATGGTATTCATAACAAAGCTTATTTATTTCACTTGAATAAAATCAAAACTCTGATCTAAATATTTACAAATATTTTAAGAGATACAACAATACCATAAGTGATTTGTGTTAATAAGCCTTATTAGCAACTCAAGTGTTATGGTAGGTAAACGCGACTATTATTTTACTTTTACGAATTCGTCTAAGTACATATTGCTTATTAAGTATAGCATGAAACTGGTCTAAGTATTTTCCAATCAACATTTGTATGTATAATTACAAAAAATGTATTAAAGAGCGCTTTGCTCATGAATCTTATACTTATTATCGCGTTAGATAAGGTAGATAATCTTGACATTTTAACTAGATATTAGCGTAAAATTCCGAATTGGTTATTATCTGATACAAAATAAAATAATTTGTTTATTATTTTTGTGTATATTTAATTATTAGCTAACTTCATTTCGAGTAGTGTAAACCCGAATATGGTGGATAGTAGAATAGTATTATAGTTTTTTGCTACTATACTATCAACGGTGTAAAATCAGTATTAAGAAAATCTCAAATTTGATACTTTCCCATATATCATTTTTTGATATTTGGCTGGCTATTCGCGTACGTCAGTCTTGTAATTACTATATATTTATTTGCATGGAGTTGCTAAATTATGAAATTGAACGCTCTCTATATGAGTTGGTAATTAGTAAAAGTAGGAAATACAATTACAATACACTAATGTTGACCTCCTTGTTATTTAAAATAAGTATACTAATACACTATGCCACTTTATAACTACAGTAACTCACCCTCACTGAAAAGTAACTTCGGAATTCAATCCGTAAAAGCCGGTTGGGTGTATTTAAACCACTGCTATTGGAAAAAACTAAATCTTTTGAAAATTATAAAACTTTATTTACGTATACCCTACTTGTTTTCCAACAAATTTCGTTTTGTTAACTTTATGAATTTTACTTAGGCTAGCAGAAGAAATAATTTTTTTTTCATAATTTAAAATTAACGTTAATCTGTATATAAAAAAAACCAGTGGTATCAATTTTCCGAGAAATAGATGTGAACCATAATTATGATCTACATATTCTATGGATTTTTATTTACTGAAAAACAAACATCGGTAAAAGTTGATCAACATGATCGTATTTTATGCAATATTCTGCGATATAATTTGTATAATAATATGCGAAGTATATCTATAAAATATAATCCATTTAACTCAGACATTTGTTACTCAGACAGTTCGTTTTTGATTAACTTTAAACTACAACAAATTCCAACATTTTCATAAATTCAATATGGTTATTAAATGTGCATAGTATTTGATCTATCATTTAAGTACTTTTGAAGATATAATCATTATAGCGAATAATTAAGAGTGGCTGACACAGTCAGAGTACATAGTTTCAATTATTTAAAAAAACAAATTTGAAAAATATCAAGAAATCAATTAATTGGCCAAACAATGAATCAGAAATGAACTTAATTATAATTTCGAAAACTTTTATTGGTGGAGATCTGTGACATAAGTAAGTTAGAACAGAAGTAATATTTTATTTTTTAAAAAATTTTTAAGATTTTAATTTACTTTGAATTACTGCGAATAAACCTATTCTATAGAACACTACAAACACCCAACTGGATCTAGATCTCTTTATTTTATTTCCATCTCGAACTAGATAATAGATCAATATTTCGATAGACTTGGCGGGGTAAACTCAAAAGCATGTGACGAAAGCTACCTTACTTTCCACTGGAAGAAAAAAATAATTGTTGAATTTTATAAAAATATTAAGCATAAATTAAAATGTGTGGAATGGAAAATACCCAAAATGATTACTAGTTTTTGGTTGGTTGGTAATACATTGTTAAATAAGTGGGATAGTCCCTACCATATGTTTAAACATCAAACGATCACCCACCAAATTACATATTTGTTGCAGATCTCTGAATTTATCAAGCTATGTACGATTATAATCGTAAGTTCAAAGTATTATGAGGCAAATCCATTTTAAGGGAATCATTGCTCAGACTTGCAGCAGCAACAAACTTTAAAAACGAAATGGTGGCTAATCAATAATTGCATTTTATTTAAATGTATGTAAACAAATTTTCCCGTATAAACGATTAAAATTTCTAAGAATAACAACAAAGAAATGTATTAAAGTTGTTTACATAAAATATAATTAAATATATTTATATTGATAATATTCACTCTATATATGTATGTATATTTTGTCTTCTTGATCACACAGTTCAATCTTACTTTGTATATTTATTCATAATATGTATACATAAACATATATAAGAAACTTTTGTGTTTTAACTGTATACTTTTTATTAAGCGTTAAGAAAACTGGAAATCGTGTCGCTTAAATTTTTTTTAAATAAAAAATTGAGTTCGTGATTTTAGTCGAGGTTTGAACGTCTTACGATTAATTTAAAAAGCAACTAAATAAAAAAAAAACGAATTTGTTTTAAATGAAAATTTTATTTTTATAGTATAGTTCTTTGTATATGTATATACATATATATAAATATTTATAAATTTCACGTGGATTGTGATAAAAATATTTTGTGTTTATCCGGATCGGGAAATTGAAAGTTTTTATTTTATTTTATAATACAGACTGTACTTTAATTGTACTGACTGCGCAATATAAATAAAAAAACATTGAATTAATATTAAAAATTATAATTTTATTGAAATACGAGAAAAACGTGTCAAAGTTTTACTATATTACAGTAGTGTTGATAAAAAATAAAATAAATTGTGTTGTGGTTTTTTTTTGGAAAAAAAATAAAATTCCAAACCAAACAAACAAATATCTTCTACTGAACTATTATGTTTCAACGTTTGATATAAATTTATCGATACCATAGAATTGTATCCGTGAGCATGATCGTTCCCTGTGGATATCGATACACTTGGAATCGTGAAATTATCTTCAATTCACAAAAGCTAGTGAAACGACGTAGATAATATATATTCGCAGAATTGTTTCTATCCGTCCCTGTACAACAAGATAAAACGTTCTCGATATATTTTATATCTTATTATTTTATAATTATAAAATGGTAATCTACGATTTAGTTCATAATATATTAAGATATATCTATTTAGAAGAATAAAAAACAATCTTATCTGTTTATCAATCTATATCCATCCCCAGTAACTATCCCAATTTTTTTTATATATTTTTTATCCATAAAATATTATATATATAATCCTTATAATATATCCAAAAAAAACAACTATTAGTTTATATATATTATCTTTGATTCGTCGTTTAATACTAGCTTATGGGAATGCAGAACTACTATAATATGAATGGTATTTATGGTGGGTACTGTTATATGTTTGCACATATACACTTTATTTTTTATTCATTAGCATTTTACATCATCCGATTGACCAAAAAAACTTTCCCCTCGCTTAAATTCTGTGTACAACGATTTCCTAATATGCAACAGAGCAACAAGTGGACGTAAAAAAAGAATTCACCATTACAAAACAATAAAAGTTGATAAGTTATCATGTAAAAGATGAAGGTTATTTTTGTAGGATTTTTCTCGAAGATCTCAGTAAGTTTTTTGACTTGAAAATATTAGTACAGATCGTGTGAGTCAAAGTTTACTTTATCAGTGCGCACACAAAATAATGAGGGTGCACAAGATAACAAAACATGTAATTTTTTTTTATTATACTCCGGATTTAACCTATTTTTGAAAATCTAGCCAGAAAGTCAATAAACTGGTCTGGGCCACTATCAGTACTCATCATCGCGACCCAAGTCTAAATTTGTGAACCATTAAATACTTACACATAAGTTTCTTGACTTGAATATTTTTATTTTCTTATTTTGATATTTTTCTTGTCAATGTCATTTATTTACTTTATATTTCGTGAAGGTTTTTGTATATTTTATAGTTTCGACCGAAATATAATACAAGTTACTTTAGCCAAATTCAATTTAAGAAAATTAATTGGACCACTACGAAATATTCCGGAGACACAAGTGATAATCCCATTCTACTTCTTAGTTTAGCTGTGCCACACCAGCTAAAACAAATAAGTATGCGAAATGAAATTTAATTGACTGGATTGAATTCGATTGAAACTGGTTTTGCGATCGGTTATTAGCAGAGTTTGTTTGTACTAGAAATACAATTTTTTTATGATCGATTGATTTTGAAATGGCTTTAGAGCGGTCTGTTTGTGTGTACAGAGGGACCCTCTGATATATCGCTTTATGATTATATTTTTTTAAAATACAATATATAAAGGTCAATTTCTTAAATGTGTTTTAGTTGAATAAATACTGATAATAGTAATCGCGATACAGCTGTATACATTTTTTTTAAAATTTACTTTAGCATTTTAAAATCAATGGAAAATTTTTTTATTTAAGTTTTTTTTGAATAAATTTATTGAAATGTGTTTATGTTTATCTCACTCGCGTACAACAAGCCTCGCGCTTTGGAATTTTCAAGACAAATTCTTTTGATTATTAATTATGAATCAGACTTGTTTAAATAATATGAGAGCTTTGTTTGTTTTCCGTTGTGGGTCAAATTTCGTAATATGTAATGAATAAAATTTGTAATTGCATTAGATACAGTTATTGAATAGTAAGGTAACATAAGTTATACAAAAACCTGTCTGTTTTATTATTATGTTGTAGTGGTGTAGAGGAGGGAGTTTTATTAATATCTAGTTTGATCGTTTACTTTCATTTTTTTTAAATATGCTATTGCACCAACAATTAATTGACCAACAATTAATTGACCAACCATTTAATTTACAAATGTTTTGTTTATTGATTTTCAGATCAATGGCTTGATGATAAAATTGATCCCGCGTTTGCCGAAGATTATTGTCCCGAGCCAATTGGTTTCTATCCAGTAAAACAGACAAATACAGATGAACTATTACGAGAATTTGAATCTGTTTACGATGCGGTAGAATATACGCATTTAACACCACCTCAAACCCCGCCTGACTGTAACAAGCTAAAAATACAAACATCCTTCGAACAACAGGTATATGTTTTATTGCATTAATTTGTATAATCAATTTTATTTTTAACATTTTAATTTTTATTTTAGCAGCCCGTTTTACTTCCAATTTATCCAATTGACGAAATTCCTATTCAATTTCAAGCAAATTTTATTCCTGCCAAAATAATTGAAAAGCAATTTGTCAACGATGATCTATTTGCGTCATTAGTGCAGGAAGACCTCGCAGACGAATTTGATGCCCAAGAACTAGAAGAAATTGTCCGAACACGCGCTAATGATATTACCGATTGGAATGATGAGGATAGTTTTGCTGATAATTCATCTATCTCATCATCTTCATGCCTGTCGCCACGTAGTGATATTTCATTTGAAGTAAAAAATTCACTTGGCACATCATCTGGAGCAACATCCCAAGACGATGAATGGTATCAACAAGAACAGCGTGGCAAAACAACAAAACGTAAAACTAAATCTCGTTCGACCGAAGATCGCAAAGTGCGCAAGAAGGAACAAAATAAAAATGCTGCGACACGTTATCGCCAGAAAAAGAAACAGGAAATTGAGGAAATTTTAGATGAAGAGCGAGTTCTCCACGATAAAAATCGCGAATTACAAACCAGTTATAATGACATAAAACGCGAAATAAAATATTTAAAAAATTTAATGCGTGAATTATATAAGGCAAAGGGTCTCTTAAAATAAAACTACCCTCACAAATTATTAATGAAGATAAATTATATAGATTTAATTTTTAGTTATTGTCTCGTCGTATATCGTTTAAGAACTTGTTTTGTGTTTTTTTACTAATAATGTTTTTTTAATTTCTCGTTAAGATTTAATTTTTAACTATTAAATAGATGTATTATTTTATAAGAAAGTTTATTATTTAGCAAAGTTTTGTAGATTTTTGTTTTTTATTTCATTAAATAATAGATAAATAATATCATAAAATTATGACAACCGAAAAACATCAAAAATAAGATTGATTTGATTTCTTCTAAAATAAATAAATTAAAAGTATATATAAAACGTAAAATATTCTTCGATGTCATTCAAATTATCTGTCGTTAATTAAAATATTTTTTTTAATTTTATCAAATTATAATTTTTTTTCCGGGTGTATTTCTTGTATGATATGTCAGGCTTGGCTTAAAACTGGGATGACATTGAAGTTTTTAGGAAATTATACTGGGCAAAAAAAATTACGAATTGATAAAATTAAAAATTCACTGATGCGTAATTATGTAGTAGAACAACATTAGATGAAAGTAAAATGTACAACAAAGAAATTTTTAATTTATATTGTGATGATTTATGGTAATCATTTTTTGTTTCTTTTTTATATTAAATTATGATTATTATACAATTTTTAAGTTTATGTAAAATCTCTATACATACAAACAAAACCCAATTACAATAAATAATAGTTTTATTCCAAAAAATCTAAATTATCAAAATAACTATTTTAATAAATAATTCAATTACATTCACCTTTAGAACAGGACAGTCAAATTGAAGGGTTTTATTTATTTTAAAATCAATTTTGAAGAAATGAAGGAAAAGGATCATTGAAAGATCACGTTAAATAAAAAGTAAGTTATCTCATCATAATAGTATCAACAAATATAATTTAATATCAGAAAAGGGGCGAACAATTCTTGAGGAAACCTGGTCTAATTAGAGAATCCACAGTTCACTATGTATGAGTCAAATTTAATTTCGATGAAGGGTAGCATTTAATTGATTTGATTTACAAATAATTGAATGTAAAGCCGCTCATGTAAATGAGTCTTAGGTTTATTTGAGCTGAACTCGTAACGAAGTCAATATAATAAAGTTAAATTATTTCCATCTCACTATGAAATATTTCAATAATGTATTTTTGTTATGTTGTCTCCGTCACGAGTTCAGCTCAAATAAACCTTAGACTCATTTGCATGAGAGCGGCTTAAGATTGAACAATGAGCTAAGAAAACGAACAACAAGATAAATTTTCGCGTCTACCTTTTAAGGGTCTAATTTACTCATGGTCATATTTGCGTTTATTTAATTTTATTAATCCCGTGGTGCTCGAACGATCGACATGTTCATAATGTAGGTAAGGTAGTTTAACAGTTTAAGCGATGATCTAAATATCCAATCACACAGATTCTTGGTAGAATCGATGTCTTGCTAAAAAATGCGAAAAGCTGCATTTAAAAAAAAATTAAAATTGACAAATGCAGTTGCTCGCAATAGTAGTGGAATATGGCATCATTCATCATCAAGAAGTAAAGTTATATACCGTATATAATATTTTGTTATACCGGGTGTTTCTTTTAAACTGAGACGATCAAATATCTCGAAAAATAGCCACTACGGAAAAAATGTCCATAATCAAAATTTAATCATACCGCGGGGGAAATACATTAGTGCAAAAAAAATAGTACCCCACCCCCGCTTTGTAGGTGGGGCGGGGGTAACTTTTAAACTAAGATAGGAAGCCATATTTTTTATTGCAGAAACGGATTCTACGACTAAAAGTTCGTATGATTTGAATGACATATTTTGTTCGGTTCATGATAGATGGCGTTGTAATCGACGAAATTCAATTTTTTCAATTTCTCCTTCTTAGAACACACGCATTCGATTCTGCAATACGTTTGAAATAAAAAACATCACGTTTTCATTGGAAATACTCGAAATTCGTCATCAAAACAATTTATTCAGTTTTGTAAATCACATTCAACGTTTGTGTTATTTCTTATCTTCATGTTTTTCGTAATTGCAAAATAAACGACAAAATACTTTAGAATGGAGCGTTTAACTGCGCCAGAGAAAATTGAAATGGTTCTGGTTTATGGAGAAGCTGGCAGAAATCTTGAAAATGCTGTTGCTATTTACGCTCAACGTTTTCCGGATAGGATTCGTTCACGTGCTTCATGTGGCCGTACTATCAAACAATTTATTACTGATGGAAATGTTCAACCGAAAAAGAGGACCCGTAGAGCAACAGTCACTGGAGAAAATAATGAAATTGCTGTATTGGCAGCAGTGGCTCATAATCATCATATTAGTACACGAGAAATAGTTGGCGATTCCGGATTGCCCCTCACCAGTGTTTGGAGAATTTTAAAACGGCACAAGTATCATCCATATCATGTGTCTTTACACCAAGAACTTCATGGCGTTGATTTCCAAAATCGGGTAACTTTTTGTCAATGGGCACCTGAACAAATACACCAAAACCCCAATTTTTTTCGTTGCGTAATGTTCTCCGACGAATCGTCTATTACAAACCATGGAACGGTTAATCGACACAACATGCATTATTGGAGTGTTACAAATCCGCACTGGCTTCGTCAAGTTGAGCATCAGCGTCCTTGGACTGTCAACGTGTGGTGTGGAATAATTGGCAACAAACCCCCACATTATTGAAAGCAACTTGAATGGTCCAATGTACCGAAACATTTTGGAAAATGAACTGCCAATATTATTTGAGCTTAGAAGTGAGACGGAACATGTGGTTTCAACATGATGGTTGTCCTGCACACTATTCGTTGATGGCACGTGAAATACTTGATCGTGATTTCAATGGTCGCTGGATCGGTAGAGCTAGTTCGATAAATTGGCCCGCCAGATCACCAGATCTTACTGCGCCATATTTTTTTTTTGTGGGGCTACCGCAAAAACAAAGTTTACACACAAAAACCAACAACACGTGAGAACATGATTGAGCGAATCAGAAATGCGTGTGCTCAAATTCAACCAGACACACTTCTCAGTTGCGTGTACAATCATTTGAAATGCGGATTAATAAGTGCATTGAAGTCGCAGGCCATCATTCTGAACACTTAGTTTAGATTTACAAAACTGAATAAATGGTTTTAATGACGAATTTCGAGTATTTCCAATGAAAACGTGATGTTTTTTATTTCAAACGTATTGCAGAATCGAATGCGTGTGTTCTAAGAAGGAGAAATTGAAAAAATTGAATTTCGTCGATTACAACGCCATCTATCATGAACCGAACAAAATATTTCATTCAAATCATACGAACTTTTAGTCGTAGAATTCGTATCTGCAATAAAAAATATGGCTTCCTATCTTAGTTTAAAAGTTACCCCCGCCCCACCTACATAATAATAATAATAACAGTGTTAAAGGCCATTACTGGCCCCTTACTGAATCAACAATCTGGCTCCAACGGTTTCGATCCTGAGCTTGGTCTTCATACTGTCTTAGACAATCTGAAGAGGCCAAGTCGTTCTCTACATCGTGGAGCCATCGTCGCCTGCAACGACCTCTGCGCCTACCATATGGTGGCTCTCCTTTCAGAGATCGCTGCACAATTCGTTCCGAATCAGCACGCAGAACGTGACCGAGCCAGCGTACTCGCTGAGATCTAACTTCATGTACAATATCGGGGATCTTCATCAGATCTCTGATCTCGAAATTGTACAGAGCTCGGTATGTACCATCTATTTCGCGTTTAGGGCCGTAAATCACACGCATGATTCTTCTCTCAAATGTAAGGAGCCATCTCTCGTACTCATCCGTCAGCGCCCAACTTTCACATCCAAACATAACAACGGGCCTGATCAACGCTTTGTAAAGCTTCAGCTTCACGGCACTTGATAAGTGTTTAGATTTTAGCAGTGGCCTTAGAGGATACAAAGAACGACTGCCAGCTGCCAGCCGCACTTTAATATCCTCACCCACACTGTTATCGTGAGTAATAAGGGAGCCCAAATATTTGAACCTCCTCACTCCCTCAAACGTGTGGTGGCCACTACTAAAATCTGGTGTGCCATTGTCTCTAAAACCAGAGATCAGGTATTTCGTTTTGGACTCATTGATCTGGAGTCCAACAGAAGCTGAAAACTCTACAAGCGGATCAAGTATTTCTTTCACTCCGTTGTTATTCAGTCCAATCACGCATATGTCATCTGCATATGCAAGCACTTGATTGGACTGGCGATATAAGATGTTACGCTGAGGTGTTTCAGTTTTACGAAAGATGTACTCCAACATGAGATTAAAGAGTATCGGGGACAGAGCATCTCCCTGCCGAACACCCGAGTTAACTGCAAAAATTGTCGATAGCCTGTTCTCAACTTTAACACAGCATTGAGACTGCGTCACTGTCATCCTACACAGTCGTACCAATTTTGTTGGCATTCCTAGGTATTCCAGGGCAGACCACAAACTCTCTCGATTGATCGAGTCGTAGGCCTGCCGGAAATCCAGGAAAACCTGATGTACGGAGATGGATGTCTCATAATATTTAGATAGAATCATCCGCAGCGAAAAGACCTGATCAGTGACTGATCGATTCGGACGAAATCCTCCCTGATAGTCACCAACCAAGCCTTCCGCCAGAGGAGTGATTCTATCCAATAAAATGTATGACAGTAACTTGTATGCTGTGCAAAGGAGAGCTATACCGCGATAATTCTCACACTTCAAGCGGTCTCCCTTCTTGAAGATGGGGCATATCGCGGCCACTTTCCATTCATCAGGCATAACTTCGGTTCGCCATACTAATCGAATAAGGTCGAAAAGACAGTTCCACAAAGTATCCCCTCCGAATATCAAGAGCTCCGAATTAATGCAGTCCACTCCAGGTGAGCGGTTTCGTTTCATTCTCTGCATGGCCTTAGTAAATTCCTCATGGGATGGCTCCTCAGTGCAAATCTCCGCAGACTGTTCTAGAGGTGGCTCAACAACAGTCTGTGATGCATGATGAACATCAAGCAGCTCAGTAAAGTGTCCACTCCATGCGTCAAGTACTGCGTCGATGTTGACACAGATGTTTCCATCCCGGTCCCGAATGGCGGTTGACGAAGGCCTGAAAGTATGCCCCACCTACAAAGCGGGGGTGGGGGACTATTTTTTTTGCACTAATGTATTTCCCCCGCGGTATGATTAAATTTTGATTATGGACATTTTTTCCGTAGAGTGGCTATTTTTCGAGATATTTGATCGTCTCAGTTTAAAAGAAACACCCGGTATTTTAAGATAAAAAATAAAAATAATAAAGTAGTAAATGAGTCAATAATCTGCCTCAAGTCCAATGGTTTCAATCTTGTGCTTGGGTCTTCATACTGTCTTAGACAATCTGAAGAAGCCAAGTCATTCTTTACGCCGTGAAGCCATCGTCACCTGCAACGACCTCCGCGCCTACCATATGGTGGCTTTCCCTTCGGAGATTACTACACAATTCGTTCCGCATCAGCTCCCAGAACGCGACAGCCAGCTTACTCGCTGAGATCATACTTCATGTAATCTATCGAAGATCATCAGATCTCTGATCTTGATATTGTACAGAGCTCCACATGTACCATCTACTTCGTGTTTTGGGCTGTAAATCACACCCATGATTCTTCTATCAAATGTAAGGAGCCATCTGTCGTACTCATCCGTAACAACGGGTCTGACCAATTATTTGTAAAGCTTCAGCTTCTCGTCACTTGATAGGTGTTTAGATTTTCCCAGTGGCCTTAGAAGATACAAAGCACGACTGCCAGCTTCACTTTAATATCCTCACCCATATTGTTATCGTGAGTGATAGTCTAAATATTTGAACCTCTTCATTCCCTCAAATGTGTAGTGGTCACTACTAAAATCTGGTGGGCCATTGTCCCTGTAATCTGAGATCATGTATTTTGTTTTGGACTCATTGATCTGGAGTCCAACAGAAGTTAAAAACGTTACAAGCGGATGTATTTCCTTCACTCCGTTGCTATCCTGTCCTTCACTCCGTTGCTATCCTGTCCTTCACTCCGTTGCTATCCTGTCCTTCACTCCGTTGCTATCCTGTCCTTCACTCCGTTGCTATCCTGTCCTTCACTCCGTTGCTATCCTGTTACGCATATGTCATCTGTATATGCAAGCACCTGATTGGACTGGCGATATAAGATGTGCTGAGGTGTTTCAGTTTTGCGAAAGATGTACTCCAACATGATATTAAAGAGTATCGGGGACAGAGCTTCGCCCTACCGAACCCTGCATCACTGTCATTCTACACAATCGTAACAATTTTGTAGTGATACCTACTTAGGTATACTAGGGTAGACCAGAAACTCTCTCGATGATTGATATATTAAGATATAAAATTATAAAAATAAAATATTTGTTTTCTTATCACTATCGTGCATACATTTATTTTCACTTCAACTGATTTATTCATTACAGTGAACGGTTGTTCAAGCATTTAATAATATGTTTAATCTGGAGCAAATGACAACGGATAACAATTTTAACTTATTGACATTTTAAGTGCCACTGGTAATCCATACGAGCGAAAGGTGATCATAGTATGTTTATACATGAAATTGGGTTGGACATATTTATTTTATATTACTTGACCACCTCTTGCTCTAGTTTAAAAAACAATTTAACAATTTGGCGAAATTTATGATAAAAATATCATAAATTAAGAAAAATATCCCCTTATGCCAGACACATAAATGGCGAATAAATGAAAGATTTATGTGATGATATATCAAACGCAAAGTATTTGTATAGACTATTCAATAATACTACCTAATTAGTTTTATTAATATATATAGATTTTGTGAATTATTTTTATGAAAGTTCGAAGCGGTGAATCACTCCAAAGATGAATACGAGTGACCATGCTTCTATTTTAAACGGGTATATATCACCTCTTACGGTCACTTTAAATTTTGATGATTCGTCAAAAATAAAAATTCGATCTTAACAAACCACTCGCACCAACCTTCTATCTAATTTTATTTTATATCTTAATTCGTGATCACCGTTCACCTTGCGTTAAAAGGGCAATGAACTGAAGAATCATTTTATAAAATTTCATATTGTGTGACACGATAATTCACTAGTGGAGCACAAATTACCGAATTATAAAGGGTAGTTGATAACAGTGACGAATTTAAAAATTATTTTCGGGGTGAGCGTTTTCGGAAAAAAATAAAAAACTAATTTTAATTGTTAATATAATCTCATAGTTCATACTGTTGTTCGCCAATCATCTTCTATAGAAGACTGTATAGAAAACCATGAGGCCAGTTGCGAAATACATCTTATTATTTACTAATCATTCCTACTTCAACAAACTGTTAGATTTCCTTGATGTTAAAAATGGGTAAAATCAGCATTATTAACGATTAAACTGTATTAATTATTTTTCCCATTATTGCCATTGTTTTTATTAAGAGTCTCGTTAATGGAAGGAACAGATGCAATATTGAAATCTGATTATGTCAGAGCACTATAAAATCGACGTTTTCTAAACATTTCAATAGCATTTTTGCCTTGATGGGTAAAGTGTCATACCAAGTAAACGTTTTCCTAAACATTCAATGATTTGCATTTGTTTTTTTATTTCAAATATTAATAATCAAATTGGTGCAAAAATCTGTGGAGAATTTGTACTAGAGCCATCTAGATGATATCCCCATTACTTAATTTAACATTTTTCGCGTTTGAGCAGCGTACTTCATACGCTATTTTTGTTTAGCTGGCTAAATTTTACGTTAAATTTGTTATAATATTTTTAACTTAGCTCGAGCTACGTATCGACCTTATCAACCTTTATTTTCCGAAATATCTAAAACATTTTCAAATTACCTCCTAAATAAAAATCAAACTCAAGAGTTTGGGGCCGATCGCTCTCATCGCACTGTTTCCTGTATCCGTCGTTGGTTGATAAATCAGTACTGAATATATCGTTATCTCAGTACTTAAGTGTTATAAACGCACTTTTGTCATTTTTGAGTTAGCACTGCCATCTTACTTAGAAAAACGTGATCTATCGATTGGTACATATTTTCAAAACTTTCGTATAAGTATCATTTCTTTTAAAAGGTGTGTATACGCTTATCTCATTATCAAAAAAAGTACTTATCTGTTACATAAATTAATTATATCGGAATGTCACTATTTGTTTTTTTTTTTAATAAATACCAACACATATATACATTAATATTAGAGACTATTCGGCTAGTGGATTTATTGCCCTTTGAAAGCTGAACAATATCCCTACTTTGTACACGATTACATGTCCGTCTTTTAATTGGCCTTCTGCATACTGCATAGCTACATCTTAGCCTGTAATAACATGTACAAAAATGTACAAAAAAATTATAAAATTAAAACCAATCTTAAGTTTTACATACATACAATTAAAACAAAAAAACGGTACTTCAGAACTTGAATGAACATTATCGATCAACATACAATCATTATTCGCTCGAGACGAGGGTGCCTTCCCATTTTTCAATCTACTAATGGCAATTCCTACTTCCTCTATCGTTAAATCTGACACAAACGCCTCTTGCCCTAACGAAAGATGATTAAGGTTTTAAGTGATACACAGAAAACTAAAAAACTGATACATACATTGTGTTATCCAAACAATTTGGAAAAATTTATGATACATACGCAATTTTTAATATCAAATTTTTACTTTTAAATTAAGATAAAGGGAAATACATATTTTAAGATTTGTATTTCATGTTTCCAAAATAATATAAAACCCAATTAGGACGGTATAATGTGTGTAAGAAGTCGGCAGAGTAATTCCACCTTGCTTTACGATAATACTCATACGACCCTTACCCGATATTTACACCAAATAAACTTTTTGTTTGATAAACATTTCATCAGGTACTGAAAAATTATATTTAAGCTACTTATAACATAATACGTAATATACATATTTATGATATTAGTGGCTAAATCAAACCACATAAATCAAACCACCTAAAATGGACAGAAATTGAACGCAAATTGAAAACTACTCGAATTAATAGAGCTTATTCGATTGATTTGGCTTTGATAACACGCAGCGATGCCTGCGATAAATGTAAAACTGCAGTAACACTGGCCCCTGTAGTCGGAGGCCACTTACATGTCTCGTAAACCTAAATTGCACGTATATGTTTTCCAAGAATACCGCACCACAGTATCATTTGCTTGTCATAGTAGGCGACTAAATGGTTGGATCGCTGGGCTGACGCCCACATTCGTAAAAAAACTCAACTGTTTGTAATGTCAACAAAATAAAAAATGGATCCCGCTCAAGTACTCGGACACTAAATTTAGGATTGGTACGTGGGACGATAGTCTAAAACAGTATGAATACCAAGCTCAGGATCGAAACCACTGGAGCCATATTGTTGACACAGTAAAAGACCAGTAATAATGACCTTAACAATTAATTTATTACTAATACTATATGTATGTCTACCTCTGTCAGCCGTGATTTATTTCATCAATGACCAATATAATCTAAACACATGACGATTCGGACAATTCCACAATTATCGTGCATGTATGTGCGCGAACTTAAAAAAAATTATTATTAAAATTTTAAGAATTTGATGAAAATCTCTGTACACAGTACAACGTGTCCATGAAATAAAACGGATTGATTTGATTTCTTCAACAACCATATACCTCTCAATCTGTAATGCCTCATATATTACATCGGCTAAATCACTGCCACTCTTTTATATACGTTACATAATTTTTGGCCATCTACTTCTTTATAATTGTACATGTATTTTTATTGAATGCATTTCGTTAATAAGTATAAATATGAATTGAATAATAATAATTGATATTAAGATATTTAAATTATTAATAAAAAATAAACAAAATCCATTTATATGAATTTCTAGGACCGATATAAGAATTTGTTACAGATTTATGTCTACATAACACACAATATATACGATTCTATGTACGAGTTATTTACGTGAGATTAAATGAATAACCTGTTTTGGAAAAACAACTTATACATTTTTAAATTAATTCCGATTCCGATCTAATAATAAATTTAAAATTTTACATTTTTCAATGTTCTGGGTGTGTACACAATATAATAAACGTACTTATCAACGAATGTTATAATTTTTAATAATTTTTCTTCCTGAGTTGTATTTTTTATTTAGTAATAATCTATTATGTAAACACACAAAAAGTGGTGCAGTGTTACTTAACGAGTGTAGGTAACTATATAACGTACTAATATTTATAACGCCTTCTTATTTTATGGGTGCGACCAAAATCACTTAACATGAAAAATTGAATGGTAATTTTCCCATTATTCTGTTGTAATTATTGAAGGTTAACTAGAAAACTGATTAAACTGGATTTTCCTGATATTAATTTTTTTTTTAATTGTTAATAAATAATAATATTATTTCGGATTGATTAATTAATATGTGTACCAACGTACGTCATTTATATTAGTTACGTTTTCTCTTTAGCTTCTCTCGATTTGTGTAACGCTGACGAAAGAAACCACGAAAAATATTTTAAGGAAAATTTAAACATTTTAATGTTTGAAGCCAATCAATTTGACGCAGAACTGAATTGATTGCAACTGTATTTTATTTTGTGTTCAATATCAAAAAAATTATTCATTATTCCGGTCCTCCAAGCTTGCCGTACGCATTATCGTTTTGGAATTGATAGTCAATCAAATTACTAAAAACGAATACATAAATTCAAATAATAAAATTTTTTAAATAACTGACTTTAAAATATAATTAATTTTTACAAAAACTATTCACACTTCTATTTGGTAGATTTTCACAAAATTACCCTCTTTCATACAAATTGAAAGGTTTTCTACCAAATGACATCCTTTCTAGTTTGAAATAATGCATTTTGATTTTCTCAATTTTCCTTATCATTTTCAGAAAACAAAAACGAGTCCGAGATCGACAATTGTGTAACTGGTTTAATAGCTTGTAATGAAGCATGGCGACAAAACGCCCGCCCAGAAACCGTATCCAACTTATAATTTAGTTGAGAGACGAGGCAGATAAAGAACTAGTGCGAGAACATTCGAATTAATATAATAAAAAAGACATATTTTAGGCGACAAAATCGGAAATTTTAATACCAATAAATTTTAATGTCTATAAGTATCTGCTTCATCATAAATTTCTCATTAGATGGAAACTGTAGAAGCATATATGTTAACTTCGCGATTCAAGGCACTGTGACAAAATCAAAAAAAGTCACGAGATTTACAGCAATGCCGGAAATCACACAGCAAATTATAGAGACATCCGGTCCAAGCAACGAATATGTCCGGATGAGTGGTCAGGAAATTGTATAATATAGCCGCATATACTGCCCTTCAAAACATAACATAATTAAAAAGCCACATTACAAAGCTAAGCATATTGAGTAGGGCTCTAGAGTAACAACGTTGAAAGGCAGACAACTCTAAAAAGCGATGGTTCAACACTCCATCACTCGTAACAAAAGGTTACACAGAAGTTATAATAAATTACAGATTACTATGATTTGCCATCCGATCCGTAAATCTATAAGTCAAACATCTTAGGCGTTATGTAAGTTATAGATTTAAATAAAATAAATATCAACACGCAGAAATCCATTAGTTAAAGATTGTTCAGCAGGTGGATTTATTGTCCCTTGAAAGCTGAACAGTAGCCCTATTTTGTACACGGCTGCAGGATTTAGAATTTTACTATACATTCGTTGAAACTCTTTAAGCATTCTCACAAAAACGTACAAAATATTAATTATGTAAAGCAACAAGAAAATTAAAGACCAACAAATTTGAGGCCTTATTAGGCTACCTGATGGATGCTGCAGATACTAAACGATTCGATTTTACGGAAGAGTGTTATAGAAATAAAAACAATATATAACTGCATAAACTAGACAAAAGCATCGCAGGATATGATTTCTAGCAGATTGATAAGAGAATTACCAGACAAATGTATAAAACTATAATACTTATACATTCAACGCGATCATACGATTGTGAGACAGCCCTCTAAACTGGAAGGAAATGAAATACAAATTTGCCGTCTTTTGGATATTTTATAAAGTTTGGCACGATGCATTAAAATATAAATATAGAACTTCTACCAAAGAATTCGATTCCAAGTTAACCAAAACTCAGCTACCATTTGGTAATACTCGTATCACATCAGCTCAGGTTTCCAACTAAGCAATACAGTTTTCTAAAGCCCATCTAACATTGAAACTCTGCAACGTATTCAAGTAAAAATACTGCGTAGTATTACAAATGCTGAGAATAGATCCACTAGTTTATAAATTATTTATTTATTTATAAATGTATAAACCAATTATAGCTGTACATACTTCATGTTATATGTACACATCTTTTAACTAAAGTAATGCAATAGTCTCCACACTAATAATAAGTATTAACATAGGTTAACACGTAAATTGTAATGTTTTAGTCTGTAACTTCCTACATAGTCAATTTCCGTTTACTTTGTTAAATTTTGATACACTATAACTGATGTTAACTATGTATATTGCCTACACAGAGTACAAGGCTGGAACGATTTACTGAATCAGTACTCATATTTGTATACATATTTATCTTATTCGTTGGCTTGATCAAGTGGATTAAAGATCGTAAATTTAATTTTAGCATTTGTTCCTGTATTACCTAGCAAAGATCGTTGTAATTTGTAGGGTAATCCTTTGGATCTTTATCTGTAGCGAGTAATATATAATTTAATGTTTGGACACTTTCTTCGTGATCCCATTGAATTGTAAAAAAATTGAATCTCATTGGACGTTACAATAGTATGTTATAGTATAGGAGCATGTAATGCTTTTCATTATTTCTAAAATTCTAGCCATTTTGGTTGGCAGTTGAGAAGAAGGTAGTTTTACGACACACGCGCAGTCTCGACAAATTTGACTACCGTTTAAATATTATATAGCCTAGTGCCATGTGAATAGTTAATTATAAAACTATATATGTAGATCAGTTTTTTAACTTCATGCAGCTTCATGCTCTGTAAAGGGCGTCCCGTCTAAACTGTTTCCAGTTTGTAATGATTGCATAACATATTATCACTTTTCATGGATATTGATATTATTCCACTTGTAATTGGTAAATATTCTCGAGGGTGGTAAACCGTGAATTCGTATTTGTCGGGTAATTGATCTATTTTGGAACCACCGGATATCGAAACAAAATAGGCGTCTCGATGTTAAATTTTGTATTTACACCAGAATACAAACTGGACGAAGTGAAGGAATCCGTAATTAAAGTTAATTCACGTCCATAACAATAATTGAACGATTTTAGAAGCGTCCAGTAAATTATTGTTGTCTCGCTTATAGAACTCACTGTTATATTTGATTCGCTTATTCACAATGTTGGGCATCAGTAATCCGTATTTTGTGATGTACACCGCCGTGATCATTAGTTAAATATTCGTTCGTACACCTTTGCCATAATTTGCTAGAGGTGCAATTTTTACATCAAACATAAGTTTGCAAGTAGGCTGTGTGCATCAAACATGTAGTAATACCACCGTTGTTAAAATTTTGCGTCATACCCTCAATTCTTGGGATTGGATGTTTGTGACTTTGTAATCTGCGCACAATCTGTTTGATTTTCCGACTTAATTAACAATTGGTGTTACCCAGACCGAATGTTCGACTTTATCCAATGTCCCAGATTTTTCAAGTTTATTCGTCTGTTTGCCTTCGATCAACTGGCGTATTGCATATACGGAAATGAAAATGGACAACCGAATGTATTTGTTCTTTAATTTTCCAGCCAATGGCTTTATTCTTGAATCTTTCTATAACATTAATAATATTTATAATAAGAAGTGTGCAAATATTATAATAAGAAGTGAGCAAACAGGGATGGGCGTTTACGCGTCATCTATTATTTTCTACATTGACGTGTCAACAACCCGTAGATAACGTCAACAACGTAGACAACGTCGATAATGTAGACAATTCCTAGAGTCGTTTTGTCAATTAGTTCTAAACTAAAGGGTGACCAAATTTCTTTAGGAAAAATGCGTTATTGGTGACAGTTTTATAGAATGTCCGTCAATGCATTTAAATCTATTTTCAAAAAGAGCGGAATTTAAAACTAATCGTGTCATGTTTATCGATTACAAAATTATTAAATTCACCCAAAACAACGATACATATAGCGTTATATAGAGTGGTAATACTCAGAGTTCTTCAAGCGTCTGGGAAAAAGATTCATAATAGGCTTCAATGCGAAGAACGGGTTCTAGATTAACTACAACTAAACGAAAAGAATTACTCATTGCCATTAAAGAAAATGGATGTGAATCCATTTCAACTGAAAAACCAACATATTGGCCAACTGACCCAGGAAAAATACCTGACCTGATCGATTTTTATTGTAACCAAAAGTATTTCTAGACTATGCTTATTTGGCCATCGGCGTACATTTTCATTGCTGCTATATCCCTCTTTTATACTTGGCAATCAATTGGAAAAATTTGAAAATTTTAATAGAAGCTGAGTTGAACTAATTTGTAAGATGAAATTAAATTAAAAAAACGTTAGCCCGAATGTCGCTTGAACTCACGTCGACTAATCAAACGCGCATTACTTTGCTTACTTGAGCACTGCTGTAGAATTTCATTACTGATAAACCCATCTTTTATACTCACCATTTGAATAGAGAAAAATGAAAATTTCACAGAATCTGAATTGAATTAATTTGTAAGAAATTAAATTAAATTTGGTTTTAGTTTTAATCGAGGTTTAAACTCAGCTATACATATTTGTTATACTTTCAGTTGGTATAGTGAAATTTTTTATTTGGACATTATTCATCTACTGACTTAAACTTAAAACTTGTATGGTCAGTGGTCAATATTGTGGCCCGCCTAGAAAATAACATCAAGCATCATTGACTGGAACGGAAGTTTTATAATTTTTGAGAACATAAAAGGGGAATATTTTGTTCGATTTTTAACTTCTTCGAAATACACTGCTTGAAATGTCATCGCATTAAATGTTGCACCTGGCACTAGGCAGTTCAGTTAAGTTTCAGACGATATTAATGTTGGGACACTTTTGGTTCAACTCAGCTTCTGTTAAAAAATTTCCCCCAAGTTTTTCAATTCAATTGGAAAGTATAAAAGATTTGCATAACATTAAATATATATATAAGGTGGTGAGCGAGATAGTAGAGTAATTGGCATTGGATTCGTGGATGTAGGTTCGATTCTCATTAGCGATAGTATTATTTTAATTTAATTTCTTCTGTATTCGAATTGGTTCAATACACCGCTTCTGTTAAACTTTTTCATATTTTTCAAGTAGTGACATGTATACAAGATGGGGATATAGCGATGGTGAAATAAACACAGAGGCCATTTTGCCTTTGCTAAAATTTTCAATATTTTCTATTCAAATGACAGATATAAAAGATTTGTATAGCATGAAATATATATGAGGCGGTGGCCCAGTAAGAAAAGTCAGGGACTTTGGATTTATGGATCTAAGTTCGATTCTCGATCGAGCCAAACATTTTTTGATTTAATTTCTCCTGTCAAATTGGTGATGGTGAAATAAAATTACTCAAATCCAACTCAGCTTCTGTTCAAAACTTCAATATTCTCCATGTAAAAGTGGCAAGTATAAAAGATAGGTATAAATGGGTATATATAGAGCGGTAGTGTAATTGTACGGCGATGGTTAAATAAGCAGAGTCCAGTGCCGTTGTTAAAATTTTCAATTTTTTTTTATTCAAATGGCAGCTATAAACGATAGGAATATCACTATTTATATGTATGGCGGTGGCTCGGTGGTAAAAGAAGCTGTGTGATTGGGTGGTGTAACCATGAATAGTTCAAGCCTCTATATATATATAATTTTAATTTAATTGCAAATTGGTCATTTTTAAATCAAAAAGCGATTTTTTTTTAATTTACTGAGAAATACGTGGATGCCCGCTAAATTTTTTTACCCTTAATCGAGGTTCGAGAACACAACAACATCCACTATTCCAAATCTTATGTCACCGCTTACTTTACCACCTCACCATTTCCATATATTGATTTGCCGCTATACTCATCCTTTATATTTGCCAATTGAAGGGAGAAATTAAATAAATTAAATTAAAAATTATTTAATGTCAAACCGAGGCTTGAACTCAAGTTCATAATCCCAAATGCAACCACTCTGCTTACTGGACCACCGGCGTATATAAAGTTGGTGCTATACAAATCTTTTATGTTTGCCAATTCAATAGAGAAAATTGAAAATTTGAACAACAGGAATGGGACTATGCTTATACTTGCAGAAATTTAATGTAGATTTCAACAGAAGCTGTGTTGAACGAATTTTTCAGCAGAAATTAAATTAAAAAAGTATTGGCTCTGCCGAGTCTTGAACTCGAATTCACGATTTAAACAGCACTGACTCGGCTTACTCAACCACCGGCGTATTAAAAACAGGTACTGATAGCTGATACCAATCCAGGTACACAACTGATCAGTCTTTACAAAAAGGTTATAAACTTCATTAAAAATAATCCGGGGAATTTATTTCCGGGGAATTTTATTTAACTATGACCGTACCATAAAATTTAACACACCCCACTCCATGGTAAAACGAATTCGAGTTCAGGACGGCTATGAGTGCTACCGAGTTATTTACAAGCCAAATCGTTGAGATAACCAACACTTGTTCGATAAAATATGTGTCACATCACATTTTTCACAAAATTTTCCATCATGAAATAGCAAACAATACTGAATAAATAAAAGCACGATGACAGTTTGAAACTATTCATGCATCAAAAATCACCTCTAGATGAACGCTTTTACAAAATACCCCGCGAACTGGCGCATTCGATTTCAAATCGCTAAAATATTGTAGGTTGTTGGCATTATTTTAATTGTCGACGTTGGCAAAAAACACTGCCAAGTAATCTACGTTATATATTACGTGTCGACAGATTACATGGCGTAATCTACCTCGCCGATCCCTGTATAGGACCAACCGGTAAGATGCTTGGTTGCATTATTTGATGGAGTGATGTGGCCTTGCTCACATATTGGTGCATTTTAGTATTGTGCATTCCAGTACATATTGTATTCTTGCACTGTATTTAAAACATTATTTGTACATCGCTTCTTTGTATGTTCATATTTTTGACAGGTAGTGCATTTCAAATAGAATTGAGAACGTGATGAGAACGTACATAAGAACGCACTGAATTGAATGCAGTGGGATTAATGCTGTGTGCCTCGATCGACTAAATTGACTAACTAAACTAAAGTAAGGTTAATTAATGCAATATATGTATAGATGGCATTAGCATAAAAGTCAGTGTATGTGCCTCAACTTTAACTAAACTAAATTAAATGTCAAAATCATTCGAAAAACTACATCCAAAATACATAGAGTAACAATTTTTTTTTTACAATTATTAAAGGATAATGATAAACAATAATAATTGTGTAATACACTTTTTGTGTATTTAAATATATTTTTATTAAGATGGATCAAAACCAACACAAATGTATTATACAAGCCGCGCTATACGCACCGTACGCAGATACCATGAAACGAAAAGTACAAAGTAAATTTAAGTGTTAGTGCCTTTTTATAATATCTAAATAAAAAATGTGTATATACTCAACGAGTATATACAAATTTTTATATAATAATACGTATATATTGTTTTCTATTTTGTACTTCATGATTTTTATATACCAAAACATCGTACAGTAGAGGTGGTCAATTTGTTGTAATTTTTGTTTCTTGTTACAAATTCAAGAATTAATATTTCGAAAATATGTTTTTCTGAGTCTGATATACGAGTAGATATTCTATTTTATTGGTCAATAAATAAATAAAATTTGTATTTGGCGACTGACTGGTAATATCGTTTGGCGGGAAATTTTTACTATAGAAAATTTTAAAAATTCCACTTGGAACTGTATTGTAAGCACTTGAAAGCTTGAAACGCGAACAAATAAAGAAAAATATGAGATTCGAGGTCACGCCAACGGAATAAAATATTATATAGAGTGAGTTGGATTGCATACGATCATTTTGATTATGAAATTTACAAACGATGTATTATTGCAGAACATCCCAAAATTCATTCAAATTTACTCATTGTCTATTTTTTAAATTCATTTATTTTATTTTTGTATGATTTGAGAGAAAAAGCCATATGGAAGGTTTTTAATCATAGTCTAACACTTCCATTAGGCATAAAAACCTCTTCTATAAAATAATAAACAATAATTTTTAACAATTCATTTAAAAACTAGTTAACACATAAAAAAATTCATAAACACATAAAAAAATAATAATATAAATATAATTTCACTTTGTTGAGGAACTTTTGTTGCGGCAGGAACATTTACGTTTCGTCTTAAAGCAGCTCATTTCGGTGGGTTACATAAAAAAAAAAAAAATGGTTAGCAAATTCTTAAAAATTCATAAAATATAATAATTCATTTATATGTAAGTAATTTACGATTTGTGATATCGTTTAATGCATGACGCTTATCGTTAATTTTTTTAACATAATTATTTAATAAAATGTTGGCAAAACATTTACTAATATTAAAATAAATATTAAAACTATTAGACCCACATTCGCATTGATGATCTAAATCAATGTCTGTTGCATCATTCTTCCTGAGACTATCTATTGTCAAGTATATTAATATGCCTTTCTGATTTTTAATTTCTAAAAATATTCTTGTTAGTTTCGGGCTACGTAGAATCTCTTGAAAAATTGAAGACATATAGAAGAGTATATAATTTGTTTCATCTGATGCAACAGAGAGCCCTCCACGTTGTAGAAAATTAAAATAATGAAATTTAGACAAGGCTCCTTTATCATTCAAAAATAAATTTCGACAAGAGGTGCATTTGTTCGCTTTTGACGCGCTATGAGCTGCGTAACCACTTGCATATAATTTGGCATATTGTCAATTTCTAAGTTCTGAAGATATGAATCTGTGTCTAAAATTTTATCGAAGTCAGTTAAATCAACTTCTTCATACAAAGAATTCTCATTAGTCGGTTGCAACATATTTTTATAGTCTTTTTTATTGTGTGCGACAACATTGTGTATCCTTACTTTTTTCTCACATTCCACAACTTCTGTATAGGATACTCTATAACTGCAACCGGCTAATGACCGATATAATCTAAATCTACCCTCTAGATCATCGGTTTGTAGTTTACCAATTAAAATGTAATCTACCTTACAAAAAGAAAATGAAAATTTTACCAATTCAATGATTATCTTTATAGTACGTTTGAGGGCGTTTAAGGTACTTGTTGTCAAGCAACCGCTATTATTCAAACTAGAACCCCAAACTTCGAGTCAATCTAAAAAACTTCTTAAAAATAAAAATTATCGTCTGAAATCGATTTGATTGGAACTGCCGATTCCGTTTTTTTGAATCTGCCCTTTATAATCCCTATTTGGATATAGCGTTTTATGATCTAATTTATATGGCTTCGTTAGTTGAATTAAGGAGTCTTTAAACTTGTTGTACAATAATTCAAAATTATTAAAAGATGCCTGTTTTATTGAGTAATCTTCAAAATCAGGGTAAAAAAACATTTTATTACTATTTATTAAATTAAGCCAATTATTTCTAATGTTTTTAAATAGATGTTCAGTGTCGAATTGGTAAAAAAATATTAATTTCTGGAAAATCCGGATTAACAAAAAAATTATTTTTTGGGCAAAATCTTGTAAACATATTTTGATTGATCCGGTTGTTATCGATAATAATTACCAATACTTTAAAATCAAGTGATTGTACAAACTTAATCACAGATTTAGTCAAATCAAACAAAGTTTCACCATTAGGACGTAATAATGGAAACAAACGAACAATCTGCTTGAAATTTCCAAAAACTGACGTAATCATGAATGCCATTACCGTTCTAGCACATTCTGTGTGATCATTTAGGGCTTGTCCTACAATCTTATTACTTTTGTATTCCATGCCTCTTTCAATATAAATTTCGTCTATCAAAAGAGCGACATACTTTTCTTTGTCGGTGATGGATTTTGCCACGTGTGTCAAACAATTCTCGCCATTACTAGTTGTAGTATAATCGGGTGAAATGAGCATGTGTGACGAAATATGTTGCAAATAACGAGTGTGGGGCAATATAAAAAATTTCTTTAAAATGTTATATGTTGCTGCCGAATGAGCATATATTAAAAAAGCAAATACAATGGTCTCGGGATCGTACCTCTGTCTCACATTATTTAAAAATTGGACCTGATTAATCATAATATTTAATTTACCGAAGTGGGGGAAATCTTCATCTAGATCGCACAATCCAGTAAATATTCGCGATTTTCGGCAATTTCTTTAGATTCTTCGCGGTACTTAGATAACAAATAAGAAATTTGAGACCATTTGGATATTTTCATGTTTGTGGGGAACATATCTAAATTTGCGCTAAATATTTTGTTATTTTGACTAATTACTTTAACGCGAAGATGATTGGTGATACAAATACGAATGGAAAAATTACAGCCCACATCATCAGAATTTTCTAATCTATAAAATATGATCTTTTCAGTATTTTGTAATATCAGATACGTTGAAATATCTAATCTTTCCCCGAATTGGCTGATAAAAATGTCAAAATTACCGATATAATTCGACTTAAGCACAGTAAAATTGTCTTCTTTAAAATGTTTGCTACATATTGTCGAATATTTGGTTGGAGTCCAATTTGTCTTACGGATGGCGCTCAACCATTTTGATTTAATATTCTCGCAAGACGGAAAATACACAAATGAAACGCGGCAATCTGGCGTATTGTGAGAATTACAGCTTACAATACAGCAATGACGAGTCATATTTCACTATATAATCCTATTCTACCTTAAACTAATTTTTGAATAAATATGTTGTATACATATATATATATATATATATATATATATATATATATATATATATATATATATATATATATATATATATATATATATATATATATATATATATATATATATATATATATATATATATATATATATATATATATATATATATATATATATATATATATATATATATATATATATATATATATATATATATATATATATATATATATATATATATATATATGTATATAAAAAGTGTATATAAAATTGTAACAGAAAAAAAATGTTTTGCCTTAAACGGGGAGACTTGGTAATGACCGTTCAACCTAATTGCACTTTAATAAAGATGCTTATACTAATATCACAGATTTATATATCACAAAAAAAAAAAATATCACAGAAGTGCACTAGGTTATACGAGTAACTAAGTTAATCACGAATTCAAATTTACTTAAAAACAATATCACAAATCCTAAACAAAAACTCTTACACCATAATATTTTTAAAATTTAGCGATTCACTTACCTACTTTTTCAAATTCCAATTTTTATTCGGATTTTGGTGCTATTATATAAAAAATTATCTTATATATTATATTTGCGATATCCTCTCGTTAAAATAAAATTACAATATTTCCTTAATTGTTTATATATAAGCGAAATTCAAATAATTTCTATATTAAGCATTTATATTATTCTTACCTATATTTTTATAGCACAAAAATCACCGAACCACTTGATTCTGCTTATACTTCCATGTACATATTTTAATGTACCTGTCAGAAATCAAATAGAAATTTAAAATAATGTTGTTGTTGCAAAACTAAATATATATGTACGTACATGGAAATACAGGTATTCCTTTACTTACAATTTGAAAAAGGAACAAAAATAATCATCAATAAAAATTTATCGAAGAAAAAATTGCACAAAAGTGCGTAATTCAAAAGGTCGCCAGTCGAGGAATACATGCTTTGTATTTTTATAACAATTTTAAACGTAATAATTATTTATAAATGTCATGTAAATTGTTCGACAGGGAAAAATGAGATATAGGGTCTATTTTTTAATTCAACCCGGCGAGTGAATTTACTCAACCAGTGTACACAGAGTACAGTGTCAAATTGGTCGGTGTACTCAGAGTAAAAACAGCTTGGATAAATAAAATGTTTTTACAAAACTAAAAATCTGTTTTTATAAAAATATTACAACTAAGGTTATGTTTTGCTTATTCTTGACACTTACATTCATTTCAGAGCAAAAATTTTCACTCGGTGGGTGCACCGAGTAGGCTCAGTTCATATTCAAAAATACAGTGTGTGGAGTAAAATTACACAGGTTGAATTAAAAAACGCAGTGCACATTTTTGATACCGCACTGCTCGCTCGGGTTGAATTAAAAAATAGACCCATATTCTTGCGAAAAATAAATGACAAAATTAAATGAAGTTTCTTTCGAAACATGTACAAACTTAAATTGCAACTAACTTCCCAACTGAAATGAAAAGTCGACGAAAAGTAACCTCGGAAAGAGACTTTTCAGCTATAACCTGGTGTTCAATAGTGAAAGTTCAATTTATTTTAGTTTAGTCAATATTTAGTGTGTTAAGGCACACAGCATAAGACTCTAAACTATCTGAAAATGTAGTCGTAAACCGGAAATCTCGAAAATCGCCGCCAAAAACTTACAGAACAGGTCGTCTTAAATAAAATTACAATTGGAAAAAATGGTAAAATTTAATAATTTTGTTATTAATTTTAGCACAAATTTCACGCTCATATTAAAAACGCATTTCAGGAATGGTTTGTGTATGACAGACGGTAGGTGAATTGAAAACAAAATTGAATTTTAATATGAATGAATGAAAATTTTCAAGTTCATTAAGAAGCTGACCAATTAGTCTTGTTAGCAAGTATCATAAAGTAAGTATTCAATTCAAATGGTTAGCAGAACTTTAATTTGATTGTTTCCCGATTATATAACTATAAAGTCTCCGGTTTTAAGACTCAACAATATTATCGATTGAAAATTAAAATAAGAACAAATAACAGTTAATAAAATTTGCATAAGGAATAGATTTAGTAACAAACAATTTTAATATTAATTAATTGAATTATGTACTTATAGTATATATATCGTTAACGAGATATGAGATTTAATTACAATTTTTATAAAATTGAATAAAATACAAATTAACCTTTGATTATTAGTCAAATGATTAAAATTTACATTTTAAAAACTTACTCTTGATAAATTATATTCACAAAGATTACAGTGCTAGGTAATTAAATTTCGTTGATACCCCGTAGGAATTGGTTTGAAAAAGTCACATAATTCATTCTATGGTAGCCAAATTTTAGTAGGCAAATTATGTTACCCTACAAATTTTTAGTGGTATAAGAAGCTGAGAACTTATTCATAATTTGGGCAACCTTATCCGTTCAATAAAAACAAATATTGCACTTGCAATTAACCTCCTATTGTATATACTTATATATAGTGATTAAATGATAATTATTTATGATTCGTTGGTTTAAATTCCGATCAACTACATTTTGCTCGGTTAATAAATAAACAACAACATCTTTTGAACTGTCTCTATAATCTTTTCGAACGATTGGAATAAAACGGACAAACCGCAATTGAGGATAATGTATAGGTTCTCAATATGTACTAATATTCAATGTCAAATCATCTAGAATTGACTCAGCGTCATATTGCAGGAATGTCTAGTTACATTTACTTCTTAGACTTATGAATGCATATGTATATATGTATACATTGTTTTTGTTAATGGCTTTAACAATACTCTTTAGCTTTTATCGAGTAAATAAGGATTGAGCCATAGGTATGATAACTGGTAGATAAATAATGGCATTTGTTTTATTCAATTCTGAAAGCGTAACTCTCGAAATGTTCACATCCAATTGCGAGTTTTTGTGGTGAAATAGAACAGCATATTAGCTTTTATGCTGTGTGCCTCGATCGACTAAATTGACTAACTAAACTAAAGTAAGGTTAATTAATGCAATATATGTATAGATGGCATTAGCATAAAAGTCAGTGTATGTGCCTCAACTTTAACTAAACTAAATTAAATGTCAAAATCATTCGAAAAACTACATCCAAAATACATAGAGTAACAATTTTTTTTTTACAATTATTAAAGGATAATGATAAACAATAATAATTGTGTAATACACTTTTTGTGTATTTAAATATATTTTTATTAAGATGGATTATAAAAAATAAACGGCAACGGCGAACAAAGTAATTCACAATACAATTTGTATTTTGATTTTTAAGGTAATCCATGTAAATATAATTTACATATAATTTCTTACGTAATATAATATTGTTAAATATTATATGTACGTATTACCAGTTTTGTTGAAATTATATCGCGATACACATTACACAATAGGAATAGCTCTATTTATTTAAAAACAAAATTCTTATGACAAATGACAACCAGTTCATTTGGGAACACATTTAACTGATTTAAGAGTACCAGTAATAAACCTTAAAATAAACGAATATTAGTAGGATAATCATAGTCAGACACGAAGATAAATGTTCAAATTTCTTTACATCATATACATTTTTGATTCACGCAATGGAAAACTGGAAAATCAACCTCTTAAATGAACACACAAGTATCTTAATTGAAAAAAATTCAGCCACCGAGGAGAGTTGTTCACAAACATACTATATGCTTTGTATTTTTATAACAATTTTAAACGTAATAATTATTTAATGTCATGTAAATTGTTCGACAGTAAAAAATGAGATATATTCTTGCGAAAAATAAATGACAACATTAAATGAAGTTTCTCTCGAAACATTTACAAACTTAAATTGCAACTAACTTCCCAACTGAAATGAAAAGTCGACGAAAAGTAACCTCGGAAAGAGACTTTTCAGCTATAACCTAGTGTTCAATAGTGAAAGTTCAATTTATTTTAGTTTAGTCAATATTTAGTGTGTTAAGGCACACAGCATTAGAATATGGCATGGTGCGTTTTGGTTATCTTTTTGTGTATCCAAAACCAATCTATCTATTCATCTTATTAAGAGCTATATTATGGATTCACTTCCATCGAAATACAAATTCCAGTTTTGTTAAAATTCAAGGTGAGAATTGATCTATGACAACAATTCATTTCATCGATTTTGGTTAGGAAATGATTCATCTATATTTCTAACCCATTTAACTAAATTGCTGGTAAATTGAGGTTTAATAAAAAAAGAACCTTGAACTTGAGATGGTTCAACACCGAAATTATTAACGTTAGCAAAATTCTGTCTAACAGTTAATGAAGTTTAGGTACTGATCTTATGTATTGTTACGATCGTGGCGACATCTATGTTTGAATAGCGACACTATCGTTAATGTAAAATTGTTATAAAGTAGAACAGTATAGAGGTGTCTAGACTTATCTAGACTAATCGAATATTCTGGACATTTCTAGAATGCTTAGAATATTTGGTATTGTTACGATCGTCGCGACATCTATGTTTGAATAGCGACACTATCGTTAATGTAAATTTGTTATAAAGTAGAACAGTATATAGGTGTCTAGATTTATCTAGACTAATCGAATATTCTGGGGATTTCTAGACTGGTTAGAATATTTGGTATAAATATGCGACAAACATTTGGGAGAAAATCAGTTGTGTTTTAACCGTGAGAGTGCTAATAGTAATTAAAAGGAAAGTGTTTATAAAGTAAAATAAAGTGTTATTAAAGTGTAATATAGTGTTGTTAAAGTGTTGTAAAATAATTATTGTGAAGTTAAATAATTAAGTTAAATAAGTGAAATAATTAAATTAGTGTTTAATCGGAAATAAATAAATTTAGTGTGTTCTAGAATTTACATCGTTTGTTTTATTCACAATCCAGTGATCGAACCTTGAATTTGACAAGGTAAAAACGTAACAATTGGTGACAGCGGTGGGATTGTGAATTAAAAGATGATTCTAGACGAATTGAAGATTTCCGATTTAAAGGAAGAGTTGGAGCGACGTGGTTTGTCAACGGTCGGCCAGAAAAATGTATTGAGGCAACGAGTACTTCAAGCATTAGAGTTGGAGGGTAATGATCCGCCTAGTTATAATTTTGATGAATCGACCTTTTCCGACCACGCAGAAGGGGACGAAGAGAATGGAGAAAGTAAAGAGGCGGTAGTGGAGGTTGCAGCGGTACCTTCTGGAAATTTCGATATGGCGCAGTTAATGGTTGCTATTCAACAGTCCAATTTGGAAATGAAACAGTCTATTGAAACATCAATAGAAAAGTCAGTTGAAAAGTCCAGTAGCCAATTAAAGCAGGAAATGAAAGAAATTAAGCAGTCGGTGGGCGTGATCAATAACAAAATGGATGAGAAATTCAATGAAATGTATATCAATTTACATGAAGAAGTAGAGCAAATTCAACAAAAATTACAAAAGGACATCGAAGGGTTGGAGCAGAAAGTTATGAATGGGAGTGAACAAGTGGAAGAGTTACAAGAGAAAGTTCGAGGCTTCGAGAAGAAACTTCTATGTATCGAGGTTAACGGAACAGCATCGCCAGTAGCTCAGCCAATTCAAGCAATGAAATTCAAGCCACCGATATTTGATGGCACAACATCGTTTGCGGTTTTCAAATTTCAATTTGAGACAACGGTTAACCAAAATGGGTGGAATGACGCAAATCGGGGAACAGCATTAATAGTGGCTCTAAAAGGAGAAGCGGCTGAAACACTGCAGACTATTCCGCAGTACGACCGTAGTAATTACAACGAAATAATGAAGGCGCTGGATCGAAAATATGGAAGTGACCATAAGCGAGAGATGTATCGTATGGAGCTGAAGAGCCGATGTCAAAAGATCGGAGAGACTCTTCAAGAATATTCCGCAGCAGTCGAGCGGCTAGTGCATTTGGCACATGTGAATACATCTCCCGATTACATGGAGAGGATTAAGATGGACGCATTCATCGATGGAATACGGGATCCGGAAACACGTAAAGCAGTGATATTATCACCTAAGGCGACTTTTGCCGAGACCATCGCGTGTGCTTTAATAAATGAGACTGCGCAGGCTATCATAAAACCGTCGCTTAAGGTACGACGAGTAGAAATGGTTAGCAGCACCAACGTCGAGCGGTCGGTCCCAAGATACAGAGAGGGTGGTAGCAAAATAAAATGTTGTACATGTGACAAAATGGGTCATATGTCGAGGGACTGTAAAGAAGGAAAATGGAGGCGTACAAGATCACGATCTCCTATGCAACGAGCAACAAGTAGAGAGCGAACGTTGGTCAAGGAAGATGGCCAAGAACGAAAGGAGTCGTTAAACTACAACGAGTCAGCCTAAGGGGACAGAAGCTGACTCCCACAACCAATTGCCCCATAACCTCCATCCCTATTTCGAGATTGGGACGAGTCGGTGAAAGCTTAACAATTAAAGGAAGTATTGACGGGAAGATCTGTGTTATTACCCTGGATACAGGAGCGGTGCGCACATTTGTCCGTGAGGATCTAGTAAAGGGAAGAGTACTACCAGCCAATGAGTTGAAATTACGTACAGCCACAGGAGAGAGCGCAGACATAAAGGGCAGGAAGCTTGTGAGAATTAAGATAGGCAATGCTCAATTCCAACACGAAGTGATAGTCGCAAAGATAGTGGATGAAGTCATCTTGGGGATGGACTTCATGAGGGCGAATGGCTTCGTGGTGGATGTTGGAAGAGGAGTATTGGACTGTGATAATTTCGAGTTACCACTGCGAGTGGATGATGTGGAAACAACTACTAGGCGGGTAATAATAGAACATCGGGAAAAGCTGCCACCGAATTCGGAAACAATTGTGTGGGAGAGAATGGAGGGAGGTTCTGGGCCACCCAGGTTGTTGGTTGTAGAAGCCAGTGAAGAAGAAAGCGAAACCAAAGGAATTATGATAGGGAGGACGTTAGTAAAATCAGATAACGAATGTAGAATACCGATTAGGACCCTAAATCTCTCGGAAAAGACAAAAACAATTAAGAAAGGAACGGTTATTGGTAAATGTGAAGAGGTGTCAACGATAATGAAATGTGAGCAGAAAAATCCGATTAGATACACCGATACGCAAGGACAAAAGCAAATAGTAGAACACCTCATGCAGAAATGGACTGGGGATCTTACCATGAACCAGAAAAATTCAGCACGACAACTGTTCGAACAGTATAAGTCAATATTTTGCAGTACACCGGATAATAATGGAAGGGCTAACATGGTGAAACATCGAATTGATACCGGAACGGAGACACCTATACGCCAAGCGCCGAGAAGGCTACCTTTAGCAAAACGAGAAGAGGTGGACCGAATGGTAACGGACATGCAGGCAGCTGGAGTGATTGAATCATCAAACAGTCCATGGAGTTCACCAGTAGTATTAGTCCAAAGGAAGGATGGGAAAATGCGCTTTTGTGTCGATTACCGAAAGCTAAATTCAGTAACGAAAAAGGATAGCTACCCATTACCAAGGATCGATGACACGTTGGACATATTGTCAGGCGCTAGAATGTTTTCAACATTGGACCTGCAAAGCGGGTATTGGCAGGTGGAAGTCCAAGAGCAAGATCGTGAAAAAACGGCGTTCAGTGTGGGTAATGGGCTATGGCAGTTTAACGTGATGCCATTTGAATTATGTAATGGCGCGGCAACTTTTGAACGACTTATGGAGCGCTTGTTAAAGGGACTGCACTGGAAGACTTGCCTCGTGTATTTGGATGACATCATAGTTATGGGAAAGGATTTCGAAGAACACTTAACAAATTTGTCAGAGGTATGGAAGCGATTACAATCAGCCGGGTTAAAGTTGAATCCGAAGAAGTGTTCATTATTCAGAACGGAGGTAAAATTTTTGGGGCACAAGGTAACGACCAATGGAATCCACACCGATGAGGACAAGATATCAGCGGTAAAGGACTGGCCAAGACCTAAAAATTTACGGGAATTACGGAGCTTCCTCGGATTGTGCACTTATTATAGGCGATTTGTGCCAGGATTTGCCAATGTAGCAAAGAGCTTACATGATTTGACCCGGAAGAACAGGGCAATTGAATGGAATGACGAGCAAGAGGAGTCATTCAATGAGTTGAGAAGGCGATTATGTACGGCACCATTGTTGGCATACCCTATACCTGGTGTTAAGTTTATTCTTGATACCCATGCAAGTAATGATGGCATCGGAGGGGTGTTGTCGCAAGAAATTGAAGGGCAAGAAAGAGTAATAGCTTATTATTCGAAGGTGTTATCTAAACCAGAAAGTAACTATTGTGTAACTCGTAAGGAATTGTTGGCTATAGTGGAATGTGTGAAACATTTTCATAAGTACCTCTATGGCCAAGAATTTCATATACGAACGGACCATGGAGCATTACGTTGGCTACTGCAGTTCAAGAACCCAGAAGGTCAGGTAGCGCGTTGGATTGAGCGACTACAGAGCTATCATTACCAGATCGAACATCGGAAAGGGAGTGCACATGGAAATGCTGATGCATTGTCAAGACGACCATGTCAAGTGGAATGTAAGCACTGCGGGCGAATAGAAGCAAACGAGGACGTTATCGACATCAGGCTTATGCAAATACTACCCGATAAGGAATGGACGGATGAAACGGTTAGGGACGAGCAGTTAGCAGATCCAGATTTGGCAATAATCATGCAACTTAAAGAGACAGGAAATCGTCCAACTTGGTGTGAAATTGCGGATAAGAGTCCCACGGTAAAGGCTTACTGGGCACAATGGGATAGCCTCCAAATCGAGAACGGATGCTTAAAACGAATATGGGAAAGCTCGGACGGTAATGTGAAGCAATTGGTAAAAGTGGTGCCTAAATCTAGAATTGCCGAGATATTGAAGGAGTGTCACGGAGGGGCAAGTAGGGGTCATCTGGGAATTAATAAAACACTTGCCAAAATACGTCAACGTTTTTACTGGTCAGGATGTAGACAATCTGTAGTGGAGTGGTGCCAAAGATGTGATCAATGTGCGGCGGTAAAAGGTCCTGCACGGAAAATTCGGGGAGCAATGCAGCAATATAACGTTGGAGCGCCGTTTGAAAGGATCGCAATGGATGTGGCAGGACCATTCCGGACTACGGATGTTGGTAACAAATATGTGCTAGTAATAATGGACTATTTTAGTAAATGGCCAGAGGTGTATCCCATACCTAATCAGGAGGCAACCACGATAGCTGACGCCGTGGTTAATAATTGGATAAGTCGTTTTGGAGTACCAATGGAGATTCACACAGGCCAAGGAAGAAATTTCGAGTCAGTTGTATTTCAGGAAGTCTGTCAGTTGCTCGGTATAAATAAAACAAGAACAACGCCTCTGCATCCACAGTCGGATGGTATGGTGGAAAGATTCAACGGGACGTTGGAGAAATATTCAGCAAAGGTCGTGGATAATGATCAACGTAACTGGGATCGACATATTCCGATGTTCCTAATGGCGTATCGATCAGCAGTACATGACTCAACGGGAATGACACCAGCGAGAATCCTTTTTGGAAATAATCTGCGATTACCCGGAGATCTAAAGTTTGGAGCCGTTCCATCATCAGCTTTAGATAGACAGAATTATGTTGACCAGATGAGAGGAGAACTCGACGAGATACACCAGTTTGTACGAGAGAGGATACGAGTATCAAGTGATCGGATGAAGGCTCGATATGACATACGAGCAAATAATAAAGGTTTCGAAGAAGGAGAGTTAGTATGGCTTTACAACCCACAACGGAAGAAGGGTTTATCACCAAAGCTGCAACCTTCGTGGGAAGGGCCGTACACCATCATCACCAAAATAAATGACGTGGTCTACCGGATCAAGAAAGGGCAGCGAGGAAAGTTGAAGGTGGTGCATATAGAGCGATTAGCGATCTACAGGGGTAGTGAGTTGGATCCTGTTCGGGACGAATCAGGATTAGGTAGGGGTAATGTTACGATCGTGGCGACATCTATGTTTGAATAGCGACACTATCGTTAATGTAAAATTGTTATAAAGTAGAACAGTATAGAGGTGTCTAGACTTATCTAGACTAATCGAATATTCTGGACATTTCTAGAATGCTTAGAATATTTGGTATAAATACGCGATAGACATTTGGGAGTAAAATTAGTTGTGTTTTAACCGTGAGAGTGCTAATAGTAATTAAAAGGAAAGTGTTTATAAAATAAAATAAAGTGTTATTAAAGTGTAATATAGTGTTGTTAAAGTGTAGTAAAATAATTATTGTGAAGTTAAATAATTAAGTTAAATAAGTGAAATAATTAAATTAGTGTTTAATCGGAAATAAATAAATTTAGTGTGTTCTAGAATTTACATCGTTTGTTTTATTCACAATCGAGTGATCGAACCTTGAATTTGACAAGGTAAAAACGTAACAGTATTTAACTGACAATCGATGCTTGATGATTTTACCATGTTGTCTACATAAGGTACAAATGTATTCCAATTTTTACAATTTTCCATTCCCTGAATGTAAAGCCAAATGAGAAGAATACAAATTAATTCTCAGATGCCAGCGATTTGTTGTTAAATCACTCTATAAAGGGAAACTACACATCCTTATAATCTAATATGTGATAGTGACCCAAGGTTTTCCACTTTCCGGACCGCAACAATATTTAAAGTTTTAATTTTTACCACAATCGATCATTTGAGCATAATTTTTATTGTTAATGTTAATTAGTTTACGGTTACAGCAGAGAGAACAATTAACAAATATGTTGACTTTGGAATGAAATTATCACAGTTTGAGTAAATATTTTGTTCGTATGCCCTGCTATTCCATGTGATCATGCACACTCATATAAACCAATCATCTGTTGTGGTTCAGTTTTTTTATAAATTATTTATTAAACAAATTCAAATTATATTTATTCAAACCTAAAATAATTTGTTCAAATAAATCGGATCAATGAATCATTTCACGTTTTACACCACGCCCGGAAATAGAAAATTAGACCGTTCATGTGATACCTGTATACCGATTCATCAAAAAGAAACGAAAATAACAACCAGATATGTATAATGTACATTTTAAAACGTCAGAAAAGTTATTTTCGTTTTCGTTTAAAATATCACGTACATACACATCTTTGAACTGTATTCCTGATTAAACTGATATTTTCAACATATTGTATGCGTAACCCATGCAGCATTATTTTTTAAACGGAATAAGTAAACGTTTTTCTACAAAATTACAATGATTTTAGACCGAGCTATTAATCATGTCTATTCTGTGACTCGGTTGGATAATTTCCACTGGAAATAAATCCATTTTTAATTTACTATTCTGTATCTCGTTGGAATGGAAATTTCTGTTGGATTTTTTTTTGTAGTATTGGCAAGTTTTTTCGAGTATTCGAAAAAATACGAGAAGACCACTGATTCTATTACCTTCTGTTGGGATGTTAACTTTCCTTGTAGGTCAATTTTACCCAAACTAATGACGCGATGTTTTTCAAAAATCTATTAACGGTTGGAGCATCATGGATCCCACGTAGTGGAAAATTGTTGAAGCGAATATTTAAACAGTTTGACGTGTATGATTAATTTTTAGAATACAACATAAACAGATCAATATTTTACCAAAGTGCGTTATTTATTATTTCCAACATAGTCAATACCACACAAATCATAAAAGTCATTATGCTTGTATATTTAGCTGTTATTTTATCAACGAGAGGCGTTTTAAAAACATAAATTGCAGTAGACCTTGTCGTAAGATAATACCGAAAATAAAGTGTAAAATGTACACAGTCGTAACTTGAATTTTATGTAAATTAGGATATTTTTCTCAAAATTAATAAATTTTAATTGCAAATTGTGTAAAAATCAGTTAATTCTAATATACATATCAATAATATGGTGCAAAATAGAATTCAACTAAAGGCTACGGAGGTGGCAAAAGTGATAACACTGTTAGAAGAGGATGAGTGGAAAAGTTCACGATTTGTAGTGAGGTTAATTGCTACAAGGTTATACTACACGAAATCACAACTTCAAATGAAGATCGACGCATAGTACTGGCTTTTCTGAGACAGCAAACGGACAGCCAAATCAGTTTATAATAAATTCCACACTCTACTAAACCGCTCGATATCGCATCAATCTATTCGTAATCTATTCGCCTCAAAAAAGCAAACATGAGCTTAAGAATAACACTCATATGCTTATTTTGCTCCCTAGACATGCAGCAAGACTGAAATTTTGTCAAAATTATAGGGGTTGGTAATGGCACATTGGGCCGTGCTCTTCACGCAGTGACAGACGAACCAGGTCTAGAGGCACTTTGGGGGGCGATTTACTGACTGCTGTATCCAAGACAGCAATCGTGTTGATGGAGGCTCATAATGGTGTGGGGTGGCATCAGTTCGGTAGGCAAAACAGAGCTTATAGTGATTGATGGAGGATCGATTACGAGTGAAAGGTTTGTCAACTCGACTCTCGATAGTCTTTCCGGATAGGTATGGTCCCAAGTTTAACATAATAGAGAAATTAGATACATAATAAATTTCATTAGAAATGAAAATACTGGCCAGCGAATACTCCGAACCTAAATCCCATCGAACAAGTGTTGGATATTCTGAACACTATTTACAAATTTTCTAATTTTTTAACACTTACCAAATAAATACACGGGTAAAAAAAATTGTAACAAAAGAACTAAAATACCGTCTATTGTTTAAGAGTAAATTCATCGTAGTTTGTTAGCTTACGATTTTTTGTCATCTATTTATACCCCGTTCAATTTTTATGTATGTTTGCAATAAATAAATAAAATAAAATAGATTATTTTTAACTGTCTCGTCAGCGCTGTCGATCGATTTTTATTGTACCTAGAATCTTTCAAAATATTCCGACGTATAGCGCAAAACTCACTTTACCACCCGGCAATAGACAACTTTTTCTACAAAAATTCCAATGCAATTGAGTTACAGAATAGCAAAATCCCAATAAAAATTAATTAAATTAAATTCGGAGTGAAAATGCCTACAGAATAGGAATGAATATAAACGAAATGTCAAGATATTCATAATTTTTGTAGTTAAAATTATTCAGTTTATTTTCTAGTGTGTATGTACGTAACGATTATTTCTTGTAAATAAATAAAACAAATGTAATTTTTTTTTTATTATTATTTTTGAATATTATCACATTTATTCTGTTTGTTTCATTTATTATATTTGTTTTTAACAAGCTAAACTTTTGTATTTTCACAATTAAAATATAATTTATTTTTCGATTTTATTTGTGTATATGTATGTATGTACTTATCTTAATAATTATATAATATATATGCTCAATATAATACATATAAATATCAATAAATATTGGTTTTCTATTATATATGCAAAATAATAATTAATTAATTGGATAAATATAATATATATTACTATAATATACTACACCATAATAATATTAATTGTTCCTCTAGAAACAAATAGAAATGTAACGTGACCGAAAAAAGAATAAAAATTCAAAGCGACTCATTGGATTATGATTGATATACATGATTGTGTTTTTGTTTATCGTTTTTGTAATAATAGAGAGCTATTTATACATCTTAAAAAAATTTATTTAACGAATATAATTTTTAATTCTAGAAAATTGCTTATATTGTCTCCATTAAGATTTATTTTATGTTTATTAAATTCCATTTATATGTAGTTCTAATATAATATGAAGCAGAGTTTTAAGTTGGTTATACATAAAAGTTATATAAATTAATTGGGAAGCATTATTTTTTATTTTCACTGAATTATCTGGAAGAGGAATGTAGTTTTTGTTCGTTGAATATATTTTAACTGAATCTCTTTTTGAAGTTGAACACGTGTGCATATATGGCATGCAACATAACTTTCCGGTTTAATAATTTGTAATTGTATATGTAGTATTTCGTTGAATTTATTTTAATTATGTATATATAAATAGTTTAGATGATAAATTTTAAATGAATATATAATATTTATTCGCTGTTAATATATATAAATATATATATATAATATTATATATAGCTATGAAAATAATATTTATGTCATTCGATTCTCTTAAATGACTGACATACAATTTTGTTAGATATGAAACATATTAGTGTTTGCTATACATCAACATTTAGGCAAAATTATAAGGTACGTTTTCCAATTTTGAATATTTTATATCTCATGTGAAAATGAAATTAAAATAAAGCCATTATAATAAAAATTGAAATCTAATAATTATTAATATATATTTTTTATTAATTTTTTTTTGTTTAAAATAATAACAATAATATATAGGTATGTATGTATAATCAAATAAAATTATAAAATAATAATATATTATTTCAAAAAAATAATAAACGTAATAATTCTGTAGTTTTGTTTTATAATAAAAATTCCTTATTCGTTGTTGTATTGTGATAATGATAATTAAACTTAAAACATAATAATTTAAATAGTTTTCTTTTTAACAAATATTTGTTCACAAAATTAATAAATTTTTGGTTCATTTTATTTTATTTTTTTTTAATTTTAGATTTTAATTAATTGTTCAGGTTATTTTGTAATGTTATAATTATATGTTATATTTAATTTATTTCTCGTTAGATAGTTTTTTTAAATTAATTATTTGCTTGTTATTAATTAATCTCATTTTTTATATATTTATTTTATGCTGTTTTTTTTCCTAAGTACCATTAAATCCATATACTTCTAAAACACGTATTTCAAAATCACCTGACGGGCACAGCGGTGGATTATTAAATGTTCTACATCGATCCGTTTTGCCGTAGCGAATATTTTCGTCCATCCATATTGCTTGTCCGTCACTAAAAATATAAATTGTTAATTATATATGATTTGTTCATTAGAGTTAAAATGATTAGATTTGAGTAGGCCATAGTTTGAACTAATAAAATTCCACAAAATTAACCAGTTTATTTCAGAAACAAATTTTGACAGATATTTAAATATTGAGTTATAATCTAAAATTCAACCTTATCAGCCAAACCAAATTCAATAGGTTTCGAAATCAAAATCAATTATGTTTGAAATAGCTTTGACCATCGAAATACGGAGATTAGAATTAAGATTGGAATTTTACTTGAATAAGTTAAAAGATAACAAGTTATCTTAATGAAATGCCAATTAATTGTTTAGGATAATTTGTGTTAGATTTTCGAATGTCATCAAAACATACAAGTGACTCAAAAATAAATATAAATGGGATAATATTAATCGTAAAATAAATAAAATGTGCACAAAAGTTTACCATCAAAAACAATATTTCTGTTCATCAATTTTGTTTATTAAACAACATATTTTGTGCAAAATTAGATCAAAAAAAAATTATAATTGATAAGCAATTTTAATAAAATAAACAAACTTAGTGTACAAAATTAATATTAAATCTTGGACATACCATACCTGTAACAAATACTCTTATGTACAATATCTACAATATTTTAGCAGAACAAATACTTTGATGAAATTAATTGCACACCGAAGTGAATTTTTGAATATAGGGCTATGGAAGCGAAGCGACACAAGCATAATTTTAAATTTCTAATTTTGTAAGAGTTAAATATCATAAAATACGTTTGCTTTTTTTGTCATCAATAAAACTAATGATTGGTTCCTATATTCCCGAGATATTTTCTGAATCGCGCTTCTACGTCCTCGGATTGTTTTTCCTTTTAGGGAGCGACAGAAGCGCAACAACCCGAACTTAATTCTTAATGTATTAACCTATTATGCAAAATACATTAAACTTTCGGTAACTTAATGCCAATTGGCTTCTATACTCCCGACATGTGTGCTGATACTTGCTCCAACGCTCGCCGGACCTTTTTATCATTATGAAGGGAAGCGGTGGAAGCGCAGCGAATCGAGTATAATTCTGAATGTAATTTTAACTAATTATGTAAATAAAATATTAAAAAATTTGCCAAAGGTGGTTAAATTTGTTTATATTCGAAATTGCCTAAGACAATTTTATTTTATATGGGCATGACCACCTTTGCTCTAATAATAATAAGACAGTGTTTAAAGGCCATTACTGGACCCTTACTGTGTCAACAATCTGGCTCCAACGGTTTCGATCCTGGACATACTTCATACTGTCTTAGACAACCTGAAGAAGCCAAGTCATTTTCTACACCGTGGAGCCATCGCACTTTAATATCCTCACCCACACTGTTATCGTGAGGGATAAGAGAGCCCAAATATTTGAACCTCCTTCAAACGTGTAGTGGCCACTACTAAAATCTGGTGTGCCATTGTCCCTATAACCAGAGATCATGTATTTCGTGTTGGACTCATTAATCTGGAGTCCAACAGCAGCTAAAAACTCTACGAGGGGATCAAGTATTTCCTTCACTCCGTTGCTATTCAGTCCAATCACGCATATGTCATCTGTATATGCAAGCACCTGATTAATAAGATGTTGCGCTGAGGTATTTCAGTTTTACGAAAGCTGTACTCCAACATGAGATTAAAGAGTATCGGGGACAGAGCATCGCCATGCCGAATACCCGAGTTAACTGCAAAAATTGTCGATAGCCTGTTTTTAACTTTAACACAGCATTGAGACTGCGTCACTGTGATCCTACACAGTCGTACCACAAATTCTCTCGATTGATCATAGGCCTGCCGGAAATCCAGGAATCTTTGCTCTAGTTTTAAAAAAATACGATTAAACATTCGGTAACAAGGTTGTTTTTTGATGGTAAAATTTTGTGCACAATTTATTCTTTTTATGTACAAAGCATTTTTTTTGCTGAACGGAAAACTATTTATTTTGGCTTGATTAATATTTTTTTGTGCACGAATAATCATTTTTTGGTGCAAGCTTTTAAATTTTTTAATGTAAAGTTAAATACTAGCCAATATAAATCCTTAACTCGAGTCATAGGTGAATAATTCGAATAATTTAATGAGACTTTTATGGATTTCCTTTGCAAACTTAACTCATTTTATTCGTGGTCTACTGAAATATAAACTGTAAAAAAAACATTCAACATACCCTCCCCCGATCGTTATCATTTTCGCATCGGCCGCCATAAATAATTCAGAAGCATGTCCATGTCCTTTGTCACCATCAATACCAACCCATGGGTATTTCGCTCGCTCCGGGTACAATGAAAATAAGAACGTTTCACCAGTACCAAAATATGCTTGTCGTTGTCCTCGATCATCTTTTAGATTGCGTTCAAACCACCGTGACGAACAATAAGCTCCAAACACCTACACAAAAGAAATGTAAATCAATTAATTTCGCATCATTGTGCTTTGGTATGATCCGTTAACACTAAAACACTCACCTCATTATTACACGTTTTAATCATTAATAATGTTGGTTCATGTTGCTCGACTCGCACATAAAATGTAGTCAATGAGCAACCATGCTCTTCCGTTGTATATAATAAAACAGGTTGATACATTGTTATTCTAACCGGTAACCATGACCATAGTGTAAATAGCTAGAGAAATGGTAATAAAAATATTTATCAACATGTTAAATAATAATTAGGGATTAATTTGCAGCAATTTAAATTATATAAAATACTTATAAAGCTTGAACATAAAAACCAAAAGCATTACAATAAATAAAAGCTCGATACGTCACAATTAAAATGAGATTAATCTCACCAATATAATAATTACACAAATGTATGTAAATTTATTTGTTGACCGTTTCATTGAGAATATTAGTAGACAAACAGTATTATAGTCATGCTTTATTTACGCTTACATTGGTAGCCATAGTGTTAATATATAAATAAATATATTATAAATGATTTTATTTATTTACTAATAAATTTTTAATCAACTTATATCTCAGATCACTGTTATAGAATATATGAAAAAATAAATTATTTATACCGGATCGATTTGATAGATCGACCGCAGGTGGAAAGGCACACAAGAAACTAATTATAAAATTATAGCATCTAGTTAATATTCTGGACACATATAACGCTAGTTGCGTAAAATGATCATATATTAAATTTTTGGCGTCATTAGTTAGTAGTTGCAGTTTATACAGTGTTTATAGTTAGTATTCGAATTAATGAATGTTAATAGATTCTCGTTTAGAAAATTTTAAATAGTTCATGTATGAGGGTAAAATTTAAAAGTCAAAAGTGAATATGTATTCATTTGGTGAATTAAAGGTGTTTATGTAAATAAACTTAATCTTACGGATAATAAATAATCACCTTCTTTGATGTCATATTGACTCCTAGGATATAACCATAACCTCGCTTGGGTGTATAATTAAGGCTGAATATGTCCAAGAAAGCTGAGCATATAATTCTATGGTTATACTATGCCAACTATTGCAATACACCAACAAAATAACTAATTTAAGCATACATATAACATGGTATCATAGGAACTATACGAGTTGCCGCAATTCTATTAGATCAAAAAAGATTAGTGTGCCCATGCTTATCAAATTTGTAGTAAATTTGTATCGAACATTTTTGCCAAACTTAGAAATGAGCACAGAACTTTGAACAATAATACGTGTATCATAGCTAAGAATATTTAATTTAATTAAATTAAATATTCTTTGGTCATAGTCTAACAAATTTGACGGCAAAATAACATTAATCATGGTATTATCGAAGTTCACTCGAAGTACTATCGAAGTTATCATTCGCGTTAGTTAAGCGCTGAATTCAAATGTTAACATATGTATCGTGTATCCGTTTGTCAAAACTCATTATTCTCTATTTCAATGATAGAAATAGAGAATAATGAGTTTTGACAATGATGGATTTTTCGGAAAATTGAGAATTTTTTCAAATTTAAGATGGAAGAAAATCGTTTGAATTCTCATTAAGAACATCTAAAGTTTTTGGAATCTCACATCATATAAACATAAAGTTATTTTTTTTTTAAATTCAGAAAATTCAGAGACATAAAACAGACTTGCTCGATCTACTAAAAGTATTGGTAATTGCAAAAACGTACGAAATTTGAAACTAAATGAATGGAAGAATTTTTCAAAAAATTTCAGAGAATTTAAAACTTTAAATGTTTATTTATTTATGGTGAGAATCTAAAATAAGGCATATTCAAAATAAATTCCAAGCACGATTTCAAAAAATCTTCATTTCTAAAATATCTTCCAATATATATAAAATAGATTTATTAAATCGATATTATGTATAAATAAAAAATTGTGACGCAATTGTCACTTTTTTTGGTATTTTATGAGTCAGTATAATTTTTCATACCAATCAATAAAAATTGACTAACAGGACTCAGCATTGATAAAATTGTGTTTGTATGTGTGAATCAAATTTTCAACATAGTGTAATCTATTAAAAAGGCGTTAAGTAGATATTAGTACTAATAATGTATCTAAAATCTCATAATCCTGACACAGTTTTAATAAAACAGCCCCTGTTTTACTCCTCATATAATCGAGTATTATCAAACGGAATTCGGCTAGAAAAATAAAATCGAAAAGATTTTATGATAATGTAAAAAAGTTTATCGTCTCTTCATCATCAAATCATTTAAATTCCATTAACCAAGAATTATAGATAAAAAAAATTATAAGCTTAAAGCAAAAACGATGAAAAAGGAAAAACATTTTTATGTTCTCATTTTCGCTTTTGATGAATAAATTTAATAAGTTCTTGTGTGTCGAGTTTATGATTCTTGTTATTAAAGACATTGTATATACAAAAATATAAATCTGCATTTGAAAGATATTAATTTCTTTTTGGTTGAGAATCAAAGCAATAATACATACATACATATACATACATGTATAAATATATGTACGTACATTGTCTTTAATTAGTGTTTATGAGTGTATCCACCGTTTTGTGGAGCTCATAAAATATTCAGCTAGCCAAAACATTTGCAAATATGACTAAAGTTTGCTATCCTTTATACACGCATTCGCTATTAAATCATATACATAATTTAATTTTTAATGAGTTTTTCATTTTTTTACGATGTACATAATTTAGTTATATAAATTTATACAAAATGTTAAATAAAAAGCTGAGCGAAATTATTTGCCTTCTGTAAAATGGAAATTGGTTTTGTAATATTTTTATATTTTTGCAGTAAATAACGTAAAAATTTATGTATAAAGCTTTTAAATTTATGTACAAAAATTATAAAAATAAAAAAAATCTAACTTTTTGTTTTTACAAATTATATTTGTGGTATAAAATAAAATACAAAATACACAAAACTTACATCATTCTGATCTAAGATTTGACTTTTCAGACTCTGTATTGGGAATACACCCATAGATAAAACTCTAGCGTCGGGAGAATGAGCTCCCTTTATTTATATACATAACAAATATTAATTTAATTAACATATTTAGTAATAAATAAAATTAATAAGTTTACCAGTAGACAGATATTTTTATTGTACATACATATATGATATTAGAGCGCAGCAATTAGGAAGAAAAGAAAGTAAATAATATTTAATCATAATTATTTGGTTTAATCATAATTAATTGTTAAATTAAAAAGGTTATTATACATTTTTTTAATCAATATCTAACATACATTCCATTTTCCCACTCACATCACATATTCTACTATTGGAGTTCAATAATATAAACAAATTAATAAATATAAAATAAAAATAATTTTCAACATTCAATATTATAATCCAGGATTAAAAACTTAAATTTAATTTATTGCTAAACGGGTAAAATTCCATATTTACAAATAGGCGCACATTTACTAAAGTACGTGGGAGTATGATAATATGGCTGCAATACTAAAATATATTATCGTCGTCCCACGTCACAAAAGTGGTTAGTTTCATGCCATTGTCAATTTAAAATTACATGTTTAATTATAAAATTAACCAAATTACTTGGTAGAATGTTTTATATATATTTTTTGGAATGGTGATGAGATGATATACAGTCAAAATTACTATTTATAGTTTAGTGAATTGTTCGGTGCTATTACAGGTTGTGTAAGTTTATCGAAAATTACTATTAATTTAACCAAAAATTGTGGGTAATAAATACGAAATCAAAAGCGTTTTATAGTGCGGCACTGTGTGTGTGAAATGTTGAAACATTTTTGTATTTATAAAGTTGGAATGCGTTCGGTAGATCAAACATTTTTTTATGTGAAATGACCATGGTCTTTACCATTACCATTTCGAAGTTACAACATGTCACCATAATAATAATAATAACAGTGTTAAAGGCCATTACTGGCCCCTTACTGAATCAACAATCTGGCTCCAACGGTTTCGATCCTGAGCTTGGTCTTCATACTGTCTTAGACAATCTGAAGAGGCCAAGAGGCCAAGTCGTTCAAAATTACAACATGTCACCACACAGGATAAAAATGAAGCAACCTTAAATAATAATTAAATTTTTAATATCTGATAAGTTGTTTAACGATAAAATTTACAGGACAAATTATCAAAACTAATTTCCAAAAAATATAGTACGATTTTACAAAAATAGGTGGGTCATAATTTACACGACTGTAAATTTAATTTGTAGGAATTTTGAAGAAAATCTACTAACGAATTTAGAGAGTAAAGAGATTCAACAAATAAATATAGAGTTTTCGTTCTAAGGAACTTTAGATTTAGATATAAATATATACCAAAACTTATAACACAGCTCATTTGTTTTACAAGCTTCGTAAGTTAGCCGCTGAAAATTAGGAAACAATTAATTATGCATAAAGTGTCACTTCTTTTAATCCTGAGTACAATAATTAAAAACTGTTATAAACCTTTATAAAGGCATGCTGACAGATATTATTTTAAATTTATACAAGCCCGCAGGAATATTACGTGCCAATAACAACGCCCCATCCTATTTAACTTACATATAGTAATTACAACTGTATATCAAAATAGATTTAAAAAAAAATAATTGAATTGTATATGAGCGTGTTTATTAACACGCGTAAGTATATGTATATCAAACATCAAATTAAATGTAAACCAAAATGTAAATTAAACCAAAAAAATAATTAAAAACATGTTAATAATTAACATACAAGATAATATATGAGAGCAGTATAGAGATATTTAAATTAAAACATTCGGTTTTTAAAAACAACCCATACCATATTTCGACAGGTTTCAGTTGGCCTCTGAAAATCCCAAAAATTTTCTATTTTATTAAACGATTTATTAATCATAATAATAATAATAAAGAATGTATGTATATAATATTTATGTTGGGTATATGAATAATAATTTATAATTTTGTTGAAGGCTTCGGGATATAAATGGTTTTAGCAAAAAAAAAAAAAAAAACGTTTATAAAAAAAAAAAATTATGACTAATTAACAAAAACATAAATAAAAAAGGATACAGAAAACCATCACCTATCCCCTCAACTTTCAGAATTTATTTATTTTTATGATATGTTTGTTTTGCAAAAAATTTATGTAATTTAAAAAAAAATATATTATTTTTAACAATGCTCACCTCCCGTATGGTTAATGTATGTGACATCATTTGTATATTTGCCTGGGATTGGCTTGTCGGTATATTATCGCTAGATCGTGATCGTACCAATTGTTTTGAACCACTTAATACCGATCTACTTTTTAATACCATTTCAGTCTTTAGGAATACACGTTGAATATATGTTGAACTTAATGCTCTAATGCTGAATGCTGTACGAAGTAATTTATTTGGTGATACCGGGATGGTACGACAAAATTTTGGCAATGCATTTTCAATATCATTCTTGATCGTGTCTGTGCTTATATTATCGCCTGCGGCATTATTTGTTGTTGCTAAAGTTGTTGTTATGGTTGGTATCGCGGTATTCGATGATGAACTTGATAAATTTTTATGAAATAATATTAATATTGCTAAAGAAACACGATAAAATACTTTAATTCCTTCATGAAAATAACAATCCATAACACGTACTAAGTGTGGAAATGGTAAACCACCTAATATCCACCAACACCAATCGATAAATACACGTTCTAATTTTTGTCCTGGGCACAAACGTTGTAAATACATTACGGCTGATTTCTACATTAAACAAAATAAAATCCATAACTATTTATAGTACATAATAGTATACAGTAGAATAAATAAACTGTATTAGATACTTACCGCATGTTTTTTAGCAATTTGCATAACCGTTTTCCATGTTACTTCATATAATAATTTTGTTTGCGTTATAAAAACTTTTTCTTTGGCAGCAACTAAATTTGACATACAATGATAGCATTCCTCTTCTGTAAAACAAAAATTAAGAATAAAATATAGTCTTAATTATTATTGCTAGTAAACAAATTAATTTAATTAGAATTACGTCAAGTTATTTCAAAAATGTATGTCATTTTTTGCTTTTCGTATCGTTTCTGTTGTATATAATTCTCGAATGAAAATCATTTTTTCCCAAAATAAACAAACAAAATGAAAAAATTCCTAATTAAAGACGTATTACATATTATTACGATGATGAAAAAAATTTAATATTTTTGTTGTGGTTAACGTCAATTAAATTTACATGTAATACATGTATGTATGTACATAAATCAATGAAACGGAATGAAACAATTTCGAGGTGGTGGAAAAATCAATACCTTCATTCTTTCAATTCAATTCCAATTCTAAAAATTTGATTAATTTTACCATTTTTATTATTAATCGAAATATTTATTTTTTGTGGTAGGAGAAAATTTGTATAAGCCGTATGCGAAATCAACATGTGTTGTTTTAAATTACGTTCAATAATTAACATACATAATTTATTCAAGCACAATATCATACAAAGTAATTAGGGAAGAAAATTGATATAGGCGAGAATCGAATTTCAAAAGAAGTTTTTTGACTAAATTGAATTTGTTTGATGGATCAAGCATAATTAACAATATAGTGAATTATAATTTTAGATATATGTAGCTCGAAGCCACTTAATACACCAACGTGCTTTGATTAACATTGCATCAGCGTAACAATGTTACTATGAGAGGATTTGTTTTATTTATTGGCGTTTTATGATCAAATTAGAGTACATAATTAATTACATTATAAGAATACAATTATTCAGAATGAGAACAAAGAACTTTGAATTAGGCTAGGGTAGCGTTAGGATATAAAATACAGTCAATGTAAACGGACTCAACCAAATTCTCTTAAATAACTTACACACAACAAAAAAAAACAATTTTTATTTATGAAACATTTTGTTAAAAAACCCATTTATCAGAAATTAAAATAGTTATGACGAATAACTATACTAGCGGGAAGCTAATAAAAATGCCAAGGATGCATGCAAATTATTATTAAATTATCAAAATATTATAAAAATTATAAAAAATACAGAAATTATCAAAATACATATTATAACTTTTTATCGGATGATAAAGTAATTTCAAAAGGTTATAATTTTTATTTTAACAAAAATTGTATTAGGTAAAAGTTTATTGGTTTTTGATCACGCCCACTTCAAAGAAAGTATTGAACCATCAAGTATTAAAAATACTACCAATGAATCTTACAATCAATTTCATTGTTAAAACTGTGGAGTGAATCGATAAAAATGAAAATAAAATTCTCTTTAAATGTAGCTTACCAATATTCTAGAATATTTTTTGTTTAGGTTTCTATTATTGAATATCGATTTTGGTGTTCTGAGTCGGAAGGACATGTGAGTTCATGTAGTACGTGCTAAATTAATTTTTTTATTCTTAATATTACAACTGATTTACAAATCATCTAGTAATTTATCTATCTTATTTTGTTAGCGGTGTAACATTAATTTATTTAGTCTCAGTAAAATTTACATTGAAGTTTATTGTTGCTGCTAGTTGCTTGTCCAACATATGACGTATATCAGCATTAGGTGCTGACTTAGACTGTACTTCTTCACTGACGTATTCCGATCCCTATATTTCGTATTTAGATCCCTATCAAAGTTCGCATTTCTTATGTACCATGGGGCATTTACTATGCCACGTTTACACATTTGTCTTCTTAACACAAACCCAAAGCTGAATGCCATAGGTCCATAAAGGTTTTAGTTTTTTGCCGATATAAGATCAATTTATTATGTAGGGTTACCTCAGAGTTCCTTCCTATGAGCCAGTATATTTTCTATAATATTTAATTTTTCTTTTTCACACACTCTTTCCACTTGAGCTTAGCGTCAAGTCACGACTAGATGTGCTGGGTGTTAAGCAGAACTGGTACCCAATTAACTCCTCGATTGGTAAAATTTACAGGTAATGATTTGGTCCCGTTGAGCTTAATTCGCCATCTTATCGTCCAGTTACTCACTGGATTGGTGGCGCTCCACAGTTTGGCTGTGTCTTCATTTAAGTTATTACCAATTGTTAAGTATGCAGTATCATCTGCAAATGTTGCTATATTGGTTTCTTCTGATAGATATCCCAGAATGCTACCTTGAGGTATTCCAGCTGATATATTCTTTAATTCAAAGTATTCTTCTACGTATTTTACTCGAAAGTGTCAATCAGTAATGTAAGATTTTAAGATCTGGTAAAATTGCTTCGATAGATCTCAGTGTAGTTTATATTCTAGTCCTTATCAAATGCTTGCGGTACATCCAAGAAGTTGCTAGAGCATATCTTTTAATTTTCAAGTGCATCTTCAATTATGTTTATAATTCGGTGCACTTGCTCTATAGTGGATTGATTTTCTCTAACGCCAAATCGGTGAGGAGAAATAAGATTTCTTTTTTCTATTGTTGGTTTGAGTCTCTTGAGCAGTAGTTTTTTCAAAATTTTTGATAATGTTGGAAGCAACCAAATCGACCTATACGATTTTCTATCGTTAAGTGGTTTATTTGGTTTTGGTACCATTATTACATCTTCTACCTTCCATTAATGTGGGAAATATTTCAATCTGAACACTGCGTTAATTATATGAAGTAGTTTTCATAAACTTTTTTCAGGTAGTGCCTTAAATATTTGTGCTGTAATTAAGTCATATTCTGGTGTTTTTTTGTACTTTAGGTTATTATTGAATTCTTTTAACTCGTGTAATAGTGTTATATTTTCACCCGCTGTTTGTCGAGGTAGGGGTTAAAAAGTCTCTTCAAGGTGTGCTCCAAACAAGGCGGCGTTTTATTATGAACTTGCATTTTAGATCATTTTATTCCTTTTGTTGCTTTCCAAAGAGAGTAATCGAAGTTTTTTGGCCAGTAAGGCTACTTAGGTAATTGATTACAATTTTAATTTATTGCATGATTAAACATTATCTTGCTTTGTGAAGTTCGATTCCTCTGTCATTTTTTTCATGCATTCTGTTGAGTAACTCTCTATCTTTCAGTGGGTAGCTTCATATTTTATCATTATGGGCCGGTTTTCTCTATTAATAATCGTTCCACTGAGAATCATGATAACAGGTGAGTCATCCGATGATATTCGATCGCTGTTTTCTAGAGATATGTAATTTACGTATATTCCTTTAGTAATGTAGAAGTCTATAAGATCTAGTATTTTATTTGTGTCCACAGGCCAGTATGTTGGTTTAGTCCCGGAATGAAATTCATAACTGGATATTCATACTGCTTCAAATAACTCTTTCTTTTTGGGAGTAGTCTTGATCTCTAGTAGGTATTTTTCGCGTCAAAATCGTCACCCATCATAAAGTTAGGTCCTAATAATTTGAAAAGCGTAACATCGTCATTTTTGCTTATTGTTATTATATATATTTATAGTGATATTATATATATTTATAGTGATAACAAAAGGTCATGTTTCCATGTAATTTAGCATTTGTTATTTTCGTAAAATGATTTTCTGTGATTAGACATATATCTATTTTCTCTGTATTTAGAAAGATTTTCAGTTCTGGAATATGTTGCATTAGCCCATTTGCACTCCTGGTGGCGATTCTTAGTGTTTTGTGCATCATATTTAATATTGAAAGGATATGATTTTATCCACTCTTTATTTTTTAGTTGCTTATTTAAGACTTCTAGACTTCTTTCTGACCTAGCTAGCCGTATATTTAGGGTTTCTATGCTTTGTAGTATCTTTTCAAGAAATTGATTTTCATTACTGCTCTTTAAAATCACTGGTGTTGGATAATTTGCGAGTATGTTTTCCGTCCACCTATTTTGTTTGCTAGCGGTTTTGGTTCTACGTGGTTTTAGTAGGTCTCCTTTCCACCGGTATTATAAGATTCTGTGGTATTTGACGGATTATGTTTCTTAATATTTGTTGTTCTTTCGCTGCATCAAAGCCCCTGTAATTTGTAGAATGTTGTACCTTACAGTTGATATATTTTGGAGGGATATTTTTACTTATAAGACGTGCTTTCGCAGTATGTTTCCCAGTCCATTTTATGCATCTAGTCTCCCACAATACTTCTGAATGAGTTTTTCTCAATGGCTCTATTTGAACTCTCATTTTAAGAATAGCCTTTATATTGAAGATAGTTTCCACCTTTTCTTTATTATTAAAAGTTAGCATAAAAAATGGCAAGCCCCTTTTATTTATTTTGCCCTCTTGATCGACCAACAAAATACTATCAAGGCGGATTTTATGTTTTATATAGTATTTCTACATTTTTCAAAATTGCCATATACTAATATAGTTACTCTAATATAGTTAGTACTCAAACAACAAAGCAGTCATCTATAATCAAATGGCTACACGAAATGAAAAAGATATTTAAAAGTAACATAAAAATTAAATCCATTTTTTAACAGTGTCAAGTGTGTTTTAATTCGGTACCCCGACCAAACATACAGTCCTTCTAATAAAGTTTTACTATTGGAATTTAAAATGGGTTAAGAGTCTACTACATCGCGATAATTGTTCATACCTTATACACAATTCAATTAATTTAAGCCTGTACAATTTCTATTTTTAACTATTCGCCATTAATTGTGGTTGTCAATTCCTTCAGTGAACCAAATCTAATTTTATTTATGTCTGTTAATCTAATTAGTAGGGCTAAGTGTAATAACTATAATGCAAAAATGTTCTACCTGTTTTAATATTAAATTGGGTTACTGATCTTTTTATTCGCGTAAAAAAAATAATTCATTCAACCGTGAATTCAACACTATTTACGCGATCACGTGAATTCAACATATACAGTTAAATATAAATGGGTATGTATAAAAATAAACATAACAATCTAACAACAAACGACGACAACGCAATTCAATTTTATACAATGATCATATAATACAGTAGAAGCATAATAATATTTACATAAGGATTAACTATATTACTACACATTGTGAAAAGTTTTTCCGAAATGACTCTGATTTTTTAAAGGAACATAACAATTATTTTCTAAAATTCCAATGAATGAATTTATTTTATCTAATAATGCCTACCACTGTATTTCATGTTGACTTATCAATGTGTATAGTGAACTTAATTAATTGATTGTTTTTGGCAATTTTTCGTGTCAACTCTAGATCACACACATGACACAAGACGAAGATTTAAAAAACAAAATATCTATAAAAAATTTATTTTTCACATGTTTCGGTCTATTTTAAAAATAAACTAATGCAATTAATTTATTGATATGACGATATGTACGAGTATATGTATGTTTATATGTATGTAATGAAAGACCAAGATCCGAGTACTAAAATTCTCTTTATTAGTACAACAATAAATAAATATCTTAAAATACAATAATTGATAGCAAATAAACAAAACATATACACATTTAAATATTTTGAATTTATAAATGAACACAAAATATAATTTTGTCTTCTGTTGTGTGTGAATTGAAAGGAAGTAAGTCTTTTTCGATTTGTTTTGTCTTGATTTAAAATTTCAATGACACAAAGAATGAGACTTGAATCATAAATATTAATTTGTTTTCTACAGTTTTGCGATTTAACTTGATTAAAAAATCAAACTGTTGTGGTGGTTGAGGTTTTACATTTTACAAGTCAGTAGTAACCGAACAACGCGAATCATCTTGAATCTTGTAAATTATATTCTATCTACTATTTATCATTAAAGGCTGATGGTAGTGCTTTCTATTTTACAGAAGGAACTATGCGGCTTAACGTTCAGAAATCGCTACACCTTTGGTTTCAGACCCGCACGCAGAACATGACCCAATAATATATTCAAACCACAAGTATGACGTTTATCTTGAACCAACCACATCCATCACGTAATCAGCAGTCTATTTTTTCATTGTTTTACCCAATACTATAATTTTTTTATTGTCTCTAAAACAAGAGGCCAGATTTCTTATTTTCGACTCATTGATTTTGATTTGTGCTCAGACTACCGATTCAACACTTTTACCAAAGACGTTTTGTATGAGATTTATTAATATCAGAGACAGAGTATCTCTTTGACGTATACTAGAGCTAATTGTATAAAATACCGATAATCTGTGCTTTCGCACTATGTGGCATTGTGGTTAGTTACGTGATCGTCATTTTACATTGTTTTAATATTTTTTTGTTTGCCCAGATATTCTAACTCATACTTTGCTTGGTATTTGATCAAGTCATACACTTGCTTCCGAAATACCTGAATTAAAAGAAGTTTCATAGTATTTACATACATCTGTACTTGGTCGATATCTACGAATTTGGCTGCGGACTGATACGACTTCAAATTATGAACGGGGCGAGTCCATTTATTACACCACCTATTTGAATTAACACGTAAGCTCCCGTTTTGAAATGTATATAAGTATTCTCTTGTCATACATATGAAATATAAGTCGGTCTCTGTTTTTTGCCAACTCTAGCAATTACCTTCAAGTCAGCAGTTAACCGATCTGACATCGCCTATATTATTGTAAAATGAGTGTTTATTTTGTAGATTGCCTATTTTCATGGGCAAAATATGCATACACTTTCGATTATCGATCGCTTTAAAAACAATATTTGTTACTTGCTTGTTCAACCCTACCAATATTGCCTAGATTAACCATCACCACTGTAAAGCAACGTTATCCAGGGAACGGCTTCCACATTTAGGCCAAGGAATTTCTTGCAGAGGATTGACTATGGTTGTTTACGTGGTGAAAGTTAACAACTCGCTGATTTGTCATTTACCAGTTACATTTCACATTAAAGTGACTAAACAGTCATTTTAAACAGCGGAAATTTAAAATATTTTTTTACATTCTTGATTTTATTGATATGTATGTAGTATAAATTGTTCGGAAGGGGAGAAACAAATCACAAATGTCAAACGGTACTATACTACAGACTATAACCTGTTCACATAGAACGAAATTCATAATCCACTTTACTACACTCAACACATTCTAAGCGTACTTGATATTGCACTATATTGTACAGCGTATTCGGGGATGGTTTTTGAAAACTACTACACTACATTACGCTCCACTTGAACAATAGTATTTTGTATGAAGGCGAGTCGTCGACCCAGCGTTCCAATCTTTTAGTCATTTAAGATAAGATTAGGAAACTGTGGTTGAATTCGGGCACGAGAATACTCTCCAGATCACAGAACCCTTTTATGACAGCCATCTCATTTTCGATTGTAAGTATATCATTTATTATGCCAGGTTAACCCTTTTATCAATACAAAATGATTGTAGGTTACATGACAAAATTTGTAAAGCTATTTAGGTTTCATTATATAGCTATATAAAAGATATAGGGACATTTTTTTTATATTCTCTCCCTTACTTTTATTACAAACATTTCAGCTTTATTATATGTATATCATTGGTGATTAAGTCTATTCTAACTCTGTACCAGAGTATATAAAATAATAAGAATTTGATCCTATGTAGTTAAATCCTTGAATAGTACATACACAAATAGTGGTGTGTATTTTAGTTAAATTAAAGAAAATAATCTGAACATAATACGTATTAATATATTATCTCTATTATCTAAATATGCTATTATGTGTTGAAGATTAAATATTTTAGATAGAATTCAAAATAAATATTAGCTGACAAACTTAGCAGAGAATTGTATTTAAATTTGAATTGAAAAATTCATTTGATTTTAAATTTGTTTTCAACTAATTTTGAAACAAAAAATGAAGCGACTTTTAAATTTTTAATTCTTAATGCCAAACCATCTTGAGGTGACGGTAACTTGTGTGCCACGGAACACCGATTGTAAATTACTGAAATACTTTTACCATTTTTGCAAAACATGTATTTATAATTTTAGAAAACTGATTTATATTTTTTTAGAGCCATTGGAAATCAAAATTTGATTCATGATTACATTTAGTTAAATGATTGATTGATGAAGAATTTTTTTTTATAAATTTATTAAGAAAAATACGACCCTATAATATGACTTTTAGTCGTAATTCGCTATACATTTTATTGGCTACTTAACGCAATGTTGTAAAAAGAATTGCTTCTGAATATCATAAATTATATAAATTTATTTTTCGGGTATTGCTAAACCTACGCATGAAAATGATAAATCATCGTATGAAAGTTAATATTGGAAATTTTTTATGTATGTAATGTACATGCCAAGAAGGATACATATTTTTCTTGGAAAAATATATACTCGTAACCTTATTCATCTGGAATGGGTAAATGTTTCAATATGGAATATGTACATTAAGAAAACGTTATACATCTTCATAAATCTCATCATAAATTATGACAGCCATCTCAAACTGTATATATATTTAGCAATTAACCTAATAGCGACATCAAAAATAGTAATGATAATAATAGTAATTAAGAAATAAACAAAAATATTAAATTGATAAAATTAATTAATGACACCCACAAATTAAATTGCTGGTTGGAACTAGATAGAATTGGCTAATACTTTTATGTCTTTTGTGCATTTTGTAACACTCGCAACTAAGCTATACACATTTTATTGCTGCGAAAATAAATTTATTTATTTATATCAATTATTGATCGTATATTCGTATGTAGTAATCTAAGATACATGTACATGTTTCAAACTGAATTATGTATGTTGTTCTAAATAAGTTGAACATAGATACAAATCTTACCTGACATAAAATGAAGTAATAAGGCTGTAACAGGATATAGTGACGGACTATATGTAATATCCGGGCACGCATAACCCAATACACTAACAATACGATCAGCAGCAGCACGTCCTTTCCGCGTCAAATGGTATGGTAAACAATGTGTTGAGTCGACAAATGGCGGCAACATTATTGGTTTATCAGGCAGGTCTACTGTACCAAAAACCTAAATTACAAATAATTCTATTTAATATGATTTTCCTCACAGGCGTCAACACTAGTGATTCAATTATCCAACAAACCTGATTAACCATGTCCCAATAGAAACCCTCCATCATGGATTTGCCAATTTTGTGCTGTTCACATAGTGCCGGCCAAAGTTGTGACCGTATCGTTGAACTCAGCGGCCAATCATTATCCCTTAGAATTAATTTAGTCTCCCGTTTCTTTCCTTGCTTCAGCAATTGTTGTACATCATTAAAAGTCTTTAGTGTTGGTTTTTTACCTATAAATAGATAACAAAAATATTTTGTGAAAATCGTGATATGAGTATAAATTTTCCTCATACATATATTATGTATATACATACTTATGTATATAAAAATGTACATATATACCTAAGAAGAATAAAATTTTTCTTATACAATATAATGAGAAAAAACTTTTTAATTAATTTTAATTTAATTTGATTGCTACATAACTTTATCCTATAAATATTGATTAGGTATGGTTATGTTGTTATGTATATAAAACTCAATTACATTTAGGTGTTATAAATATTGGAAACAGGGATAATTTCATTAATCCAAACAATACTCATCACATTCTGTATTGGCAAACCACGGCTCTTACTCAATTTTCATAATTATTTATTACATAGTTTTCTTTATAAAAAAAAGTAGGGCATTGGACATTATTAGTGCGAACGATAAGATAAAATAATTATATGTACAATAATACTGTAATTACCGATGTGTGTGTATGTGTCGACACGAAAAAAAACAATCGAAATACATAACTGGATTAAAACATAAGCCAATGATGAAATAATGTATTTTTGAGTTTATAATAATATGGCGTCAAATCTTTGAGATTATGGTGCATAAGATATTTTGTTTATTATTGATTTAGGCTTGAAAGCGACTTAACTCTTAATAACAATATTAAAATCTGAAATTAATACAGAAGTGAATAGAATTAAAAACTGAAAACAGTTTTTAATGTTCAATACAAAAATTCCAGTTTCAGTTTTAAGCTCTTAGTAATAAAATTTAGTCGTACGATTAAAATTGGGTTTTATCGTAAAGCTTAAATCATATCTAAAAAAAATCTGAAAAGTGAGGCAAATACTAAGGTTTAGACTTTAATTTAGGCGTGACTTAGTATTTATTTTATAGCCTACAGTTTCTATACTATCTATTTGAAAATGATTTCCAAAAAATCGAAAGTCATCTTTTTTTTTATACATTTAAGCCCCGGCTAAAGCTAATACGATGTAACGATTATAATAAGGCGTGAGTATATTAGTACATTGTTAGCAACAGGTTTGTCATGCATTCTATGTCAACTTCTAAGTTCAATTCAAAATTTAAAGTAATTGTTCAAAATTCAAGACAAGTTATTTTTCGATTTAATATGTGACGATTTAATAAAGCTCTAACCAGCGAATAAATAAATCTTACAGAATTTGACAAAAATATTTTCTTAATTCAAATTTAACAAATTGGCTACCAAATCCGTAAAATTTTATTAAATGGTAACAAAACGTGAATACTAAATTTTCAAGAATAGTTCGTCGTGGAAAGTGTTTTCTGGTATATTTTGATATTTCGTTCGTTTTGTGTGATTATTGTATGTAACGTTGTTAACTGACATTTAAATTAAACGAATTCTTAGTGTAGGCGGTCATTAATATTCAAATATCTCTGGTTACACGCCTATAATAATCTAAATCAATTTGCAATCAGCTGCTTTTGACTCATTTAATTTTAAGGTATTCGCGGTTGCGTACGCTCTGTTGTCTGTATCGTGAGATTTAAGCTGAGGCTGGGCATACATCAGGATTTGGTAAACTCACTAATAATATACGCGAATGGTATGAATTGAGCTTATGACTTGACACAGAATTTAACTGTGCGCTGGATTTAGAGTATAACAAAATTAAACTTAATACTAAAATGAATCGGGACTAAAGATAGTATGGTTCGGTGTTCTTGCTCTACAATTTGAATTTCACCGAAATCTCAACTCAATATATACTAAAACTAATCTAGCATATTTCAAAACATAAAACATAGTCAATAGTCAAACCTAAATCAAATTTAAATTAAAGTTAAATATTAAGACTAAAATCAAATACAATACACAATAGTTCTTATAAACCAGTTTAGTACACTAAATCTTCTTAATGTTAACGTTAGTACACTAAATCTTCTTAATGTTAATGTAAGCGCAAATGTTAGTTTGCTAAACCATTTTAAAATTTTGCTTAAGCTGTTGACACAGGGTGACTTATAGACCAGTTAAGCCAAAACTATATAGTTTATTTAAAATTGATTCTTAGCCCATCTATCGCAGAAAATTAAGAATGTTATTTTACGTATTGTTAGCATAGTGAATCAAACGAGCTTAAGCTAAGTTTAACTAAAATTACAGTTTCAGCAAAATGTTTAAATAGTTTAGTTAAATGGGAATTTCATATGATTTATGACTAAATTTCATTATCAAATTTTGATTTAAGTATAGTCTGCATCTAAATTAAGTTCAGACTAATTTATGGATACTATAAATTGTTAGTTGCTTGATTTTAGAGTTTATGTAGTTCTGATTTTCGATTTTACTGATATCATCATTTAAGAATTTTCCATTTTTCCCAAATGGAACTCAAGATTAAGTTTGAATTTTGAACAGCTTTAGACTAAATTTTTTTCTACTTGGACTCGATTTTAGAAATTATTTTCTCATTTGTAAAGTGTTATTTCTGAAATTGACAGCACTTTAAAATTTGTTATTGAAGTTAAAATGAAATTATGGTAATAATTTGACGCATAGATGAATATCGATTATGCGTTCATTCTAAATTGAATTTACTTTTTAATTAGATTTCCGGTCCAACTTAAAATTGTAATTAGATTATTAAGAATTATATTTTGCATTTGGTCTAACCAAATTAGCTTTGTAATATGATTTAAATATTTTTAGGTTGTAGTCGAGTTGAACATATAATTTGAAATTATTTTGACAAAGCGATGACGATGTTGACAAAAATTTGATTTCAAGCTTTTATAATAATCACATAAGTATATTTAATACAACATAGAAATTTACTATACGTTTGATTTTGACTTAAACTTTCAATTGTGTTAAAATACATAAAGTATGAATTCGTCAATCGAACATGACTAAATACCTATAGCTTTCAAACTAGATTAGGAAGTTAAATTAGATTTTGACTGGATATTCTAAAACATAATTCTAAAGTTCAGCTAAATTAGAATCGAATTCGTTTCAAAATTGAACCAACAAGTATTTATGCCTGGCGCGAAAAAGTATTTAGTTTATTGATTCCGCTCTCAACCTATAAAAATAATCTTTAATGAAAATCAATAAGTCATTCGTTGTTGCTTTTATAATTGAGCGTGTATTATATACATAAACAATGAGACAGTAAATCGGCTTGAATTAAAACATTAAAAAAATTTAAGCCGCAAAGTTTAATATAATAGGCAATAAATCAAACCAAAAATAAGAAGCTCCCACTAATCGTCTCTCATCATATAAGTAGATTATTTGTACACATTTAGATTTATGAACTTTTAGTCATATTTATTATAAAAAAATTCTTTGTGAAAACTCTACTGCTACTATCTCCTTATAAATTTGAATACATTATTTTGATTCAATCTTATCACCAGCAACAACTAATGTAAATTAATTTTGACTGAAACACAGATATGTACTACATACACTGATATAATTCAATTGTTGATTTATTTTTAGAACCAATAAATTATTAAATTATTTATGTTTTGTTATTTTACAAATAAATAATTCGACAGAAAATAAAAATAAAATATTGATTTCTAATTAGATTAGACATGAATCGTAATAGAATACAAGACACAAAAAAAATATACACGCGAAACCACTATAATAAAAAGTGTTCCAATAAGAACACCGGATTCACAATTCTCGCCTTTTTCTCTAGTTGTTTGGCATCTCGGAAACCTTAACCTTTGCAGTCTGTCATTGTGCAAATTCCAGAACCATCGTATTATTAATTAAAATGAGCAACATTTCTGCCAAAAAGTCATTGGAAATCATAATTAATGAGAATATCGATGCATAAAATTTTAATTGTAAATTTAAATCCGGTGCTCTTATTGGGACATCCCTTTACTAAATCTGCATATTATATACTAAAAAATTAATATATTACGTATTTTACACCTAAAAATATACCTGGAACCAGTTGCAGACAATTTGTACATGATTCGTTTTCAACAAATTGCAGTTGCACACTATATGGTATGTCGAAAAATTTTTCACATTCTACATCAACATAGCTACTGTGGCGTTTAGTGTTTAGCACGTCCAGTGATATATGCTGCGATATTGTTTCTAGATAGCATGGTGTTGTTGCAACCATTCTATGTCACACTTTATAATTTTTCTTTTTTTTTTAAATCCACAAACTTTATTTTTTTTTTTTATTGGTTTAGTTTTTTAATTGCACTTTTGTGTAAATAATTTAATTACATTTTGGCTGTATGTTTTTTATGTTGAAATAATTAATTGTTCTTCGTGCTTTTTATACAGTAGTAAATAAAAATAAAAATTTGCTGCAAGCCTATCTATAAGAATAGTAATCTTTAATAAAAAAAATGCGTTTGTGTATGATGATGAGCAAATAGCAAAAAACATATGTGAATGTATGTATCTATTGGGTTATATAGGCCAAGTGTCGGATAAGTATTTGGTGGGCCTATAGACAACTGTATAGTTCTCAAGTACTGATACGGTATTATAGGTAAAGAAAGACAAAACAATCAGGGAATGTTTAAATAAAACTAATGACAAAGGCGTTAGGAAAGGCTTGTAAAAAGCAAATTGTGAAAGAGTTGGGAGCCCCGGAAAACTAACAATACAGCAAGATAAAATTTTAATTGAGCTACTCGAGATAATTTCGAGTCTTCTCTTTATAAATATATATATTTGGTATAACGTTTATGCATACCATTGATATTTTTAACACTAAACACCCCGTGTGAATAAAAACATAGCCCCATTAATCAAAGCAGACAAATTATTATTTTTTATACAGACTTGTGAATTAAAAAACATGAACATGATATTTGTTGTTACCGCACCTCAATATATCTCGGTTACAAAGATTTACCCTCCATTAATTTATTATGAATATAATTCATGTACTTATTAAAAATTAATGATGGATGTATATCTTTTGAATATGTACCGACAACCGCGATAATATGTAGATTTTCCCACTATAATTTCAAATACATATTCTATTCAAGTGCACGTCTAAGACGAACATGTGATACTACAAATTACGCAACTATCTCGATTATAACATACTTTACCATCGAAATGGATTGGGCATAAAGAACATTAAACCAAATAAAACTTACAAATTACATATGAAGAAGTTTACAATGTAAGACGAATAAAATCAAATAAATAAATTAATCTAAATTCAACCACTGTGCGTAACGTAAATTACATAACCTTATCGATATAGCCTTCAGGGCAGGCGAAACATATTTTAAATAACCAACTAACTTAACTAAATATATCTTGCTCTTTAATATTTTAAATATTTTTGGTAAGAGTTGAATTGTTTACCTAGTTATTGTCGTACTATAACACCGTTCAAATTATTAAATCAATCAAACCCAACTAGCACATTATACCTAAACACATTTGGAAAATAATTAAAATTATATTAATCGTTGTGATTAAAATCGCGTATCTGTATTGTACAATAAAGCAAAAAAATTCAAATCAACAGAGTAGAGGAGTATATATGTATGTAAATAGTATATACACGTGACTCACGTCATGAATTTTTTTAAGATGACAAAATACACATTTCTTATTGTTGCGTCTTTTCTGTATGTCTCTATATTCGTTTATAATATAAATACGTATCGATTAAGTTAATCAATTTATGTGTCATATACATAAATACATACATACATGTATAGGCAATTACAATATTTACGATATTGGAAATGAACAGTGGGTGTGTGTGTATGTCTGTTATGCAAGTGTTGTTTACAAAAATAAGTACGCGCTACTTCTGGTCAGTTGTAAATCGATATACTATACATATATAAGATCAAGCAAGACATGTGGTCTTTATTCAACAACAAGACAAGATACACGAGCCAATGCTGATTAAATATTTCGAAAAAAATCACGCAAATTTATTTATTTATTTAAAAACGATTAAATTTTCATTTAAACAAAAACCATTAATCTTATTTATTTGTAATTGTTATTTATCTACTGACTTATAATTATATGTATAAGTACACGTAAAAATCAAATTAAAAACGTTTAGTTTACTAAATTCTAATCAAGCATGCAATTTGTTTTACGTTTTGATCGGAAAACATGATTTTACCGAGAGATTATTCCATTCAATTATGGATGATCAAATAATAAATACATATATACATATGTATGTATATGGTATTAAGATCGTTTGAGATAACTTGTTTCGATTCTCTATACAAGTCTTAAATAAACAAACAAAAACAAAAAATCTTAATTGGAAATGATATCACTTGAAAATACAAAAGGCAATTAAATACCAGATAAAATTATCTGTAATTATAAATCAAGGATGCTAAATATTGCACCATATTACTAAAATTTGTATTTGTACGCTGACCTGGTTAACTCGACATACATAGATCTCAACTAAAGTTGAATCATAAACAATAAAACGTTGATGATTTTAATTTAACTTTGCAGGCGGGGCCTAAACTATAAGGCTAAGCAGTTTTTCATAGAATCTAATAAATACAGTTTTGAAAAATAAAATTATTCTCAAATCTGGAAGAGTTTGTGGAATATTATCAGTATAGAATAAAAATAAGAAAGTTGCCTACAAGTTTTAGTAAAATTATTAGTCAGCAGTAAACGAATAACATTGATGAAATGAGCTAAATAGGAATTATAAAAAATGCATAGTTTGCTGATATAATACTAAAAATAGTGTGCGGTTGCGTGAACTAAAACTATAATTGGATATGGAATACAATTTTTGCTTTCCACCACTTATTAAAATCGATAAATTTTGACAAGTGTAATAAAAAAAATCGATTTTAAAACTTCTTAGGATAATCTAAGCTTGTTATTGCGTTACATAATTTATAAATTTACACTTTTAGTGAAACATTTATTTTTTACGAAATGATCTTTTTGAAAGTTACCGGCATTACAGAAAAAATCGTTTATAAAATAATTAAAAGACCTCATTACTAAAATAAAAATTTCAATCATAGGTTTGCTGGTGAAATCCATAGCTTCAGTTAATAAACTATTTTGTGTTTTGCAAGAATATTTATATGTAAGCTTTTTGTAAATACATACTTTTAACTACGTACGAGAAGACAACTACGATCATAAGTGCGATTGCGATATATCTGAATGATCATTTAAGCGGCAACAGTTACCTGCTGTACGTTATATCCCAAAGAGTCCCGTTTCATGGTCAAGTATTTTGAAGCTGGAGGATATGTTAAAATTATTAACTATTTATAAATATACGATATTCTGAACTTACACTACTTAGTCGATTCTATATAGTCAAACTCATAAAATGCAACAAAATTTATTTAGATTAAAGGTCATAATCCTAAGGTCGTAAGTCCTTTGAAAAAATGTCAGTTGATACTCGTAATACTTAAATATTTGCGTTTGAAATGCGGATTTAGTGGAAAATTTGAAAGTAAAACAAATAAATTAATTAATTAACAAAAATTAGAAAATATAATCTATGAATAAACATAAGTTAAGTAATTAGAATAGAAAATAGTGAACAACATATTTTTTTTTTTGTTTGTGTGTGGTACGAGTAGGTATCGAAACTCTTGTTGTTAAAACTTCAAATTCATATTTTTATCGAATTTTTCCCAGTTATTAATAAATTCTATTAAAATGCTGGCACATTTTAATATTTTATCAAAATTTTACCAATTTTTAGAATTATATTTTTGTGAAATTTTATAAAATTAAATTATTTTTTAATCAAATATTGACTGTTTTCTCGATTTAATTATGTAGTTTGATTTATTACGAAATTCTGAAATTGGAACAAGTAAGTAAATATTGTTAAATTCTGAAAGTTTTTGTTTCATATATTTTGAAACATTTGTTAAACGTTTTACTAAATTTTTATATTAAACCAAACTGAGGATTACGAATTTTGGGTTCTGAATTTTAATAAAATTCGTGATTTTGAATTAAAAATATTCTAAAATTTTTTCAAATTTCTGAATTTTTTTCAAATATGTGAAATAAATTCCCAAATATGAAAAGCTATCGAATTATTACCTAAACTTTCAAATTTCAACAATTTCGGAAATTTCATTAACTCATCTAGCTCTTTCTGGATTTGATGACAAAATAAAGATGTATTTAATTTAATTTAATCAATGCTTTGTAATTTATCAAATTCTAATATTTTTAAACTTTTGTGAAAAAAAATCATGATACAGTATTAAAAAACGTGATTGAATAATAGTACATTATGGTAGATGTTTAAATGTAACTAAAAATACGTTCAGCAAAATTTGGATAGTTGAGTCTAGATTAAATCGAAAGAAAATAGCAGATTTAGCCAACTTATATATGGAAAAATAAATAATCATATTTATGTACCAGATCAAACCAAATAAGTAAAATTAAACTCTTGAGAATGATTAAATATCTGGCAAAATTTAAACTAAACTAGAATTATATCTGTCTTTAATTTTCATCATCATTCATTGACATAATAACCAAATGTTTAAATTCAGAACCATAAACAACATATCGCAAAAATAAAAAAAAACGAAGATTTAGGAACATTTGAAATTACTACGCTACAGTAACTAAGGCTTATTGATTTTACACATAATGACAAAATTTGTGATATTGAAATCGGCAACTGAACCCTTCGTGGGTTTGTCCCCTACACACAATTACCATCAGCAAAATAATAATATAATAAATCTCGCATCTATATACATATTTTGTATATTTTAATTAATTAGAATGTCAATAAAAAATTATAAATATGTTTTTTTTTTAAATAACAACAAAAGTTTTACAATACACACATATTTAATTTAGCTAAATTTGTTTATTTAAATTAGACATTACACATCAAACAAAGAGGTTAACTAATTAAATGATAATTGAATACGGTACGTACATACATATATACAAAATAAATCACAACTTGGTTAATAAACAAACCGCACTCTGATCGATGCCCCACTGTTTATAATTAATGTATATGGGAAGATGAAGTTGTTTGTATAAATCGCCATACAAATAAAAAATTATTGCAGGTGTAAATTTCATTATGAGATTACTAATTAAATTATCATTTATGTACTAGTATATGTGTAATAGTTGTGGTCTTATGTCTCGCGCAATTTTATTAAGATTAACCATCATCTAAAAAAAAAAATATATACATATATAAGTAGTTCATAATATGATTAGCATCTCCTGTAAATATACATGTACATATTATATTGAATTAAAAACTGTTAACCGATTTTGTGCATGAAACATTATTTGTAGATACGTGGGCTGTCTATATACAAACACTTATATGCAGTACAATTAAAAACGACGTCATAATATGTACAATTAAAGATGGGATGACATCCAATTTTTTGTTGCATCGTGTTTATTTACTTAATCATTTTATTCAGAAATTTGTTTAAAATTGAACTATGCCTTTTAGAGGAAAGTTTATTTGTACATTGTTCTTGGTCCTATTGAAATTGAAATTGGATTGAAATTTATTGTTAACTATATACATATATCGATATTCAAAGAACGGTATATATTAAATCAACTTAAATAAGTACATATACATATATGAGATAATAATTAGTAATAAATTTATTATTCATTATCTGTATTCATATATAGGAGATTATAATTTAGCTTTTCAAAAGATTGCAACTGTCTAAATTGCTCATTCTAAATGGTCAAATAGCAAAATTTAAAAATAAAGATAACGAAATATATCTTTGCGTTTACTCAAACTAGATTGTTAATAATCTATATAAGTATACAAATTCTTATAAACTACGACTGATCATATAAGGCTTGGTGTATGATCGAAGAATTCAAAAATCTATAACATATTTGGAATAAGGAATTTATTTATAACAAAAATAAGACGCTTTAAAACTTATGATCACAACTGGCCTATTTACACGGATATTCTAAAATTTATTTGATCTCGTGATCGAGAAGTGAGCAAATAAATAATACATCAAGATAATTACGATCGCACGCCATAAGTTTAATCCAAATGGGTGATAGCAATAAGATTACCGCCTGAATCTTGTTTATTCTATCGCGGTTGATTGACTAACTGGACCATGGATCGAGTAAACTATAAGTACAACTATACAAGTACATAAATATACTGTTATAAAATATATAGAATTGTTGACATAAACAATTCAGTGTATACATTATGACATACATGTTATCTTACTATATACAACGCGATAAGAATTATATGTTGATGTGTACTAGAAAATTATCACGTTCATTGCGTGCCGTAGCATTCAGAGTCCGATTGATTTCTTATTTACCCCACTATATAATATATATACGGAGATCAAAAACAAATCAATCAATAACGATTATACATATGTATATATATCTTAAACTATATAAATAAATAACAAAGTAATTATAATCGTATATGTATATATAATTATGATTTATACGTTTATTCAAATGTAATAAATTTTCAAAACGGATTATATTACGATTTTATTATTTTATTTTTTATAGTCGATTAGCAATATTTAATTGATTAGAATTGTAAATATATATTTATTGTAGAAAGATGACAGAATACAGGGCGATATATTTACAGAGGACACACAAACCATAAAATATAAATTATTATTCAAACTTTGGACCAACCGGACACACTTCATCAAAGCGCATCAAACTAATTTCTTGTTTGTGTATTTACACACGCATACAAATTGTTCTTATCTCTCGCTACACCACACAAAACTATTAAGATCCCCCTCTCCAAAAACAAAAAAAAACTATATATTTTATACACTATATACATTAACAAATAAAATTAATTAAGCTTCATTTAAAAACTATTTATAATATTTTTATTCTCTCTGTACTTTAGATATTTAGACGTTGAGCGCGAGGGGAGATACAACCGAACGATACTGCGAACTAAATCTAAATTTATGTCATTAGAAATGTAATAGAAAATATTCACACTGCGCTATGTTTTTATTTAATTTACTATAGTACTTTTCTTTCGTATAATTCTTATTAATTTTTCTTCAATAAATTATGTACAATATAATGTTTATTTCTGTTCTATTTATTTATCTCACTTATCGTATGATCACAAGGTTTAATAGTGAAATTGTATTATTTAATATGTATAACAAATTTTGTATCTTATGTCACTCTTGAAAATCTATATCACATATTTTTCTTCAATATTTATGTATATAATATAATACATATATATATTAAATAATTTAATTAATTTAATGCCCATTTATAGCAAAGTTATTTAATTTGTCTATTAATCTATATTTCAATCGAAAACTTAAGAAGTTTTACACTTGAGATGAATTTTTTTTCTTATTTTTTTTTCTATATATGACAACGATTATTTTCAACTTTTCAACTTATCACATTAAAAATCTCGTTAAAACTGATGTATTACGTTTCGCGTTTAAATATATTTTGAGAAGAAATAAAAAAAAATATTATTATAAGATTTTCTATTGTGTTTGTTAAATAAAAAATTGTTGATTTATACACTCATATAGATTAAAATTGTTCTTGGCGATACAGGTGACGACGAACTAACTGCGATGATGATTAATTGCGTTGACGCTGAGCAAATTTAGAAAATTTTAATTTGTATATATTTGTCGTGTGGGATGCTCGTGAGTTGTCAGGTGATAAATTAAGATCCATAATCATTATATATGGTTAAATGAGGATGCGTAATACAATTAAATTTGTTGTAGATAAATTAGTAATGGGATTAAGAATTTTCCGAATATTTGCATCTAAACAGATAGCTAGACTAATTCTAATGGCAAAATCATCATTGAACGTTGTTGTTTAACAATAAGCCCATAAATAACTCAAAATTGTAAATATCAGTAAAACAACCAATAATTTTAGTACGCGCAAATTCTAACCATCTAATTTTTTTTTTAAATTATGGATCATCAATCAAAATTCTACGTTTTAGCAAACGATTTAATGAAAATAAGCCAGTCTTAAATTATATACATATGTGGAATTGTCGACTAGTCACACGACAACTAACACTAACTAGAAGTGAAAGCTTTAGACAAATTTTGTAACAGATACATCATCTTTACAGAGAATCGTAAATGATGTTAACAAAAAACCTGATGAAATGATGTTAAAAAAACTCATAAAATTGGAAACTTAGGCAAATAAATATATAAAACTTAGTTAGTATATTTTTAAAAATAAAATAAACATTTTCATATATTCAGCACTAAATTGACGATCGAATTTACGAAAAAATTCGCAGATTGAACAATACAATATACAAACCACTACCATTAATAGTTAAAAATTGCTTTAAAAATGTATCTTTTAGTTTAGTTTTTACTGTTAGTTTTTATTTATCCAAGAACAGCTTCCAAAAAAATTTGAAGACCCATTTCTTAAATTTTTAATTTGGTTAATTTTAAAGTTTTAATATTATGTAATGTTAACAATTATTATTTTCGAATTTCGAAAAACCTGGATTTCAAAATCATTTTGAACTATAAAACAATTATAACGATATTTTACATTCTATCTTTGCAATATCAAGGTATATGCATTCATTTAAATATTGCTCACTAGTAGCTGATGATAGATTATACTAGCTATCGTATAGATAAGGCTGAATCTACAACTAATAAGCTTCCCAACAAAATAAGTGAAAATAATACCGGAAATTAACTCTGACTATACATAACAAGATGGCAAGAGTCACACTTAAAAATAGGCTATACTCTTGGATGCAACCTTTATCAGGAATATCTAGCTAGACAGGCCAGAAAAATTCCCCATACATCCTGGAATAAGTATATTTCAAATCATGTTTCTGGATTTTTGAACCTTGAACTTCATTTCAACATTTACGATGTTAACAACCCAATTAATAAACAGTCGAAATAGTTTAACACTGATTGGTATCATTTTGATTTTTATTTATCCAAGAACAGCTTCAAAAAGAATTTGAAGACCCATTTCTTAAATTTTTAATTTGGTTAATTTTAAAGTTTTAATATTATATTATGTAAACAATTATTATTTTTGAAATTTTAAATGAATAATAATTTAATTTGGTTAATTTTAAATAAATCTATTATTGAATTTTATTGTTATGTAATTTTAGTAATTTTTTTGTTTCGGAATCTTAAATGCGCGTAAACTAAATCGATTGTGTTTAAATTAGGCAATAAAAAACATACAAATAAAAAATGTTTTGTTTTTAAATTTTAACGATTAGAGCTCAATCATTATTCATACAATCATTCATACCCGAGTAGTGGATAAATATTGACAAAAAATTATTCAAACAAATTTTTTCAAAACATAAAGATACCAGGGAGGATATTAAGTATAACAAAACGTAATTATACACATGGTTACTACATGCATTCATTTACATGATCAACGATCATTTAATCCCATTCCGCAAAATTAATAATTGTATGTCCTTACTAATTTAATAAGCTTTTCTGTGAATAATGGTGAATATATCACTCGCAATACTACGATCCTTTCTATCGAATGATTTTCAACCAAAATACGATTATTCATCTTTTAGTTTATCTGTCATACGTAACAGGTCAAAAAAAAAATCAAAAGCGTGACTATTTGAAATTATTCACATTCTGGTACAGAAATATGTAGATAATTGCGTTTATTTCTGTATAGGTGCACACATTCAATAAACTATTCTAAAAACTATGTTCACCAAATCCAAAATTAGAAAATTTAGAATCTCCGATTAGTTAGAGATGATTTAGTATATTCTTGAAATATTAGGACAGACCATAGACCCAGGAAACTATACAAAATATTTCAGTCAAAAAATGAAACGAGTTTCGGTCAAAAAATAAAAAATAACCCAGTTCAAATAGTTTTAGACTGAAATGCCTTTTCAGAAGATCATTGATTATTGTTTTATGAATTTACAGACCTGTATTGCGAAACCACAAGATAAAGCAATATTAAAACCAATCCAAAAACTAAAAAGGTACTAGAAATTAGTACTAAATTTTTGAATTTTTTACTGAAACACTTGACAAAGCGATTTTTAGAATCAGAAATATTATTAGACCAAACGAGACCTCGAATTTTATATTTCAAAATTTAATAAAATCACACATTTTTAAAACTGCTTTTTTATTTTTGTAATGTTATTTACGAATTGTCGTAGATCAAAATTATTACCACTATCATTATTTAAATTTGAAATTACAGTTATGTGACTCAATATTTTGAATTTTCAAAAATAGTGTTAAACATCTTTTGTAAACAAAGAATTGAAGCCAAAACCAACCCTTTGCAGAATCTATACTGGCGAAGGATATTTAAGTTTCGTGGAAGCAAGATTGGCTTAAAAATTTTGGTTATTATTAAAAATAAATTGTCCAAGAATATTTTTAAAATTGCAAATACATATGTAGTTAAAAAGGAGTGAGGTTATAGATGTTTTATGTACGTTTGCTGGATCGAAATATTTTCCGGTTACACTGATATTTCATTTTAAAGTTTTCAACTATTAGAAATATTGCTAAATGTTTAAATTATGAATTAAATTGTGACTACATCAAAAATATATGAAAAACACACAACACATTTTTGGAATTCGGGGACAGCCAATCTGATTTTCATAGGAGACTACTTTAATAACTGAAAAAAAATTATATAACAGAACATAACATTACATATACAATTTTAGAACACGGGATTGGTTTCATAATAGTATGTACACATATACTGTTTATGTGAACTATGCCAAAAAAAACTGTTAACACAATCGCAGTCAATACCTAATTCAAATTTAGTTTTTAACGCGTGTATTATTTTATATGCATAGTTGTGCGTCATTAAACTGACCTATATGACGAACTTCAACTCATTTATTCACGTCAACAAATTTATATTATAATTTTGACTATCTTCGTTTTGTTTACACTTAAACTTTGTGGCTTTTTTGAACTAAATAAATTTTACCTACTATAGTAATTCTTAAAATAAATCATGACATAATAAAATGGTCAATCATAAAAACTTTGCCGACTTCTTAAATTCGTATTTTTGTGTCACACTTTAATAAATTCTGTAATATTTGATGTAGGTTTATATAGATAAATGAAGAGCTTAAAATTTGCAATGTTGTAAATAAAACAGAAATATTTCCTCCACATAATCATTTACATACCTACCTTCTATATTAATATGTATTTGAAAGTGAATTATGAATAATTGCATAGATCAAATACAAATCATGCGGCACTGTCCAATTATAAAGCGTGTAAATATTCAATAAAGCGCGAAAATACACACAATTTATTATTTTTATAACTGAACAATTGCATATAGATTGAGTGTATTCAACAAATTGTAAAGATTACAAAACAATTTCTTCAATTAAAGTAAATATTGTCTGTGTACATATTTAATATAGTCTCGAAGCAAAAAATTGCTTACTTCCTTACATATTCAAGGCAATTTTCTTCCTAGTACATAAAAAAACTACAAGTTTTTGTTTTACTACAAAATTTTACAATACAATATTGTAGGTACTGTATTGCGTGTTGCAGCTGCGCATATGATTTTTCCAAACTATACAGAAAATGGTATGAGTTTTATATTGCATCATTGGCCTAGATGTATGCAGTTATAACATTAGTATAGATATCGATTATTTTGTGCAGAATTTTTTTTCAAACAGAAATTAAGCGGTTTTTTACATGTCACTATAAATCTTTCCAAAACCATGTCATTTATTGATTTAATTAACATTTTAATGATCGTGATTATCAAAGTTATCACATTTGGTAAAATCAATACAGATCAAGTAAAATATCAACCAATGATTGATATCATACATATTTTACATTGCCATTCACAGCGATTTGGTTTAATGTATTTTTATATTATGTATGTATAGGTTATTTTATTTACAATAGTTGCAAATGCATTTTGTTTAAATTAATGATTGATTTATAATTTGAACAAAAATCTGGTATATGTATAAAAATTTGGCTGCGATTCAAAAAGCGAATGCGGCATTATTATTACTGAGTATATATTGCATTTGATTAAAACGTGATAAATTATGAAAAGTTTTTGATCTTACCAATACGATTTATGTTTAAATAAAATTAAAATGTTGAACGGCGCCATCGGCATGATCGCTACTGTATTTTTTCTACGTAATATAATGTGATAATATTAACAATAAATAGAGCGCGGACTTAAGTTATGCCACTCTAATCTGAAGCTCAATATATACGCAAAAAAAAAAATATTTTAAATTTAAAAATGAGTAAATACAATTTACTTTGCTGATGCAAAACAAATCAAATAAAAAAAAATCATTCGAATAAATTTTAATTTAATGTTTATTGTATATATAGGGGGCCGCCATTTTTATATCTTTTAGGAACTGAGAATTTGATTTAATCATAAAGATGCAGCCCAATTTAAGTAATTGCAGAAACATGTTTAGCTTTTATAAATAAACAAGCTAATATTGGCACAATATGCAATAAAACTATACAAGTAGTGTTCTTTTCTATGAACTATAAACATTGAGCTTGATTTGTTTTCATAATTATCACAGTCATCATCATGATCAACATTCTTAACTATTTATTATTGTACTTTAAGTGCTTGCAGCAGTATTGTTGTTGTTGTGACTCATAACTTTATAGTATTTTTTTAAATATAAAAGTGTAATTTAAAGCAGAATAGGATTATTGATATCAAGAACATTACCCAGCTCAGGAGGCCGCTAAGCAGATTGTTGAATACATATTTCAATTGGAAAAATAATTTTTTTTAAAAATGCTTTTCACTTATCTTAGAGCATTGTTGCGACCTAGAATAGATTGTAGTTCGTCCTGTTTAGCCGGTGGGGATATTTTGTGCTGAACATTCAAATAGAAAGTAAATGTCACGACAGTTTCGTCTAGTGATTAAAATTATTGATTCAAAATTCGAATGATTTTAATTTAAAGTATATTTGAAAATAAATTTTAAACGAATTTGAAAGAAGTATTAGGTATTTTTAATCTAATATTTTTAATCGTCAACAAACAGAATATGCGTTATTCGTCTATTGAAAACCCTCTTGTGCTTCAAGAAGCACCACTTTAAACACAAAAAATAACTGTATGGTGTGGTTTTCATGCTGGTGGTGTCATTGGACCGTTTCTTTTTGTTGATGAAAATGACCGTCATGTTACAGTCAATGGACATCCCTACAGACATGTTGGAACGTTATTTATTTGGTAAATTGCATGAGCTAGATATTAATTATATGTAGTTTCAACAAGACGGTGCGACATGCCACACAGCGGGTCTAATAATCGACTTATTGAAATCGAAATTCGATGAACGTGGTATATCCAGAAATAGTCCTGTCGATTGGCCGCCTAGATCGTGTGATTTAACACCTCTAGACTATTTTTTATGGGGCTACGTTAAATCATTGTCTATGCCAACAAGCCAACGCCGTTAGAGGAGCTCGGAGCCAATATTGAATGAGAGATAGCGGCCGGTTCCGTCGAAATGTGTGGCCGAGTCATCGAAAATTGGGTTCAACGAAGCGACACTTGCAAACGTGCCCGTGGTGGACATATGAACTTGATGTCGAATTCCATACACAAATGTTTTGATTGTACTTCAAGCTAATAATAAACATTTCGAGACATCTAAAACGGGTTAGGTTTTAATTTAAAAAAAAGTTGTCACGTCCTTATTGGAAAACCCTTTATATGTACATATATTCGTAATCGAATTTTACTAAATTACATTTAGGCGAAAATTGCAAGCTTTTGCATAGATAATTAAATTAAAATAATAATTAAACTCGAATATTGGACAATTCAAGAAGCATTAGAATGATTCAGACTCAAATTAAAACAGTGTTCATTTCGAATCAAATAAGCAGATTAAATTTTATATTTCTTTTTAAGTCGACTCAAGCTTATGCAGGTACAAAATAAAACATGTTGTTTTACGTTTAATCCGCATTAAATTAATTTTTTACTTACAAACTTACCAAAATTGCGATTAAATGATACAATTAATGTTGTAATCTTAAGTAAGTAGCATAATGGTTAAAGTTTTTTTAACGTTTGGATTGGGTTCCAAAAACAAATATCTAGTAGTAGTATCTCTAGAGAAATTCTAGTACCTCGAATGTTTAAAAATTATCTCGATTTATAATTTTAGGCTTTAATAAATATCGTAAAATATAAATTGATCAACTTAAACTGCTTTAAGCTTAATTAGCTTATACCCTATAATTTGACGTTAGTTACCATTTTGAAACTCGGAATTAGAATCAGTCGATCAATCAAGTCGAAATTTTAACAAAAATACAATTAAGCTCCAATCATATCTAAACTATAAATTCGAAACTCCAGAGAAATATTATAATTCCAGACTGTATTTTAAAAAATGACTTAGATTTGGGTTTATCTTTGCATTTCAAAGATTTATTTTACTTGTGTTTTGATTTAAATTAAGTTTAGAATTATTATTAATTTTGGTAATTTGATTTTGGATTTGACATTCGAATAAACCAAGATCCGAAATAATTTAACCTTGATTTTGATATTCACGAGTTTGTTACTATATGCTTATAGGTTTAGTCTTAAATCATGATCTCTTGATGTTTTAGCATAATTTTAGATTTTTTGGACGTTTAGACAAGTTTAAGCCAAGTTTAGAATTCTGTTTGTGCTGTTAAATCTATTTAATTCTAACTCAAGTATGATATAAATACACATACTATTTGTAAATAGTCATAAGTTGGGGCCAAGTCAGAACATAACTTTTGAGGTAAGTTCAAATCAAAACTAAAGAATGAGTAGACATTCTAGGCCAAAATCGACCATAATTCTGAAAGTTTACTTGTAAACGCTTATTTCGTTCGAGCGTTCAGTAAATGGAGGTTTCACTAGCTTGTAATTTAATAAGTTTTGGATAATTCGATTTAGAATTTTTGTATAATTGATGAGCTTTAGCCAGTTAGCTATGTAATACTGCGTTGGGACTCCACAAGGTGATCGATGAATGTAATTTTAATGATAGCAAAAAGTGATCTCCTTATCAAATACTAATTTAAGTATTGATCATTAGAGACCAAAATTACATACACCGATCACCTTGTGGAGTCATACAGTTGGCTTTCTAAAACTAGCATTAACAATTTTTTGGTTTTCAGAATGCAGGAATTTATATTTTGCTATATTTTGAAAAAAAAAAAGGAAAAAAAACGTGATGGATAACGTGATTCCTTAACGTGAACGTTTCTTTCTTTTTAAATTCCTATTTCGATATCAAAAGAAACGCCTTCATATCAAAATTTTCTTTGTTTATTGATGTTAATGTATCTTATTCGTATAGGATATGTTAATGTATGTATTTATGGACAAGAGCCGTGGCTATTCACGCCAAATCCATTATCAGTTTCGCCGACCGAGACAAGATATAATATCAAATCGAACAAGGATGATGTCGACTGAAAGTGGTCATGAACGAAATAATGAATTCAGTAACAATCAGGAACATCTGATCTTCAACGTTAACACTTTTCAATATGAAAATAACTAAAAAATAAAATAACTGTAAATAACTAAAAAATATTTGACGTTTAAGGAAATCGTTTCACAAACCCACGCAAAAAAAACGTGGAGATTTTTAACGTAGCGAACGTGCTAGATTTTCGTCAATCAGAATATAGGAAATAACGTTCTTATGCAATTCACGTTTTGAGCTGTTAGAAAAAAACGCAAAACACCAGGTTATGTTTTTTCAGAATACAGCTGCTGATTTTGAGAATCTTAGTTTTATGTTGGAAAACTTGTTTTTTGAAAAAGATACATATTTATATACGACAGTACAAAATATAAAATTGCCAAAATATAGAAAAATAATAAAATATAATAAAAACTAATAATAACAAATACTATAGCAACAAAATAAAATAAAGGAATCATAGTTCCGAAACATCCATTTCAATCAATGGTTCTGCATCACGCTAAGAGTGATAACAGAATGAAATTTATTGAAAACGAATGAAGAAAAAACCAAGATATTATTTCAGCATAACTGTTCTTAGTTGTAAAAACCAAATAACTTATAATGCTATAAGGGAAATGACTGCAGATTTCCAGTAAACTCGCATGACTTCATGTTATCGACACAAATTAATAAAGTTATCTTCAACAGGTGGCGCACCAAACGTTTTTTAACAGAATGTTTACGTTACCTGTTATTTTCAAGTTATTTCAGCCGGGTGTTGTTAATTTGGTTTTGTTTATTTATTATTTTTTTTTTTAGATTTATTTACATTAATTTTCAAAATTTCGTTAAAAAAATGGTAACATTGCGTTTAATTGCCAGTGGTGCCATCTAGTTATAATCTGCAGTCATTCCCCTTATAGTATTATAAGTTATTTGGTAAAAACCGAGATACTTAAAACTAGATTTTTGTGAACATCGTGAATTTCAATTCTACGCTTTCGATGCGAACCCAGTTTTGACCTTTGACAGTTCATATAATTGATAACTTACTTGCTATTCCGTTAAACAAACGATGATTACATCGTTTTACATGCATAAAAGGAATACGATAATACATACTGACTTCATTTACTTAGTTTGTATGATAAACCGGTAAAATTTGATTACACAAATTAGTTTTTGTGATTTATGGAGTGTTCACTGAGATGGCGACAGCAATTGTGTTGGCATATAGTTAAAGTAAATACTTAATACTTGTATATTAGTAGTAGAAGTAGCATATTGACTATAGATAACTAAATTATTTCTGAAAACTAAAAATATAAAATAAAATAGTTTCATAATGTCTCGATAACAGATGAAAACAAGTAAGAAATAAATTTTTCTTTTGGCAATGCTTTCCAATGAATGGAAAATAGTTATATTATGTACAGACTAGAATTCAAAGCAAATAGGTAAAACCCTGTACATCTGGTAGGGCTCGTAAATCCCCGAAAAAATTAGTACCCTGTTATCGGGTAGTTATTAAACCAAATACGTGAGTACCCGGATAACCCTATAAAAGATTTTTTAAAGAAAACTAAAGAGGTTTTTTAAAATTTTTATTTATTTATTATAGCAAACACTTGCTATGTTAATTATTTCAATATACACATAATTAAAACGCATAATGCATGGGTCTATTTCTTATTGAAAGTAAAAATTGCTAAAGATAATTAATGGCATATTATCTTCCGGGAAACTCTTCAACAAACCCAAGAATGAAACACCAGTTACAGCTGGTAAAGGTTATCAGTTAAAAGCGTCAAAAAAATATGGGTCAATGTATTTAACTTGGCAATAATGCACCATTTATCAGCTAGTACTATCAGTACTTTTATCAGCTTCCACAAGGCTGGTATAAGTGGTGCAGCAGATCAAAATGATGATTCAACGAATCCGTGTTTCAGAAATGGTGGTTTCCAGTTATATTCTGTTTGAATATTTTTGTGTAGATCCATTCTTGAAATTTATTCCTCACTAAAGATGGCAACTGAATACAAGCAAAAATCGACGACGTCGTGTCGTCTAAGCCGATGATTATGTAAGTGATTTAATTTTTGTATTTTTCGGTTTTTTCATTATTAATTCGATAATTCGGGCCATAAGAATTACGAAATAAATTAGTTTCCTTTTGGAATATCAGTTTCATAATCATCTGACTGAAGCAGACAGAATATATTTACATGTAAATGGTATTAGCTATATAGAAGGATTCATTGAGTTAATAATAAAAGCGTTTCAATCCCAAATACATAAGTGATACCATTTTTTGACGGATTCTGTATAATTCCAGCTATATGAGTCAACCAAACTGACTCAGCAGACTTTAAATTTAGACTATGTACGAGTATTCCTTTAAAATTCATCACATTACTCAATTTTACTGATAAGAAAAAGTTTGTAAAATTATGAGTATGACTAACATTGAATCAGCTAGTCAGTATCTAATCACAGCACTATATATCAAATTTTGATCAAACGTGTTAATTTCAAAAGCCTATAATAGTTTGATACAGTAATTTTCTCGAAAATTATATGTACACTCTGTGTAAAACACACAAGTGCTCATGCACTGTATACATACAAACTCATAAATTAATAAAAATAAAAACTGAAAGTAAATATTGAAAGAAAATGTTTGTTTTACTTTATTTTTAATAAATAATTCATGAATTTTATACAATTTATTTGATTCTAATTATGTTATTAAATCGATTGATTAAATTTCACATCATTGAACGACTAAACTAATTAGTCCGTCAACGAGATTTATTTAATTAAAGACAAGCAAAATTAGAACTCAAAACATTCACACAATCATAGCTTAAAACATAGTTTAGTTCATAAATCGAATTTATTTTTTGTTTAAAGTAAAAAAAAATAAAAAATCTTTAAGATAATATTTATTTTATGTAAATTAAATGAACAAAAAAGAAAAATTGGCTTTTGTTGTATATATTTATAGGTATGTATTTGTATAAGTTTAGTCACGAGGAAGTTTAAAACAACTCAGCTGATGATTAGAAATAGCAAAAATCGGAAAAAAATATACAAAAATAGATTTTGCTTAATATATTATAGTTAAGACCTCTTAAGAATTAAGAAAAAACAAATTATACACACAAAACTCGCTCCCACGCACTCAAAACTCAAATAAAAATAAAATGTGGTGAAGCGAAAGAAAATATTTCTCCAATGCCATGTTCAAGAAGTAGATAAAACTTGCTTTGTATATGTATATAAATTTATAAACAGAGAATCGTCGAGAGATTTTATATTGACGAAGTACGCGCGCGATGTGGAATGTGAACGATTTGCTTTGGCAAAGACAAGGAAACGTTTTTTTTATTGCCATAATTAAATTATACATACGGGGCGACAATACACTTACCTTGTAATTATACAAAATGTATTTATTCTTGAACATGAACTGTAAACGTATGTATACATACTAATTTAGTATATACAATAATTGCAATTTAAACGGAATACACCTCAAAAATAATGACTCAGTATAAAACTAACAAAAAACATCTGATCATATGACTGTTTATGAATTACATAAACAAAACATCAAACCGACGATTATATAACAAATATATCTCTAACATAATTATCATATAAATCCATATTTTGAATCTTTTTGGTTGGATTTATAAGATTAGAACGCGTTTTTTTTATGTTCAGTTCCTAATCAAAATATAACAGACGCTTATCTATTTAATTAAAAATTGAAACCGTTTTTTTTTCGATTTGTAGGCAATTATTTTGTTATTGTTATATAAGTACTTATGTATACATTTGAGTTAGAGCAAAAATGATAATTTAGAAACTGTCAACAAATCTAGTACAATTTGTATAACGTGACCGATCACTTTGATTGTTCAGCAGTATTCCCCTTATCAAAATTTCTAATTCAATCAAAGATTATAATTAATTCAATAAATAAAGCTCTAGCTTTAAATCTGTAAGTAGACTTATTGTGTCACGGATCAGGTCTCTTAAAAGCTTTAATTAATCGCGAATTCAATCGAAATTTCAACAAAATACATCGAATAAACGTGTACTAACCATTTATTAACATTTAACGTTAAAATAGGACGGGATTGGTTTAATCATCGAACCGTATTATGAATTATTTAATAAAATAATTTAAATCATTGCACGAATCAAAGCGATTGATATCCTCACTTTTAAGAAAAAAACTGTTCTACCTAACGAATAACACATTAATGGCAAATGACTATTGCGTGTCGGGGCATAGCAGATAGCGCAATGTACGGTTTAAACGAATATATTAAGCATGAAAAACTGCGCATGTTATAGTCATAAACTTACATTTAATAAAAACAATAAATTGCATAATTGTGAGAAATTAAATCAAATTAGATTATAAAAGCCCATGTAAGATTATATTCCCGAGTTACATAAGTATTAAGTCACCGAATATTGAACTAATAATGCAAAAGGATATTAATATGGAATTTTTGGTCAATATGTCTTTTAATTCGGAGGGGATACTTTGTTGAACTGTCTTTTCGACCTTATTCGATTAGTATGGCGAACCGAAGTTATGCCTGATGAATGGAAAGTGGCCGCGATATGCCCCATCTTCAAGAAGGGAGACCGCTTGAAGTGTGAGAATTATCGCGGTATAGCTCTCCTTTGCACAGCTTACAAGTTACTGTCATACATTGTATTGGATAGAATCACTCCTCTGGCGGAGGGCTTGGTTGGTGACTATCAAGGAGGATTTCGTCCGAATCGATCAGTCACCGATCAGGTCTTTTCGCTGCGGATGATTCTATCTAAATATTATGAGACATCCATCCCCGTACATCAGGTGTTCCTGGATTTCCGGCAGGCCTATGACTCGATCAATCGAGAGAGTCTATGGTCTGCCCTGGAATACCTAGGAATGCCAACAAAACTGGTACGACTATGTAGGATGACAGTGACGCAGTCTCAATGCTGTGTTAAAGTTGAGAACAGGCTATCGACAAGTTTTGTAGTTAACTCGGGTGTTCGGCAGGGAGATGCTCTGTCCCCGATACTCTTTAATCTCATGTTGGAGTACATCTTTCGTAAAACTAAAACACCGCAGCGTAACATCTTATATCGCCAGTCCAATCAGGTGCTTGCATATGCAGATGACATATGCGTGATTGGACTGAATAGCAACGGAGTGAAAGAAATACTTGATCCGCTTGTAGAGTTTTCAGCTTCTGTTGGACTTCAGATCAATGAGTCCAAAACGAAATACCTGATCTCTGGTTTTAGGGACAGTGGCACACCAGATTTTAGTAGTGGCCACCACACGTTTGAGGGAGTGAGGAGGTTCAAATATTTGGGTTCTCTTATCACTCACGATAACAGTGTGGGTGAGGATATTAAAGTGCGGCTGGCAGCTGGCAGTCGTTCTCTGTATCCTCTAAGGCCACTGCTAAAATCTAAACACTTATCAAGTGCCGTGAAGCTGAAGCTTTACAAAGCGTTGATCAGGCCCGTTGTTATGTTTGGATGTGAAAGTTGGGCGCTGACGGATGAATACGAGAGATGGCTCCTAACATTTGAGAGAAGAGTCATGCGTGTGATCTACGGCCCAAAACGCGAAATAGATGGTACCTACCGAGCTCTGTACAATATCGAGATCAGAGATCTGATGAAGATCCCCGATATTGTACATGAAATAAGATCTCAGCGAGTACGCTGGCTCGGTCACGTTCTGCGTGCTGATCCGGAACGAATTGTGCAGCGATCTCTGAAAGGAGAGCCACCATATGGTAGGCGCAGAGGTCGTTGCCGGCGACGATGGCTCCACGATGTAGAGAACGACTTGGCCTCTTCAGATTGTCTTAGAAAGTATGAAGACCATGCTCAGGATCGAAACCGTTGGAGCCGGGTTGTTGACTCAGTAAGGGGCCAGTAATGGCCTTTAATACTGTTTATGATTATTATTATTATTATGTCTTTTAATCAATATATTAAAACTGTCTATTACAGAGTGCCTGATTAGCTTTTAAAGGTCGGGAAAAGCACTAGCTAAAGCTATCTATTTAATATATTTAAATGAAAATTTTAAAATAAATAAATACAATTATTTATAAATCTGAATGCGAACTAACAATACGGTGCTCATTAATCCTTAAGATAGTGAAATTCACTATATTGGAATTCTTTTAAAATCTATTCGAAAGTAAACATTTTCTAATCAGTTTTAAAGGCCATTACTGGGCCCTTACTGAGTCAACAATCTGGCTCCAACGGTTTCGATCCTCAGCATGGTCTTCATACTGTCTAAGACAATCTGAAGAGACCAAGTCGTTCTCTATATCGTGGAGCCATCGTCGCCTGCAACGACCTCTGCGCCTACCCTAGTTTTACATATCAGATTCGAAATATACATATATATATATATATATATATATATATATATATATATATATGTATATATATATATATATATATATATATATATATATATATATATATATGTATATATATATATATATATATATATATATATATATATATATATATATATACATATATACATATATATATATATATATATATATATATATATATATATATATATATATATATATATATATATATATATATATATATATATATATATATATATATATATATATATATATATATATACTATAATTACGTATTCCAATAAATCTCGTATTCGTAAGAATAAAACCGACGATGTAATGAATAAATTATTAACAGACATACTACACCTTATGCTACCGAAATGCCACTACTAATCAAGTACATACTTATACATGTGTACACTCAATCTTAAGCAACAACGATAAATATACTAAATGTCTGTGATTAAAGTGCGAATTTTCAGTGGTCTTGTTAAAATAAAAATATCTAATCCAATCGAAATATTTTTTATGATAAACATAATCAAAATGACTACAAAAGTTATCCAAATAAATAAAATTATTTCCAATTTGATTAAAACCTTTTCAAAATACATACATTTACATTAAAATTGTAAAACATCTGTTTTGAAAAGTCAATTTCAAAATCCCATTAAGTACAAAAACTTGTTAAATATTTAAAAACTTGGAAAATTCTGCCGCATTTCAAAATAGTGAATATTTGGATTAATTTACTCTAAACCTTGATATATGTACTTGACTGTTCAATGATTACTAAAGGTAAAATTTTATCTCTTAAAAAAACTCTAAATTTAACGAAGAAATACTTTCTCAGACCATTCTTTACGAATCAGTTTCACATTCATTCAACCAAAACTATCAAGAACACCAATAATGGAAGTTAAACAATTTGCAACCCACAACATTACAAATAAGATAAAAAAAAACTAAAAATAATAAATAACGTAAATAAATTAATTTATTTAATTAGTTTTAATATTTTCGATATGTATACACATACCAGCGTTTAATGGAGATATCATTTTTTAGATAAGCGAATAATGTATATTATAAGGAAAAATGTATATATATATATATATTTTTTTTCATTTCAATAACACATTAAATTGGAGTATTGCACAGTGTCGGGTGTTCGATTAGTAAAGCATAATACTAGAAAATTAGTAGGTCGACGCTGTGGAATTTGATATGAAATATTGTAAAATACATGTTTGTTTATTATATCGTATGTGGGTGTGAAATATATTACTATTATTTAGTTTTTATTAGAATTACTATATACATAATTATAAAAAAACTGTTGACTTTGAAAATTAAGAAATTTAAACTAGGTAATTAACCTAGCAACGAGCAAATAGCACAGTGATTAAAGCTGTGCGGTTTTGGTAGAAAGGTATCGCGTTCGAATTCTAATGGGGCAAATGGAATTTTTCATTCTGTGATCCCGATCAACAATGATAATAAAAATAAACCTGATATCTATGATCCCCGAGAGTGCAAAATTCATGGGTCGAGCCATCGTTCATATAACTTTTTAAAGATGTAACACACGTTATATTGTATTATAACATTACTAATAGATATCCTTTTTTTAACATAAAATAATATGGCAGTGTAATTTTTTAATAACTAATTTAACAAAATGTCCAGTACAAAGAGTAAAGATTTTCATTTAGGTCCAGTTACATATAAATAAATTTTTATTTTAGCGATTTAAAGATTAAATATTTTATGGGTGTGAGTTACTTAATTATTTAGCAGAATTTTTGGTAATTTCATAAAAAAAACCGAAATTTTTAGTACATGGTGAGAGTATGCATGTATTTTCTAGATGATTGCTTGTATATTGTGTAAATAAATAACTATTTTTTCAATAAATTACAATGTTTTTCAATTTAAATTACTTACTTAAGCAAAAAAGTTATAATTTATGATAAGGCATATATTAGGAAAAATAGACAAGTATTAAAATGTGTCTGAAGATACTAATCCCACCAATTGCACTGTTGAGTTTTTAAATGAAATTGACATTGGTTTGTGCTTCCTATATGTTATGTCAATTAAAATTGGAATTAAACACAAAAAATCAAAAATTATTAAAAAGAAATTTCGGCATAGCCAGTATAATTAACGAAGTTAATTTTCCCGGTCCCGTCAAATTCGTTATAATATTTTCTTTCATGAATTAATAATATTATTTTATTTAGTGACGTAATTCTTAAGATTAATTTATAATATTTTTAGACCTATTATAAAAGAAGAAGATTACACAATTAAAGCGATACTCAACATCTCAAATTAACATTGCACAATATCCAAGCAATCAGTTCGGAGATTAACTACATTATTCATTCAATTTATTTTCATTCAATACCAAAGACCACAAACCAATCAAAATAATGAACGGTGCTTTTTTTAAGAATTTTCTCTCGTTTATTCGGTAAAATCTAAATGAATTTAATTTTTTATCGAATATTAAACTACATATTTTAATTCACTATTATCCAAATAAAATAAACTTTAACTTTATTTTTCGATGTACTCGTTAAAATCATAGTACATAAAGTTAAATTTTATTTTATTTCGATAATAATGAATTGAAATATGAAGTTTAACATTAAATGTATTATATTTATCTGTAAAAATTTAAATCTTTAGATTTTACTTAATAAACGAGAAAAATCAATAAAAAAAATTTTGAATAAAAAAACGCTATGTTTTATGTTTTTATTCGTAACGAAAAATAATGACGATTGATGTAATTTAATACAAACAAACGAAACGGAATTTATATTTAAAGAATTTAATTACCTGGTGGCGTATCTTGGAGTATCGTTATTTGTGAAGTATCAACATGTGGTCCAAATGCTTCGTACATATCAGTTTCCTCCTCAATCCCACTTAATTTATCGGCATTAACTGGTATATGATCTGGCATTTTTATTAACTATATTAGTATTTTTCTTCTTAAACTCTCTATTTTGTAAACACGGGAAATTTATAATTTTTTAATTTTCATTTGGGACACAACATAAACATTATTTAATTTTAAATACAATAACAAGTATTAAATTTTAATTTTAAAGAAATATTTTTTTTTCTTTGGCGTTTTATTTCTATTTCACACTTTAATTTATTAATTTTTTTTTGAATATCACATTTAAATAATAATTATTATTATAAAAATTTCAAATTTTTATTTATAAATAATAAAAATAAATGACTAGATATTTTATATAAAATAAAATATATATTTTATTATAAAAATAATACAAATTTAGTCTCACTATTAAATTATTTAAATAATAATTAAATTTATTTAAAACACTTTAATTAATATCTCGTCTTATCTCACGCGAATTATTAATAATAAATTATTATTTTGTCAATAAATGTTTTTATGGGGACAGAAGTACCCCTGGTCTGGTATGAGATGACGATCTCATGATATTTTTTATATGTATTTTATGTTAAATCTTCGAAAAGCATGATGTATTGTCTAAAAATAAAAATTATAAAAAAAAATTAATGTTTTTAATAAAATTGATTAATTTCTAAAAATAATTAGATGGAAAATTTTTAAGTATGTAGATTGAATTAAAAATAATAAATAAACAACCCATTTTTTGGCACTGAAATACATACAGCAAAATTGATACAAGTGCGCGGATTATTCATATTCATAAAATAGGAAATGGGAAATAACCTATAATAAAATGGCTGATTAGGCGTATTTCAGGTAAATTACCCATAATTTGGTTCATTTAAGATGCAATTTGTGACTAATTGGAATATTTGTTGATCAATAGACCACGTTTCGAAGAATAAGGTTTTATTTTTTGAGACAAATTATCTTTAATTTATTCGTAATTTATTAGTCAAAATTTGGCAACGATTGATGGGATATTTAATTGAATGCATTTCTAGCAAATTTGATCAATAAATATAAATTCCACGATGTTTCTGTGCAAATGAATAATTAGAAGCATTGATGAGTCAACAGAAAATTATAGGCTTAATCATACAATAAAATAAAATTACAGAAAATATTTAGTCTCTCTCTGTTTAACCAAAACTCATGACTATAATCTGTTCTAAATCTATAATTAACAACAAATTCAAGGCCAAAATCAAAACTAAAAACAGTTTCATGTCTAAATTTATTTTAACATTCACAGTTAAAACCAAGCCTAAGTATGTATGTACATAAAAAATCTTCAATTAAATTTAAATTTAAAATAAAGTATAATAACATAAGTAAGGCTTATAGCTGAAAGATTAGTGTAAACTTTAGTCGCGAGCTAAACCAAAACCAATTTACTTTGGACTTTGTACGTTACCGTGTTGGTCTGAATTCTACTGGATATTTCTTTTACGTATGTACCAATGCATTAAGCTTGAGTTAAGTTATTTTTTTTACTTAAGTGAAGTCTGAATTCAAGTTTAGATTTAAAATAACGTTCAAGTTTTACTTTGATGTCTTATACTAAAATTAAGCATAAGAGAATTACCCTATGGTAGCTCTCATCTTATGAAACAGCTCACAGCGACATATAAATTCGTCTGAGTTTTATTTTTTAAATTATGGTTCTAACTTTTATTTTGATGTATGTGGCGCCGTGTGCTTGTTTGTTTCATACTTATTACAAATTATATGCAAAAATTATCTATAATTAATAGAAAATTGTTTACTTCTAATAAATAAATAAATTACAACTTATACTGAGTACTTTTGACATTTATTATTTAAATTTAAAGTTAAGCGTTACATTTTTATGATGGATTTAGGGATATTTTAGAAAACGAAACATGCTCAAATCCTGTAAATCCCATATTGGAAAAAAACCGTCTGTATATAGAATTTTCACTAATGTTTGGAAATGATGTAGGTATGTTGTGATTCTTCGTAGATTTCGTCAAATGATATTCATGTAGCTTCAAACCATTTTAGGTTGAACTTAATTCAGATTAGGTTTTAGTTTTATCTGTACCTTTAGCCACTAGTTAAGCCTTGATGCTACTCATTATTTTTGCATTGAGCAACTTTTGAGATTTTAGTAATTGCCACAATATGTATACAGTGAGAATGGTCTTAATTCGTTCTGGATTAGGTTAAAATTTCACTGTATTACTTGTGTTTAATAAAAACAAACTACATATATTTCGGACACATACAAAAAGATATATGGAGCACAGCCAAACGATAGACAGTGATAACAATTACAATACATAGTCATTTAACCACACTAAATCCATGAGTTTATATCTATGTACATATGTTACGATATGTACACACAATTATGTATACATGTGACCCAAAAAATCACCGGTAAAATAATTATTTGAATATGTGAGAGATAAGTTAATTTACTGACAGAAGATACCCATACACACGTATAAGACATAAATTGTTTCGCAAACAAGATAAAATACTTTAAAATCACAAAATCATTGCCAACGCCGAGTAAAAATTGCTCACACAATCGAATTTATTTTTGATGCACTACAGTGATAATAATGATTACACACTACAATACTACATTATGTATTATACAAATATCACGATTCTGTATGCTGAATATACTCGAATAAGTGTAAGTACTCCATTTACAAAAAAATATTCTAGGACTTGAGGAAGACGACTTCACAAAATAAAAAATAAAATCTGTTTTTAAAAATTTGGCGATGGGCCAAGTATACATTATAAATCCGACATATTTTTTTGTCCATAAAAAACTAATGAAAATTCTTTATTTATTTGTTTTTCGTTTCAATATTTTAAAATTCACTTAAAATAATAAAAAAAATAAAACAAGTTGACCTATCCGGGGCTGGTTTTCATTTTTTTTAAATTAAATCACGTGAATAATCTTTACCCATTTTTAAAAAAAAAAAATTTTTTATAAATTTTTCGTTAGTTTTCACTAATTGAACGCGTAATAAAATTCACTTTTTACTGAGAGGTGATTATATACAATTTATTTATATACAATTATAACTTTAAGCGAATTAACAACTACCGATCGATACGATATGAGAGAGTATTTAAATCACTATATAGTTATATGTACTCTTATGTTTGTGCTGCACGGTTAACAAACCAACACAAAAAATGTAATAATGTTCGCTTTACTGTAGTTGAAAATAAATAAAAAAAATGTAATCTCAAAATTATCAGTAATTTGAAATTACATACATACACCACACAACAAGTATATGTATGTGTACAGTGGATTAAAAAGATAGTATAGTATGATAAACGAATTGTGTTAGATCTTTTTTGATTAACATACATACATATATACAAATTATATTTAATCAGTACATATTTTGTAATAATTGATTTGCTTTTTACGCCACACAGACATATTTTGCAGTGTTTTAGTGTTGTATCTAACTTGTAATTATCACTGAAATTTGTAATTTGTTTTTGTAACTGATCTTTGACTTTAAAATAGTTTTTGCATATAAAAAGAAAATTTGCATTAAACGTATGTGGCATTTGTATTTATAAGGATCAGAGGTTGATTATAACGTTTCGTAATTCAGAATATTTCATTTTAAATTCTACCAGAACAGATATACTGTATAGTCGACTAAAAATTGCTCATATCTGTTTTTCATCTAGTACTCGATTTAAATTTATCGATGTTATATTTTTTTTTTAAATTCAGTTAGAAAAATGGCGTTGACTATGCAACAGATTGCCATTTAAAAATTTTCATGATACAAAAAAAAAGTGTAGTCTAACATTTTTGTGTTTCGAAAGCTATATATATTCTCTATCTACAAAAATCAAATCCGTTAATTTGAAGAAAAAAAACGTTTGGCGGATCATTTTGAATACTAATGTGCTAATTCAGTACAATAAAAAAATAAAAAACTAGATTTAAAATTAATGAATAAACCAACGAAGGGCGGCTTTCTAAATTGAACCCATATGAACTATACGCATATGTGTATCTAAAAAAAGCCACCAAAGGAATTAGGATGTATTGACAAAATTGTGCCCACTCGAAGTAGGTAAGTTATGGAATTCATGGAAATTTAATATTTTAAATCCACAAACAAATGTGTGTTGACTAAAAATGAATCGGAATTATAAAAGATGCAAAACGATTTGAATTATAGCGAAATAAATTCGCAATAAATTCACCATGCTTAAAAGGTTACTAAAGTTTAAGTCTTGAGATCACACAAAGTCCTTTAGAAACGAAACAAAGATCCTCTAAAATATTAGTCGAAACGATATCTTCAAATTTTAGGAAAAAAAGAAAAACAGCTATATTAAATTACGGTTTGTAGAATTTGAAATCTCTAACCCACAATTTGATAGAAATTCAAACCATCTTTCATTAAAATATTGAAAATTTGGCAAAATTGCGGGAATTCAAACTTTTAACCTGTGTTTGGTTGTTTAGACAAATTTAGAAATTTATTTGCAACAATTTTAAATGAATGCGAAATCCAAACAAAAGTGGAACATTTTGAAGTATGAATGTGGCAGTAACAAGCTAAAGCGGAACTTTTTAGCAAGCTACTTATATATACATATATATTATAATATTTTTAAACGTTTAAAATAATCAAAAATAAAAAATTCAGTCTTCAGTCAAAATATGGACTTCAAGCAAATTATGTAGTTATGATTATCAGAAAATAATCAGAATATCTAAAAAATAAAATAATTACAAGGCGACTTCATGCTTTATTCTTTTATAATAGACATAAATTCAATTTTGAAGTTTGAGGCCCAGAGGCACAATACAATGGCTCTGATCATAAAGTTTCCCATCAATAAAATGTATGAAGTAGCCACTGTTGGTTGGATTAATTACCACAACAAAAATGAAATTCTTAATGTCAATGTCGTGAGTAGCTACCACTGGATTTCTGCTTTGAGAATTTTGCGGTAGCACACATTTATATTTTTTTTTATAAAATATTATGAATACATATTTAGATCATTATAACTTGTGACTTGTTTAACTATAAATTAACCTTAAAATCAGTATACATACTAATTTTAAACCACAAATAGCAGCTTTATATTTTTTTCAGTTTGCTTACTAAGCATTAAATTTGTTATTTTTTCCTCTTATACCTATTATATAACCATTAAATTCCGATTAATACATTTGATACCTCTTCTTATGCAAATATAGGACATTTATATAGTCTGAGAAAATGTGCTTATCACTCGTGTGCAATGAAAATTGAAAACCAAAGATGTGAAATCCAAAGTAGCAAAATAACAAAGACAAGCATTTTTCATCGTTATCGTCATTGCCCTCAGCACCATCATCATCGTCGTGAGAAAATTTAATTATCTTCATTTTTTTTTATAAGTTCCATATAATATAAACAATGTTTATCTTAGCGAAATATGAGAGACAGCTTAATGGAATTCCCATGAGCAGTAACCAATGATTGTAATCTTATCAATGAACATGATGGTTATACACGAAGATATGAATGAATTTTTAGCTTGATAAATTCATATATACATACATACATAGTTTGGATGTACAGATGCAAATCAGCTAAACATTTTGTATAACCAAAGTTTTGCCAACCAAAATAAGTCTATATTTTACATTTGCCAAAACATGTAATATATTTTTATGACACAATCGGCGACATTTTATTGCATTAAAAACACACAAAAATATATTATAGAGCTAACCGTAGATACACGTACCTTTTTCGTATGTACATATATTAAAACTCAAAACCAAAATATTATTAAATTTATTTATTTTTCAAATAAAAATAGAATGATTTTTTTTGGTTGGTTGGTTTGGATGTGTGTTTAATTCGCTCACTGCATGTGATTTAATCATGTGTTTTATCTTAAAAAAAAATTATCGTAAAAAAAATTGAAAACCCCAAATTTACTTTCGATCTGGTATTTCGATAATAAACAAACTTTGTTTGGTGTAAGATAAATTCTATGTGCGTGGAAATTAGTTATGCGTCGTCAAATTATACATATAAAGACTAAAGTATACATATTACATATAGTTTGTAAGAGAATTTAAATTTGTGTGAGGCTATTTATAAGTATTTTATTTGCCTTCTTGTTCTAAACTCACGTATTCATGAGGAACACTCATAATTGCTATTTCTTAGTACACTACATATTTTTTTACTGTGTTGCTCTCTAGAAAAGCTTTGTAATAAAAAGCATTATTGTGTTTCACATATGTTTTGCGGATTACGAGATGTACATGTATAACTATAGCGTAACACATTATTTAACTTTGATGAACTATTTTAATAATCAGATGTTTCTAAATCATTTGTTAAAGATCAATCAGTTAGATTACTGGCGTTTAACAAATTCAAATATTTGTATGATTATTAAAATCTTTATTCTGTAAGCTTTCTAAATATATTTTATATAGTTGTGTTTATTAAATTAAAGTTTCGTTGTTAATTTTTTTTTTGGATTTGTAATATTACAACATTTTACAGTTGAAGCGTAACTTTAAACAGTTTGGAAACTTCTGTTCTCACACAAAATGAAAATGAGAAAATTTATTATTTTAAACCTTTAACTAAACCAAACAAATATTTATACTTTAAAAAAAAAACACTAACTAAGCGAAATCTGTAATACAACTAGAAGTGGTTTACTTGCAACTAACTTATCCGTTACAGAGTAATGCATAATATTTCCAAAATGGGAATATTTATTCTGTGAATGAATTATGCAAAGTTATGTGAAATGAGCAAAAATGTATTGATTTAATTTTTTACTAACTGAAATTTACGATGTGAATTTGAGGTACCTAAGATTTAAAAAAAAATAGGACTGCTAAGAACTAAGAGTTATCAACTTATTATTTAAAGAAATGTTAGCTGTCTTACAAGGATGTAAGTCATTGAAAATACTCTTTATGTAAAACCACAACTGTATTCTATTTAATACATTATATTCTATTTAATATGTAGTGTATGTTAAAGTTATTTCTGGGTTATAGATGACGCTTTTATAGATGACGCCATTATCGGTCGCAGTTTCGTATCGGGGGTACGGACCTATGTTTTCACACAAGTCGGTCTGATTTCTCCCAGCTCTAGCATTAAAGTCCCCAATTACCATTCTAACATCGTGTTCGGGTATAGATCCCATCAGATCGTCCAAGTCATTGTAAAATGAGTCTTTATCTTGGGGCTGGCTAACTTCTGTGGGCGCATGTACACAAATTATCGACAGGTTGGCTAACTTCATGCGCAAGCGAAGCTTACACAATCGGTTATTGACTGCTTGGAAATCCAAAACAGCGTTCTTTATCTGCGGCCCAAGAAGAAATCCAGCTCTAAGATTTCCGAGGTCATCTCCACTGTAGAGCAACGTATAGCCCTGGGACACGTGGTCTTCACTTTTAGGCCAGCGAGTTTCTTGAAGAGCAACAAATTTCATTAATTACACCAAATTTTATGGGGAATCTTTTAGAATTTAATGCTGGTTCAAATTTTAGAATTTTGTCATAAATCAAACTAAATAAATCATAAAAAAGGTAGTATAATGTAATGGATTTTTTTCCGCCACATGAAATTTGTATCAATCAGTCACTACTTTTAGTTTTAATATACCTATAGGTTCCACTTGGTAAGTTTTGCCATCAGGTATTCTATTGCCGATTTATAACGTAGCACGTAACACTCATAATACGATCGTTTTTGCGAAACCATTACTCTTTTTTACTACTCTACGCCCACGTGAATTAGATATTATTCAAAATTTTACTATGATTATTAGAAAGAAAAGGGGAAAGCTAATCAAATATTGATGTTTATTATGCTACTGAAAAGACCTACTGGGATTTGGCAATATTTAAATTTAGACACACAAATCAGTTGACTTATTTAACATATTTAAAACAATTTTAAAATACGATACATTTTTTTTTTTTTTTTTTTTTTATAAAACGGCTGGAACCTACAGAGGTTCCGCACTCAATGCCACAATGGGCCCATGGTGCAAACCTTGAGGATCTATCCTAGCTCGCATAAGCGCACTGCAGCCTTAGCAAACTGTAAAAGTTTGAACCAAGGGATGGATAACAACTGATCTACGTTCAAAGATCCGTACGAGAACACTTGGGATCTAGCTTCGACAAAGGCCGGACAGCTGCAAAGGTAGTGTAGGCAGTCGTCCACTTCCTCCAGACAATCGTCACAAAGATCATCCTGAGCTAGTCCCATGCGTTGGAGATGAGCCTTGAAACGTCCATGGCCCGTAATAAGAGCAACCAGAATTCTGAGTTGGTTCTTTTTTAAGGATAACACATATTTAGTGACCCTCATGTTGGGTTCGATGATGAACCGTTTTGCCTTTCGACAACTAGACGTAGAACGCCACTTCTGCGTCAGTTCAAGTAAAGCGAACTTCTTAATAGCATCCTTACCACCGTTGAAGGAAATAGGAATTGCTGGCTCGGGACCACAAAATAAATTGCGCGATCCAGCTTTCGCTAAAAAGTCAGCAACCTCATTTCCCACAATGCCACAATGAGCAGGCATCCACATGACCCTTACTCTCGAATTAGAGCAAAGGAGATTAATGAAGTGTTTGCACTCTTTAACCAGTTTGGATGTAGTCAAAGGGTTATCAAGGGTATTGAGCACGGCTTTACTATCCGTGCAGATAATAATATCCTTGCCTAATTCACTAAATTTATACGCCTCAATTGCACTATGGATAAGTGCAATTAATTCAGCTTGAAAAACCGTGCAGTGTTTGCCCAGACTACCCGAGAATCTGAGCCCATACTTTGGACAAAAGAAACCAAACCCTGCACTGACTTCTGAACGAGAGCCATCCGCAAAAAAAACTATCGACTCAGACAACTGTCTATAGAAATCCTGAGAGATCCACAGTTCTCTCGAGGGGAAAACGACGGAGAAAGAATTGGTGAAGTTAAATTCGGGCAATAGCCTGTCATTCACCATTTCAACCTCCGGAATATGTGACTTAAACTTATTGAGAATCTGTCTATGCCCTGTACAAGTCCCGAAGGCTATCCATGCCCCAATGGACTTCAGTCGAAATGCAGCAGAGCACGCCATACCAAGAATGTAGGACTGCAATTCGGGTAAGCATAGAATAGACTCCATAGCAAGAAGGGGAGTAGACGACATAGCCCCGGTTATAGCTCTACAGGCTGTCATCTGCAGTCCGTCCAGCCTTGCTACAGAAGACGTCAGTTTCACAACTGGCCACCACACAACTGCTGCATACGACAGTAATGGTAAAACCAGTGATTTGTAGATGAATACCATCATTTTAGGGGTCAGACCCCAGGAATTGCCAAAGGCCCTTCTGCATTGCCAAAATATAGCAATGGCCTTTTGTAGCTTATAATCAAGGTGAAATTTCCAGGAGAGTTTACTATCTAGAATAACGCCTAGGTGTTTTACGTGCTCTGTCCTTGTAATTGCTCTACCAAATAGAGTGGGGACAGATAAGTTGGCACTGTCTCTACGTCTGGAAAACACAACCAGATCAGTTTTCGAGGGATTGACGTGCAACCCCTTTTCAACACACCAAACTTCCACTATATTAAGGGCGTTCTGCGTCAGATCAGATAAGACGTTCAGATATTTACCAGAAACTGTCAAAACGAGATCATCCGCGTAGCTTTGCACGATGAACCCAGATCGCTGCAATTTAACAAGTAATTCATCGATAACCAAGAGCCACAGCAAGGGTGAGAGTACTCCTCCTTGCGGGCAGCCTTTGGCTACTTTTACGGATACTGATGAGCCATCTAACTCAGTCTCAATTATACGGGACTTGAGCATTGAATCGATGAATTTAACAATGGTTTGATTAATATTAAAATTGGTACACGCACTCGTGATCGAAGAAAACGAAGTGCTATCAAAAGCTCCCGCAATGTCCAGGAAGGTACCTACAAGAAACTCTTTGTAATTAAGTGATCTTTCGATTCTAGTAACGAGTTCATGTAGAGCAGCTTCGCAGGACTTCCCAGCTCTGTAAGAATGTTGCATGTTACTGAGTGGGGAGGTAGTTAAATAGTTATCTCTAATAAATCTGTCGATGATCCTCTCTAATGCTTTAAGAAAAGTAGAGGTCAGACTAATGGGCCTAAAAGCTTTAGGGTCGGTATAATCCGACTTGCCAGCTTTAGGTATGAAAACGACTCTACTCCTGCTCCAGGATCGTGGTACAGTACTAAAAGCAATGCATGCCTGGAACAGATTGAGCAGGTGAGTACGGATGGGAAGAAAACCATGCTGCAATTCAGCAGGGAAAATGCCGTCTGGACCACTTGATTTGAACGGTGCAAACGAGAAAATACTCCAGTGTAGAACATCAGTAGTGATCAGTCTACGAGCTAAGTTCCAATCCGGCGTACCGACAAAAATGTCCGTAGGCGCGGAGACAACCACACTCGAATCAACAGTGTCACATCCAGGAAAATGGACAGACAACAGTAGCTCGCCAGCTTCTCGCCTACAGGAGGTGAGTTTTCCGGAAGGTAGGCGAAGGCTATCAAGTTTGCAATTACCATTCTTAGGCAGAGTTTTGTTAAGTCTGGAGATAGCAGATAAGCTATCAATTTCCTCACAGAAATTTTTCCACGCAGCCCTCTGCGCGGATCTTAGGCTTTTTTTATATGCTCTTTGAGCTAACAAGAATTGATTCCAATCAGAAATGAAATTCGTTTTTTTGGCTTTATTTTTAATTTTACGCACACTTTTCCTTAACTTTTTAAGTTCAGAACACCAGAAGGGTTTGTTAAGCTTCTTCTGGTTGTAAATAAGAGGGCACGATTTTTCAAAAGCAGTCGAGATTGCTTTCGTTAGTACAGTTGCCTGCAAATCAAGATCTGAGATAGATCTGATCTGATTAGGCAAATCTAGTAGTGAAACGAGCTCATAGGAGAATGTATCCCAATTTGTTAGTTTCCTATTACGATATGGTTTAATCGGAGGTCATTTAATGTTAATATTAAAAGAGATGCACCTATGATCAGAGGTGAGAATATCATCCGTCACTCTCCAATTTACAATCAGGTCAACGATGGTCATAGAGCACAAACTAATATCAATCACTTCTTTACGAACCGAGTTGATAAAAGTTGGCTCACAACCAACATTGAGAATCTCTAAATCAGAGGAGTAAATATAATTGAACAGTGAGGATCCTCTACTGTTGGTATTCGAGCTACCCCAAACGGTATGATGAGCATTAGCGTCACAACCAATCACGAGGGGTAGATTATTGACCCTACACCACACTACAAGATTCATCAGTTCCTCTGAAGGAGGGGGCGAGGTGGAATCATAGGGCAAATAGGCTGATGCAATGACAAGTTTAAAACATGAGTCAGCATACACGAGAGTGATTAGCACCGCCGCAAGATCAGCCGTGCTGCACTCATTAATAAGAGCGGCATCAATATCATTCGAAATATAAATGCACGCTCTGGTTTTAAGGACGGTGGACTTTAGGAAAATCCTGCCGAACTTCGAATCAAAACCAGAAACCACGCCATTAATGAGGTACGGTTCTTGGATTAGACAAAAATTTGTATGCGATACAGCAAGCAGCCTCTTCAACTCATAAGAGGCTGACTTGCTATGTTGCAGATTGATCTGTTTGTAGTCGAGCATGGACGTCATCATGAAGACCAGCCGTGAACTAATATTATAAAAATAAAAAAACCTACGGTCCTGAGATAACCCTGAAACGGATCCTCTCAAGGACGTATTGTAGCGACAATCCGGACCCAGTAATGTGATCGAAGGACTTCTGGTCAACCCTGAACACAATCGATTGGCGATTAGCCTCTCGCTTGTATCGGATAACCTTCCATCCAGTAGTCGATACATTTGGATTCATTATGCCGATGTTCATGATTACTACACTCGGATTCTCAGGTGGCCCAGGAATCCATGAGTGCAATATCAAAGGTTTTGGAGGCTCACCAACCGACAGTTGACAACCCTCCCAGACGTCCTTGATTCTGTCGATTTCCCCACAGAACCAAACGTACGTCTCATCATTGCTCGATTTGCAAATGATGACACCATCGGCCAGGTAGCAACCTAGTAATTGCGGTACAAAACCGGAAGATTTGGCCGTCTCGAGAATTCGACGACCAAGCTCTTTGCGGAAAAGACGCAGATTTTCCTCATTAAGAGTAATGGCTGCGTTCATTTCTCGCACGCAGAATTTTTTGCGGCTGTTTTCCGCGTACGTTCGCGGTTTTTTTGCGCACATTTCAGGTGTAGTGCCCGATGCTGAGCTGGGCCTTTTGGGTGTACCCGAAGAGCCAGGCTCCTCGGAGATTGCACCCAATGCCAGTCCGGACAGCTTCTTTTGCAAACGTTGGCGGCGACGTTTGCCAAGCCGCTTAACTTTACCGCGATGGCTTGGCTCCGTAATAGAGCCCTCACCACCCGAAAGTAGTAGGGCAGTCTCCGAACCCGAAATGATGTCTGAGTTGAAACCATCAGCACTTAATGTGCTGAGGTCATCGAACTCTAAATCGGACTCATTGACACTCCCCATGGTAAATTTCCAGGTTTACGATGACGTTGGTCCTGAAAACAGAGAGAAGGCTAGAGCAAATCCAGAACCGAAAAACACGAGGTCCCGAAAGCCCAACCAAGCAAGACACATGCAAAAAACTATACGTGAATCAGAAACGTGCAAAGAAAGAACATACAGCAGAGAGAACCGGAACGGTATCCGCAAGAAACTAAACAAAAAAAACAAAAAAAAAAAAAATATGATACATAGTTTCACTTTTTATAATCATTAAATTAATTAAAATTTTACACCAAATTAATAAATCGATACATATGAATAATTACAATATAATTTGACATTAAACAAGATGTGTAAACTATGCACATTAAAACTATATTGCATTTAGTTTTTGAAATGTGGGTGTAATATAGGTAAATGCGCATATTTCATTTGGTTGTTTTTACATAAGCATGTCTTAAAGCTAGTTGTAAATGAAAGCTCGTAAAGAGAATTATCTAGTAATACGGTAAAATAGCTGAGCTTATTCTTAACTTTTTCAATTTCTTATTTATATTATGCACGGAATTCTTGTGAATGGAGCCTTTTGATGATCATAATTCTTGTACTACAACAGCAAAGTTTAACTTTGTGACGAAACTATTCGTTATAGTTTAGTCATAGACCAAGCGCCGATCTAAATTGATCTATATTGATTTATCATTTAACCCACATTTCGTAATATTTTCATTACTTATGTCTATATAATATTTTCTTAGGTTCACCCTGATAATGCTAAAACATGAAAATCAACCAAAAACAATAAATAAATATTTAAAAAATTTAAAATTCAAATAAAATATAAAAATCTTTGCCAAAACAAACAGACGCAAGACTTGTGTATTGTATACTCGTATGTATATACATATGTATTTACATACATAGATTTTCTTGGTTTCAACATACATAAACAAACAAAGCCATATCGCGTTTTCTTAAAACAACAACAAGTTTTGTCATACTGGGAAAATCAATAAACACCTTTTACCAAAAAATAAACCGAGCTTTGGCGTCAATGAATAAAGCTTTTTATTTTTTATTTCCAATATTTTTGTTTTGCCCACATACCATAAATTAGGCTTTCATTCATTTGGAAAACGTAAAAATGGCCTCTTTTTTATAACAATGATGAAAGAAGAAAAAATATTAATTTTCGATATTTATCGCAGACCTTTTTAATCGTTTTGTTTCTTATAAATGCATATTCTGTGCTTGGAAACAAAAACTTTTATGCTGTTCAACTTTTGTTTTAGACTTGCAGATTATCTGTTGTGGATAATCAACGTAACCAATTTCATATATATTTCATATACATACATTAGTGTTGTTAGATGATAATTTCATTATACATTAACAACAATATATAGTTAACACATGTACATATTATGTATATAAATTTCTGTGAAACAAGGACGAGAAAAAAAGGAAAAACCATACAGAATTTTCTTTATTTTCTTTTACATATCAATTTAAACGTAAATCCACAGCAGGGATTCCGTTTTTATGTAGAAATCATACTGTGTTAATGGTTAACTAAGATAAATTTTAAATGTTGATCCTATAAAATTGATATAGTTACATTATGTATGTGTACGTATGTATTTGATTAAATAATATAAGAAATTACGAATATTCCGATTGATCTGGGAGTTTGTTCACCGGGACGATTTAATACAATATATTTTGTGCAATAAAATTTGAAAATAGCCTACAGTCATATACACACACACATAACACATACATATATATATATATACTTTCTTAATAATTTCTTAAAAGATTTATATTGAATGACAAATAATATATTGAGTAGGTGTTCATTTTTCATCATCTTCGAAACATTTTGCGAAACGAAAGAGCCATCAAATCAATCAATCACGAATAATTTTCAATTCAATGGAAAGAAAAAAAAAATAAATCCGATTATACGAGCTTGACATAATTAACTGAATAAAAGGACGATTAAGCCAGCGACTGTAAGAAAGAACACACACGGTTCCCGAAATAGAATACAGATTGACATGAATTTTGTTACTGTCACACGAAAATAAAATTTATTTAGTAATTCATATTTGTCAACATTTTGGTGTGTGGAGTATTTAAAACGCCCCCATACTAAAGCCGCTTATCTATATTCATTGACTTTGCTTCCTGTTGTACAGACTCTATATATAACCTTGGTTTATTATGTTTATTACATTTCTTTATATTTAATATCAAATTGTATTAAGTTTCAATTTCAAGTTAAATATGTTTTTATTTAATTTTTATTTTCATCATAATTTTACAATTTCCAACAATTTGTACAAAGGTGTATTTGGTTGTAACGTGAGAGTGCTGAAAAAAATATTTTATTTTCGTAGATTAAATACTAATCTTGTCAACAGGAACAGGTTAAATTATAACATTTAAATATTTTTTCGATTACGTCAGTCAATACAAAAACTAGATTCAAAATAAATATTTGTATATATTTTTAACCTCAACAGATGCTAGATTGTAATTTTCTAGCAACACTCACAAATAAATTAGAGCCAATTGAGCACTATTCACACTTACCTCAATTTTATTTCGAAATGAATTCAAAATATATAGATCGTATAGTTAAGCGAGTATAATTTAATATTATTAATTAGATAAATTAGATAAACTATTAAAATATGTATGTTTAGATTAAGCCATAGAAATGTGTAAATTGAAGTTTGAGATTTTCAATTATAATCAAACTTTATTCAGCTAAACACATAATCAATTCCGCAAAAGTACTCTAATATATTCTTATTTGAATAGAGATTCAGAGCAATTTGAACTTAAACTTTTCAATTTTAATTCTTCTGAATGAATCGAGATTAAGTAAGATTTGAAAGAAATTTAGGATGGCGATAGATACAATTATTATCGTGGAATAGCAATGTACTAAAAACAGTCCTTAAGATTAGAACTCGCTAATTTTATTATGTTAAAAACTAGAATAATTCATTTTCTAATCAAACGTAATTAAAATTTGAATATACTAAGTTCGAGTTGATTTTATTCAAAATAATTTGTCAATGGAAATAATTTAAGCAAATTTGATTTCTAAAATCGTTACATTTGAAGCAAAAATTATGCGATTACCATTCACATGTTTTAATTTATACCATGCCTGACTAGAATAAGTTTATTCAATAAGTTACTAAAACACCTTTATTCGGAAATCACATAGCCAAAACCCGTGTTATCGGTTTTCAAGGATGATCTTATGATAATTATCGAGGAATTGCAACACTCGTCAGCATGACTCCTTTTCGGATTATTCCACCGCTAATTAGTGCTATTCCAAAATATCTGATTTAATTAATTCGCATAAATTCTTTAAGTTTAAGTGGATGTTGTTTATACATGGCCCTATTTAACAAATCGCAGAATGTGTGTGGAATTCGATGATATAAATTCAGACTGTTTTAATGTGTTTTCGGTGTTGTTGCCATTTAAGAGCACTGAAATAGTTGCTTTACATTAATTATATGAATTTTGCAGATTGTTTATTATTCGCCAATGATATGAAAATATTAGCTAACATAATGCTTTATACTGCATTCATCAGTTTGCTACTCGAATAAGCCAGCATTATTTTGGTCTCATAAAGAATAATCTAAACTGTTCTGAAAGAAGTTTTATTATTTGTTCTCAATAAATTACCATCTGTTTTTTGTTATTTTCTCGTTTAAATGTCGAAACAAGAAAAATATCATCTCTGAAAAATTCACAGAAAAACTTATTTGAAGTGTATTTACATAGGATAAATATTCAGAATTGACATGTTGCAAACCAATTTGACACAATAATCTCCCAAATTTTATGAATGATATCAATAAATATTTTTAAAGATAGATGTTGCAATTTTTGAAATGGTCGCACATCATTATAAATTTGTTTGTCTAATGTGACGTTTTACAGCTCGACCAGATCGCGATCCTAAAGTATTGTGAAAATTATATTGGTGGAAATATATAATGTTGGCAAAAAATAAAATGACGGTTTGACCGTAAATCGAAAAACTGACTGGATTATTGCAATTACATCTATTAGGTTAAAATATGGACGAGGCGAACCATGCAACATTCATCTACATACATAACTCAACAGACGATTAAACTTCTACGATTTTTTCCGCAATGCGCAAAATGAGCTCACGTATCATTAAGTAGTGATTGTTGTAAAACGGTTATTTAAAATGTCGAAAGCTCATCGTTTTTTTTTAAACGAAAATCTCTCATCCAATTTATTACTTGATTATTTGATAACATTATATGCAAACTCCCCTTGACTTCTAATCAAATTCGAGAACAATTTTAACGATTTTTAATTAAATAAATTATCCCTTGTCAAATTACGCTGTAATGATAACGATCAGCAATGTTTTTTTAATGCCAAATAATACACAATTAATAAATGTTAGATGCTAAACTGGATAACTTAACAAAAGATTGTTGCAATTTGATTCAAGCTTGAAAATTTAATAAAATTCTACATTATAAATAGCTTCATTTCGATTCGGCCTCAGTTTAAATCGACAATGCGACATTATCGTTTCATTTAGTTTACACAGATAAGCTTTTATAATATTCATAAACATCTCTCCGGAAATATTGCAATAATTATACATAAAAAACTATCACTTGAATGCGTTTTTATACTAATTACACAACATTAACTTAACGATATGGAGCGTAAAAGTAAAATATTCCGCATAAAGAACAATAACATTAAATAATGTTGTGTTATGTTAAATTTAATTAAAGTAAATTATAAACTATAATTGTATGCATATGCGATCTTTATGTGCCTGTTGTTTAGAATTCGTTGGGAATTCACTACTGGAAAACTTTTATTATACCTTAGGGAAATAATCTATCACTGAAACACAAAACGAATTTACTTATAGCGTAACAAATATAAACATTTTATGTCTAGACGATAAAATGTAATGCCTCATTTAAATAAAAGGAAATTGAAAAAGAATTGGATCGATATTTACAATTCCAGCTCTTTATTTGTATACGATTTTTGGTTACGTTAGTAACGTACTTCGGATCGATAAGCCATCGTGCCTTATCACAAAGAAACCAGTATATAATTATGTACATAGGTACTAATAACTAACTATCATCCATAAAGTAATTATTTCCTCTTGGATTTGTCTATTTTATTTGATTATCAATTTAAATTTTTTCAAAGTGCTATTTTATATAATTAAATAAATAGACAGGAAGTAATTGTTTAATTTAAATTAACAAAATTTAAAATTCCGCGACGTGTTATGGAAATGTTTATACACTATGTTGAATATTATAAATAATGAATTTTATATTTTCGACATAATAATCAATGTTAAGGCTTTCCTATACCCTTACCGGATTGGCATTGTTTAGCCTATTAGCCAAATTGATCAATATTTATGACATTCATTTCCCGTATTTTTTATGTGATTTATTTTAAGTACATATACAGTGTGTCCCAATATTCGCTGATACGGGTGGTAACGTTAGGTATCTTGATCAAAACGAAGGTGACTTTAGATGCACCACCTCGCACTGACGAGCCAGCCTTTCAACTAAAAACCGTTTTAAAAGGGGCCTTCCGACATAGCACCTTAACTTGAAGAAACTACTATAACAGAAAAACTGGAAACTAAAATTCATTTGAAAGCTTGTAACATTCCCTTTCAAATAAACATAACTATTACCGCGCTATCTGAAAACATAATTCATGAGATTGGACAAAAACCTTCAGATTTTCTAAAAAAAATTGGTTTCGGAAGCTTTCATTTGTAAACATCGGAAAAGCTATAACTTGTCATACTTAATTGTTTAATTTATCTAAAAATCGTAAAACTCGTACAATTAAATTTAAGTTTTACTTATTCAATAAACTCAAGTGAAAAATAACAAAATAGTATGTACGAGTACAACCATAAGGTATTGGAATTAAAAGAAAACTGAAATTTTACATTCAAACTATTATATTTTTTAGATAAATTAATTATGACTATGACAAATTATAATTTTTCGTAAAGTTCTAAAATAAGGCTATTTTAATTTTCAAAAATATTTATAATCACAGAAGGGCTTTTAACAAATGAAAGTTTCCGAAAGCTAAATTTATTTTTGATAGTTTTTGAAATCTAAAAGTTTTTGTTCAATATCTATCTATTACAGTAACACTTATTTCAAATGAATGTAATATTTTACAATTCTAGTTCCCAGTTTTCAGTTATAGTAGTTTCTTCAAGATAGGGTGCTATATCTGAAGGCTCCTGTTTAAACGCAACTTAAAAGGTCGGCTTGTCAGCGCGAAGTGTTACATCTAAAGTTACCTGTATACCAAATACAAAATTTTTCATCCAGAATTTTGTATTTGTACGATGATTGTGGAGATTCTAACATTTTATGCTTGCGTGTGGGTGATGGTTGATTGGAAATAATAAATAATAAAATACTGTTCAGACGAATAAAAATATTCTCCTCGTTTCAAGGGTATCAAATCAATAATGGAATTTTGTAGATTTGTGGGTGAATGAATAAGTATGATGGCAGTATAAAAAAGAATCAAAAATTAATCGTCAATTTTGATGATTGAGGGAGAATAGATAAATATTTGAATATTCTTCTGCTGTTCCATCGCAACGCGTTTATCGAATATTTAATTAGTAAAATAAAAATTAAATATTTTCTAACTAATTTTGTCTTATTAATTAAATCTTACGAAAAAATGTTTATAAATTGACATTAACGAAAAGCTCTTACTATAATCAAGAGATGTGCATATTATAATTATTTACCCAGCTTTTTGATTAGTGCCGAGAATCGAACTCTAGATCGCAGCATGCTATTTACTATACATTTAACTAACCTTAGCTTTATGACGGGTCTAATATGTAACGACAATAAATTATATTCCAACATCCACGATGCAATATTTTCGATCTCAAATCTATATTAGACTTATATAATTTATGACCAGCAAATGTGATCACGATTGATCTTACAATAATATATCATATATGAAGGTCGGGATTATATAGTTTTCAGTTTAGATGCCATGTTGACCTGAAGATCACGATGCTCGCTCTTAAGAAAATTATACGATCAACTTTGATGTATTCAAGCGTGATTTAATTTTATTTCATTATTTATATAATATGAACTTACTTAAGTGATCATTTTACCAAGGTTAGTTACAAACTAGATTTAATTTGGTTAGACATAGGACATGTACAAAGTCACGTAGTATGTGTTTTGAATGATCTATCAATTTAGATATATGTAAGTATGTATACAAGTGTTATTCCTTACAAGATAGATACAGATATTATCATAAAAAAAATTTGAAATGATATATATGTACATTATTAATTATTTGTGGGTACTTTGTAAATTTAATCATCAGTTAACAATAAAAATTAATTCTGGAAATCGTTTAAAATCGAGGTATTTTTTTTAAGTTCGCGTTTTAAAATTTACTATGGATTTGGCACTACTCCAAAATAGTTTCTTCTTTAAATGATTTAAATACGATCACGGCATTTTTCACACAATTTTTTAAGTTATATTGAACTAAATTTTATCAGTGATAATAGATTTAAGCATACAAGATACAACATGCGAATCTACTCAATTGGTTCACTAATTGATTCATAACAGTATGTATTGTACTAAAGTTCAAACCGTGATTGAGTTAATGTTTTGGAGCTTTCTTTAAATTGGACTAGCCTACAATGAACCTTTAATATTCAAGATTGGGAAATCGTGACTAGTTCAGTAATTAAAATAAAGTATTTTGTATTTTTCAACGGGGGATTTTATACAATTGGTAATATACTTAATAGTCAGTACAGATTCAGGTTAGTCACCTTTTTAATATTTTTTGTTTAACTTGCTAACTAGCGGGAAATTTATAAATCGGTTATTTACTGTTGCAGTACTAAGAAATATAATTAAAATTGGTTTCGTTTAATTTTGCAAGAACTTATATAACACTAGAACTAACAACTTTTGCAAAAGCTAACAAATATTGGCTAGATGAGCACATGGTTAATTTGAACAGTGCAACCCATTTCAACATTCGAGTGGTCGATACAAAATAAAATAGAAAATCCAACATGCGTCAGTAAGCCGAGGTTATATTGAAAATAAAACTTGAATTTACCTACACGGAATACATATTTATTTATAAATAGTAAAGATATGTAAATTTCTTACGGCTTGCATAATTTAACTCATCATCTTCTTATGTTTCTTGCCTGCCTATAGTCACGAGAATAACATTTTCTATGACATTCATCGATATTGGCACGTAGTAAACTGCCTAAAATTTTTTTATTCTAAAATCGTTTTATTCACTGTTTTATTACTAAATAAGATTAGGAACCGTATTAAAATATTTCTAGAGTCGGAATCCTTACAAACAGTAGCAATTTTAATGAACGTAATGACAACCCGAGAATGGGGATTCCTCTCACAACACTGTATAATTTGCATGTAAAAAAAAGTACTAACAACAAATTATACCATCATAATCCCGTAATAATTTGGTACAAAAATAACTTAAATTCGCGCAAATACTTTTATCAATACACACTTACATGTTTTCTTTGAATTAAACAAATTATAAAATTACTGTATATACATAGATTTTGTTCTTGTATTCACTATAAAAATTAAATTAATTAATAAAATTTACCTTTTCATTCGACTTGTCTTAGAAATTTCTTTGAATTCACTAAAAATTCTCGCGTTTATTTATTTTTTTGACAGTAATTACACATAAAACAACAACAATTAATAGAAGTAAATACTATATAATTATTCTACAATATTTAATTAATAAATTTTTACACAATTTTCACTAAGAAAAATATATATTTAATTTAATTTCCAAATACAGGCAAGTCACTATATTTATATATGGCGAAAATGAGAGTAGAAATTTCCCAATTTTTGTACTTTTTAGGAATTTCTAATTATTTTTCACTGTTTACAATTTTTATTGTAACTCGATTATAAATTATTTGTGCAACTAAAAATGAACATTTATTACGATTTGAAACTTGTCACGTTTTATTTTATTATAATTTTATTTAATTAAATTATCTCGTATCCTATACAATTCGATTTTTTATGTGAGAAGAAATCCTAAAATTCACTTGATCCGTCAAAATCTCACGAAATATTGTGTAGAAAAAAAATAATTTTTTCGTTTTCGTTAAATGTCAAATTTAAACGAAAATCATTGATTTGTTGAAGACGAAAATTTAAATAAAATTGTACTAGATTTTTATAATTTTGTGCGGACATCTATGTTTGGGTAGGAAAAGTAGATAGATTTTCGTTAAATTTTCATTGATTAATTTTCTTAGCTTTTGTATTTATTTTATTTATTCTATTCATGAAAATAATTAAATTTTACTCAAGTAGAAATAAATTTCACTTAAATAGAAATTAGCAACTGAAATCAAATTTCAATTTTTTTCTTGATTGTTATTTTAAAATTCCCTGTGCTGTAAATGCAATTAGTCGAGTTTGAGCAACTACAATGCATGGAGCTTGGAGCTTGCAGAACACGAGTACGTTTCCTTAAACATTTAAAATTGGAAAAAAACTGTTAACGGATTTTTAATGAGGAACATCTAATTATCCATTAATACAAAGATCTTCTACAGATTTTGAAAGTACTGCCCAGAAATGGGTGATTGAGAATCATTTTTGAATTAATAATACAACAAAAAAAATTACACTGAAAGTTCTAGACTGCTGACCATAGATTTTAACCACTCGCAAAATTACATAAGGAGAACAGATAATCTTGGTTTCGAGGTAATTAAATATATATAACGGAAAATTTGGCGTAAAGAATCCAATCAGATGAACACTGTCAGGCATTTTGGGATGTTACCGCTTTCGATATTTATTAAAGCCACTATATAGGCGGTGCAACTTTTCACGATATGTTGCTAATTAGTTTACGGGTTTTCAGGGAACCAGGAAAAATGGTTCTTTAATTGGTGTTTGGTGTATATAAAGGATATTTTTTTTTGTATAAAAAATTTAATTTGAAAGTTTTCACCTTATTTGATGTTTCGTCTTTTTATTACATCGCGAAACTGTGAATACAAAAAAGATTATTTTTCAGTTTAATCGACAAAGAATTGTTTTATTTAATTTTTTTAAATTATTTATCACACACAAACAACAATTTAATAATAATAATAATTCAATCGTATTAATTAACAATCCGCGGATTAATCATTTTAATGCCATCAACTTAGTATTTCATTGCACATTTCATTATTCTTCTGATTCAATTTATGTGTCACTCCCGGTAAGTTGTAATGCGATTTTATGAATTTCTTTACTTTATAATTTTTATTTGGTATTTCTATGATTTGTTTTAAGTTTTGTCTGGAATTATAAAATAAAATAAAATATTTAATTATGATAGATATAAATTTATTATTTGTTTCAACAAAAATCTGGTTCCATCGCTTTCGATTTTAGTTTTGAAAATTTATTCTATTCAAAGAAGTGTCAACTTCGCAAATCTATTAAGAATTTACACTAACTGGTTAAATTATATAACCTATTTTCAATAAATCTCTTGGCTATACTTAACATATTCAGCCCTAAATAGATTGTTAAATAAAGTAGAATATTTCGATTTTACATTCCTAATTTCACAACTCTATTGGATTTGACTATTCATAGCGGAAACAATATCTTATACTGGCTAGAATATTACCAATTATGTCAATTTGCGAGTTCTATGTAATTTCAGTCTTGCTTATTTTAATTGGTAAAAATTGAATAATTTTGCCAAATCCGCTACAATCTTAATTCTTAACATAGTTGAAAACCAATGCATTTTTCCAAATCTGTGTCAATAATTTAAACAACCGTGGCATTCCAAGTTAAAGTTTATAGCTCATTTTCAGTCTTGTAAAACTTAATTTTCAAGGCTAAAATTTTGAATTACTTTATACCCCAAATAGTCGACCCTGAAGCGGGAACTTTTCTTATTTACCTTAAAATAGTATTTGGTTGGCTCAATTGCATGCACAGCATAACTTTTCCCGAAAAATCAATATCCGTTATCAAATCCAATTTTGGCTCTTCCGATATTATCAATTTATTCTTCACTGTCATGTATCCAGCATCGAGTTTAACTTGCCCGCTTATCGCGTACGCTGAGCTAAAAATAAAATTCACGATTAGAATTGAATTTTAAATATACAAAATTGTTACACTTACTATTTTCGAACGATTGATTTAGCATTTCGATTCCATAAACTAAACGTAATTTGTCCATTTAAATCGATTGAAATCGATCCGATTACGTGTATTATAACAACTGCACCATTATTCAACCGAATATATTCTTTATGATTGTGTAATACTGTGGTGCCTTGATATGCTGGTGTCGGATTAGAAGCCGTTCCGCTCCACACATGTCCCATTAATTCACTTTGTCCTTTGAAAAATTGTAATGGTCGAAAATATGATCCTTGCACTATAATTTCCATTCCAGCATTACTTGGCTCGTTATCGCGGGTCATAAAATCATCATCGTCATCATTGCTGTCACTACTGCCGCCAACAAACGATGACAATCCACCCGCGTACATACCTAAACTGAATATACTATATTGTTGATTATTCGCGTCGATTGTTAAATCAACAGTTCCCGTTTTTAAAACACCGCCACTCATCTCCTGCAAACTTATGAGCGATGCATTAAACGATGGTGGTCCGGAAAATTGTCTTGACAGCGTGGTGGATAAACCTTTTTGTCCAAATATATCGTAATTGTTTATCGTTCTATCACGATGAATTAAATTGAGCGCTTTCTTTCGGAAGGCAGGACACTCGTCGGCAATCATTAAAATTCGTTGCAATAAGTATTGTTTTACTTCGAACATTTTATCATTTGATTTTAGGTAATTCAACATCATTTGTAATTCATCGGAATTCGGTTCCAATGTTAAGAGCACGTCAAGCGCAATAGTTCGTACTGTTGAATCGAATCGTTGTTTAATTTGATAGAATATCGCTTCAAAATATTTTTTATACTCAGGAGTCCAATTCTCGGTAGAAAACTTTCGTAATGCTTTGATTGCAGCCCGGGATACTGATTTCTCGTACTGCTGATCCTTGATGTATTGAAACAAAATGGGAATCGTGTTAACCGATCGAAGATTTTGTAAGGCTCGGACATAAATTAATTGACAATCGGTAACATCGTCACATGATTTTAGAGAATCGATGATGAACTTTTCCACTTTTTTTATTATCTGTGGAAAAGAATTTAGATTCGAGTTAACATTAAAAAAATCGTTAATTTTGTAGTTTTAAGACGCTTACCTCGCTTGAATACGATGGGTCGTGCAAAATAGCAAACCGATATGACATCGATGCGATTGATTGAACCAACGTATCGTATACCTTTTCATTATCGAAACTATGGCCGGTTAATTTTAGTAGATCCTCGATGATCATCTCTTTTGGATTTGGACCAACGGCGAGCGCTTGCAAATAACGTTCTGTGTACACAAATTGATCTTCAGCTTTAAAATCAATCGCCCGTTTGACTGCCTCGTGCGATTCGACGGTTTGGGTAGCACCCAAAATATCAAGTAAATTTACTTTAAAATCTTGAGTTGATCGAGCGTTTAATACTCTTACAAAATCTTCTTGTGACGTGTGTAACGCTATTTTTAGTAAGCTATTAAAATTGCTAGCCAGTTCTTCGGTACCAATTTTATCTACGCCTAAATGTGATTTTTTTGATTTAACAAGATGAGGGAATGTTTGGCAGTTTCCCGATAAACAGGAGCTCGATTCTAGTTCAATTAAAATTGATGCTTCTACCACATTCGGTAATGTGCTTATGACCTCGTTTATATTAGCGCCCGCCAAAGAACTAGCCTCACTTTCGACTTTATCTAAATTCAAAACTAAATTTGATTCAATGGCTCGGTTTGTTTTCGACAGATTTGTAACATAAATCTCATGATGTTTCATCCGCTTTAGTGATCCATCTGCGGATATTTCATACGCTATGGTTTGTTTTGGTACAACATTAATGTCAAGTGGACCATCGAGACGTTTAAATTCATCTGATGGAGTGTTACTAACACACTGTAGTTTAGTTTTTGTGAATTGCACGGTAGTTTCGGCGACATATTTTACGTTACAGTGGCCTGATATATCGTCTTCATTGAGTTCAATATTTTTGGTTTGATATTGGAACAGGCTGGATATACTTTTCTTGAAATTTACTACTTTCGGATTCTCGTCGGTGTGCAACAAAAGTTTGTTGATTTTTCCCGAAGTTAAAAATACATAAAATGGAAATTGCGCAGCCGAATGAAGATTTGAGTTTTGATTTAAATGGTGGTTGGCGCTAGGCGATACGAATGTTACGCCAGGTGAATTAATTTCTAATTTTAATAATGCATCCTCATTTTGTTTCCAGACCACAGACACCTTAACTTTGGCATTAATATCGTATTCAATTTTGGCGCTCGATATTTGAATATCATTAAGCTGAACTTTATTTTCTAAATTATAGTAATGTGTCTCGCCTATTTGGTAACCATCTAACTGAATTGAAACTGCGGATAAATGAAAAAAAAAACAAAATAAAAATTTTAATTAGGTCGTGGATAGATTTGGGCTTACATATTCTATATTGTACCGTACACATGTAAACGAATGGTTAATATAAAATATAAAAAAAAAAAACCGCGAAAGAATCTTAAAAATTTCTTAATTTAGTTTTGTTGTTGCGAATACGTAAACACAACACCGTTAAGTGATGAATAATAATAAAATATAGGTAGTTACCGGTTTATATATGAAACAGTATGCATACACTTAGCAGTGCATAATAATATATATGAATTTCAATAATAAAAATAAAACACAAAAAGTAAAATTAAATAGCGATCGCGTATTATCAATATTCATTCATCAGCTAAATTAGACCGACGTGTGTTAAAATTTGTATATTGATATGATTTATGTTCATGTTATATGAATATGCAGTTTGCTTATTTGTCAGATATATAATTTTGAACGCTATGTACATTTAATAATAAATATATGATCGCGATCGCTGTTGTAGATCATTTACATTTTACTGACATGACAAGATTTTATTTTATTTTTTTATAAATGCGACCAAGGTTATTGGGTTATCATTATTGGTGAGCTTTATGTAACTAATTAAGTTATACGTGGTCTTTTCAAAGGTTTTAAGAACCACCACATGACACACACGATACGTGAACTGGGTTAGAGATTTTCTTACATACTATAACATAATATTATAGTAATTTCTTCTAGTTAACCTTGAATTTAAACACGTCATGTCTTCAACTTAATTGTAAGATACAAATAAGAACACAAATAACAAAAAATCAAAAATAATGAATCAGAATTTCGTTTTATCTTTTCGAATTTTGTTTATATTCAAAGTTAATAGTTCATGAACTTGACCGTCTTAATGTATACAGTAATCAGTAATATAAATTTACAACAACAAAATTAGTTTTATACTATATATAAATACCATTTAGCAGTGTTAACATAAATAGGATTAATTTATAATTTATATCCATTTTTAATTAAACGATCATATCACTCCACAAACACACTTATGCACACACTTTAATTATTTATATAACTATTCCTGTGAACTACCACTATCGACCGGATGCTTTAATCAACAAATAATATTAAAAATAAATACGAGACTTTTGATCAATGTGTCTATATTCTAAACCGGTGGATGAAGAACTAAATGATTTAAAGTTTCAAACATAAATAGTAGTAGTGAAATGAATGGATTGAGAGACATTTTACGTTTTCATTTCACATTTTATTTGCCTCTCTTAAAACGATCAGTGATCTCTTTTCAACTGTGCAGTTGTAATCAACAGTTTTTGTTTGGCCGAGGAGAAAACTGTTCGTTGTCCATTTGAGCTATAATAGATAGGTTAGCTGATTTGAATGCAGCTATTCAAGTCAACACGTGCTTTATTACTTTATAATAAAAGTTAACACAAATGTTAGCCTTGCTTGTTTGATGCATTGCCCACATTTTCATATGAATATGAAATATTAATTGGAGAAATGAGTGCTATTGCTCACTTTGAATATGTGTGGAGCTTGAAAACTGACTAAAAAAAATCAACATTTGTCAATTTCCCTTCATTAACTATATAAATCTAACGGCTAGAAGGACCCAAAATACAATTAATAAACAAATACAAATCATTACATCTAAACCAGTCTTTATTCATGCTTAAAACAATCATTACCAGCTTCGTACGTCCGTTCTGAAACCGTTTTACGAAAACGAGCCGATAATGTTTTAAACTATTCGCGGTATTGCACTGTGAAACCAAAAAATATGGTTGATAATATTCATGTCCAAACTTAATCCAGTACCATCGTTTGATGAATTCATTATGCCTTTGGCAACATCGAGAATTCATCCTTTAACCTCAATTCAAATTGCGAAGCCTAGTATATGTCACTTTTCTAGTTTCCACAATATATTCTCTACAATCAGCGTACCCACGCCACCGGTTCGTCAAAATGTTTGGTATGTAGGTTTCGCTTCCGTCAAGCAATGCGCTCGATCGTAGATTGTTAAACAGTATTCCGATTTTCTTCTAGAATTTGCTCAGCTGTATGATTAACGATGGATTAACGATGGATTGAGGGACAAATAAATATACTGGCAACCAATTTTCTAGTTGCTCGTATATCGCTGGGTGTGATAGTCCGTGGATTACATCGATAGCCATAACTATCGATAGCTGCATTGTACATATTGACGTGAAGTACTCGTTGAGACGTCACAAAACAATTGTCTTCTGTACCAAAAACAGAAAACGTTTGTGTAGAAGTATTTGTATTGTTCAATTCCTATCTTAGTATTGGCTATATTGATTTGTTCTTCTATTGGCTATTGATTTGTTACCATCTATTTTTTTGTAGTAGTATCTGCAAGGCCTGTGTCCTGTTAATGCTCCGAATAGGATCCTTAGATCGCCCTTGCTTTGTTCTAGAGCTTCCCTTTGCCCTTGTTAAAGCCGGATGGTTCGATAAAGGCTTTGGCTGCACCCTTTACTTTCAGATCGCTGTTTTTTCGTTAACACCGCCTTGTTCATGTCCTGCGACCCAGGCAAGAGTAACCTTGTTCTTTTTCGTCTATTATTTAGGGCTTAGTTTACTTAGGGCTCTGTGGCACTCGTCAAGCATTTTGGATCCGAAGCAATACTTGTTATAAGTGATTTGAGTGCTGCATATCAGACAGTATTTTGTTGCTGTGTGTTTGGTACTCTCTCTTCCGTTTTTGATCCATCCGATAACCATTTTTGTGCATCTTTCCCTAGCCATGTGGCTTTGTTTTCTCAATCCTCTCTAGTTGGATTCCTGAATGAATTCCATTTTGGGCTGTATTTGGTCGCTAGTCTCAGCTAAGACATGTCAGTCTGTGGAATCTGTTCAGTTTTGCTATTGCGGTATTTTGCAAAGAAACAATCCTGTATAAATCATCTGTGTGCTTTGGGGTAAGGCCCAAGGTCCATTTGCCTACTAGCCCATAGCATTCATACCAACCATTTGCCCAAAGCATTTTTGTACCTTTTTTTATTGTTTTCACAAGGTTGGTTTTCCAATTTAGTATTTCCAACGTAACTTCCAGGTTTTTATCGAGGTTTGTTTTTAGAATTTGCAATACTTTTTCCAGCGACAGCCAACTTGAAAAGTTCCAGTTCATTTTTGGTTAAATGGTTGTCAACATGCAAAATTGTCTCATTTACAGTGAAGAATATCAACAAGCCATTATTGAGACACCATTACATCCACAAAAAGTCACTGTTAGGTGGGCGTTTTGGGCGTGTGGAACTATTGGTCCATATTTCTTCAAAAATGATTGGGCTCCGAACGTTACAGTCAATGCAGACTGCTATAGAGCTATTGATTAATGAGATTTTCGTTCCGCAATTGAATAACATTAATTCATTAATAAAGATTTCGATATCAAAGCCAAGTTTTACTCCATCTATCACCAACTGAGTATGCTAAATTGCATTCTCCTGGTGAAAGGAATGATTGTTGCAAACACATGATCTTCCTTGTGGGCAGCCTTTTGGAACAATCTATATATGTTAAAGAGTTTCCTAAATTTTTTATCTCACTAATATGTGGTTTGTGTTTCATGATTATGTTATCAGCCCCTTTACATTTCAGGGACCTTGTCTCAATACTGTGTTAAAGTTGCGAACATAGGGTATCGATCTCTGTCCCCGATTTAATATCATGTTGGAATACGTCTTTCGTAAAACTGAAATGCTTCAACATCTTATATCGGCAGTCCAATCAGGTGCCTGTATACTGTATATGCAGATGACATTCGTGATTAAATTAAATAATATAAACACATAATAAATAGGTTGTGTAGAAAAACATTTATTTTAAAAATATGTATTAAATTGTACAAAATTACTTAAATCCTATCGCATCTCGCTTTCTTCTTCAGCACTTGACATACGTGGCATCTCATATCTAATAATTGGTGATTTATAAAGAGGACTTGTTGTTCGAACGATTTCGTATGATAAGTCTTCCTGAAATTTAGCGTATTCTCGCTTATCCTTTACTACATTGCTTAATTTAATACAACACAGTATTATTATTCCAAATATTATTACACAAATGAATAAAATAACTCCAAACATTGCAATATTTTGTGGCTCGCATGGATCCGTTACAATCCGTAATTGAGTTCTCCATACCTCATCAATTTGGTACGAGAACATATGATTACATGTACGATCCAATTGTTCGTGTTGCATTCGATAGTAGCAAATGTTAGTGTTATCCGGTGGTATGGAATCAAAAAATTCCGCAAGAAATTGTAACCCAGTTCTATCTTGGCACACCTCCGTTAGATTATTGCATTCTTTTCGATTTTTCATGTTAATCATACATTCGACACATGGATTATAAAATTCACACAGCTCATTTTGATCAAATCCTTTACGACTTTCACAAAACTTGCCGAAATAATTCTGCTGGCAAACACATGCACCACACTCACATAGTCCACGGCCTGAACATAACTTTAGCTGCGTATCGTTTTCATGTTTAATGTGTGACGGTATACAAAAATCTGTTGACGTTGTACAACTACAATCGTACCCAGTCCAACCATAATTGCATTCACATTCACCACAATTACAAATTGAATGTTCACTACCGCCACACTCGTATCCATTAATTTGTGGACATTCCGGGCATTCACAATACTGGCCAACATATCCCGAATTGCATAAACACTCGCCACATAAACATTCGCCCCGGTCGTAGCATATAACATCAGATCGTTCATCATCCAACGGTTCACGGCATAAATTTTCAACTTCACGATAGTTCGAATAATCCTGTAAATTACAGTCACAATGTTTACCACTCCAAAACTGATCACAATGGCATGATCCGCATTTAAATTCTCCGTGTCCATTACAAAATTTTGATTTCGGTTCGCCGATTTCTTCTTCCATACATTTACACGGCTTATCGATTTTCACATTTAGTTCGAGCAGTTCCGATCTTATGCTAGACTCCTCAATTTTTATTACTTGATTGTATTCGCTTGCATTTGGCGGAAAACTAAGAAGTTCCAATGTCACAATAAATTCATATTCTGTTCCTGATTTAACTTTATCGCATCGACTAACTTCGCGCAGTGATGAATAACTACCTCCACAGGTGGTCTGGTATTTTACCGATATATAGTCGGGTGCATTATCCAAAAATTGTACAGTTTCGATGAATTTTTGATAACCCCGGTCAATTAATTCTAAAATATTCGATGAGTCGTCTTTTAGTAGGCCAATACTTGATACATCAATCATGAGATTATGAAGTTTATCGAAAAAATATTCGGCTATATCGGTGACGGCAAATATGACACTCGTTTTTTTCTCCGTTATTACTCGATAAATTTCTTCAACTGACGGATAGTCCATATTTAGAGCTTCTGTATACCTTCCATCTGTATCCAAATGGCATTGTTTATCGTTACGATCTACAATTCCGCCTAGTTTGCCATCACCTGCAAAATGAATACCACCATCTGTGGCATACACAATAATTTTTCGTGATATATCAGACCATCCAATATGTTGGTCGCATACTAAAATTTGCATTAGAGCATCAAATCCAGCTTCAATATTATCCACATTTGCTGATGTTTCCGCCAATCGAACTTGATCGATAAATTTGGTTATGTTCTCGGTTAAACTCAATTGATGCCAAAAATCGTATGTTGGACTACACGTTTGATGAAGCACCGAGCAAGGATTTTTTTGCTTCTCCATCATAATAAATGGCATGACTGGTTTCTCGATAAAACTTCCGAATCCAAGACGATAATTTTCCGTTAAATTGTACAGCGCTTTGGTAAGGAATTCACTCATTCCGATTAATGTCTTTTTGTCATCGGCCATTGTATAGGTCAAATCCATTAAAAAATATAAATCGAGTGGATAGTTTTTAGCTGGCTTGTATTTGAATTTGATCTGTTTTGGTATAGCTAGAAATAAAATCAATCAAAAAAACGACGCCATTTTGAAATTCGTGTTTACACATGGTTTATGGGTGTGGATATAGTTTCGATAAATATACATACTTTTCTGAAGGACTAAATCGATCTTTTGTGGCTGAATTTGAACTACATTCAAATCATCCTTGCTGAAATCTTTTAGGCTTTTATTCTCGGTGTAATTTGGCGAAATATTTTTAGTAAACATAACCAGTGATTGGTTGCATATTGACTTGTACATCTCCGTCTGAAGCATACATCTAGGCAGCGCCGTTCCATAAAGCTTTAGAATTAAAATTAAATTTTGACTAGAAATTTATTAAACTACAACGAAATTTGAGTGAAAATATATTTACGGGGTCAGTACACCAAGCACATAATTTATCAGCCAACAAACAGTTTTCACAAGAATTTTGTAATATACATTTACTACTTATTTCATCTATAAATCAACACATAATATTTAGTGAATTAGTGATCGAGAATACGGTAGTTTTCGCCATGTTACTTACCACTTTGAGATTTAACGTAGATCACCGTGAATAAAATTAAAATTAAATAAAACACAAATTTTGAATGAAACATGATGTGTGTTGTACTCACAGAATGATTGGTCGTATATACTTACAATTTTCATTGAATACAAAAATGTATGCTATATATTTCTTATCTATCGATAGATGATATCATTTAACGATTTTAGATATATAAAATAAAATTATATAAACATAATATAGTGGTGGTCGAGTAATGTAGAAAAGCCACTTTGAGGCTCAAAGTTGTGTCAATTGTAATAAATACTTGGGATTGTTGTAAAATAAATTACGGATCGTTTACTGTAGTAGATTGAAATTTCTTTATTCTTATCTTCGATTTTATTATGTATGTATTATATATAAAATTATCTATCTTTGTACTCGATAAATATTTAACCGCGATTCAAATAAAATATAATATGCAAACAGAAATTAACATACAAAATTATAATATGTTAACACAGCCTAAATGTTGACTTCCGTTATATCAAATTTTAATACAGCTTACGATATGTCATACAACTTTATTATAACTAATTAATCTATCGATTAGAAATTTAGAGTCGTATCAGAAACCTACCAATCATTCAAGATCGGTTACATCAGAAAACGTGATAAATTAGTAATTCCCTTATGTGTCTCGACTTTTTATTAAATCATAATCAGCTTCGACGAATCCATTATAAAATTAAATTTGAAATTTTCGGTGCTTCGATGTCAATCTTTAAGCGCAGATCGGAAGCTAGGAGTATTTAGTAACTTAGCACATATTAAATGATGTTTTAATGGTATTTTTTCTAAAAATGCGCTGGTTTATTCTTCAAAAATTTTAAATAATCAAAGTAGGTTTACATCAGCCCTTATATAATTGAAAGCCAACGATGATCGTATCGCCTATCCTATAATTTGATGTTGTTGAATTTTATATGGATTAATTAGATTTCGAACTTTGTTGAGTTGAATAGAAAGTATTTCTTGATCATATTATATAACCTATTCAAATATAGTGTTAGGATAATATCAGCCAAGCTAAATATTCATGAATACTACTGTTCATCTTCAATTCAATTAATGTTTCACCTCAGTCTCTTTTAAAAATGTTAAAGTTTGACACGGATCAATGGTGAATTGGTTCCCAGCCAATGAATAATGCTGTAGTTATATGATACTGTAGTTATAGGTCTTGATTTTGGCGATCGTTGGAGCTGATCGTTCGAATCCATAATGGTGGAGAAAACAATGGACTTTTTCATATTACCTATTATAAATCTACGCATACGTCTCCTAACTAAATTACTAATGGGTTTGAAGTCATATCATTATCATCGTCACTGATGACATGTTTGTCCGCAAACTTGATTTAGAATATGTATGAAGGATCTTGCTAGATTAGAACAAATGTGATATGACTATTGTATTTACAAAATATGACCACAAGGGATTCACTTAAAATGTCAACGAAATTCAGAATTTGAAAAAACAGTATTTCTCTCTGAGTGTTTACGTCTCTATTTTCTTGGTTCCCAACTGGAATTCCTCACGAGTCGGCAACACAGACTCTTTTCTGTACAAGAAAATGGAAATTGCATCAAATAATAAAACTTTTCTTAACTTTTAGGACCGACAAATGTGCGAAAGCTTTAATTAAAAGTTCAACTTATTCAAAAAATTTCCATTTTCTGGGTTTTCACTAATTTTAAAAAGTGAAAATTCTCTGGATTTGAAAGCGTCGTAGTTTCAAGAAATTTACTGAAAAGTTGAACTTAATTTTATTTGCTCAATTTTCTAGGAAAAATGAATAATTCAAACTCTTTCAAGATTTACAGTGGAATTTGACAATAAAACTAAATTTTGTTTTCAAACTTGTTCCTATTTGTTTTGTTTTAAATTTATCTAAATTTTACTCAAAGCCTAGAATTAACTTCCTATGATAAGCTGATTTCGGTTTAAGCTCTATTTAATTAAATGTGATAGAAAAGTTAAGAACGAATAATATTTCAATAATGAATTACATTGATTTGGCACATAAAATCAATAATCTTGTTTACATTGAAATTCCAGTATAAAATCAATAAAATATTTCGCCTAAATGCAGATGTTAAGAAATATTTATGTCAGTTTCCAATTCAACAATCTAGTAATTAATAATCCAATATAATTTTAGTATACGTTTAGGTACATCTTTTATTATGTTATTTGTATTTCTTAAATTATATAAATTGAATTTACTTATAAACAAATCTTAATTAATTTACGTAAAGAAAAAAAAAACTTATATAATGTTAAAAATTTGGACACAACAAAAAATTAATTTTCTCCTTCATACGTGGAAACTTAATTAAATTATTAATCATGTGTTTTTTATTTCTAAGGCAAGTACATTATATATAATTAAGAATTTTCCTAACCGTTTTTTAAATTTAATTTCAATCATCACAATAACTTTTCCATTTCATTTGTAGATTAAATTATAATTAATTCATAATTAATTATACAAATCTGTACATTTATTTTTTTCTTATTTACGTAGAGGCACTCTTATTAGCACTTAAAATTATAAATTCTGGTTCCCAATAAACAAAATTAATCAACTAATAAAAAATAAAAACTATAAGCTAATTAAGAATATAATTCTAAAATCACAAAACTAAATTTTAATTTTAATTTTTTTGTTGTTTGTTACTGGTTTAGAGTACACGTTCGCCAACCGAAACTCGATGGACTAAAAGTGGGGCAGCACTTTTTGTGTTATTATTAAAATTCGGTGTATTTTCGGTTGTTGGTGTTTGGGCTGGGGTTCCATTTGTGATGTGATGTTGGGGAGCCGCGTCCACGACTAAACGTCTTAAAAATCCGGATACACATCCCCATGGGAATACCCTGTATATGAAGAATAAAAAGTTTAGTATGATTAATATACATAAGACATTTGTTTTATACATACCATTTAACAGCCAACATAATTTTTAAGTAGCCTGGTATAATTGCAGATTTTTCGTTTTGTTCGATTGCTGTAATGATTCGATCAGCGACCTGATTTGAATTCAATGTTGGCACCCATCTGCTACTTACATCTTCAAACATGCCGGTTGCTTGAATAAAATATGGACAAACGACTGTTGTGTGCACACCATCCGCTCCCATCATTTCCAATTCGAGTCGTAATCCCTCATCAAAACCAACAGCTGCAAATTTACTTGAACAATAATCGATCAATTTGGAAATGCCAACATGTCCGGCAAGTGATGCAATTGTTACAATATGACCATGATTATGTTTTATCATCTCAGGTAAAAATGCTTTTGTAGTCTATATTATACATATAAGAAGAAGAAATTCAATTACAACATAACATCGCAACTAATTATTATTTATGATTTACCCAAAAATGTGCTAAAATGTTAACATTAAATGAACGTTCAATCATTGAATCGGGTGTATCGAGTAATGGACGACCAGACACAACACCGGCATTGTTGATTAACAGTGTAATCTGAAATGGAGAAAATTATTTCTTATTTATAGTCCTTGACATTTTAAGTATAAGATGAGGAAAATTAATTTATGTATGCAACTTGATCGCCTTGTCAAAATTATGAAAGAGAATACAAGAGAAAATTATGTTTTGTGTAATAAACTTATGGTATTTAATTTGGCGCAAGAATGACAAATGTATACTTACATCACCCACTTCTCGTCGCATATTATCGGCTGCTTTATACACGTCCGTTTTATTTGATATATCAACAATATATCCTTTAGCTGTTCCTCCAAGCTCCTCGATCATTTTAATGGTCTCGTCGATTCCTATATAATCACAAAAACAAGAAAACACAATATTAATTTGAATTTATTATGCATTGTGTTTTGTATGAGATTTGACAAATAATCTCGGAAATGTTTTGTAATTATGTATTGTTTCTCTCATGCATATGCTAAAATCTATACGTTAATTGAAGGGTATTCACAATTATAATAATTGTTTTCGATGGCCTTGAGAAGATTCATCACACTTTGAAGGTGTTAGGTTGAAGTAATAAAATTATTATTAAACGTGTCAAATTACAGCTGGTCGAAGCAACGGGTTAGTTAACCCGATAGTTATGCTAAACCAAATAACCAACTAATCCTCGGAGCAAGCAACAATATTTCTTGCAGGTCATTACAAATCGTAAAATGAATGAATGAATGAGCAAGACATTTTGTTGAATAAACCGTAATTTAAAGAAATATATAGTAATGAAGAATAAAATTTCAGTTTAACGCTAAGCTTAAGCGCTAATATTTTCAACTAATACTCTAACAACAACAGTAAACGCTCACCGCAAAATTATATTTACTAACTCTAGGCAGCGTGAGTTGATCAGTTGGCGTATGGAAATCTCTACCAAAGTAAAAAATCGAGCTTTTTGGCTACCTAGTTCATTTATATGTATATATACATCTGCGCGTTTAGTCACCTTTTAACGAAAGATGATCATTTTCCTAGGCAATTCCAGGTATAAACGCACTTTGAACACATTTCGCTCGTATGAATTACTAGTGCCTCTAGCGGCACTTAAAAGGCTTATATATATATATATATATATATATATATATATATATATATATATATATATATATATATATATATATATATATATATATATATATATATATATATATATACAGTCACGCAGTATGATATAGCAATGCGATCTTCATATCTAATAATATGGTCCTATCTCATACAAAGAGGGCGGTGTCACGTTGATGTTATTTAGCTTATTCGGGAGGCTTGGCGTTGCACAGCGGATAGTATGACAGTTGTTGTAGTTTAAGCATAGACATATCAAATAGATGGTCTGGCGACATCCACAAAAGTTATCGAGAGGAAACAATGATAACGTAAAAGCAGCCATTGGTATCCTTAATAATAATCTTGAAGTACTCCAAATCGCACAGTACTGCGAGTCAGACAGAGTGTGTTGTGTGTAGAAATAAGTTCTCACTTAGTTATAGCCTCTATATGATAGTCAGTATCTTACTTCCAATAATCAAACGAACCTGTGAAATTTGTAAATAAACTCTTCAGAATCATATGGATGATTTAAAAATTGTGTCAAAGATAATACATGGAGACTTCAATGCTAAGTCCTAATGTTGGCATAACAAGGACATACACGAGCAGGTTCTCGTTCAAAATTTATAGCATTATTGTCACAACAACGAGTATTGTAATGAGAATATTGATGTAATTAAGTGGTTTTTGTTTGTTACGGAGCATTAAAATGGGGAATCGTGGACTTCCTACAAAAAATTTAGTATGAAGTATTCTATAGTAAGCGATCTGGAGAACCAGCTATTTGGTGTACTCTACATAATGCTAAATGTACTCTACATAATTCTTTTATTAAAGTAATTATAAAAAAAATGAGGATATGAGTCAATCCGATCCCAATCCTTTAATTTAAAAATTACGAATATAATGAGATACGGCTTCAGACAAAATGGCCAAAATGGTCAAAATAGCCGAAAAGTCAGAGCAAACCTATAATCTGGGAACATTTCTATCTACCTGTAAATCTTTACAGTATCATTAACCATATTTCTCTGACCGAGTTGCAACTATACAGTAACTACCCATGACACACTCTAAAATAATTTTAATATAGGATATCCGCAAGAACAATATTTTAGGCACATGCTGCTTTTTGCTGGAAGGCCGACTGGTGTCACAAGATGGAATTATCCTTCGCCGAGACAGGACTTAACCGAATTGAACTTTGGAAGTTTTATATAAAGAAATCTAAAGCACTTGAAATTCGTATTTTCGTAGAAGTTGAACAATGTTGAATCAAAAATTGAAACAACTTTGTATATTGATCTTTACGCGAAATTTTCATTTTTAAAGATCCAAAACATTTCATATTATCAAATGTTTGGCTTTATTGATTTAAAATTTTCATAAACCCATAGCTGTATATTACTTTGGTAAATTTATCCAGGAAAGATATAGCTAAATCGAAACCCTTAATACCTTTCACAAGTAGTCGACTCAATTCCAACACATAATATTGCCACTATTTTGAACTGAAATAACGAAACGAGAAGAGTGTACTAAAATTCTATTAGAGAGAAAAGGATGGATTTTAGTTTTTACTAATTTTAAAGTGTTGTTAATGGTAGCGTTGCTACTTGCTATAGCATTAATAATAATATTCAACTTAACACAAATGTATCCTTCTCTAACAGAATTTTATATTTCTTTTCTCGTTTCGTTTTTTCAATCCACAAATACTGTCACTCAGCTTCTCTCAAGGGATAACAGCGTATTTCCTTGAGAAATTTAATTCGAATTATTTTGAATTTATTTTTTCGCAAGAAAACATAGCTTTTGTGTTTGCAGTATGACGGCATGTGCTGTCAAATATTTACGTAATTGGACTTTAATCAAGCCTATAAAAACCATTTTGCGATAAATTAAAATAAAATAATCCCAATATATTTTTGTTCTTTATTTAATGTTTACGAATGTTTATCCAATTTAATTTTAAGTTATTGTTGTACATGCGTCATACAAGAAAATACGGCTTGTGTTAAAATGTAAACCCAAAGCTAAATCTAATCTGGTTTTACCAAAGCAATATGCTTCACATAGGATTGTAACGTTGCAAACAATTTTGAATTCTGATAATGCAGAAATTTAATAGATAGTAGAACTGTGGAATAGTTAAATTGGGCCGTAACTGCTTCAGTTTATTTATCTGAGCTAAGCAAATATAATGTTCACGCGATCTACATTCTACATTTTTCTCAAGGTTAAATTAACAGGTCAATCAAATTTGATTGATATATAAGAATAACATTAAATAAATTAATAATCAAAAGCAAAATAATTTTGTATTTTGAAAACTATACGGGTAAACTATAATGTTAATGCCCTGAAACATACCGGTTTGTTGTCCGGTTTGGTTGAAAAATCGTAATTTACTAATAATTTAACTACCAAAATTATGGTTAGTGCGTCACATTATTGCGAAGTATTGCAATTTGTGAATGTGCTTATAGAATACACGTGTGTGTCATATACCATATAATAATAATTAATAACTAATCATAGTAATCATTAATTTAAGTACCATTTGCAATTTCTATACATACATTTTATACTTGTTAGCCTTGACTAGAATAAAAAATATATTGTATTTCTTTAAAAAAAAAAATTTGAATTACAAATAATAAAATAAATGCTCGACATCGTTTAGATCCTTATATACCTTGACTGTTTATGTTGAACTTTCTATTAAATTTAAGCTTTTCCTCATTACAAAAAACAATTTTATTTCTATAAGCTATATATCCATATACAAATATAGTTACAAATCCTTCAAACTATATATATATACTAATTACTAATGGAACAATATAGCGGAACAAGTTACTTACGTGAATAATTTATTATTGTTTATTTGATTAATTCAGTTGAATTCCGTAAATTGTCAAGTTAATATAATATGTATGCAACAACAACTTATGTAATTTGTCTTAAAATATATAATCTATACTGTCAGGTAGGTAGTTAATTCGTTGCGGGGATCATTGGCAATTTTCATATTAGGATTTATAATTGACGGCTGAATTTATGACGAAATCGTATATATATATGTTAGTTCGCATCTAACAAATTTGTTTAGCAGTTTAGCAACATTAAATGTGGACGTGCGAAACTGTTTTGATTGACTAAAGCAATATCTAACCAACTTTTTAAACTTATGCCGATAAGTAGTCAGTTATGTAAAATGAAAGAATAATAACTAGATCAGGGGCAAGACTATTAGAACAAAAGTTTTATATATTATTGGTTTACATTTTGAAAATTATTTACATTTTGTCACAAGAATCGCTGTAATTGTTTAGTCTGGTTCAATTTATTTGAAATCCAATTTTTGTTGTACATACATATTGTATAATATGAAAAGAGCAAAATAACAATTTCACCATCTGAGTTTTTATATTTTATATCACATTTCTGTTCCAATGACATTTTAAGCGATCCGGTCATTGCACAATAATTTTTTTCATTATGAATTACATATCCAATAAGGTCAACAACTCATATATACATAAAACTTACCATCTTGATTTATATCCCACAGTACAACTTTTGATCCTAATTTAATTAATCTTAATGCTACCAGTCTTCCAAGTCCTCCTCCACCTCCCGTAACTAATGCTAGTTCACCTTTTAAACTTTTCTTTGGAAATCCAACTATTTGATAGTAGAGTGACTGTGGAATAGAGCAAAAAAATATATTTGTATATTGTTATTTATTTGTCAACATTGCATTTAGAGGTCAATACTCGACCAAAATATAAAATAAAAATTGAACTTCAAATTTTAACTCAAGGTATTTTGGTTAAATATTCCAAAAAAAAAAATATATTTATACAATTTATTATATTTTTGTCAAGGTTTAACAACTATACGATCGCCTTAAATGTTTTGATCATTTGATAATCTGTTGCGATTAGCATGTCTTGTTAAAATTTACACCTACAGTTTTTGTAAATATTGTGCTATATAATAGTTAGATCGCTAATCAATAGTAAATAAATACATACATAAATAATCTAAAAATTTTGGTGGACATCGATTTGCGTTCAATGTTAATTTACAACTTTACCAATTGATTAGTGTACTTGTACTTTTATATATCCGCATTTTGTTTGCTTTTACTTTCAAGTGTTTTTTGTTTGGTTTTCTGAAGTTTCATTGAAAATACGGCTGATAAATAAAAATTATGCATGATCGCTTAAGTTTCAATAATGGCATGTCTAACTAAATTTATATTCAAACATCGAGCAATTGAAAAATCACTGGCGATCATATAGGGTGATGGTAAAGAGAGTTGCTTATCGCAGCGAGACCTTGAACTCGATATCCGTTGTCTTCTATACACTTCTCACTCGAACTTTTGTATGGCAATGGTACAATTTCGAACCCTAAAATCTTTCGCATACTATTATTTAACTATATAGCTACATGTACATAAACTTTATATAATTATTACTAGTTTATATGTATAAAGTGCAGATAAGGATGACATAAGCATTTTTTTTTTGGAAGTTTTTTATTACCAGAATTTACACAGTATTTGTAGTGCAACCTATTAAATTATTTTGGTTTGAATTATTTATTTTCGAGAAAATATATCTTGAGTCAATTTATTTAATTATATTTTTATAGTAAAAACCCATATAAATTTGAAAGATTTTGTTATATGTGTAAACCTGTATATGGGCTGCGACCGAATATTTCGTTAAATGCCTGTTTTACCTCTTTTCAACAAAGTAGACGGTAAATGAAATTACTGTACGAAAAAGGAGGATAAAATAAAAATCAACGGTATGAGTAAGCCAGGTCTTTCTATTACGAAAAATTTACTGATAGTAAAACCAGAATGAATGTAAAAACATTTCCAGTAAAAAATTCTGGAAAAATAATTGTGTATGTAGTAGTAATACTGCTCTAAATAATTAATAACTCAAACTGCGCCAAAAGACAAATATTGTGCATTACGCAGCACGCATAAACCGCTTGACCATTGGAAATTAAAATGTTTGACATTTATTTACGTCTATGTACCGCAGAATTTAATCATTTAAACCATTCTAGGAACCGACATCCCCAAAACATATACCTCTTCAATACAAACAGTAGCCGTGTTTCTTGACGTATGATCTGATCCGGATCAGATCATATCTGCTTCCCTTTCATTTGTATAGCCGCGTTTTATGAAATCAACACAAAAATTGTACTATTTTTTGTTTTTGTATAAAAATGATTTACCCGAGTATTCGTCCGCAGCCATAGATACAAATTAACATGTTTTTATTTCATCTTAGGAATGCTATAATCATCTCATCATGCTAAATTTTGGTGATAAAAAGTTAACATAATTTTGGTAGAAAAACTATTTGCTCTTACATTTTGCTATGTCGAACGATAAACTATGTGCTTATATGTAGTAAGCAAACGGTTGCTTTTAATATTTTGGTTTCTGTTTACAAAACTTTTGACAAATACTATAAAACGCCCTTTAAACAAAATAAGATAAGACTCGTAAAAAACGATATACAAACGACACATATGTTTTAGTGTCAGAAACTCACAATACAAATACCATTTTACGTTGGTTGCGAATAAAAAAAACTGTGGGTTCTCGTCATAACTTTATCTTGAAACAAGAGCGAACAAACACCATTACCATGGGGCGATAGGGACTCGTTAACACATCATTTTTGAATCGCCAAGCGATTCATAAACGATGTTTTCTATGAACATCAAATATCATTTTCGTATCGTAAACGAACCGTTTTCTTTAAAGGGCTTATATGTATGTATTTGTTTTATATCAACGATACCTCAATTATTTTTCATTTGTTTGTTTTGGCGAAATTATTTTAGCAGTTTTGGTTGCACACAATTATCTATATAAAAATTAGTTTGCTTTTGGTCTATTGACGATTGTAAAAGAAGACTAAGCTCCTCTCGCGGAAAAAAGGATTATTAAAAAGAACGATCCATTTGAAGTTTGTGTTGTTGTTTTTGTATTCGAAATTAGGTGGCTGTGTGTTTTAAACGGCAATGGATAGATAGTTTTATTTTAGAAAAATTCCGTTACGTGGAATCCGTGATGCTCCAATCGTCAATTGACCAACCTATACTGCACCATAATTATGTAGAATAAACAAAACGAAAACGAATGGAGGAATTGATTCAATTCGATTTCCTTTCGTTTAATTTTTGGCAGTTACATAACATATGTAGAAGCAGTTTATTTTATCCTCTCCTTGCTGTCAAAACAAATAAATTTTATTTAAACATTTATACGATTGATGTAATTTATCAGGATAACGGGCAAAAGGAATAATAAAATGAGTATCGCAATCTGAAATCAAATACGGTATGTTAAATTTTTAAAGAAACTTTTACATGGCGGTTAAAACTGTCACGTAATAAATGTAAAAATGTAAAAATCAAATCGTTTTTACAAAACCGTATACTCAATCCTCTTTGATTTCAATTTCATTTCAGTTCGCCTCATAATCGAGTTTATAAGTAGTCTTTAATTTGTTTCAAAGCGTTAAGAATTTGAGATTTCGGTCACCGAAACTGTAACACCACTTGTTGATTTAAATCGTGAATACAATTTTTTATCATTTTCAAGCATAGTGTCCTTTTGAAAAGATTTTGCCATATATTTTGACACATCCTCCAATATGCGCGTTAATATTTTCGCTCTATTAAATGACAGATAAATTAAACAAACCTAAGCGAAAAGTTCTTAAAGTGTCGTTGGTCTGCAACATTCAAAGTCCATATATCGTATAACTATATAATATGTTAAGTTAGTTGCTAAATTACATTTGTGAACTGTATGGGGAAATTAATTTTTTTTTAATAAAATGAATTATAATTTCATAAAATTTAAGTGTATTCAGTTAATCAATATGTAATCTTTTTATCACACAAGTAGAACAAAAAGTGTTCAAACGTGATAGTTCGTAAAAAGGTGTAAAATATTGAAGATTTCATATACATACATACATTTCAAGATATCATTTCAATTGCGCCTACTATTTTACTCAGTAATGAGCGCAACAATTTTTAAACTTACTTATGGACACATTTTCGCAATAGCTATTCGCCATATTGACTCTTTTACTGTCAATGTTAAAACCTTTTTATGTAGCGTGGACGTATCAATGTATGACCGCCTTGAAATTACCCCAGACTAATGAATAGATTATATGGTTTTTAAACACATCCTGTCCTGTTATTGTTATACATATATCATTTTCAATTCTAGTCGTTTCTGTAATAATGTCGGCTATAGTACCGTTTGAAGGTGATATATATATATAAGAATATTATCATTGCACTAACAGAAATCCATCGATATATCGTTCTTTCAAAAGGAAGCCGTTAAATTGAAAATGACGCTCACAACGATCATTGTTTCCTCGATACATAGGGTAATGTTTAAACATATATATTCTGACAACTGGTGATTGTTATTTCTTCGAGATTACTTTTAGGAATAAAAACTTAATAAAGAAATTTTATATTTATGTATTTATTTGTAATAAATTATTATTAAATGTAACTACTACAGTATTATTACATATAATTTTTAGTTATACGTAAAAATGTATCACCTTTAAATTCATTATTATATTATTATTGGCGTTTAACTGATTTTAATTATTTATTGGCTTAATTTATAAAAAAAATTAAAATTCCAATGTAAAATCACAACTAAAATACATATTGCATAATATATATATATATATATATATATATATATATATATATATATATATATATATATATATATATATATATATATATATATATATATATATATATATATATATATATATATATATATATATATATATATATATATATATATATATATATATATATATATATATATACGTCAGTGGTTGATCAAACATTTTTGTATTCTATATACCTTACAAACTCTGCACAATGAACTATAATCCCGATATGAATGATTTGTATGCCAATATATAATTTTATAACACTATTTAGGAATATAGCGGCTTTTCCTACTTTATGACAAACCAAGGTTAAATAAATAATCAATGCATATATAGGTTAGATACATGACATATGCAGCTAATGACCCTAGCCCCATGCTCAAAATGGATAACCAGAAAATGTTCGATTAGTACTAAAATGGTATTCACAAAATGTAACAATATTATCTAACAACGCAAATTATGCCCTGTACTGTAAGGTTATAGTGTCAAATTTGCTAACGTAAAGTTAGACAAGGCACGCGTGTCTATTTCTAGACATGATAGCATCCAAATACCTACCAAAATTCAAGTTTCATATACGAGTATCATTACATATTTACATATCTAGTTAAACGTATCGAATTTATGTACGTCATATATTGCTCAAACTAAAATGACTTACACAAGCATTTTAAAATATTTAAGAGGACATCTACATTTCAAAAACCGGATGACGATGGCTATAACGCAATTTCTTAATTGACTGTATCGATATGCGAAGCTGGTTCATGATGAAGAGCGATATAATAATAAGAGATTTGTATGTATATAAATGCACGAGGCTAAAATGGAAATATGAGCAGCATAAATTTTCTGTACGGTGACGTATTTCGGACGTTTGCTAGATAGGCTATGAGTGCATCGCGTCTATTTATACTATCAGCAAGTTTGCAAGTTTATTTGATGCATTATATAGGAACTACTAAAAAATGATCGTCATCCTTCTTGAAATTTGCACCAAGATTCCACATACAGTATATATCAAGACTTCAACGGAAGAGTTAGTCGAAATCTATAAATTAGATGCTGGATGGAACTTTGTTGAAAGGTATAATCGGTGATTCAAACCATATGTATCGTTGTACTTAGTGAACATAGCTCGATAAAAAAAATGTATAAGAATTTGGACATATATTGGGCAAAAACACCCACAATTCCAATGAAGCAACGGCAGTGTTCCTGAGAAACGAGGGAATACATAATGGGCTATAATAAAATACGCTAAGAAGATTTAAAAAAACTGAATCGTTGAGGTCTGTCACTACGTGGCAGATTTGACATTTGATAATATTGATTGCTTAAGGGCAGACGAATTTGATGTAAACTTATAACGCGAGAAATATCACAATTTACAAAATTTAAAAAATAGAATATATTAAACGTCCAACGCGATAATCTCTGCCTGGACATCTTAAGCCGTATGCGCCAACCGCTTACACATTCACCATCGACCAATATGTAAGAAAGTTATGGTTGACTATATATAATTTATATTATGAGAATGATGAATGAGATAAATTATCCGTATCGAATTTATGCATACGTCATATATTAGCTTAAACCAAAATGAATTGTTCACAAACATGTTAAAATATTTGAGAGATAATCTACATTTCAAAAACCGGATGACGATGCCTATTACGCAATTTCTCAATTGACCGTATCGATATGCGAAGCTGGTTCAAGATGAAGAGTGATAGAATAAATAGACTCGATAGATTGTTATGAATAAAAGAAGTGTGTACATAATTGTTTAAACGACGCTAAAATGTAAATTTGAGCAGCATATAGATCTTCTATACGATGACGTATTTCGGACGTTTATTAGATAAGCTAGATTGCAACATACTTTCATCATATGCGTGACAGACTGTGGAAGATAAATCAGATGCTGGATGGAACCTTGTTGAAAAGTATAATCGACGGTTCAAACAAGCAGGTATGTATCGTTGTGCTTAGTGAAAATAGCTCGATTAAAGTAATATAAAATAAATTGGGAATATTGAGCAAAGAAACCCGCAATTCCAATGAAGCATAACGGAAGTGTTTCCGAGAAACTATAGGTAATGCATAATGTGCTATAATGAAATACGCTAAGATTTAAAAAAGGTGAATCGTTGAGGTCTGTCACTACGTGGCAGAACATTCTGAACATAAATGGCTAATTAAAGCATACGAGATAAAAGTTAACTCATCATTCTGAAACTAAATGGCAATTAAAGCATCCAAGATAAAAACATCTGAGTACTCGACACCAGAATCGATAAAAGGAAAGACGAACGAGTTACTAACGGAATAATACCATTAATTTGAAGCATCAAATATATGGAGGGCATGGTCCAAACCCTTAGAATCTTAGATGATTCATGAAAGGAAGAGTTAAATATACGGGGAAATTATCGGCAATTTAAAAAAGAATTTTCGGCCGAATTATCAATATTGCAATCCCTATCGCTGTCATCTCTATTATGATGCCTTTTGGCATTTTTGTTTTTCAAGGACTACTAGTTTTCTTACAAGGGCAAATTCAGATTCAAATATACAGAGGTAAAAATTATACCGATTTCTAGTTCTCAGAAGTAAGATTTTACACAAAATACGAGAAACGAGTTTATATCTCTATATTTTTATAAATGAAATTCCCCACTACAACCGAGGTTTTACGAAATATTGGTTTGGTTTTTATATTGCAATTTTGCAAACATTGAAGAATGGAAGAATCTTGCAGTACACTTGATTTGAATTTATGTAAATCTGAAGAAAAGTCTACCTCGAACACGATTTAGGTACATTTGCTTAGTTGTAAAGTAATTTTAGTACCCAAAAGGCAACGTAACTTTGATATAGTATCATTAGATAATCAAGAAAGTAAAGTAAAAATTTTGTACGGTGCAAATATGTTCGTACCCCACACTTAATCGTTTCCGGACATAGATTCATTAAGAGGCGGTTTCTCATAGTTGCGATCTGTCTGTTTATACTGTTTATTAAAAACATCTACCTCGAACACGATCTACATGTGCATAGTTGCAAAGTAATATTTTATATTCACTCAATAATACAGTCATGTAAGAAGGAAGGAAAGGCTTTGCAATATTTTGTAAATATATAAGGCTAGACTCTTCTAACCTTTCGATGCTGTGCTCCCAACAATGAATCAAATAGGTTTAATATCAAAATTCTTACATCACCTTTTTTTATTTTAAACTTGAATCGATTAATTAAAGTAAATTCTTTAAATATAAATTCAAATTGTTTCGAAATGATGGTCAAATTCCAATTTAATTTGACATACAAAGTTTAGTATTGCTGTGTATTGTTAACAAAATGTTATCAAATGCTGCGTATACATATTTCACAATTTACCATAGTGCCTAATCTATATATACATATACATAAGTGGGTATTGAATGACGAACAATCCCAAATTTGATGTAAGCTCATCCAAAACACTTACCATTATAAATGCATTTGACATACATTCAGCGATCTTGATACAACTCACATCGCATATTACTTAATATTTTGTTTGGGTTACGAACAATAAAATTTTCATCACTTGGTCAATTTATATAATACTATATATGTATATACATAGAAGCACACAAAAATTACCAAAAAATCGATATAAAAACAATAATAAATTAGAAATCGAATAAAAACGCGTAAAAATTACGTCTTTAATGTTTATTATTGTTAGATATATACAATTATACATGTGGTTTAGGCGAAATGCAAAAAAAACTAAATTATGATTACTTTATATTAACCACGCGCATAGTTAAACGATTGTGACAGTATATATTTATAATTGGTAATTTATATGATTATTATATGGTTTAGTCATAATTATTATAAATTTTGAAAAATTTCGTGACTTACCAGTAATGTTCATACTGGTTTTGTAATCAGACCTGTTTCAGTAAAGGTTTATCACAAACAATATTCTAATCTAATACATATACATATCTGATTGGTCTAGAATATTTAAAATATTCTGGAAAATTTTTATAATCATGTCTATCTCGTTATGTAAGTCGTTAATTATTATCAATCAATAATAGTTTGATTTTCAAGGTAAACCAGGCACATTTATGTGCCCTTTAGATTAATAGAATATTTGTGTATACGTATACGCTGGTGGTTGTGATATGAGCTCATCGTATATATAATATGGGAAAAGCATTAAAAAAGCACGCGGGCATTACGAGCTTTTCGCGATCGTCTGTCACAACATTGTGTGAAATAATAATATAATAATATATAAACAAATAGAAATTAGAGATTATTATACTTATCTTTATATTAGAAATAAATAAAAGTTAGTCTTGAACTAAATAAATATAAAAAAAATATACAAATACACACATGATATTATATACACAGCCTAAACAAAGAAACAGCTAAGAAAAATTATTGAATATGTTTGTATGTATGTATATCGAAAGAAAATGAAAATTGTTGTAATTTGTATAATTGTGACAGGGCAATGTATAGTACACATAGCATTCACTTGTTTACATCATAATTAAGCTGTCGAATAGAGGTTATATTATTATGTAAATTAAGCAAAATTTTAATCGGTATTCGAGATATTTAAAAAAAAACGATCTTCAATTTGATACACAGTATCATGTGATGTAAATTTCCAACACACATATAACTTTAACAATAAATCATTCTAAATGGTATATTAGAAAAATTTTAAAACTACCTATTTAAAATACCATCATTATCAAATGATATATCTTGTGATCTAGTCGAAATGTTGATCTCCTTGAAATTTAATTTTCCCAATTTGCTATACAAAAAAAAAACTAGCTATAGTATATACATATTATGTAAACCTCATTTGCCAATTTTGTTTGTACATATTTTAAAATATTCCTGTAACACGGTATAATATACGAAGAAGGGCATTTAGATACGCTGATTGAGCATAAAATTGCTGCTGGTATAGCATTGGGAATAATGTTTACATAAATATATATGTATGTACTTTTATATACCCACCGCACTCAAATTAACAAACTACTTATTGTGCTTAACCGCAAGAATAATGTTTATGGTACGTGATGTATTTATTTTGCTTAAGACGTCTGTAAAATAAAATAAACAAAACCAGAAATAAAAAATTCTTTGGAAATTTATGTAGTAAAATACTAAAATCAATTATAATGTAATGTCGTCACTTAGTGTTATATATTTATATATAAAGATACATCCGACAAATTTACATAAAACATCTATTAAGAAATTTTGTTTTTGTTAACTGATTACCATGATTATAATATACCCTAATCAACTAAATTATAAAATATCGATGGCTAGATTGTTTAGCTAATTAAAGTACAAGGTCTTTTGCACTATAAATTATATTCTTATATCTATGTATACTTACTTGAATTATAAATCCTATTGAAACGCTTAAAAATGCAATTACATCAACGATGGTATTCATAACAATCATCCATGTAGGGATGTTTGTTGATTTTGTTGCTGTATTAAGATTTGGTAAATTTCCATTTGATGTGTGGCCATTCGATACAACCATTTTAATTTAATATATTAAATTTAATACACTTGTCTCAAATTAATCACAATACTCACTATTACTATTATTATTTTTATTATTATAATAATTATTATAAAATATATATTTTAGTATTACCTAAAAATTCACTTTGTTTTCCACATAACATACAAATACTTTATAGAGATTAGCACGATGTAGTCCCTTTAAAAAATCACTGAATAAGAAAATTATAAGTAAAATGTGTGAATGTGACAAGAGCTGCAAGAGTAATGAAAACTTTGGTACCGCATTTTGTTTTTGTTTTGGAATTTCATTGAAAGCGAATTAAATATATATGTACATATTATAATGAACAACTATATAATACACAGTTAAATTAACAATATGACTGTCGTGGACAATTTGTACATATACTTATGTATATTCAAACATAAATTCATTCGGCAATTATTATTCATAACTTGTATGCATATACTTGACGTCATACATATATACATTATAGTTTTAAAATCGTTTCAAGTGTGCTTCCGATTATTTAAACACAATTTGAATTTATTATAATGTGTGTGACCATGTTGTTGAACTTTCATTCCAATATTTCTAAGATTTCTATATAATTGTGGATTGAAATAATATTGTTTTAACCGTGTAAACTCACCCCTATATATTTTAAAACGTTACTGCGCAAGTATTTATCGTGAAATAATAATAGCTAGATATACGGAAAGGGTGACAGTTTTGTTTAATAAAATTAATAACAGTGGTATAACTAAATGTTAGAAAGTCGCTTAAACTATTATCTTTTAGGATTTTGTCTCTATCTTCAATTATTGAAACACTTCTGTTTAATTTTTAAAACCAATAACATCAACCAAAACAAATTTATCAAAGACAGAAAACTAATGAATAAAGTTTACTTGCTTTTGTTTATCATCGCATATGACCATTTCGCCATAAATCAAATGATTCGTATTTATATGACAGTGTTTATATATTTGATCAATAAATTTTTTCGTTAGTCCAAGGTCTTAACAATATGTTAAATTTCTAGAGATTTATCGGATCAATATATAAGCATATAACTCTGCTCAAAAACCAGTCATTCTTTTATTTGATCAATAATCATCTGCAAATCTGTGTCCTTTTATTGTATATGTGTTCAATAACCGTGGAAAACTGCAAAAAAGTCAGAATGATAGATAGAATTTGCTTAAATTGCGATCCAATATTCCAAGATCACAAAAAACCTATCTCTATACTTTCAATAATATTGAAATATATTTACAAATATGTACAACATAATTTGTCCAATATTAATTTTTACGAATTATGTCGATATTTTCGAATAGTCTAGAGTCCTAGACCAACTATAGAATTGGTATGATCAAGAAAATTAAATTCTAATGGACTTTACCGTTTAAAATTACATGATCGCGTTGCTTCTAAATAATGTAGTTACTCTAAGCTATCCCAGAAAGAGCAATTGTGGACATCACTATATAGAAAAATCAGCTAAATAAAAAACAAATAACAAAAAATTACACGAATTTGGTTATTTTTCCAATTCTAGAAATTTTTAGATGCTTCAGAATGCAAAATTATGTTCGAATAGCTTAGACTAACTGCTATCTTTGTATTCATGAAAATTAAATTATAATGGGTCGTTACATTTAATTTATGCCGTGTGCCTAACACCGATTATTTTGACTAATCTAAATTGATAGCTATTTCACAGCAGCCATTTATAGATGGCAACAGTTTTAATAATTCAAGCTGTGTGTGTCTATTCAAGACCATATTGTAGATTTTTCGAACGTCAAATTTAATAATTTATAAGACAAAAATCCATATCGGTGTGTTGACATATTTCAAATAACTATGTCGTTTATGACCATTATCGCCATGATAACTCGTAAACTAGAAGTTTTTTTTAAATATTATAAAATGACAACTAAATTGAAAAGTAACCTCGCGAGGAGACTTTTCACTAATCGCCTAGTGGTGAGTAGTATAATTTTAGTTTTGAAATAAAATGTCTGTAATTTATTCATATTTGGATAATTTAGATCAACTTAAGCTGACTAGATTTTGATGGACTTTACCATATGTTTTATGGAATTGAGATGTAACGTGATGTTACGTTTTAACTCATTTTTAAAATTTTGTACCGCCGATCCATGAGATGTCCAAGGGTATTCGTCTATAATTTCCAATAGTTTAGACCATTAAACGGTTGGATAGCTGGGCTGAAGACCCGCATCCGTAAAAAAAATCAACTGTTTATAAAGTCAACAAAAAGAAAAATGGATACCGCCAAAAAAACATCGGACCCCCGCTCAAGTACCCGGATACGAGATTTAGGATCGGCACTTGGAACGTGCAATCACTTAGAACGCTGGCTCGGTCACGTTCTGCGTGGTGATCCGGAACGAATTGTGCAGAGATCTCTGAAAGCATAGCCACCATATGGTAGGCGCAGAGGTCCTTGCAGGCGACGATGGCTCCACGATGTAGAGGAGGGTTTCGATCCTGAGCATGGGCTTCATACTGTCTAAGACAATCTGAAGAGGTCAAGTCGTTGCCTCTTCAGATTGTCTTAGACAGTATGAATACCATGCTCAGGATCGAAACCGTTGGAGCCAAATTGTTGACTCAGTAACTGGCCAGTAATTCAAGGTGTTAACGTGCGGAACGTTTCCTCGATATAGACCTAACTAAGTTAGTCTCTACAAGTTTCTTCGATGTTTCTAAAAATTGTGTCGGCTACTGAATCAGCGTTATCTTAACAATTTAACTATTAATTATTGTGGCCATCATTGCTCGAACATTTAAAACCACAAGTTTTCTTTAAAGATCCTAGGTAGTGGAAACAACAGATGCAATACTGAAACCTTATTATATAGTGCCACGATGAATTCGACGTCCTCGAAAATTTTTGTTATCAATTTTGCCTTAATATATGCCGAAAAATTTGAAATTACTAATTTTATCTTCCCTCCTAAATCAAAAATTAAACTCAAAAGTTTGGCAGACGATCGTTTTGATAGGAGTGATCGCCTCCATCCCCCCTCCCCTGTATTCGTCATTAGTACCTGTGTATATCTCTATAATTGGCAGTACAAAATATTATTTTTTGGATGCAGGAAAGAAACATAAACTAAATACCATCAAAATTCTATTTGATCAAACTAAATAACTCTTTAAATTTAGGATTTATGCTTGTAACAGATAGATACATATCTCTAATTTTGCTGCACCACGCGGTAGGCTACACTACATAAAAAAAATCTAAAACAAAACACAATTTTATTATTTTTGATCTTTTGTTTGCAAAATTAAATAATTATTGAAAACAGATGTGCAGAATTTCCGCAATGCAGCGCTGTAAATAAAGCGCAATTTGGTTATCATCCTTACAAAATGTGATTGAGTTATATATATTATGATGTCATGTTATTTTGAAAAATGTTTATGTTTCATTTTAAACAAAAAATTCCTTCGAAAATAAACAAACCAGTAGAAAACTGTACTAGACTTGTTTTCTTTAATGTATAGTGTAATCTACGACTGCGCAGCGAAATTAGAAATAGACGACTTGCAGAATTCTGCATTGCTTGCTGAATGAATGTGTTCTAAATTCCATACAAACTAGTGCATTCTTATTTTACCGCATGCAGAATTCTGCACATGTTTCATGCATTAAACCGCTTCACAAATATTATGTTCGTGACCGTGACATAACTGATGTATAGAACAAAAATGAGAAATAAGTTGAACTTTTATTTTATTGGCGCTCTGCGTGCAGCGTTGAATGCAGAATTCTAGTACATTTAAACTATGTTTTTAGATTTTTGACAGAAACACCATTTCAAAACTTAAACCTTAGTTTATTATTATTTTATGAAATATTTTCGATATTATAACTTTTTTAAACTATTTATTTAACTGCATAGTTTTATATCAATCAATCAATATGCATTGACGAACATATTTTACATTTTGAAAAAAACTCATGAATCATGAATTAAAATTAAATTTTATTCGAAATAAAACAAACATTATCACAATACACAAATGTTGGCTGATTATGTTAAAAATACAAATAGTTTACAAATTTATATCACAAATATTTCACAAAAAACGGCATTATTTACAGTCAACTGTTTATATTTGATTTTCATTGTTGGTAAAATTTTATAATATGTACTTTGTTTCCATGCTCTATAGTAGGAATTATTCGGTATTATTCCGTAAGGTTTTAATTTTTAGAAATTAAAACATATCAAATCAATAGTTCAAACTCTTAATTTAGTCTTTGCGGTACTCAGAAATTTAGGATCGATTCGAATGTTTATTTTCTTTCAATATTACATTTAGCCAGGACACATCGAAAACAAAATCTGATGTAGTCTACATTCAACATAATTTTGCAGATTAGGACATCTTGAAGCAAGATAGCATGAATAAAAATTATGCAACTAAGCAAGCGAGACAAAATAATTGTCTCTATTATTGTATAGCAGATTGTATGAAAAATGTATGTCAACATATTTGAGGTTAGGAAAAGTTCATGATTTTGAAATGAAGATAAAGATACTTTGTAGGATTTTACGTAATTTTCTTTTACAAGATCTAAATAGTAAAAAATTAAATACGTATTTAACAATTTTAAAAACAACCAAAAGCATATTTTTCAATTCAAAATAAACTAAAAAATATCAAAAAGAACTACATATAATATTAAATAACTTTGAACGGAAGTATTATTATACATTACTTTTGAATGTGGGTATTTTTATTTTTATAGCGAAATAATGACGTATTTTCGACTTTTTTTTTAGTAAAAAGATGACTGAGTTCATCTTGTGCTATAAAAGACACCATAATTTTGGGTTTGTTTTTCTGGTTTCATCTGTTGATTTTCAACATGAAGTTCTATCTCGTTTTTCTTGAATGATTTTTCAATGTTGTTATTAATTAATTATATTTAATCGTACAATTAATTTTTGATTTTTTTTTTGAAATGTACCTTTAAATACAGATTTCGAGCACACCATTAGAGTGATTTTAGACCAACAACAAAATAGTGACAAAAATCTATTACTTTTTTTAGCATTTTTGAATATGTTTAGTTTTAATAAACGTTAAATTATTTACTCCTTTCCCTGATTGTGTGTTTTTAGTGATTTAAATCAAAACTATTAATTGTTTGATTCCTCTTAAAAGTACCGGTTTATAATATAAATTCTAAACTTAAAGAAAAATTACATTTGTTTGTTTACAAGCAAGTTTTGTAACATGATAGAAATTGAAATTCGTCTTTAAATTTCTAGCAGTAGTTTTACAACTGCCTCTAAATTTAAAGTTTTTATTCTAAGTCTAATACTGTGTGCTTGATACCAACATTTACTAAATCACCGACTTTTCCAATTGATTGATTAGTTTATTCAATTTATTCATTTTAGAGATACAAGCACGGTTGACATCACATGAAAATTAGTGTCTGTAAAGTTTTTATTTTAAGTTAACTAATGAACGTAATGCACGCCATAATTTATATATAATATACTTGAAACTTGAAAACACAAAACAAATCGTAATGTTACGCCATTTTGGTTACACAGAAAAAACAAGTGATTTATATTTTGTTACATAAGCAAAAGGTGTAATTTATTTGGCCAAACTATTGATATTCATTTCGAAATCGCGCCTTCACTGTATTTCCAAAAACAAACTCTGCAAAATTCACGATTCAAATTGTTTTCTTTTTTAAAATTTGGCAACAGTTTGAAATTAACGTTTGTGAAAATACTCAGACAATTGAAAAACATTGTAACAATAAAATGAATATCTAAAAGGGATAGAACAGGATAGTCTTTATAACTTTGAAATAAAATTTGGCGGAAATAAATAAAATTCGGAATAATAACATGTGTAATGTTTGTAACGTTATTTTTTAAATTAGTATCATGTTGTTTTATTACAGAATTCGTAACTATTTCGATTACTGGAAACTTGATTTGAGAACCTTACAAAACCCAAGGGGTAGATATGAAGAACCTGGTGCATTACTGAACATATTTTTTGGCGGTTAATATGTTGACGTGTTTATTTATACTACTTTTATGGCACACTTCACATATTATTTACATTTTGTATGTATTTCAGTACGGAGAACAATTTCACACTTTAAAACTATTATTCTTGCAGGAATATGGTAATAGATCAATTACTGTACAAATAATCATTTAATCTATGTCATTATATTATTCTTCACAAATACATACATATGATACGAGAATGTACACAGTAAAATAAATATAGAGCTGAAATGCAATATTTATAGCTTGATTCATCAAAACTATTATTTTAATAGTGAAAACACAAAGTCAAACCATCATGTTATGTAGATGTACATATATGCATGTTTAATAACAATCTTCAGTATTTACAAAACATCAAGGATTTAAAGATCGGTTATTTTAGTGTAGTCCGATAATATCTTGATCCTCAGAATTTGCACACTCCAGAATATATACGATCTCAGAGATAACAAATATAAATCACAAATGTTACATAATTAAAAACTATGTCACCATATGTGGCCAATTTCATTACCATGCTCATTTTAACCTCAATCGCCTGCATACATGCATATCTAATATACATATATATAAATATATATACATAATTAATTCACAATAATATCTATCATCTGTCCGCCATCACATAAAACTCGCAGCTAATGTAAATTAATCTTATAGACATTTAAAAAAATTATGTCATTCAAAAAAAAAAAAAAAAATTACAAAATTTTACAAAATTAAACTTATATAATTTTTATTCGTTTGTTTTGTATTTATCAAAAAAAAAATTCTTGCATTCGTAATTTCCATATCTTATATTTCACATTCATACATACATACATACAGATATACATATGTACATGCATGAATTATTTTATTATGCATTCCGAGATTACATAAAAACGATTTTGAGTAAGTAGGCAATAAGGTAATAATGCTGTTGGCCTTTTTTGATCAGCCATATGTTTTGTATTAAATTAACGCTCGATGATCTAATTTTGTGTATATAGTACATTATATAGTAATAAGCTACGAATAAGTGAAACAGACTTGTTAAACCTCTCTGTGATATGCAAATTTCATTTTCATAATTAATATTTAATGATTGACTTTTATGTTTTGCTTTAATTAAAATTGATTGATCTGTTATTTAAATTTTAAAAGAATATAGGAAGACTCGTGTGCGAAGAAACTAGTTTTGATTGTTTGTTGATCGAAGTAAATCAGAATCGTGTCTATTTTAGCGTAGTATTTTGAATTATTATTCTAAATTGTGAATGTAAACCGCATGTAATTATAGATAATAGTTACTATAATTGTCTCCTCTCCAGGCTTAGTAGCCTGATGTATTTTTACATCGAGTTGAGAATATTTCAACTTCTATAGATGTAACTAACTTTGTCGTGAGTTTTTTAAGTTAAAAAGTTAAAACCAGTCCTTTTAGTCATTTTAATGACATAGTGTTTTTTAATGTCTATAACATTAATTTAGATTAGCTGCGAGTTTTTATGAGACGGCGGATATACCGAATTAATTAGGTATATGCGTATTTATATGTACGCAGGTGGTTGTGGTTAAAATGTGTATATAGTCGTGACATATGGTTTAATTTATTTATGTGATCTATACTTGTTGTATTTTATAGTGTGCGAATTTATTTAATTATTTAAAATCATCTAATGAACACAGTTAATTAAAATTAAATTCGAGTAATTATAAATAGGTTTTTGTTTACCTACATTTTAATAGAATACAGGATAAAACACAACTAAATAGATATATCTTAAACGGTAACATAATTTAAAAAGAAAAATTGTTCAGCTGCAAGATATCTCCACAATCAATGTTGCCGACATTTTGATTTAAAATTAATCATATCTGATGAATTTTGTCAAAACCGTTACTAGAAGCGCAATTAATGTTACATATTTGATATAACTACATATAGCATCATCAGAACGCAGGAGTATATATGTTCATAAAATCAAGATAGTAACATAATATGGTTACAACTGTCATAGTTTAAATGATAGTTAACAACGATATTGTCGTAAATGTCACAAGTAAAATAAAGTAATATTTCTAGAGTCAACAAACAGGAAGAAAATAATAATTTATTAGTTCTTAGACAACACTAAATTACATAATATTACCAGTATATATCCATACATATTATGTATGTTAGTTCTCGATCAAAAATTATACCCATTTCTTAGTTATTCTGCGTATTTTGGCGACAATCATTCATTTTAACAAAAATGCTTTTGAAGTTTTGTCTGATAGAATGGCAGTATCAGGATGGGTTTGGGAAACGTTTACGAACAGCAACAAAAAACATTACTATACTGTTACAATCGAAGTTCATGAATGCTTTAGCACTGTCATTTTTATTAATATTTTTAAAATGTCGAGTTTATGAACACAATCCTAATGTATCATGACAAATCGTAACTATTTAGGAATGCATTGAACTGTTATATAGAAGGCATTTAATTGTTAGAACGATGTTAGGGATGTTCTATCATCACTTCGATAGACATTTTTGTCTATTTTTTTACGAATAAAATTGTGCTCTATTGCATTTTTTGATTTACGTTTTGTCTATTCCGATCTCAGCCTGGTAGAATCAATTTGCAAACTATCTCTTTTTCCTCATTTCACTTGCCATCGAAAATAAAAATATTGGTGATAGTTTATCCAATGAATTTATAGAAATAGAATTGAGTAGGCTATAATCACAATATAAATTGCGAAATAGAATACAATTTTGTTCGTAAAAAAAGAGACAAAAATGTCTATCGAAGCGAATCGAAGTGATGATAGAACATCCCAGCACTGTATACCGAGATATTTTACAATCTGCATATTTTTTTGTTTTGTTTTGCGTTCGGCGTGTTTTCAACTTATTGTGGATATAAATGTGATTAAGCTATATATGTATGTCATATTATTATTATAAATAAAACAAAAAATAAAAAAATGTACTAGACGTGTAGAATACTGTATGCTCGCTCGGGTTGAATTAAAAAATAGACGCAAAGTAATAAAATATATTTCGCTACGCTGCAGTAGGCTACCCTACATAAAAGAAAACATCTAGTACACATTTTTGTTTTATTTTCGATTTTTTTTAAATTAAAACAAAAACGTTTGTCAAAAAATATGACATATCTCAATCACATAATTTTGTATGGAATATATAATCTCAAATAAATTCTGCACATATATGTTTCATTTGCAGCGAACTTCTGCTATTTGTTTCCAGCTTAAAAAGACACAATTTGGTAAACTAAAGTGAAATGGCTGAATTTACTGTCAAACATTTTTGTTTTATTTTTCTAAAATAGACAAAAAGTGTACTACATTTTTTTCCTTTTATGAAGTATTATATTATATAAGCACTGCGCAGCGAAATTAGCAATAGATTATTATTATTTCAAAATAGCAACTATAGTGACAAGTTCGTAAAATTTGTTGTCTAGTTTAATTAGTTAATTGGTACAATAATTACATTACATTTTAGTGATTTTGTTGTTCGTATAAAAAAGCGGTTTTACTATGCACTTTAATTAACTATATCTTGTGAAGCGATAAACAATAATTATTAATGCGCACAAATAAATTATTTTTTTAATCATTATTGAAAGCTTTTTCAGAACCATAACCCGAATTTCCAATCAGAAAATGTGTAAACAACACGACACATATAAATTACGTCACAAAACAAGTCTTGGCATAACAAAAAATTACATTTGGTTTTACCGCCATTATTATTCAAAGTGGTGTGGCTCTGTTTAAAACCCATTAAAACAAAATAGTGCGCGTTTCAAATCAAACAAAATTTTAAAAAAAATACATGATACGAGTATATGTCATATAAGGTTAAATTTTAACAAAAATTTGAAGGTGAATACGGAATTCAGTATATGATGGTTTAATGATTTCTTTAATCGGAGTTCGGTATATACCGACAATTATCCTACCATTCAGTATATTTTTTTAAATTTTATAGTTTTGACTATTTTCTAGTGTATAGTGTGTAACTCATTTTTCTAATATTTATGAAAGAATTTTGGCAGAAAATTTGAACGTTGAGTTCAAATAAAATTAAAAACATAAGATAGATCTTTAATACTGCTTATGCTGATCAATACTGGTCTTAAATTGTTTTTAAATTTATTAAAATAAAATATTTTGTAAATATTATGTATTCCGACCAAATTAAGGTTTACCAAATACATATTATATTGATGTTTTATCAAATTCTGAATTTTTTTTAAATAATTTTAAACAGAATAATTTGCTGTTTTAGTTCGAAATCTCTTTCAATTTACATTCAAACAAAATATATTTAAATTTCATTCAGTATTCCTTTAAAACAAATTTACGGACATATTAATTATGTATGTACAATTGGAATATGCATACTCATACATATAGATAGATTTAAGGCACAATAAAATCGTCAGATTGTGCCATAAAAATTTAAGGACATATATGTATAGCAAGATGGGTTCTAATATACAGCCGAACTAGGATATAAAAAATCGGGATATAACGAGAGTCATGTTATCATATACTTATATAGAAGGCCCGAGCCCCGAGAACTAAAAATATAGGTGAAATGATCTCTATTTAGCAAACCTCGTTCTAACAACTTTAAAATTCGGCAGTTATAGTTTATTCTTAATTTTACTTCTTTATAACAAACGTCAAAACAAAAAACAGCAGTTTGAGAGAGAAAAGGAATATTCACAAATAGTCTATAAAAATTGGTCAATAATTCCAATAAATTTTTAACTAATATAATGTTGTGCCCATTAAGCACAACTTTTCCGAAAAATCGCCACCTCTAAGAGTTGAGCAAAAAAAAAAAAAATAACGGTACTTTAAAAGATTTAGAAACTAGCTTTGTATGCGGAATTATCGGAGAATTGGTGGTTATTTAATAACAAAATATTAAATATTATATGTTATTACAACAAACTCCTTAAAAATCCGCTCGAAGTGAGATATTTCACAAAAAGTCAATGTGCAGGTACCTTCATCCCGGTTTTCTCCTTGGTGTGTTTGAAAACAAGACCTTTCTAATCATTTAAGGGTTACTTTCAGTAAAGAAAACAGGTTTCAAAATTATACGAACATATTTTGTTACCTGTGTGCTAGCAGATGTTTAAATTTGCGCAATGCATCATTTTAAGGAGTGATTGATGCGAATTTCGTGAGATACCGCGCGGATTATAAACGAAACAATATTGTTGAATACTATATATATACGAGTAGATAATAATATTGCCCTGAATCCAGGGCAATATTATTCAGTGTAATTTTGAATATCAAAGAGTAAAGTTTATCAGAAAAATTGTAAATTTTGTAATTCAGGAAAATAAAGATATTTGTATTATTTGTAATAAGTGTATGCAGAAAAAGGACTCTACAGTGGTGATAAAAGGAATTGGTATATAGCTTAATCGAAGCTTCAAAATCAAGAAATGATGATTTGTGGAAAAAGTTATAGAGAACATCAAAGACATGTTATTGCATACAGAATGTCAGAATAACTACACGAGAAAAGAAGTTGCTTGCAAAAGAGCTCGTGAGCAAGGTAAAACTAATTAATTAATATAAATATATCAGATACTTATAGTAATTTCCCACAACACGACCATCATCATCAGCTTGCAGCCAGCAAAACATTTTAAGATCAAGTGTGCCATCATTTGATTTTAAAATTAATTGTTTATTTTGTGGCGAAGTGATTTAAAACTCTAAGAATGTAAGCCGGTACAAGCAAGTTAGTGAAATCAATCGAAGTGCAACAAGCTATCCTGGATCGTTGTTGTAAACGCAATGACGCATTGGTAAGTATGGTCAATGCACGGTTGGTCAATTAATTTGTGGACATAAAATGCACGATATCATCTGAAATGCTACTGCAAATTTAAAGAAGTGATCACTAGTCCGTCCAGAGGAATACCCATAAATGACAACTGTCGTGCAAGTTTTAACCATAAAACAAAACCATAATTTTAACTTTAAAGGACGTGTTATACCCGAAGAATTGTTAGTGTAGAATTGGGACTCATACAAATGCAGTTCTATTGAAGAAGAGCGCGTTAGAACTGTTAAAGCAGCAGCAGCAATTATCAAAGTAGACATCCAATCCCAAAATTGTGATACAACAGCATATCCAACATTAGATGATATCAGAAATGATGGTGAAGACTTTGTACCAGCGATTTTAAAGATATTTACGGAAACTCTTTATAAAAAACGAAACGCATGCTCTTCAACGAAAACAAATAAAAAGATGCAATTTCTCAATCAAGGTATAATATTCAGATGCAGACCAACATCGTGTATATCACCAGTGCTGCTTGGATTATCAGTTTACCTTCATCGTAAAGTTGGTTCGAGGCATATAATCGACCAATTACATGAAATGAGCTTAACAGAGTTTGCAGACGTACACGTGAAAAAAAATGGATTTATGCCATTTGTAGTTGACAATGCTGATGTCACATTTCATGCTCTAGGTAGGATTAAATGCATTACACCTGCTACAGCGGTTAAATTGTGTGAAAAGATACAACGAACATCGATTACACAAAATAACAAACAAAAACATAACATACCTATACATATATAGAAAAACCCTTAATAACTTGGCAAATGTATACCAAGTTTGAATCGATATATGCAAGCAGTTAATAATTCTGGTATGATTTATAATTTATCTCTTATCAATGATGCTTTGCAAGCAGAAACTGATAGAAAACAGCATGTTACCGGATATGTGTCATTACGATATGATTCGGAAGTAGTACGCGACCTGGAGAGCTGCTTTAAAAGTAACATCAACAGACTAAGAACAACAAACAGAACATGCAAACTTTGGCTCCAATATTTTGAGCAAGTTATGATTGTGCTGCAGTATATCCGAGCTGAGAGAACTGGCAACTGAATCTGTTCGAAAAATGTTGCCATATTTCCATTCTGCTGGTCATAACTTATATGCAAAATCTCCTCATTTATATTTACAGGAAATGAAGGAGTTGCGAGCCAAGCTGACCGATGAAGAGTACAAAAAATTTCCAGAGAAATACTTTTCGATAAGAAGATAAAGTGTGCAATGGAGCGGTGGTTGGACGGACATGTGGATAGAACAATCACTTATGCGATCAATGCAGACGATAGGAAGATTATCTCGAGGACGAGGCCTTTCCGATGACACCATCTTAAAATGGATTGTTTCTACGACTGTTAGCAGGCTTGTGATATCCGCGATAGAAACTTTTACAGGACAATCATCAATTACTTCCAAACAACATGTTGAACTCTGAGGCAATCGAAAAGTAAGAGACAATCTGGACAACAACAAATTTATTTCAAGGCTTCAACAACATAACCCATTTCGGTAATCTTATCAGTTTGTCAACTGGACTTGTTGCTGATTCCATCATCACCTGTGATAGTGCTTTGGATAAACGAGAAATGCCAGCGTTTACCCAAGAAAACATAAAGTTATTCCAATTGCAGCTCAGGTTCAGGGAATAAAAATAAACAACGAAACTTTCGTTATAAACTCGCTGGAGTTATTTCGTCTAATTGTTTGTGTTGTCAAAAGTCCGAAAGAGTTTAAATATTTTAAATAACTAACTATTTTAAATATGAAATGGTTTCAGCTCCACCTTCCCTTTTCAACGACGGTATCCTACGAAAGGGAACAGAATCGAGCATCAAAATCATATTTAAAAGAGCTGACATTGGTAGGGACAATTTTCAAACAAATTGCAAATATGTTGTAGATGGAGGCCATCTGCTTCACTCGGTAGTATGGCCAAAGCCATAAGGCCAAAGCGCGTTTCTCGCAAACACCCACAATAAATCGAAATTCATCGCCAAACTGAAGCAACCCCTACAATGTTTGAACATACAAACACATCAGGCGAAAGATGACGCAGATACCTCTATCGCAAATATAGCTGTGAGATTTGCAAATTGTGGGGATCAGACGGAGGTTGCTGGAGAGGATTCGGACATCCTCATGCTGCTTGTGTTTTCATGTTCACCAGCGCGCCAAACAATTTGACTCCTTTGCCCAAATCGAAGACTGTGTATGATGTAGTAGCATAGAGAACACGGCTGTCTTCATTAAGCGCCCTGCTTCCAGTTCTTCATGCTTTTACTGGATGCGATACAACCTCAGCATTGTACAGGAAAAGAAAACTAAAAGCATTCAAGGTCTCGCAGGCCAATGCAGAACTGAGGACCGACGTGCAAGTGTTTTTGCAAACGAGTGCCACGAAGGAGAATGTTGCAGCCAGCGGAGCGTATTTAATATGTGGAATATATAACATTACCAAAGAGAGTCCACTATAGCAGAAGCAAGATATTTTGCTTACAACAGAGTAATTGGTAATCTGCAGTTACATTCTAAATTCGATTTAGGTTGTCTCCCACCAATAAAAGCAGCTGTAGATCAGCATTCATTTCGAGTATATCATCAGGTTCTAGCATGGCTGGGAAATCCTTTACTACCAACAGAATGGGGATGGAAATCTGTCAAAAGTTGTTTCCAACTAACCTGCCACCGGCTCCAGAACATCTGCTCAAGTTGATATCTTGCAACGGTCGTACGCAATGCACAACAAGACGCGATTGTAAGCGGTTTGCTATGCTCAGCAATATGTGGAGTCTGCCAGAGTATATCAGCTATATCATGCAACAACACTACAAGCGAAGAAGATCTTAATGATATTGAACGAAATACTGAGCTACAATACAATTTTAATTTTTAAATGCTCTTATAATTAATATTTAAATGGAAAAAAACTGATTTATTATACAAAGAATAAATAATAGTTTGAAGTAATAAAATATTGACATTTAAATAATTTTTTAATTTTTTTAACATAGATTTTTTGAAGGCTGGTTTCTTAAACAAATTAAGTTATTTCATAAACGGTATATCGCAGAATCCTGCAAATTAGTTCAAACGTCGACAAATTCAATCTCGCATAATGTTATGGAAAACTGATTTTTAAATACGTTCTGCTAGCTGTTCTATTTTAACAGTCAAATCCAAAAATTTACTAGCTTTTACTATTTCACTCAAATTTGACCAACTTAACGGTCATAAATCAAAAAACTGTCTTCAAGTATTACTGCAACCCTGTAAGATTCATTTCTATTGGAATTATGTACTATTTTTGCACAAAATTCCTGCACTAAAGTAAAACATACACCCGTCATTTTTCTCCTATCTCTTTAGTAATTAATGGAGTTATTTGTAATTTTTGGATATAGAATAAAATTTTGATTTTAAGATCTCGATATAGCCAACTCTTAATATAACGTTTCTTCCATATAGCGAACAAAATTGTCGGTCCCTTGAGGTTCGTTCGTTATAAACAAGTTCGACTGTATAGGTGGATAAGAGATGATATTTCTTGCTTCTTACTGTATATATAATAATCTACAGAATATCAAAATCATGTGTGATTTCATAAAAACATATATTTTTGCAATGAAAATAAGGTTTTAAGTATGGTAAATGTACAATTAACTGTACAAGCAACTAATTCTTTGGCCAATGAGAGCAAATATTGTATTGTAATATACACAGAAAGTTAATTACATTTATTACTCCTCAACCTATATCGTATTGGTATATGTTTTGCAAACTAAATATTTATTCAAAATAAATAATTTATTTTAATTACAACGCAAACAGATAGGTCGTTTATGGCGAAATTTTGCAACTTCCCATTATCACACCATCAAGTTTTCCCACAATGTGCGTATATATGTATGGCAAATTGCAACAACATACTAACACAAATTAGAATATGTACATACGAGTGTGTTTTTTTATTTTTTATTATATTTCTTAATTTTTCGTAATTTTAATAGTTGTTATAATATGTTGGCATAACTTTATACAACATTTTCTTGTTTGTAATTTATCTCTTGAAAACAAATTGCATAATTTTTTGTTATTTGGTTATAAACGAGTATATTCTGTAACAACCAAATCAAGATGTGGTTTTCTAGCTGACGTATAGGTTTTCTCTATACATGCATACATAAACATGTACAAGCATATAATATATATATTTATACATATATATACGAGTATATATGTATATATTTAAAAAAATCGCGAATTGAAAATAAAGCTAACTATAGCTGTACAGTATATATTTTTCTTAAGAAATCACTAATTTTAGTTAAGAAATGGTATACTAACATCATACATACATATCTAATACATTATCATATTATGGCTTAGTATAATAAAGTTTAAAATATTTTCAAATTGGCGTTCGAGCGCGGTATGTCAAGGTGATTTATATGTTACCGCAGATTTTATATATGCGATTTGTAAATATATTACACAAAATATTGAGTATGTCACCTATTATTAATACCATATTCATTCCACTTTACATGTACGTCTATATGCACATTATACAAGTACATATATGAATTGCATAATTTTCTTAGATTTTATATACGAAATTGGACCAATTCGCGCAAACTTTCAAAAGATTT